>CM053582.1:451154473-451208600 GCA_028627135.1 Pseudochirops cupreus
ACATAGGAGAGAATAGACTGGGGGTGGGGGGAAACACTGGGATGGCTGTTTTGGGGTGGTGGGTGGGGGAAAGACGGGGAGAAAATATGTAACTCAAAAAAAATTTAATAAAATAAATTAAAAAGAAAAAGACCGTAACAAACCTGTAAAATGAACTTTAAAGAAAATAATACAATGGAAATATCAGTTAATTTCTGTGCAAAGTGGGGATTTGAAATCCTAATGGTTTCACCATTTTTCTATCTTTCCTGCTTCATACTACCTTAAAAATTCTCATTTATTCACAATAGTTGCACATCCCTGTATTTCTTTGACTTTCACTTAATAACTTCTTCCCAGACATTTCTGCCTTCAGAAAAATAAGCTCTGTTCACAGATTTTTTTCATAGCATACTAAAACAAAAAAATTCAAACCTTTGTATCTTTATATCCTTAAATAGTATGTCAAATTTCATGAAAATTCATTAAAAATTATATTATATGCCTAAGTGAATATTCTTATTGGTTTCCATTTTAAGGAAGGTAGACAATGGCAAATCTAACAAAATGTAGCTTGATGTCTTTTATTGGTATATCAAGTTGTTTTCAAAATAGTTTAACTCCAAAAATAATTGGAAGGAAATATTAAGTGGCCAAGTTAAAAGAAACCTCACTTTTTCAACTACATGGTCAGGGTAAGGTATTATGAGTCTTTATCCAGCTCATACTTTGTCCAAAGATTGCATTAAGCCCTTTCCCCTCTTTCTCTATCACTTTTCATGCTGTGGAAGCCCAGCAGAATGTAAACTCTTTGGTGGACAGCTTATTTAGTTTTCCTCTTTGTGTCCCCAGCACATTCTAGACTTGTAAAATATTCTTGATAATTGTTTTTACCAATTATATAATGCTTTGAAGATTGCAATGTTTCACATATATTATCAGAGCCAACTTTATTGCTGTTTTAAAAGTAGAAAAATACTATTTTGAATTCTCTTGCTTTTTTTCTTTTTTGGCTTTTTGGAGGGGGGAAGGTAGGGCAATTGGGGTTAAGTGACTTGCCCAAGGTCACACATGTCTGAGGTCACATTTGAACTCAAGTCCCCCTGACTCCAGGGTAGGTACTCTATTCACTGTGCCACCTAGCCACCCCTCTCTTGCTTTTTAAAGTAAATAAAAATTTGAGCATTCGAATGTGAGAGCCATGAAAATCTTTTTTAAAATTTTAATAGCTATGGTAGGCTTTCTTTTGGAAAGGGTCTTTTAAAGTGTCTCTTATTATATGTGTTAAGGTTCTATTAAACATTTATTATATACATGTTATTAATACTTGTCATGAGTAATATTCAAAACACAAGGATTCATAAAGTGTTTTAGGGTCTACACAGCTCTTTCTTCACAACCTTGGGGAGTAGACAATGCAGATATTATCCCTATATTATAAATTTTGATGTTAACAGTCAAGGTCAGGATTGAAACCCAGTTCTCCTTATTCCAGGTTCAGCTATCTGTCATATCATATTGTCTTTCCAGGAGTAATACTGAAGTTTGCCACTTATCTATTTTCTCCTAATTTATGTAGTAAGGGGAAGGAATAAGCATTTAAATAGCGCCTACTACTGCCTGGTACTGTGCTAAGCCCTTTACAAATATTAGATCACTTGATCCTCACTATAACCCTTCCAGGTAATTGCTGTTATTATCTTCATTTTACAGTTGACCAAAAACCTAGGTTAAGCAAATCGTCCAGGGTCAGTCACCCAGCTACTAAGTGTACTTATTACACGGTACTTTCTTCACAACAATCCTGTGTGAAGTAGACAGCGTAAATATTATTCCTATTTTATAAATTTTGACGTTAACAGTCAAGGTCTGGATTGAAATGGAGGTCTCCTGATTCCAAGTCCAAGAAAAATGGAAAGGTGGGAGTAGGCCAGCTTATGTAGAGCTTTGAAAACTAAAATATTTTTTACTTTACTTTGGAAGTAAGTCACTGGAGTTTACTGAATAAAAGGGTGACTTGGTCAGTCCTGAGCGTTGGGAAGATCCATTTGACAGCTGAGAGGATTGACTGGAGTGAGGAGACTTAAAGCAGAGCAAAACAGCAAAAAACAAAACATCACAGAATCTGCCTTAAGGGAAGAAAAAGCTTCCCCACTGCTTTTTTTTTTTTACCAGGAGAGCTGCATAATATCAAAATGTTCTAAATGTGATTTTTTAAAAGAAAAAAGTTTATATTGCCCATTCGCAGGAAAATGCACCTAGCAAGAACTGGTAAATACTTCATTCTTGAGCAGTTTTGTTTTTTTTAGAAAGCAGTAATCAGTGGGCATTAAACTGGAGGAAAGCCTGGCAAATCCACAATTCCGGCTACTTTCCCTCCGCGCGCAGCAGGGAGAAAAAGGTTCCTGGTTTGTTTGTTTTATTTTGTTTTGTTTTCCCTAAATCGCCCCAGGCAAGTTCAAGAACTTTCTGGTTTTAAATAAACGGCCAAAGCTGATAAGAAATAATCTCCTCATTGCAGGCCAAGTGATAAAGAAGCAGACCTCGCCAAACCGCAGTGACTGGAGGAAAAACGGAGAACCATCTTCTGTTTTGGGCCCGAATGAACCCGAATTCTTTGGGGACCAGCAGCCTCCCGCGACTCTGACGCTTTACCAGAGGGGGTCGTTTCCGAAGTGGGTCAGCACTGAGCCTAAATCTTCTCCACCTGTCAAAGACAGAGAGAACCGAGGGTTCCGGCGGAGATCCAGACGCGTCGGGCTTTGGAGCCACCCCTCCCAAGTTCCTTCCACAGCATCAGTGGATTGGGCAGCCAAAGCGCAACCACGTTCTCTCTTCCACCTCCAGGACCTCTATTTTGCCCGCCGTGCTCCGCCAAAACGCCGGCTCCTCAGCTCCAGGTCCAATTACTTAGCTCCCAGCCAAGACTGGACAAAAAAAAAAAAGAACTGGGGTGTTGCAGGGGAGACCAGCAGCAGCATCTTCTCTGCGCAAGCCCGGCCGTCCTCAAATTCACCTTCCTGCACGAGAAAATGTTTTCCTCCCGGAGCAGCTGTAGGACTCTCAGCAATGACGCTAACCTCCAGGGCGCGGACAGACGCGCCTGCGACCCGCCCCCTCCCCCTCCATTCGCAGTGGAGGGTGGAGCGGTACTTGCCGAACTCCTTCGTAAGAGACGCGGGGGCGCGCCCGTAAGAGGTCAAGGCGGTGCTTTTTGGGCTGTACCTTCTTCTCCCTCTCTTCTCACCCTTTTTGAACCCGCCCCCTAGCCCGCTGCCCTATCACTGGGCGCGCTGCAACGAAGGGGCGCGCCCGGAACCAGCCGGCACGCGGGCAGAACGGGACTGGAAGGGAGGGGACGAAGAGCCCAACTCCTGCTCCTCCGCGCGCGCTCTCGCCCTGCACTGCCGTGACGTCCCGCCCCGAGGAGCTGTAGCTGTCTGTACCGCTGTCATGGCGTCTACGCCTCTCTCTGAAGGGAAGCGGCCAAGATCTAGATAGAGTCAGGGGCTGGCGGCTCGGCATGGAGAACAGCCCCGAGAGCCGGCAGCCGCTAGGACACGGGGCGGAGGCGGCCGCAGCGCCGGCAGCAGGGACGGCTTTTCTCGAGGGAGGGGCAGATGAAAACAAGAACAGCGCAGGGCACAACCCTGAAGTGAAGCCGTCTGCAGAACCTAACAGCGCCTGCGATGGGCAGGGGGCGGCGGCCGGCCCCGAGAGCCGCCCGCAAGCGCATTCTCCCGGAGTCACCGTTCCGGACCCGGGACCCGGCGGCTCCCACTCCGGCTCGGAGCAAAAGCACAAGCGAGAGAGTCCCGCGGCCTCGGAGGCGGCTCCGAGAGGGCAGCACAAGGTGACCGCTGCTTCGGAGAAAGCCGAGGCCGGAGGAGGAGCGGCTCCCTCGGGGACGCGTCCGCCCGCGGCTGGAGATGCCGGCGGCGGCCTGAGCAGCAGCAGTAGCCCCAGCAGCAGCAGCAGCAGTCCCAGCAGCAGCAGCCTCCCGAGCCCTCCCGGGGAATCTCCGAGCCTGGATTCCCTGGAGTCGTTCTCCAATCTGCATTCTTGTCCCAGCAGCTCAGAATTCTGCAGTGAGGACGGTCCCGAGTCCAAGGGCCCGGAGGAGGAGGAGACCGCGCCCGGCGGAGCTGCCCCTCTCTGTAAGGAGGAGGGAGAGGCTGCTCAGGTGCTGGCGGCCACCAAAGAGCGCTTCCCGGGACAGTCTGTGTATCACATCAAGTGGATCCAGTGGAAGGAAGAGAACACGCCCATTATCACCCAGAATGAAAACGGACCCTGCCCTTTGCTGGCCATCCTCAATGTATTGTTCCTGTCGTGGAAGGTACACCCAGCAACCTTTCTATTCCCGGCAGCTTTTAGGGAAGGAAAGGTGGGGAGAAAGAAAGGAGCCCCAGGGTCAGCAGATACCTTCCTTCTTTTCTTTTCCTATTCACTTTTCCCCTTTTCATATTACATGAAATTCACACGGGGATTCTTCTGTTGAAGGAATACTCTCAGATGAATACAAAGAGTGTTGTCCCCTGACACTTCCTCTTGTAATATTTTCATATTAGTTGAGATTTTTTTTGTCTGTTTTTGTACAGCTGTTAACTAGTAGCTAAAGCATTTTAGACTTACCTCCACCCCATCCCCCCCCAAAAAAGCAAAAAACTTACATCTTCCTATTCCATGCCCATTTATGAACCCCAGATATAATTTTTTAAAAACTGAGAAGGCTCAAGGAAAGTAAGTTACAGGTATCACTATCGATCTTTGATGTTGTTTTAGACCAAGTTATTCCCTATTTTTAAATCTCTGGTCAATATATAGGTCATTGAATATGGGATAGAGAAGACCCTGACACGTTTTTTCCGTTTAAGGAAAGCTATTGATCTTAAACACAAAGAGTACTGTAGTTTCTTTAATTTCTCTGTACAAAGCCTGCGTCCTCACTGCTTTTTGCTTGCCTCATTTCTTGCCCCATTGACTTGGATGTTTTATTAATGCTATCATTTTACTATATATATGTAGTACCATATATACTGCTGTGTATTGCTATTTATACACTACATATTACCATCAGCAATAATACATTCCTATGCCATAGGGGTTAATAAGATGTCAAGGGTCAAAAAACAAAATCCAGAAATGGGAGAGAGGAATATGTTACCGTATGAAACCACAATATAAATAGTTTGTAGTTCTGCAAGAAGGAGAAACAGTTTCACTAGATCATATTAATGTAAGCATCTGTGTGATATTTACAGTACAGTAAAACCTCAGTCATTTGGGACCAGTTAGGGAGAAGATCAAGTAAAAATCAACCCTTTTTAGTAGTTACTTCTTTAAGGATGATACAGAAGAAGTGAAAAATAGTGCACGTGCCCTTGATGAACTTTTACTCTATTTGAACGCACAGAGTTTATTTTATTGGAACAACTAGAGAAAACAGAACAGGACATAGTGCTAGATTCTGTGGTACAGACTACAAGTGCCAGATGAATTCCGAGAAGTGAAAGATCATTGTGGATTAGAGTAGAGCGGATCAGTGTGGCAGAATAGCTAGATTTGAGTTGTGTCCTGAATGGAAACACAGAATTTTGAGTTGTCTGGGACAGAGTACTTCAGGTGGAGGGAACAGTTTAGAAGCCAAAATGAACCTGGAGGTGTTGGGTTGTATTTTGGAGGGGGGGGTTTAGAACTGGGGGAGTGATACCGATTTTAGAGTAGAAAGTTCATATTTGTGAATAGTAAAAGGTTGGAGGAGTGAAGTGGACACAGTTGGTGGAGACTTTGGATAATAAAGCTGAGGAGTTTAGTTAATCGTTTTAATACTTTTGTAAGAGGAAGGTCATTGTAGGTTCTAGAGTTAGGATGGAACCTAGAACCTTTTAGAAGTATTAATCAATGGTCTTGTACAAATTGTGTTGGAGTTTGAAAGCAGACCAAATCAATTAGGAGAAGACCATTGTCATGTTCCCAGTATCAGAGAATGTTCCCAAGTTCAACAAATGTTTATTGAGCTCTCATTATTTGCAAGACTGGGGATACAAAGGCAGAAATGAATGAGGAACTTAGGTTCTACTGGTGTACAACATGATGCAAAAATAAGCAAGCATATAGGAAGTAATTTCAAGAGAAACAATGTGCTAATAAATGGGCTGTGGCGGTGTGGTCAGGAAAAAAAAAGCCCTTATGCAAGGTATGTCTTTGAGCTGTGGAATTTTGAAATTTTGTGAGAAAGGTGAGAAGACTGGTTTGAGGTAAGGTGGGGGATCAGCAGAGAGGGTGATGGAACACAAAATGGTTATCTTCAGGAATTTCAAAGGTGGAAGGAGGAGGAGAATACATTCTAGAAATGGAGGAAACCCTAGCTAAGGAATGGAATGGAATTTATAGGGAAGAGTTAGGCTAGAGTGACTGGAGCAGAGAGCATGTGAAGGAATATAAAATGAAATAAGACTGGAAATGGTAAGTGGGAGTCAGATTGTGGAGAGCTTTAATTGCCCAACAGATGATTTTATCATTTAGGCATGTGCATTTTATCATACAAGTAATAGGAGACATGGAAAATTTTAAAAAGTTTTTATTGATGTCTTTTCCCATAATTTTCCCCAGTACACCTCCCTTCAGCTCTCCCAGAGAGCTATCCTATATAACAAATATTATTTTTAAGAGAAAAAATAAGTGGAAGAAATCATTATAACTGATCAAAAAAAGTCTGAAAATATGTGCAGTATACAATGCTTGTGGGACCTCCCACCTCTGCCAAGGGGTGGAAAATGGGGGTGTTTTCTTATCTGTTCATTCTAGCAATGCTTATTCCTTATAATTTTGCAACGTTCACTTTTTTAGATAATTCTTTATATTTACATTGTTGTAGTTATTGTCTATGTTGTTTCCTTGACTCTGCTTACGTCAGTCTGCATCATTTCATGTAGATTTTTCCATGCTTTTCTGTATTCATCATAGTCATCTGTTCTCAGAACATAGTAATATTCCATTCATTCATGAACTACAGTTTGTTTAGCCATTCTTCGATTGAGGGGCATCCACTTTGTTTCTAAGTCATCTCTATCACAAAAATTCTGCTATAAATATTTTGGTTTATATGAGGATTTTCTTCTTATTAATGACCTCCTTGGGATATAAGCCCAGTAATGGAATCTCTGAGTCTAAGGGTATCGACTTTTTAATTACTCTATTTGCAGAATTCCAAATTGCTGTCCAGAATGGTTGTACTGCTTTACAGCTCCACTAACCATGCATTAGTTTGCCTATCTCCCTATAACCCTTTCCAGCACTGATTATTAATGTTTTTATAATCTTTGCCAATTTGTAGTGTGTTAGGTGAAGTCTCAGGGTTGTTGTGATTTAATTTCTTCTTATTGTTGATTGGGAACATTCTTTCATATGATTGTTAATAGTTTACAGTTTTTTTAAACAAGTTTCGTAGTCTTTGACCACTTGTTGGAACAGCAGCAACCACCACCTCCAAAGTGGATAGAATGAGGAAGACTTCTCTTCTGGAGTTCATATACAGATTCAGACTCTGGGTGATTCATTTAACCCTGTTTGCCTCAGTTTCCTCATCTGTAAAATGGTCTGGAGAAGGAAATGGCAAACCATTCTAGTATCTTTGCCAAGAAAAACCCAGAAGATGTTAGGAAGTCTTGGAATGTGAGTGAAAAATGACTAAATGACAAATTAGAGAAATTTAATACAAATCTTTTCGCCGTTTTTCCATTTTCCCTAATTCCCTTCTTACTCTAAGTGCAATACTTTTGTTTGTGCAGAAGCTTTTCAATTCCATGTAATCAAAGTTACCTATTTTATCTTCTGTAATTGCCTCCATCCCTCATGAGATTAAGACTACATCTGCCCATAGCAGTGAAAGGTATATGATTTTCTACTCTTCTATTTATTTTTAGTATGATCTTTATTATTAAAGTCATTTATCCATTTAGACTGTATCATGGAATATAGAATAAAGTATTGGACTAAACTTAAAATTCAGTCAGACTGTTTTCCAGTTTTACTAGCAGTTTTTTTTTTAATCAAAGAGCATGTTATTTCCTAAGTAATTTATGGTTTCCACTTTTTTGAACCCCAAATTAATTGAGTTCTATGAGTTCTGATCCTCTGGTCTTTTCCATTGGGCTACTTCTTTACTTTTTAAGCAGCGCCAAATGATTTCAATAACTACTGCTGCTTTGAAATATAGTTTGAGGTCTATAAATGTATTCCTCCTTCATCTCTTACCTCATTTCATCATTTTTCTTAATATTTTAGATCTTTTATTCATACAAATGAATGATTTTATCCTTCTATCAAGTATCCCTTTGATAACTTGATTGATATAGCATTGAAGTGTAAATTAATCGATGGTATTGTCATTTTTATTATATTGGAACAGCCCATTCAAGCTCCAAATATTCCTCCACCTATTCAAGCTTTTTTTTTCTTTAAGTCATTTCATAATTGAATATTTTGTGACCTTTGGTATATTGATTCTCAGATATTTTATACATTTTGTAATTATTTGGAATTAAGAGTTCCCCTTCAGTCATTACCTCTTAGCTTTTGTTATTATCACATAGATTTTAAAAACATATACACATATATACATATTATATGTATATATAATATAAATAAGTATATATTTTAAAATATATGTAGCTGAAATTATTGTGTCAGTATCTTTGCTGATTCCCTGGGATTTTTTTGAAGTAAACTACATCAGCAAATAGGGATAGATTTATCTCCTTTTTACCTATCTTTACAACTTTAATTTCTTTGTTATCGCTAAGTGCATTTCACAATTGCATAAAATAATAGTGAGGAGATTGGACATTCTTGATTTATTGAGAATTGTTGGAGATTTTTGAGTCGGAGGGTGACATGGCAATATTTTAGGAATATCAGTTTGGCAGCTTTGTGAAGGATGGGTCAGTCAGGGAAGAGATAGAAGACCCAGAGACCAATTAGGAAGCTATTTTAAGAATCTGAGTGAGAAGAATTGAGGGTCCAAACAGCACAGCCTATGGTTTATGCTAGGGTAGTGGCTCAAAGAACAAAAAACTAAGGACCAACAGTGTGTGGTGTTATATGCCTCTGTAATCCCTGCTACGAAAGTTGTTCCTTCTTCCTTCTTTTAGAGGATCAATGACATTACAAGAGTGATGTCTTGACTTGCTCGTGAATTGAATTTAAGTGAGGCAGAACTGCAAAAAATCATCAGCCTTACTTTGTCCTCCAGAGTCCTCAAAGACTGGCGAATCACCTGAGTTGAGTAGTTCTGAGTCTCAGTAGGACTAAAGGTAATCATTGTCCACGTTAAGTTTGGTACCAATATTGTATAGTGAGTCTCAGAGTGGAGAGAGTGAAGACCCAGTGCATTAGGCTCCATGAGGAGCAGTTTGGAAATAGCTTCCATGTCAATCAACAGTGGGATCCAGCAGGTGAGTGGCAACTGTAGTTCCAGCTTGGGCAAGATAGAGAGAATCAGTTTCAAAAGAAAAGAAGGTCCCAAACTTAGATATATTTCAACAAAGAGGACTTAGTGAGTGGGTAGGGAAGATGAAGGAGAAGGAAGGGGCTTTGTCTTTAGGACTTTGAAACCTGGAAACCAGTATTATAGTGACACAGTTAACAGCAATAGAAAAGTTTGAATATTTTTTTCTCTTTTTTACTTTGTATCTCTTTTTGTAGGGGAGGGAGAGTACAGTATTTTGACATGAAGAGGATATAAAAAGTGAAATCAATAAAAAAATCTTTTTAAAGCAACGGAGAAGTTGGAAAGGGGAGCCAGTTTATGGGGGGGAAATGAATTCTATTTTTGGCATGTTAAAAAAACTGCAGGTTTTGTTTTTACATGTAAATGTTGATTTGTACATTATGTATTGATCTACTTTGAGAGTCATCAAGATAGAAGTGATAACAGAAATCATTGGATTTGATGACCACTATCTGTAAACACTTAATTGAGTATCTCTTCTGTCCGAGTTACTCTTAGGTGTGGGGCTATGATACAGTATAAAACTGAATTCACTCTCAAGGAGCTAAAAATTCCACTGGCAGTAGTGCTAATTGAGAGGTATTTATAATTAAAACAGCTTCATTTTATACAACACTTTAAACTTTGTGAAGCACCTTGTCTCTTTTGATCATCACAATAACCCTGTGAAGTAGGTGTTACTATTATCCACATTTTACAGATGAAGAAACTAAAATTTAAGTAAGTCACATACCTGATAAATACCTGAGGCAGGACTTAACCTCAGGTAGGTTGTAATGGCTCCCAAGTCTCAGACTTTATCTACTATTCTATGTTGCTTCTAGATGATTAATATTGCTTAGATTCAGAAGAATGAGAGATTACCATGAGCTATGGTACAATTGGGAAAAAATCTCAGAGGTGGTAAGACTGATCTAGGTTTTGAAAAAGTGAGATTTAAAAAGAAAGGAAGGCATTCTAGATATGGGAATGTGATGTGCAAAGCCTTGGAGGTGGGAATGAGCATGGCGTATTCTGGGGAACATTGAATAGAACAAGGTGCAGCATAGTTTGCATTGTAGTATAGTGGAAGATAAAGTTAAAAAGAGAATTGGGGTTAGGTTATTGAGAAAGTTGAAAGGTAAAAGAGTTGAGACTTCATACAGTCACTAATAAGGAATCATAAATTTATGATGTAAGGAACACTCAGATAAAAGGTAATTCAGAAAACAACTTGCAGCAGTATATATGATGGACCAAAGGGAAGGGAAAGTACAGTAAGGGAAACCTGTGTTGCAGTATAAAAAGGGTTGGATTTGGAGTCAGAGAACCTGAACCTGAGTTGTTCTTCTGCCACTTAATATCTGTATGACTTAGGGAAAAATCTCTCGAAAATGAGGTAGTTAGACCAGATGTGTTCTACAAAATATCTTCTAGTTCTGAAACTATGTGACCACTGAAATAGGAGATGGCCTAAATTAGCATTGGCAGCCAAATAGGAGAGGAGTGTGAGAAACATTTTTTAGTTTAAAAAGTACGTTTGATCTTTTATCTTTACATTGTAGTCATTTCCCCCTGCCCTTAATGAACTCTCCCCTGTGGAACAGCAAATGGAGTTAAGCAAAATCGTCTAGTTACGGAGAGCGTGTCTGGTAGAATAAATAGTGTGTACACTGTCAGACATGCTCTCTGTATTCTCACCAGTGTGATTTTGAAGGACAAATTGACGTGAATGAATTAATGGAATGTAAGGAACAAGGAAGGATGAGTTGAGTTGTGAAGCCTGGATGACGAGAAGGGTGGATGGTCCCTTGATCAAGAGAGCGAGGTTGTAATGGGGAATGTTGATGAAATTGTTTTTGGAAATGTTGAGTTTGGGCAAGATTGGGCGATATAGATGAAAATATCTAGTTGGTAGAGGCAATATAGATTCAAGCACAAGTAAGACAGAATTGGAGAGAAAGTGGTTTAGGAGTCATCTGCATAGGTTGTGTGAGAAGAATTTTCCAGGGGAGAGAAGGAAAGGACCAGGGACTAAGATATGAGGAAAATTCCAACAGTTAAAGAGAAAAGGAAGTAGTGAAAGCTTTCTGAGAGGCATATGTAAAACTGGAATAGTGACAAAATCACAGAAAAAACACAAGAGAGTTTCTAGAAGGAGTATAACATTTTCAACAAAAATGGAACCAGGAGAGTCAGAAAGATTAAAGTTTCTAAAGAAAAGTGTAAACAGGACCCGTTAAGAGTCAAAAGATAGGCCTGCAAAGGTCTATGTTCCTCTTAGCCTACGTTAAAAAATATGAGAGATTAACAGAGAAAGATAAGATTATGGTGAGGTGATAGAGGAAGCAGGAGAATTTTATGCTGCATAGTTTCAGTCATCTTGACAGACTAAAATTAGAACTCATCAGAAACTGATTATTTTTGTTGTGGAGAGTGAAGTTTAAAGAAAAAAAAAAAAGCCTGGCCCAGCCTCACAGATAATAAACCAAAGATTCTATGAAGGATGTGTTGAAATGCTCAGCAGTAACCATGGCTGATTTGGAGTTTTATAACATAAATATAGTGGATCAGGTCTACATGAATTTGAGGCTTTCCCCAGCACTTATTTGGGATCTTGGGAACATGACTAGGGAAGCTAGACATGAGAATTAAAATAAAAGATGAATTTGGAAATGGGCAGAAATGGAAAATCAGTTAGACAAGTGGTAAGAGTCAGCAGCTTTTTAAAAAAGGAAGTGCCATTTTTTTATAGTGTTCTCAGTATATGATGTTGTGGTTATGGTATCTAAGAAAAGTGTCTAAGAGAGAGGATAATATGTAAGGAGAGAAGGCCCAAGTGGGAAGAACAAGTAGAAGCTCTGTGCTTTGGGCAGTTTTGAATGCAGGAGGTAAACCATAGGGAGACTTTGAGAACTCTCACCTAAACTTTACTCTTAGTGTTTAAGGCTTCTTCAGCTGTATAAATCAAGACACTGGAGAAAAAAAAAACTTTTTTCTTTTGCTAAAAACAGCACATATATAATTAAAGAACATGTAAATATGTATTAAATTTTATTAATTGCTGAAGCATGACCATTGGGACCTAGGTTACAGGAAAAGTCAGATGTAACCATGAGAAAAGTAACAGTCTGAATAAAATGAGAGAATTTTAAGTTTTCAAAGTAGTACATAGGTCAGAGTGAAATATAATAAGTAAGATTGTTTACTATCAGAGATTCTGAATGTTGAGCTGGAAATTTAGGCATTGAAACAATAGCTTGAGATTAAAAAGTCTAACATAAAATTCCTAAAATTTGAGGCCATGCAGTCTCTTACTGATAATTATACTGCACTCAACCAACATTGTAAAACTGAAATCTAAATTAAATTGCATCCTGGCATCAGGTCAACTTGCATATTAATAGGTTGTATTTTCTGTAATATTTTGGCAGTAATTTAAAGTACATCTGGTGTTTTATCTTCATATTTTTCTCATGTCCTCATTTTCTTTTTTAAGGAAGAAAAGCATTTTAGGATGTTTTTAAAGATTATGAACCCATATAAAGGGTGTGTGTGTGTGTGTGTGTGTGTGTGTGTGTGTGTGTGTGTGTGTGTGTCTTTGCTTTAAAACTACTAAATTCATTGCATTAAGATTGACAAATCAAATAATTTCAGCAAACATTTCTCAAGCCCTTGCTATGTGTAAAGCTCTGCTCAGAAAAGAGGTACAAAATAAATTTTTAAAAGGACCAATACTACAATCTAATGTGAAAAAATAAAATGGACAACATTCTAATGCAAATTATGATTATAGCAAGTGCATAAGAGAGGTACAGAGTACTGAGAGAATTCAGAAAAAGGAGGTCACTTCCTGCTGGGGGAATTGGAAAGGCTTCATGAGAAAGAGAGCATTTGAGCTGGGTCCTGGATGATAAGTAGAAAGGAGAAAATATATTCCAGGCATAGGGAGTAGCATGAACAAAGGCAGAGAAGCAAGAAAGAATGAAGATGTAAGAAATGACTACTAAGTCCAGTTTGAGGAATACAATATTTGAAGAGAGTAGTGTGACACATGATTAAAAAAAAAAGTAAGTGGTTTACAAATTGTGAGGGACCTGCATGCTGGAATAGGGAGTTCAGACTTTACTCAGTAGAGGGTAGGAAGCCATTGAAAGATCTGGAGGTATGCTTTAGGAATGTTGGGTAGTGGTATATAGGAGGGACTGTAATCTTCTTGAGAGTTGGAGTTATTTAACATTTGTGTCTTTGTACTATCAGCACTTGACACAGTGTTTAGTACATTAATAGGCACTTAATACATGCTTGTTAATTGATTTACTGGAGGTGAAAGAAGCTTAAATCTGGACCAGTTATCCAAGCAAAAGTGAATAAGAGCCTGAACCAATGGTGTTGCCAGTGGGAGTGATAGTAAGGAAGCACATATAAGAGACATTATGGGAATAGAATTAACAAGAGTTGGTGGCTGGATGATAGGAATAAAGGAGGAGAAATCAACAATAACCTTTTAAGTTTTTGAGTCAAGGTGATTGAGAATAACTACCCCACTAACAAAGATAATGAACTTTGTGTGAATTTTTTGGAGGAAGAGCAGGTCTTAGAAGAAATAAAGAGTAAGGCATGTTGGTTTGAGATGCTAGCAAGACATTTAGGTAAGCAACATCCTATAAGCATTTGGAAGTTAAAGCTCAGAAGAAAGTATTCATTTGGAGATAGAGATGTAAGAATTATATTGGCCATGGGAGTAATAGACATGACTGAATGAAAAAGTATAAACAAAGTAGAAGACTAAAGCAGAGAGTTGGTAAATGTTTACTTTTAGAGCGGAGGAGGGAGATGAAACTAGAGGAAGGGGCAGAGAAGATTCAGTCCAAGAAATGGGAAAAACAACCAGCCAATCACTAAGTATTTATTAAGCACCTAATATGTGACAAGCATTGCTTGGTACTGGAGATACAAGTACAGAGTATGAAGCAATTCTTTCTCACAAAGAGCTTACATTATTTTTTTTGTTAGCATACAGTTTTAAACATAAAAATAATGTAACCTACATGGATACTAATAATTTATAAAGTAACCATAATAACAATATTAATGTGTTGGTTGGGCTTGTATTTTGGTAAATTTTTCAAAAAATGGTGTCTTTAGAGACAGTGCTACTCATAATTTTTTTTAAAGCATTTAGACCTTTTTTTCCCTTTTACTAATCCATCTCTCCTATTACCCTAACTTCCTACCCTCTTAAGCACTTAAAAAAGCCTGGAAACTAAAGATAAGACTTCCAAATGCATACCCGCAGTTTGGCAGACAAATTCCTACATTGGGCATTCCTGAAAATGCATATCTCTTTCTGAATTTTAAGTTCATCACCTCTTCTGAGGTGAATGTTCATTCCCTTGTTCTTTTGCTGATCAGAATTCTGAAGTCTTTCAAAGTTGTTTTACTCTATAATGTTATCACTGCATAGATTGTTCTCTTAATTTTACTCATTTCACCCTGTATGAGTTCATGGAGTCTTCCCAATTTCCTCTGAAACTGTACATTTTATCATTTCTTATGGCACAGTAATATTCCAGTGCATTTATAGACCACCTTTCTTTAGCCGTTCCCCAATACGAGGACACCTCCTTAAGTTTGGCTACCATGAAAAGAGCTACTCTTAACATTTATAATATCTAAGTCTTTTTCCTTTTTTAAATTTTTTTTTTGAAGATAGAGTCCTAGTAATGGTTTTGCTAGGTCAAAGAGTCTGCACAGTTTAGTAACTTTGGGGACATAGTTCCACATTGGTTTCCCAAATGTCTAGACGAGTTCACAATTCCAAAAGTGCAACTAGTGTGCCTCTTTTCCCACAGTCCCTTCGGTATTTGACATTTCCCTCTTTTGTCATCTTTACCAGTCTGATATTTATGAAGTAGAATTTCAAAGTCGCTTTCATTTGCATTTCTCTAATTAAACTGGTGATTTAGATAATTTTTTAATGATTGTTGTGAGCTTGGATTTCTTCCTTTGAAAACTTCCTGTTCATATCTTTTGACTATTTTTTTCCTATTGGGGAATGACTCTTAATCTTATAAATTTTAATCAGGTCATTATATGACTTTGAAATGAGACCTTTATCAAATAAACTTGCTGCAAAGATTTTTCCCTCCAAGTTATCTGTTAAGCAGGCTTAAATTTTTTAAAATTTGATTTTATTTTCAGGTTGACATTCTCTCCCTCTTGCCGCCTCGCATTGAGAAAGCAGAAAAATAAAATCTGTTACATATATGTATAGTCAAGCAAAACAAATTTCCCCATTGGCTATGTCCAGAAAAAAGTATTTCTCAATCTGCATGCATTCTGAGTTCTTCACCTCTCTTTCTGAAGTTGGGTAGTGTATTTCATCATGTGTCTTCTGGAATTGTGATTAATCACTGTGTTGATTGGATTTCATAAATCTTTCAAGGTTGTTTATTTATAATATTATTTTGCAATATCATTTTTATCATACAAATACAATATTATTTTTATTGTATAAACTTTCCTTCTGGTTCTGCTCACTTTGCTTTGCATCAGTTCTTATAAGTCTTCCCATGTTTCTTTGAAATCATCTTATCACTTGCATAATAATATCCGATCACATATGCCATGATGTTGTTTATCTACTTTCCAATTGACAGGCATTCCCTCAGTTTCCAGTTCTTTGCAACCACAAAAAGAAGAAGCTTACATTCTAGTGGGAGAGATAATTTCATGTAAAAATATAGATATTATAAATACAGCAATCGGGAAAAGCTTCAAGAAGCAGATAGTGCTTAAGTTGATTTTGAAGAAGTAATGGGTTCTCCTTTTCACATCTTCTTTGGTAGTTCATCATCTAATCTTCCAGGTTGAAAAAGAAAGCCAGAAGTGAGGAAAGGGGTATGTTCTAGGAAAGAGGATAGTCAGTATTGACACAGGTATAGGATATAGTGCTTTATTGGGATAGCAGAAGAAAAGCCAGTTTGACTGAACTGTAGAGCTCAACGAGGAGCATAACATACTAGAAATGTAGGTTGAAGCCAGGTTTTGATGGACTTTAAAAACCAAACAGAAGAGTTTATATTTTGTGCTAGAATTTGGAGTTTGAGTAAGAGTGTTGGCATGCTCCCTCCTCTCCTCTGAATTTTGGAATCCCTTGAACCATTCAAGTTTCAGGCTTCCTTCAAGAAGCTTTTCTAGATTCCCCTAATTGTTGGTGCCCCTTCTTCAATGCATGTGTAGTTTTTGTATTTCCTTTTACTTATCTATGAATATGTTGTGTCCTTCAATAGAATGTAATATCTTTGTGGATAGGGACTGTCTCATTTAAGTCTTTTTTGTTTCCAACATCTAGCTAAGTACCTGGAAACTTAGTAGGCACTTAATAAATGCTTGTTCAGCTGATAATGATGAAGGAGATAGGATGGTATGATGGAAAGAGAGCTGAGTCTGGAATGAGAAAAATCTAGATTCTAATCTTGGCTTTGCCACTTGTTTTGTGATCTTATACAAGCTGCTTAACATTTTTTAGCTTCAATTTCCTAATTCCTCTCCATGGTACACTCCCAGACTTAATTTACACATTGGAAATACATTCCTCCTCTGTGGCCTCTCTGATTGGGTGACTTCTCCCAAACCTCCGTTTAAGAAGGATGACTAGGGCTGCTTGCTATGTCTTGTTCCTCTCTTGACTGTGCTCAGGCTTTCTCTACCATCTGCCCTTTCCCTTTTCAGCTTTGATATGTTATCTTCCCCATTAGAATAAAAGCTCCTGGTGGGCAGGGACTGTCTTTCTGGTTGTATTTGTATTCCCAGCGCTTAGCACAGTGCCTGTCACTTAATATTAACTTGTTTTTCATTGACTGATCTCTAAAAAGGGGGTAATACTACTTGCTCTACCCTTCCTATCGTCTCATTAATTTCTCAACCTCTGTAATCTATTTCTTAACTTCTTCAGCCAAAGCTACTTTCTCCAAAGTTAACAGTGGCCCTCTTAACTACCAAAATCTAATGACTTTTTCTCACTTCTCATCCTTCTTAAAATCTCTCTGTGGCACTTGACACTGTTGGCCATTCTCTTCTTTTCTGGGTTTGTATGACATTACTCTCTTGGTTCTCCTATTTGTGTAACTATTCTTTCTCACATTTCTTTGGGGATTACCGGTCTCGCCCTAGGTGTTGGTGTTGTGCAGGGTTCTGTTCTGGGCCCTCTTTTCTCTTCTTTGTGTACAGTCTCAGTGACATTCTTGACTCCCAAATATTTAATTGTCATCTTCACACAAATGACTCCTAGATTTATGTATCTAACTCTAGTGACTAGAGTCTAGTCTCTTTCCTGAGGTTCAGTTTCATATTACCCAACTACTTATATTATTTCTAGGATCAAATTCAGATTTCTCACTTGACATTTAAAGCCATTCGCAACTTATTTCCAACCTGTCTTTCCAGATTTATTATACATTATTTTTCTTCCTTTGCCATTCTTGATAAAGAACATTTCATCTCTGGTGTGATTTTGTACAGACTGACTCCCAGGAATGTACTTCCATCTCACTGCCAACTCTTAGAATCCCTGATTTACTTCAAGGCTCAGTTACACCCTGCACCTGGATCCACAGTTGCTAAGGTGTCCTCACCTGAAGTTATCTTGTGTTTAAATTCTGAGTATTTTGCAAATAATATGTATCCATAGTATTTCCCCTGATACTATGGAATGTGAGCCTAAAAGGAAGACACTGTTTCATTTCTGTCTTTTATTCCTTAGCATCTAGCACAGTGTATAGGAAGTATCAAGTACTTGGCATCTTGTAAATGCCAGTTGATTGATCCAAACAGTTATTTGGTTCTGTCAGTTTTTCCTGTGAAATATCTTTTGGATTTCTTTCTTCATATTCCCACTAGTACCAAACCACTGTCATCCAAGAGTAAGACTAGTTGATCTTGTAAAAAAAAAAAAAACAAAACCAGAAACCAAAAAAAAAAAAAACCAACCTTTAACTACCTCTTACAGTCTTTGCCACAGAATTTAGCAAAGTATAATACCCTCTTACACTCTTACTATAAATTTTTTATCCCTAATAAGTATATAATCAGTTAATAGTCAACAGCCATTTATTTAGTACTTAGTATATGGAGACACTGATAAGCCAGGTGTTACAAATATAAGCAAAAAGAAAAACACTTCCTGCCCTTTCCAAAAGGCTTACATTCTAATAGTGAGGTAACACATAAAAGAGGTCCTGTATGGGGTAGACAGAGGGAAAGATGCTCACAGGGGTCAAGATGGCAACTTTGTAGATTCATAAGTAAAACTAGAAGAAGAATGAGAGATGATTGGCGTGGACCTTTCTTCAAAATGTAAACTCCTTAAGAGCAATAATTGTCTTATATTTATTTTAAGTCAAATCATTATTTCTTAGGCAGGAAACTTAATTAGTTAAAATTCATTAGTAAAATGCTTAAAATGCTTTCATATCTGGGATTGGTCATTACTACCATGCCAGTTCATCCCTTTATGTAATTTAAATATTTTTTTCTGTAATTTTGTTTATACTTTTAGTTTGCTTGGTGAATTTAGTATTTAGCTGTAATAAAACCTCATTAACTCAGTGTACTCTTCCAGACACAGTTCATAAAATCAAAATTAATTAGGATTTTGGTTAAGTTTTATGATAATTTTGATACAGGCACTGTGCTTAAATTCGAAGGACTATTTATTGAAAATATGTAAGGAGATCAGATTCAAGAAATACTTGTTTAATAATAATCAAGTGATATATTAATTGCAAGTAATTTCATAAAAATCTAATTTAAAACATAGCATAGAACCTCCATGGGTCCTTTAATATTGATGAAAGCAAGATTCTTAAGAACCTAGCAGATGATATTTAATGGAACTGTTTCAAATAGTTGTATATTTTGGAAGTAATGAACAATTTTCATTTCTTTTAAAATACAATCCTGTGATTTAAAATTTTCACTTTTTTAGCTCTCCCTGTCTTCTGTAACATGGCCCCATTCTGCCTCTCGCCTGCTCTCCTCCGTGAATCTCGTGCTCCCACCCAGCTGGGCTAAGCACACCTTTTTTCTTGCATGTTTTTGGTTGCCACGTTCCTTTCACTTTGATCCCTTTACTGCCGGCTATCTTTTCGAAAGATGCCGTTGGCTCGCAGCCCTTGCAGCTAATGAGCTTACCTGTTTTTCCAGAGCCCACCCATGTTCTTTCGTTACTTTTGATTATTCTTCCTGTTTGGTGGATGGGAGGGGGCACTAAAGAGTTGTTGTAGTTGTTGTTTCTTTGATTGTTAATGAAGTTAATTTTTTTCTTTAAAACATTTTTATTATGAACTTAAACATGAACATTTTAGAATACAAAGAATAATAGGAAAAAAGAATTTTATAGAAAACTGAATCTCCAGGTACTTTTTTTTTTTGCCTTTTTGGAGGGGGAAAGGCAGGGCATTTGGGGTTAAGTGACTTGCCCAAGGTCACACAGGTAGTACATGTTAAGTGTCTGAGGCTGGATTTGAGCTCAAGGCCTCCTGACTCCAGGGCCAATGCTCTATTCACTGTACTACCTAGCTTCCCAATAGCTTGTATTTTTTTTTAAAAGTTATTACAAAAGACACTAAATTAAATTTGACATACTAGTGCTAGCATTGTCTTTCTTGTTTGTCTTCCCTTTGAGCTTTCTTTTACTCTCTTCTTGTATTTATTTCTTTAATCTTTCATGGATTTTTTTTCTTCTTATATTTTACAACAATATCCTTGCTCCTTTGCATCGTTAACCTCTAATGTCTAATGGTTCTTGAGACCCTATCAAGGTGTCTGAGAGGTCAGAACTATTTTCATAATAATACTAAGATGTTTTATGCCTATTAAAATAATCCTTTTTAAAAAAAAATTTGGGGCAGCTTGGTGGTGCAGTGAATAGAGCATTGGCCCTGGAGTCAGGAGAACCTGAGTTCAAATCCAGCCTCAGACACTTAACACGTACTAGCCATGTGACTTTGGGCAAGTCACTTAACCCCAATTGCCCTGCCTTCCCCCCACCAAAAAGGCAAAAAAAAAAAATTGATCTCTGTATCTAATTCAGTCTCTCTAATACTTCTCAAATGAATGAGTTATATACATCTTTCTTTTGATGCACATGATCAGGTTTAAAAAGAGGCTTAATATTAAGGACATTTGTGAACATAAAATATTTTAAGTGAATTGGTCACTGTCTACCTATATACACAGAGAATATGTCATAAGAAAATAACAGTGTAAAAAAAAAAAGAGTTCAGCAACCATTAGCAAAATTCTTACTCTAAGATATCAAACCTTGTCTTCATAGAAAAAGGAATTTGATGGCATGATGATCATGTATATGAGTCCCTTGATTTATTCATAGAACCATATTCTTAAATAAAAAACCTTTTAAAAATTGCCAGATCAGTTTCACATCATTTAATTTAGTAATAATTTATCAAATGGTTACTATGCTCAGTGGACCCAGTGATATTACTGGATCACAGGCTATACACAATTTAGTGGCTTTTGGGGCATAGTTCCTATAGCTAATCCAGTTCACAATTTCATGAAAAGTTTGTTAATATACCTATTTTTGGGTAGTCCCTCCAGGGTTTGTCATTTTCCTTTTTTTGGTCAACATTGCTAATTTGAAGGGGGTGAGTTGAAACCTCAAAGTTGTTTTAATTTGTATTTCTCCAGTTAAGCGTTTTTTCATATGTGCTGTTGGTGACTCAGATTTCTTCTTTTGAAAAGGACTTGTTCATATCTCTTTACCATTTATCAGTTGAGGCATGGCTCTTATTTTATAAATTTGAATAAGTTCCTTGTCTACCTTCGACCTTCATCAGAGAAATTTACTGCAAAGATTTTCCCCTCTTTATCTATTGAATAAAATGTATTTCCGTACCCAACTGTGTGTGTTTGTGTGTGTGTCACACAGAAGTGCCACCCATTATTCCCTGTCCACTTCATTTTTGTTTTATTCTTCTTGCATACCTCAATTATGTGACATAAATTTTCCCTTTCTTTCTCTCTGTGATTTTTTTTCTTGAATTTCCTGTTCAGGACTCAGTTTGATACATTTTTAGGTCTGTAAAGTTGTGTGATAGAGGTTGGCTGTACATCTCCCTGCTGTTCCATGATCTTGGTTCCACTGAAGCCCATTTAAAGCAACCAGATGACTGATGTTTCAGTAAATATCAACATCTCTCTGAATGACTGGATGATTATTTTGAAGGGCTCCAGAGGAGCTCTTGTGAAATGATTTTGATCATGTCAATGTTGAATTCAATCTCCTTGGAAAAAATTTTTTTAAATAGGGTAGAGAGAAATACACAGTAATTGTGACTCTGAAAAAAATTTTTACATCAAGTTTCTCTGATAAATATATAGAGAACTGAGTCAAATTTATTAAAAAAAAAAAAAGAGAGAGAGCCATTCCTCAGTTGATAAGTGGTCAAGAGGTATGAATAGGCAGTTTTTGAATGATGTAATCAGAGGAGGGGGGATGTGGGAAAATTGAGATACAAATGCACTGTTGGTGGAGTTGTGAACCGAGTCAGCCATTCTGGGGAGCAATTTGGATCTATGCCCAAAGGGATATAAAGCCATGCATACCCTTTGACCTGCAATACGACTACTAGATCCATATCCTAGAGATATTAATAAAAGGAAAAGGACCTATATGTACACAGTACTTAAAGTAGCTCTCTTAGTGGTGGCAAAGAATTGGAAATTGAGGAGATGCCAATCAACTGGGGAGTGGCTGAACAAGTTTTGGCGTATGATTGTGATGGAATACTATTGTGCTATAAGAAATGATGAACAGGATGCTCTCAGAAAAACCTGGAAAGATTTACATGAACTAATGTGAAGTGAAATAAGCCAAATCACGAGAACATTGTATGCAGTAACAGCAATATTGTATGATGAAAAACTGTGAATGACTTAGCTATTCTTAGCAATCTAAGACAGTTCAGAAGGTCTTATGATGAAAAATGCTATCCATCTCCAGAGAAAGAACTAATGGAGTCTGAATGCAGATTGAAGCATATTTTTCTTACTTTAAATTTTTTTGTTATTTTTTGAGTCTGTGTTTTCTTTCACAACATGTCTAATATGGAAATATTTTACATGACTGCACATGTATAATATATATCAAATTGCTTGCCTTCTCATGGGGAGGGTATGGAAGAGAGGGAAGAAGAGAATTTAGAACTTAGAATTTTCAAAAACAAATGTTAAAAATTGTTTTTATGTGTAATTGAAAGGTGATGGAAAAATAGGAAGGAACTAAATTATAGTTTGCCCAGTCTATAATAATGTGCAAAGCCTGATCAAAGGCATTTTTGATGCAGGATGAGATCTTTCTCCTTTGTCAGTGTTGTTATTCAACAGAATGGCTCACTTGCCAAAATCAAAAACTTCTTGGTTTAAAAATATATCTGCAAATTATGCATGAGACCAAGTGTTACCAATGCCAAAAGATGAGTTAATGCCTAAAGGAAATGATACAGAATTTGTATTAAAAAATCAACAGTTCTGGTCCAACAGTCTGTAACACTTAAAGGGGAAAAAAAAAGTTAGAAAAAATTTGGTTGGAACCTGTATCCAAAAATGTAACATCGCAAATTGATGAGTGAATTCTAGAACTTATCAATATTCAGTAAACATTTATTAAACTCCTACTCTGTGCCAAGCACTGTGCTAAGCTCTAGGGATACAAAAAGAGTCAAAACACAATTTCTGCTCCTAGGGGCAGTAGGAAGCCACTGGAGTTTATTGAGGGGGTAGGGGGATGGATAGTATGTGTGACATGATCAGATCTGCATTTTAAGAAAATCACTTTAGTGACTAAATGGCATATACTTTAGAATGGGAAGAGACATGAAACAGACCCACCAGCAGGCTTTTGCTGTAATCAAGACATGAGATGATAAGGGCTTGCACTAGAGTGGTGACAGTGTCAGAGCAGAGAAGGGGACATTTTTGAGAGATGTTACAAAGGTGAAATCAGAGGTCAGAGATAGTGAGGAATCTAGGCTGACATTGTCCTATTTCTCTTCTCATTTTGTCCTCTACTTTCTTTCCTCTCACTCTCTTCTTAACCCCTTATAATCTGGCTTCTGACTATCATTCTCTCCTGGTATTACTCCTACCTATCTGTCTGACTACTCCTTCTCTGGAGCCCCTTCTATATCATATCCTCTAACCACAGGTATCCTTCAGGGTTCATCCTGGGTTTTCTTCTCTTGCTTTAAACTACCTCACTTGGTGATCTCATTAGCCCCCAGGGATTTGATTACCAGCTTTATGTTGATGATTCTCAAATCTACTTTTTCTGCCTCTAATTTCACATCTTCAGTTGCCTGGGGACAGAGAAGGAGCAGTCAGATAGATAGGTAGGAAGAATACCAGGAGAGAATGATATCCTGTAAACCTAGAGAAAAGAGAGTATCAAGGAAGAGAAAGTGTTGAATAGTGTTAAAGAGAGACCAAGGACAATGAAGATTGAGAAAATGCTATTAGATTTGACGACTAAGAGCTCCTTAATAACTTTGGAGAGAGCAGTTTTGATGGAATAAGTCAGAAGCCAGATTATAAGGGATTAAGAGGAGAGTGAGAGGACAGAAAGTAGAGGCACCTACTGTAGACGACCTTTTTGAGTTTTCGTACAAAGGACAAAATGACAAGAGAAATAGGACAATAGTTATCAAGGATGAAAAGATCAACTGAGGGATTTTTTCAGGATAGGGGAGATGTAGACATGTTTGGAGGTAGTAGGAAATGAGCCAGTAGAGAGAAAGAAGCATTAAAAATAAGTATTGAGAGTGGGGATGACAGAGGATACAGTTTTCTGGAGGAGATGGAATGGTATCACTTGAACTTAGCCTTGGTAAGGAATAAGGTCATTTCATCATATGAAACGGGTAAAGGAGGAGAAAGTGGCAGAATGCATGTGGGTGATAGGAGATGAGGAAGAAGGGAGAAGATATGTAGTTCACAGCAAATGGCCTCATTTTTTTTTTTCCTGTAAAATATGAGGCAAGGTTCTCCACTGAGAGAATGGGGTGGGTGGGGTAAAGTAGAAGTGAAAAAGTCCATGAGAGCTGCTTTGGGGAGATAGTGAGTTGATAAAGGAGGTGTTTCCTAGCATCAGTGAGGACCCAGTCATGGTTCTGTAACATAGATTTCTAGTGGACCCAGTCAGAACCATTGTGTGAGTTTTCTCCACCTTTGTTCAGTAGCATGTATGTAGGGATGAAGGTGATGAATATAGTGGGAGTGAGCCAAAGCTGAGACTTGGCTAGGTATAATTTATAATATGATGAGGGGGCTAGCTCTTCATGAGAGGAGGACAGTAGAGATGAATTGCTTCACCAGGGAATCAAGATGGGGGGAGAAAAGGAGAGGGTGGCTAGTGCAAGGGAGATGGCCTGGGAAAGAATTAAGGAGTCAGGGGATTCGAGGTCACAATGAGGATGAAGAGAAGAGTTATATAAGGGAAGGAAGAGAGGTGGAAAGCCAGTAGATTATGTTAGGATAAGGAAATTTCAGAATTCTTTTTTAAAAATTTATTTATTTACTTTCAGTTTATGACATTCAGTTCCACAGTCCCTTGAGTTTCAAATTTTCTTCCCCTCCCTTGTCTTCCCCCTCCCCCCATGACAGCATGCAATCTGATATAGGTTCTACAAATACCTTCACATTAAGCATTGGTCAAGTTGTAAAGAAGGATTATAACCAGTGGAGTGAAAAATGAGAAAGAAGGGACAAAACAAAACACAGAAGAGAGAGAAGTAGTTTGCTTCAATCTGCATTCAGACTCTGGTTCTTTCTCTGGGTATAGATAGCCCTTTCCATCATGAGTCTTTTGTAGTTGTCTTCTTTTTTTTTTCTTTTGCTTTTCTTTGTAGGGGCAATTGGGGTTAAGTGACTTGCCCAGGGTCACACGGCTAGTAGGTGTTAAGTGTCTGAGGGCGCATTTGAACTCAGGTCCTCCTAACTCCAGGGCCAGTGCTCTGTTCACTGTGCCACCTAGCTGCCCCTGTAGTTGTCTTCTAACCTTGTATTGCTAAGAAGAGCCCAGACTATCAAAGTTAGTCATCACGCATACGATCTGTCTGTACTTGTTTACAAAATTCTCCTGCTTCTGCTCTTCGGATTTCAGAATTCTTGAACATAGAGATGGTACATTTGTGGGTGACAGCAAGATTGAGAGTATGATCATATTTGTGTAAGGTGGGATAGAGGAGTTGCTTTTAGTAGGAGAGTAGGCTGAGGAGCTGAGTGACTAGGATATTTGAGGGAGAATTGATATGCATGTTGGAATTCCCTAGTATAAAGACAGGAGTTGGGGAGGTGAGAAAAATTATAAGCCAGATATTGAGCTCATTGAAGAAGGGAAGTGACCTGAGGTTCTGTAGACAACTACTACCAGGATTTTGATTGGGTAATAGATATAAATAGCATGAACCTCAAGAGAGGTGACTCAGTGAAGGAAGAAGGAGCCTAGCAGCAAGGAGTATTTCACCTCCTACCCCTTGACCAGTGAGCTGAATGAAGGTGCAGGTAGTACTGTAAAGGGTGGCCAGGGATGCTGTGAAATCAGGGGAAAGCCAGGTTTCAGTAAGAGCTAGTAGGTGGAAGGAGTAGGAAAAGAATAGATTTAAGATGGAAGGTAGTTTGTTTACTTATGGAGCAGACATTCCAGAGGGCACAGTGGAAGAACTGAAACTTTGGTGTGGGGGATTTGAGGGGGATGGAAATGAAGAATTGGGTGGTGAGTTTGAGTGGGGTTTGGATGATGATCTACAGGAGTTCAGAGTCACTGAAGGTGTGAAGGGTATGAAGGTATGAGAATGTTTGTCATTGAATGGAAGGTACCACTCTTCTACCATCAAAGGACAGGTGCAGCAGGAGATGGGAGATCTGAAGTCAGAGGGAGAGTTACTCTTTACGTCAGAGATTCTCTACATCCCAGTTGGGAATTTGGGCTGGCAGCAGGTGGTGGAAGAAATCTTGTGCTGGTACAGATGAAAGTGTTTGCAGATGGAAGATGCTTGGCTTATCACCAAGCAGCCTTTCCTCAGGTAACATCCTGTGCCAAGTAGGAGATGGAAGATTCAGGATGCTAGCATACTCATGGTCTTCTCACTTAAGGAGTATGTAAGGCTATATAGAAAATAGTAAAGGCAGGGTCCTGTGGACTTAAGATTTATTTAGCTGTTAAAATATATTTGGTCGGGCAGCTAGGTGGCGCATTGAATAGAGCGCCAGCTCTGGAGTCAGGACGACCTGAGTTCAAATTTGAGCTCAGACACTTAACACATACTAGCCATATGATCTTGGGCAAGTCACTTAACCCCAATTGCTCTGCCTTCCCCTCCAAAAAGCAAAAAATAAAATATATTTGGTGTAATAGAAAAGAATGAAAGAAGGTACAGTCCCTCTCCTTAAGGAACATAGATTATAAAAGTGGGATTAAGATATAGAAACAAATAGTTCTAATACTAAACAAAATGTAGCAAATACAAAAGAGAGATCCTAACACTGTTATGAGAAATTTGTGGATAAAGACATCACTTTCAGATGAGGGTGGCTCATAAAATGTTCTGTGGAGGAGACAGACTCACCAATTAAATGGTGGTTTGATTCCTGTTAGTAGTTTTATAGGCCTGACAGGCTAGTCGATGATCATCGCAAATGACTGTTCTCTGTACCTCAGCAGCTGGAATTTTCATGATAACTATGCCATCTTCTTAGTTAGTTGGTTTTATTATAAGAAATTTTGGTAAATTTACAAAATTTTGTCAAATGTAAGGCATCTAAAAACAGTTATTAAAATATTTATGCCTGAGACACTGTAAAAGAAGTAGACATATCAACTTAAAATCCTTGGTTATATTAAGCAATTGAAATTTATTTTTATGAAATGCTTTTATTTTATTGAAGTAATCCTTTATCTTTCAGGTAAAACTGCCACCAATGATGGAAATCATAACTGCTGAACAGCTGATGGAATATTTAGGTTAGTGTTGAACAAAATAGATTATTTGTATCTCTTTTAAAGGAAAACATATTTTAAAAATTTATGTTATAAGATTTGTTTGGGGGTACTATAAAAAGCATAAATTTAAATAATGAAATAAAATTATTTGGTTTATTTTTAAGTTACTGTTCTTAGAAACTATTTCCCTGCTGTGTGGGATAAAGAGATCCCTAAATCACTTGGAGACAGCTCAAGGTGAAAATAGAGAAAGGTCTCTTTATTAGAATCTCATGAGAAGCGGGCAGTCCCACCACTGAACAAAAAATTCCAGGGGGCGGAAGGCTGAAGCCTCAGGGCAGAAGGGTTAATTTATGCTAGTCTGGTGGGTGGGTGGAGTGTTTGGGAGGGGTTAGGGAGGAGTCTGGGAGGAGCCAAGGAGTGACTAATACTTAAAGGAACACACACCCTTCCCATCAACTGCCGTGTACTTTGCCCATAATTCACTGGGAGTAACCGGGAGAGGGGCTAGAGAGGAGGTGTGGTTTTTGCCTTGACATGTCACTAGGTAACTTTTGGTCAAGGATGAATGACATAAGTCCAATATGGCTGCTGGGAGGATAGGCTTGATGTGCCAGGTTTGGAAGCTAGACTGATTAGGGGTTTCAAGAGGTCCCATCTTGGGAGTGAGTCATCTCTGATAGTGTTTTTCAAGGTTCCTAAGCAGCTGGCCACTAAGAACAAAGGGGTTATGTATTTCTCTAAGAATATTTGGATGATTGATTCATGGGAAACTATCTAACAGACCTACTGCTAGCTTGGGAAAAGACTTTGAGGCTGGGGGCAGGGGAGAGGGAGAGTTAATGCCTTTATGGCTGAAGGCAAGTATGACTTTTACAGCTCAGTTGAACAGGCTTATTACCAACTGACATAGGTGCCCAAACACAAGTGAGATTTTACAAACTGAGGTTACAATAAAGCATCCCAGATCTTATCATTCCCCCTTAACGGATAAGACACACATTCATTTGGGGACAAGGGATGAAGGTCTCAGCTTCCCAAGCTGCTTCATGCTGAAAAAAAGGTTGTAGTGCTGTCCCTGTCTCAGAAGGGAGGGGGGGGAGTCCATCAGTCAAGGAGCAGGGGGCTGCAGCCAATGTCCGGAACTCAGCAGACGCCAGATCCAAAGGTATTGGGCCTAAAAGATACAAATCTAAAAAAGTGAGCACACAAACGAGAGCCTAAAAGAAGTAGGAAAATGACCAGAGGTAGGAAAATGACCAGAGGTAGAGTGAGTATGGGCTAGTATAATCTATTACTCAGACTGTTTAACTGTCCTTAATATCTCTACCTGCTACATAGACTAGGTGCCTCATAAAATATTTTTCACTAACATAATTGTAGACCTTAAACAAAAGAGGTTTCTGACTTAAACCTCACAACTGAATAGCAGACACACATCCTTGTTTTACAAAGCTTGTCTGTCCTCTAAAAGAGATATTTAAGAAATTGAATCTTTTACATATACACTCAGTTACAAATGTTAACTTTTGCTTAGTTCATGGAATAGCCACAAATCCATATTGAAACAGCAAACACTGTTCTGCTTTACAACTTATGACATCAGTTTAGCAATACTCAATTGAAAACTTTATAAACCTTCAGAAATTGTCACATAAGATTTTCTAACAGTAAGGGAGATCAAAGTAACACAAAGAGAACAACACGAAGCAATAATCTAAAGCTGTAGCAGTTCCTGTACAGGCCTGGATTCTTGGAGAAGCTGGAGATGCCATCTGCATCTGATGTTGTCTTTTCCAGGTCCCTTGGCTCAGAAGTTCACTCTGGAGCAAGGAATATTCAGTCAGGCCTGATAGGGGGCTCACAGAGACATGATTTAATACCAAGGGTGCATAGAAATGGTTCAGTTTTCTAGCCACACAGGCTAGATACATTACAATAAAGTTTCACAAACAGTTACAACACTGCATCAAAAAAATCCAAACTTTTGATCCTATTACCAAACCTGTTCAAGGGTTGAGTTTCCATGATAGAGAAACCTTTGAAAGCCAATCTTATACATCTATATGTAGTTCTTAGAAGAATCAATCTGATTCTGTTGCTTTCCTCAAAATTTTAGAATCGAGTTACAAATCTTTCTGCTTCCAAAAAATACTTCCTCACACACTCTCAACATACTTAAACCTTTCTGAAACTGATATCAATGATCTAGAGACAGGAAGGGTTTGGCTAAATCCTCATTTGTCCCCAGACCTTCTTATCTCTCTTTCCAAATCCCTCAAAATCATTATTCAGTTTATTCAGCTTCCTTTACATTTGTTATCCACAAAACAAGGTGGTTCATATCTTTTACTGACTACTTGCTCTGATCATAGAAACTTGCTATAGAAGGGATAAGCAGGGACATATGACATTCCAAATATGACAGGATAAAACATCATTGGCGCTGTTTAAATTTAGGTAAAGTCACAGATATCCATCCATGTCGTATTGATACTTCACAGCTAGACTCAGGAATAGGTGGGCAGTGTTCCTTTTCAAAGGATTTTCATGGGTAAACTGAGCCAGAAGGGGTCCCATCCCAGACCGGGCAAAGATTGCCCCTTTGGGCTTTATCAAATGTAGACTTCCACCAGTTGACAGTATAGGATCACACTCCCTTTGAGTAGCTTGTGGCATTTGATGCAGGCACTGACTTATGTAGACAACCATACCCAAAATCAAACTCCAAACAAAATTTAGTTATGGTCCCAAATGCCTTTTTCCTCAAGCAGCAAGTCTGATTAATCACAGCTTAGAGCCAGTTCTCTTGTTTATTCATTTTCCTTATGGCCCTAAGGCCAAAGGCTTTATATATTTTAGCAAATGAAAGACCACGCTTCGTCCCACACACTGCCTTTCTGCCTAAATGTAAGATTATATAGTGGCAAAAAGAAAATTCAGTATTTTAGAAAATTATATAATTCATGTTTATTCGAAAACAGTAAAAATTAAATACTTAATGGTTGAATTAAGATTCATAATTTTATTTGTGCATTTTCACATCTTGTCATTAGGTTTTTAGTGTTTGATATAAAATCAACTCTAAAATATGGATGGTACTACAGCTTCCCTACTGGAGTCTGAGTCTTGCGATATTCATTCTTATGCAGATTTACCACTGTAGAGATGTGAGCCTTCAGGCAAGTTACCCTACTTCTCTGAGCCTCAATTTCCTTGCATGTAAATGGGAGTATTAAAAATGGACGTTTGACGGATCTTGATTTCATCAATGTATCATTTCCTCCAATGATATATATTACAGTTTATCCTTGCCATTATTGGCAGTTTATCCATCCATTCCGCCTGGGTAACTTGTTCATATCCTCCTATAAATTTGCCTTCAGCTTTCCTCATCGGTAAAATTAGGGGATTTGGATTGTATCTTTTAAAGTTCTATCTTGCTCTAAAATTTTGATTCCAGTGTAAGTGTTACTTCTAATAAGGTAGAGAAATTTTTTTCTTATTAAGAGCCAGAGTTACCACTCCACAGGGGAAAAAAAAATCAAATAAAAACAAGTTTAAAAGTGACTTCAGGGGCAGCTAGGTGGCGCAATGAATAGAGCATCAGCAGTGGAGTAAGGAGGACATGAGTTTGAATCCAGCCTTAGACACTTGACACACTAGCTGTGTGACCTTGGGTAAGTCACTTAACCCCAGTTGCCCCGCCTTTCCCCCTCCAAAAAAATTAATTCACCCATGGTGTAGCTAGGTGACACAGTGAATAGAGCAGCAGCCCTGGAGTCAAGAGGACCTGAGTTCAAATCCAGTCTTAACACTTACTAGCCATGTGACCTTGGGCAAGTCACTTAACCCCAATTGCCCTGCCTTCCCCCCTCCAAAAAAAGCAAAAAAAAAAGTTCATTTTTTTTCTTTAAGAAGAAGTAAATTGTTCAATAATGTATATTTTAAATTGACTGGGTAGTATAACATAGTAAAAGAGATATATAGATCCTATCACTGATACTTAAAACTTATTAGTTGTTTGATTGTGGGCAAGTCATTTAACCTCTTTCAGCATTAGTTTTCTCATATATAGAATGGGAATAATACATATAGTACTTTAAAAGGGTTATTATGAGGATCAAATGAAATAATACAGGGTTTAAAGCACTATATAAATGTCAACTATATTTATGAGTTGCTGTATCTGATTTATACGTGATAGTAATCACATTTCTAGATTAAATTAAGATTATGTCCCTGTAATTTATTTGGAACCTTTTTTTTAAAGACTAGTTAATATCTTCTGCTGGAAATTCATATCAATGAATTATTTCTCCTGTACTCATTAGATATTTTCTTATTATTTTTAGCATTGGCAGGAACTGTATTTGTTTTTTAGATCTCCATGGGGCCATAGAAGCTTGTAACTCCAAGTCTAAGTTAAATTACATGGGAGATCAGAGGAACCTATGGGGAGGATTAGAGATTCCCACATTCTCCCTCTCTTTCCAAGTTTATTGCCCCAGAATTGGAACATATAATGGTTTTACTTCAATTCAGATAGCATTTATTAATTGCTTTTATGCACAAGGCAGTCTGGTGCACAGAGAGTAACAGTAGTTCCTGCTCTCAAGTGACTTACTTTCTGCTGTAGGTACAAAGTAATTTCAGAACAAAAAAATTCATAAAGGTGTACAAATAGGACAATTTTGTTACTGCTTTGTTCAATTTAATATATACTTCTTTTGAAACTATATATTACAAAGGTTCATGGATTTCATATGCAATATTTTTTCTTCTTTATAATTAGAATTTTTTAGTTTGTTGGTGATTAATAATAAAAAGACCTTTTTTTAAAAAAAAAAAGAAATTTCAGAAGGGAGGGAGAGAATACCAACATGTTGAGAGGATCCAGAAAGATGGATAAGGAGGTGATACCTCACTGAGTCTTGAAGGAAACTAGGGATTCTTTTATTTGTGTTTGCTTTTTAAAATGGATATTTATTGGTATTTTTTATTTTTATACTACCTACATTTCCTCTTTTATTCTTCCCCATCTCCTTTTCCTTTTAACAAAGATTTTTTTTTAAAGAGGAAGAGAACAAAATAAGCAAAACTAATTAACATGTCGAAAAAATCTGACATTATTTGCGAGGCTTTATATCTCTAGGCCCCCTTGTATGAAAAAGAATGGGTGTGGGGATGGAAAAGAGGTATCTGCTCAGACGGCTTTTGGGACAAGTTTGTCCTTTATAATTTCATGATATTCAGTTTTAATTGTTTTGTGGTTTTTCTTTGGTTATACTAGGGGTTCTCAACCTGTGGGTCGCGACCCCTTTGCGGGTCAAACGACCCTTTCACAGGGGTCACCTAAGACCATCGGAAAACACATATTTCCGATGGTCTTAGGAACCAAGACACCACTCCTCTATCCTTCTCCAGATGGATCTGCCCACATGCAGATACGCCAACATACGAGTATTAAAGGGTTGCAGCATTAGGAAGGTTGAGGACCACTCCATTATACTGTCAGAATATATTGAAGTCTTTCTATGCTTCTCTGTATTCAGCATGTTCAATTTTTTTTAAAACACAGTAATATTCCATTATGTTCATGTACCGCAATTTAAGTATACCCCAATTTATGGACATCTTCTTTGTGTCCACTTTGTTACTATCACAAAAAATGCTGCTGTAAATATTTTGATATATATGAAGTCATTCTTTTTATTTGTGACCACCTTGATGTATATACATATATACCTAGAAGTGGACTATCTGGATCAAGTAGTATGAATAATTTTATTTGTATAAATAAATTTATTTGCATAAATCCAAATTGGGAAACTAGAAACTCTAAGAAGTAGAAGTTATATTGGAAAATGCATTCCAGGAATATGAGCAAGGCTATACAGAGCCACAGAAAGAAGAATTGGCATGTTGTATTCTGGGAATAGGTCACTTTGACTAGAATATGGAGTGCATGAAGAGAAGTAATTGTGAATTAAATTTAGAAAGATGAGTTGGACCCAGATAGTGGAGGACTTTAAATGCCAGGTTGAGAAGCTTGTATTTCATACTAATAGAAATAGGTAACCATTGATGATATTGAAGGTCTTAGACCTTTAAGATTATCTTGGCTATACTATATAGAGTGTGTGTGTGTGTATATATACATATACATATACATATATATATATATATATATATATACACACACACACATATATATATATACATATATATATATATATATATATATGTATATATGTATATATATTCAGAGAGCAGAAACCTATTGGTTGTTACTATAGTCAATTCTCAATAAATGCTTATGAAGTACCTACCATGTCCTAGGCACTGTGGTAAGTGCTGGGGATAAAAAATTTTAAAAAAAAATAGTCTCTACCCTCAAGGAGCTTACAGTCTCATGGGAGAAGACAGCGTGTAAAAGGAAGCTGAAAGAGGGGAGCAGGGGAAGTGTGAGGACATGGTGGAGATATCTCAAAGTAGTATAGCCAGATGGGAAATAAGATGATGAGGACCTAACCTAGAAAAGTAGCTGTGTGAATAGAGAGAAAGAGAGTAATTGGGAAATGTATTATGGAGTTGGGATGGTCAAGACCTAGTGATTGATTGGATATGAGAATAAGGCAGAGAAGAGTTGAGAGTGACACTCAGGTTGAAGATTTTTGGTAATTAGGAGGATGGTAATACCCTCAAAGAAACAGTTTTAATGAAGAACATTTTATCAATTGACTTAATGTGCAGTGTATATAATTAATATTTGATTATTTACTCACTTGAGGATAATTATTTAACCTTTCTGGGCCTCTCTTTTCTCATATGTAAAATAAAGGTATTAAATTAGATAATCTCTGTGGCTTTTTTTCTGACCCTAAACCCTTTGACTCTCAATATATATTCTATAAATACTTGCTGCACTAATGCTGTGGATTTGTTCAGCTATTTTAGAAAAAAAAATTTGAATTATTTTTAAAATGTAACTTAATTGTATGTATCCTTTGACCCAGCAGTATTACTATTAGACATGTACTGCAAGGAGGTCAAGGACTGGGGGAAAGGACTCATGTATAAGAATATTTATAGCATCACATTTTGTTGTAGCAAAAACCTGGAAACAAAATAGGAACCCATTAATTGGGGAGTAGATGAGCAAATTGGGGCATATGAACATAATGGAATTTTATTGAGCCATGAAAAATAATGAATATGGGAAATTCAGAGAAATTTGGAAAGACTTATGTGAACAAGTGAAGAGTACCGTATAATCGTTTAATAGAATTGATGATATCTAACCTGGAGAAGAGAAGATTTAAGGGAGATATGGCAGCTTTTAAGTGTTTAAGAAATTGTCTTTTGAAAATGAGATTGATTAGATTTGTTCTGCTTGGCATTAGGTGGCAGAACTAGGAGCAGTGGTGAAAATTTTCAGAGAAGCCGTTTTAGGCATGATGTAAAAATGGAAATTTCATTTGTATAGCTGTCCAAAACTGGAACAAGCTGCTTCAGGAGTGATTGAGTTCCTCATCACTGGAAGTCTTCAACTAGGTACTTTTTGGAGAAACTGTAGAGAAAATTTCTGATCAAATATGGTTCAAATTAGATGACCTCTGAAGTCCCTTCTGACTCTGAGGATTTATAATGTTATAAACCAGACTCATTGCTTTTTTCACCAAAATCAGTTTCCCTTCCTGACTTTGCCATTTCTGTTGGTTACACTATTATTCTATTCCTTTAGGCTTGAAACTTCAATTTTTTTTTTATTTCTCTTTTTACTTGGTTCTTTGTACCAGTGAATCAATCACCAGATATTTATTAAACCCCTGCTATTGTGCCAAGCACTGTGCTGAGCCTGGAAATACAAAGAAATATAAAAATAGACCCTTTCCTTAAGATGCTTGCATTCTTAAGATGCTTGCATTTCCTTAAGATGCTTGCAACACATTTATGCATATAGTTATATAAAAAATTGATGCAAAATAACTCTGGAGAGGGAAGGCAGTAGCAAGTAGGGGGATCAGGAATGGTCTCTTCCAAGTGATATTTGAGTTGAGTTTTTAAAGGAAGCCAGTGATTCTAGGAGTTGGGGTGAAGAGGGAAAGCATTCTAGACATGAGGGATACCTAGTGCAAAAATAGCTTCTTTAGATAAGAGATGGGACATTGTTTGTGAGGAACCACAGGTAGACAGTATGGCACATTATAGAGTAAGAGTGTGTGTGTGTGTGTGTGTGTGTGTGTAGTAATGTGTAAAAAGACCAGGAAAAATAGGAAGGGACCAGATTATGAAGAGTTTTAAATAACAAAGAAAGGAGTTTTTATTTGAGTCTAAAGATAATAAGCCACTGAAATTTATTGATATGGGGAATAAGTTTTTACATTGTCAAACCTGTGCTTTAGGAATATCAGTTTGACAGCTGTGAGGAAGGTGGATTGGAGTAGGGAGGGACTTGAGATAAGAAGACCAATTAGTAAATTACTCCAATGGTCTATGTGGAAGGCCTGAACTAGGTGTATGAGTTAGAGAGAAGACATGTTAAGAGAGGTTTTGAAGGTAGAAGTGTCAAGATTTGACAACAGAGTGGTAATGTGAAGTCAGGCAATTTATGGATGACACCCAGATTAGAAACCTAGGTGATAGGAAGAATAATGGTGCCCTTGACAGTAATAGGAAAGTTTGAAAGAAGGGTAGGTTCAGGGGAAAGGATGAGTTCTCTTTTGACATGTTGAATTTGAGGTTCCTGTTTCCAGTTAGTAACCATGTCTTCATTGTTCCTTAGATAAGTCTTTGCAGGTCATGGGATTTAGAACTGGAAGGGACCTTGAGATAATTTGGTTCGATCTCTTCATTTTACAGATGAGGAAACTGAGCCCTGGAGAGGCAGAGTGAGTTGATAGATATCATATAGAGAGACTTCATCTAGAAGACTTCAGCCTTCTGGTGCCAAATCCATTACTCTTTTCTTTATACTGTGCTCTTTCTGTTGTCCCTAATGTTCAAGTCTCACTTACCATGCCACTAATTCTGGACCTTATCACCTCGCTGTTGAATTACTGTAGTAGTTTTGTAGCTGATATTCCTGACAGCATTCTTAACTTCTTCACTCTGTCCTGCATACTACTGCCAAATTTATCTTCTCCAAACATCCATTTCATATCCTATTCTCCTTTTCAGAAGCCTATAAGAATTCCCTTTTGTCATTGGATCAAGTCTAAAATCCCCATGGTAGATGGAATTTAAAGCCATTGTAGATAGAATTTTATAATCTGACTTAACCTCATCTATCTAACTTTCTGTTCTACTTTCTGGCATGAACTTTCTGCTCAATTCTAGTTACTCTTCTTAATGGCCTTCCATATACCCTGTTTCCTGTCACCTCTGCTTTTACCCATGACATTGCCCCACTTTTTCACGACTGTCCCCCATCTCCACTTAAGGAAGGAGCACTTTCCTTCCTTCCATTTAGATTTTTAGCTATTGAGACCTATTTTAGATTCCCTCTCTTCCCTGAAGGTTTTAGGCTTCAGAGCTATTTTCCTTCAATAATTCCCCTGGTTTCACTGACACTTCGTTATACTGTCTTGTTCTTTAATTGTTTTACCTGTGCATCATCTTAACATCTAAACTATAGTCATTGGCCCAGTTGTAATACTTCATTGTATTTCATCTTGTCAGCAAATCTGTAATCTCACTGACGGGGGTTTCCCTTCATTGGTGCAGGTTGTAAAATATCTATGCCCTCTTATCCTTCATGATTGATGTCCATAAATTCTTCTAAAGAACCTTCACAAAAGAGCCTGCTAGAAGCCACACCTTCTTGGTCTTCTTACTTTTTAGCCTGCACATGCAGACTATTTATCTGTTGCTCCCTGCTCTTACTTTGTGACTAACCTACCACTTTTTCTAATTGTGCATTTATTTCCTGGATAGTATTTATTTGCCACATATTATATGTAGGTAATTTTTGGAAATATGGTAGGGTTTTTTGACAAGACAGTAGAATAAGTGATTATGACTCAACCTGGCTCCCCTGCACCACCCCGAAACAACAATAAATACAGTATAATTTTTTTAAAAACTGTAAGTGTGGGGAAAAGAAACCTTCACAAAAAAAGGTTAAAAGAAAAATCTTTGCATGAAACAAATGAGTAAACAATGGTTTTGTATGGTTGCCCCATAAAACCCCAGGACCTTGAATAAAAGCTGTAGGTTAAAGAACACAAGGAGAAATCTTCAGAAGTAAAGTACAAGAATTCGTCAGTAATATCACCTCTAAAGTAAAGTAGAGATGTGCAATAATATGCCAGGAACACAGTAAATGTTTAATAATTACCTGCTGATTGATTTATTGGTTGATTTAAACTTATCATAAGATTGAAAAAGAAACATATGTCATTCATATAATTGGAAGTAGATTGCTAAAGGAAAATAAACGCAAGAATTGACTGTGTAGAAAAGACAGAGGAAAAACTTAATGAAGCACTTCCAAAGGAGCAGTATTGAAGAGGTGCTGAATGGCTTATGTAATATATTTTGGGGTAACTTTATGATTTTATTCATTCAGTTTTGTGTTAAGCTATAAAAGCCACATTTCTTACCTGTTTCTTCCCTTCCCCCAACTGTACTTGTCTTTCCCTGCCTAGAGGTATTTCCTCTCAAACCATTAACTCTTCATTCAAGGTACTACCTCCTTTTGTCCTAGCAAACCAAACCCATCCACTTGCAAATCAGGATGGGAGCATCTCATTTGACCTGACCTCAAATCTGTGACCGCTGGTCGACCTTATGACGTTTCAGGGCTCAAACCACACCCCCTACCTCTTCCCTCCTGCTGTTTGGCCCAGTGTATTATGGGTAAAACACATGTGCAGTTGATGTGAAGGGTGCATGTCCCTTTAAGTATTAACCCCTCCCTGGTCCCTCCCTAACTCCACCTTTGTATACCTCATTAGCCTAATGAACTTATGATCGACAGCTTTGTATCTTTAAAAATGCCTCTCTGGCCCTTAGAACTCTGCAGATGGCCCTTTCTAGTAGATAGCTTTCTCTGGCCTTTTCTAGCAGGTCATGTAGGCATTCTAGTACGCCATCTGCCCCCTGCAGACCATCATACTTCCAGACTTTCTCTGACTCCCCCCCTTTGCCCCTTGCGAGCTTTTCCTAGCCAGGTTTCCTCACCCTGCCCCTTTTTGTCCTGTGAATCAGTAAACTTTTGTAAATCTACCAAAAGACAGCTGAGCCTGTAATTCTTTTCTGACGCAAACCTAGAAAGGATTTCTCATTAGAAATCCCCCCAAAACCTATCCTGCATCAGTATCACTCAGGTAGAACAACAACAAAATGCAATGATAGAAGAACGGACTGAACTGAAATATCTTACATTTCCACAACCTGCAGGACAGTGCTAGAGGACAGAAGTTGGTGAGACAATCTGGGAATTATTGATTTTCCAGTAAAATAAAAAGAAACAAAATCTGAATTTTGTATTCTAGGAATTCATACAAGAATGTTGCCTAAAGTATAGGAAACAATACATATTTAGAATCCACAAAATTCTAACAGAAATGAACTCTAAGTTGAAGTTCTATACTTTCAAAGACAAAGAGAGAATCTTCTAAGTAGCCACTAGGAAATGATTTTGTAAAAACAATTAGCAATGTGAATTGTACACGATTCAGCAAGGACAAGAAATTAATGAAATTGCAATGCTGTATACCAGAAAGTAAGGAAATAAGCCTTCACCTTAGAATTTCCTATCCTGCAGACTGAATATACTTCACTATGAAAAAACTTAGTTCTTCAGAATTATTTCCTGGTAAGAAATCCAGTACTGGAAAGAGCATTTAACATGCAGATTTACCAAACTGCCAAAACTTAAACAAAGTAATTTAGTCTTGAATGAAAGTAAGAAGTATACAATGACTAAATATTAACATAGATGTAGAGCAAGGCAAGTCTCCTGTAAATTTTAAATAACACTTAGTAGCATAATAATAATAATAGCTAGCAATTTATATAGTGCTTTAAAGTTTGCAAAGTACTTTATAAATATTCTCATTTTATCCTTGAAGCAATCCTGAGAGAACAAAAAGAAAGTAATTTCTAAATCCCATTCTTATTTCAGCTATTCATGAAAAGATTTTTAAAAGATTATATCATTAAAAATCAGGGGAAGATCTGTCTTTTGTGTGGTTGCAAGGAAAAAAGAGGAGTGACAATTAATGTTGTTTTCTTAAAAAGAGAGTTAGTATGAATAGAGTTCTAGGTTTGTAGTTGACAAGACCTCAGTTCTGGTCCTGCCTGTAACACTAACTTGCCCCTTAGCAAGTCATTTAACCTTGTTGAGATTCAGGCAACTTCCTAGAACTTATCTTCTAAGTCATAAGTAATTGGCAAAGTGAGTTCTCAAAAAAAGAACTCTGTGTCTGTGTTGGTGTGGGCAGGGAGTTGGGGAGGACAGAACTGGTATTTTTTTAGTGTATTTTAGTACAGGTAATCAGACTCCGCTTTTTAAAAACAGAATACTATACTGGCCCTCAGTTACATGCATGCGTTGGAATCTAATAAAGGGAAAACATAATAGAATCTTGAATATTCATAGGCTGAATTCACCAATAATAAAAAGCAGCAGAATAAATTAGAAAAACCCACAGTTTGCTGCTTTGGGGAGGAAGGGGAAGACTTAAAAGCCAATGATTTCATGCACATTAAAAGTCAAAGGCCACAATAAAAGCTGTCATTTCAGCTGAATTTTTTTTTGGAGGGGGAAAGGCAAGGCAATTGGGATTAAGTGACTTGCCCAAGGTTACAAAGCTAGTGAGTGTCAAGTGTCTGAGGTGGAATTTAAACTAAGGTCCTCCTGACTCCAGGGCCAGTGCTCTGTTCACTGCGCCACCTAGCTGCCCCAAGCTGAATTTTTAAAAAAGACAAGACTGATGTCTTAATTATAAATTCAGGTAGACCAATACATAGGATTAAGAGAAACAAAGGGATAAACTACATTATAGATCATAGATTTAGAACTGAAAGAGACTTTAGAAATCATCTAGTCAAAACCTCTCACTTTATGCTTGAGCATACAGATCCAGAGACCTTAAATGAATTGCCCAGTGTCACAGTTGAAACAGTAGGATAAAAGATAAGATACACTGTATTAATACACTGTATTATAAAAATAAAAGACACATATACATATAAGGGAAAGATCTTGTAACCAAATATCTGAAATTTAAAGAGAATTGACATAAATTCGTAAGAGTTACTCCTAAATAAATAAATATTTAGCAGAAAGATACAAAGGTTTCTCATAAGAAACACAAACTATCAATAACCATCTTTAAAATACTCAAAATTACTAATAGAAAAGTACAAATTAAATCAATTCTTAGGCTTCCATACTTATCAAATTGGCATAGATGGTAATGGAAAAATTCATTGGGGAAAATGTGGTATAGTAGACTCATTGATTCACCGTTGGTGGAGCTATGAATTGGTCCAACTATCTTGGGAAATGATCTAGAAAAGTTAGAGAATTATTCTATGACCCAGCAATCCCACTATTTGTGATTATTATCCAAAGGCTATTATTAACAACAAAAAAGACCTATCTATTGGAAGTAAAAACATTACTACTTATAATAGGAAAAGCCTCGAAACAAGACTGCATGGTGGACAGTTGAAGGATAACTGAACAAATTATAGTGTATTAATAATATTTGATTAAATATTGTATCTTACCACAAAGAACAGTAAGTATTAAGAATTCAAAGAAATATAAGACGACCTCTTTAAAGTAATGCAGAACCAGAAATAGCAATATATATAGTTATAAAAACCATGCAAATAGCAACTTTAAGTGGTAACAAAATTTAGATTTTCCTTTTGAGTAATAATGGAAATTGGGGGCAGATCCAAGATGACAGAGTGAAAGCAGGGACTTCCTTGAGGTCACCCCGAAACCCTTCCAAATATCTGTAAAAAATTACTCTAAACAAATTCTAGAGCTGCAGAACCCACAAAATGACAGAGTGAAACACATCTCTAACCCCATAGCCTGGAAGACCAACAGTAAGAGTATATTGCACAGGACTGGGACCAGAGTGTAGTCCAGCATGAGCTGCGCTGGGCACTACGGAAAGGGGGAAGGGCTGGAGCAGGCCTCAGGATTAAACTGCTGGCAGCTGTGGTGATTACCAGATTTCTCAACCCACAAAGCCAAGAACAGTGAAGAAGGTCAGTGGGAGGGCTCTGTGGGACCTAAGTGAAAAAGGAGCATGCAGTCCAGTGCCAACTTCTGGGGCTGAAGCAGCGGGTGGCAGAAGCAGCAGCTGCTCTGGGCTCATAGATGATGGGGGATCCAGTGGCTTATACAAAACCCTAGAAGCCTGCGACAGTACACCTACCCTCACCTCCACCCCCACCCCCTCTGGAAGCAGAGTCCTGCCTTGACAGAGTTAGAAAACCAGATAATTGACTGGGAAGATGAATAAGTGTGTAAAGAAAAGTCAGACTATAGAATCTTACTTTGGTGACAAAGAAGAACAGAACATACAACCAGAAGAAGACAACAAAGTCAAAACAACTGCATCAAAAGCCTCCAAGAAAAATATGAATTTGGTCACAGACCATGGAAGAGCTCAAAAAAGATTTCGAAAATCAAGTAAGAGAAGTAGAGGAAAAATTGAGAAGAGAAATGAGAGTGATGCAAGAAAATCATGAAAGACAAGTAAATAACCTGCTAAAGGGGATCCCAAAAAATACTGAAGAAAATAACACCTTAAAAAATAGCACATTAAAAAAAAACAAATGGCAAAAGAGGTCCAAAAAGCCATTGAGGAGAATGCCTTAAAAAGTAAAATTGACCAAATGGAAAAGAAGGTCCAAAAGCTCACTGAAGAAAATAATTCCTTCAAAAATTAGAATGGAGCAAATGGAAGCTAATGACTTTATAATAAATCGAGGAATTATAAAACAGAACCAAAAGAATGAAAAAAATAGAAGACAGCGTGAAATATCTCATTAAGAAAAATCACTGACCTGGAAAATAGATCCAGGAGAGATAATTTTGAAATTGTTGGACTACTTGAAATCCATGATCAAAAAAAGAGACTAGACATCTTTCAAGAAATTGTCAAAGAAAACTGCCCTGATATTCTAGAACCAGAGGGTAAAATAGAAATTGAAAGAATCCACTAATCACTTCTTGAAAGAGATCCTAAAAGAAAAACTCCTAGGAGTATTGTAACCAAATTCCAGAGTTCCCAGGTAAAGGAGAAAATATTGCAAGCAGCCAGAAAGAAACTATTTGAATATTGTGGAAATACAATCTGGATAACACAAGACATAGCAGCTTCTACATTAAGGGATCGAAGGACTTGGAATATGATATTTTGGAGGCCAGAGGAACTAGGATTAAAACCAAGAATCACCTACCCAGCAAAACTGAGTATAATACTTCAGGGGAAAAAAATGGATATTGAATGAAATAGAGGACTTTCAAGGATTTTTGCTGAAAAGACCAGAGTTGAATAGAAAAATTTGACTTTCAAATACTAGACTCAAGAGGAACATTAAAAGGTGAACAGGAAAGAGAAATCAAAATGAACTTATTAAAGTTGAACTGTTTTCATTCCTACATGGAAAGATGGTTTTTGTAACCCATAAGACCTTTCTCAGTATTAGGGTAGTGGGAAGAAATAGATAGATAGATAGATAGCACCAAATGAGTTGAATATGAAGGGATGATATCTAAAAAATAAAATCAAGGGGTGAGAGAAAAATAATGGAAATCACTAAAAAGGTACTTTGCGTTCTGATGCAATTAGCACATATGCAAAAAGAAGCATAAAGATAAGTATAGGGAATCCCTCTTCCATTGAATGCTTTGTAGGACATCTTCCATAAGAGCAGAGAAAACTTTTGATTACTAAGCCTCTCCTTATCTTCTGTCTTCCTTGAGGCAAATTATCAAAGGATTACTGAATATGGTCATCTCCTTGGTTTCATTAATGAAAGAATCCTTTATTACCTTAAAAATAATTGTTATGATCATTACAAAAAATTGACTCATCATAGGAAAACTTGAGGCTCTTTTCCAATTAAAACATATGTTAAATAGTTAAGTATCTATTTTATCCCAAACACTGTACTAGGTACTAAAGATACAAAGAACAAAATTAACTAGGTACTGCCCTCAAGGGGCTTATATTCTTTTTGGGGAAGCTTCATGTATATAAATAAGTATATACCAAATAAAAGGATTTTTGAAAAGATAAATCTTTTGAATACCATAGTAGCTGTTTTTCTTCTTATTTGGCAATCAACAGAGTAAAGGTATGATTAGATTCTTATACTTTCATTTTGGGAATCAATAGGGAGTTCGAGTAGGTAAGATTCTAATTGTTATAGTTAAAGATAGTGTCTTTCTTCTTTAGTCTTTTTTCTAATTTGATGCTGATTTCTGTCAGTTGTGTTTCTATAATGGTGTGGTTTGTTGTATAAAATTGTTTATAAGTGCTTGTCAAACTTCTTATCAAACTTTTTATCAAACATGGCCTCGGTATATGTATATATCATGTTTATAAAGGTTTTTTAAAAATGAGAACAGTTATTTATGAGAATAATTATTTATGTTCTCTTGATTATCTTTTTTGGGTAATATCATATACATTTCCCTCCCCCCCTCCCATTCTTTTGGTGTCTTCTTCTAAACCCTGAAAGATCTTGTTAGGTGATCCCACAACATTTTTAGGAGCAGTTAGTTGGCCCAGTAGATAGAATGCCAGCCCTGGAGTCAGGACTCATCTTCCTTAGGTAAAATCTGGCCTCAGACACTTACTAGCTGTGTGGCCCTGGGCAAGTTACTTAACCCTATTTGCCTCAGTTTCCTCATCCAGAAAATGAGCTGGAGAAGGAAATGGCAAACTACCCCAATATCTTTGCCAAGAAAACCCCAAATGGGGTCAGGAAGTCTGACAGTACTAAAACAACTTAACAAAAAGGTTTTTAAGACTGCATCAACTACAGCCTGGATTTCCTTGTTTTATTCTCTGTATAGTAAAACCAGTCTTCTGAAATCTTATATTGCACATCAGAATTCTAGTATTAGGCCCAAACGTGGTAATTCCACTATTGTTAGCATTGAAAATGGAGCATTATAGAAGTATTAGCCATTCTTTTCCTTTCCCCATCAGTTTTTTGTCCTGCTACTTTAATTAATGAATGCTCTTGAGAGGACAGGATTCTGTTGAGTCTCATACCAGTAGAGCCTGTTTGTATTATGAATATTCTTCACACCAGGGTTGAATTGAAGCTCTTCTGGACATCTTAGAACCTGCCATAATTTCCATGTTCCTTGTATAATTTCTGACAGTCTAGACCTACTTTCTTTTCACAGTGAGGCATCAGAATAGGACTTTGTAGAAAAGTTTAGGTATAAATATATTTATACACATGTATACATATAATTAGCATATCTAAATATGTTATATGATAATTAATATTTATAAATATTAATATGAAATATACATAATAGATCATTCTGACACTCTTAAAAGGATAACTAAGAAACCTTGAATGATTACAACTTTCTGCATTATCCATATCTTTCAGGTTCACCATCAGATATGGACCTACTAGGTGTAGACACTATAGAGGAACTATAACAATGCTTGTTTATTTCACAGTATCCATAATATCCTAGTATGATTATGATCTTCAGTAATGGAGATTATAACCCAACTCTGCTTTTTTGGTCTTGTGCAGTTAATTGGGGCCTTTCCATAAATCCCTTATATCCAACATAATGGAGGTCTTTTTTGGGCCTTTTAATAATTCTTGAATATCAATGCAGTGCTTGATCTGGTTAGCTGCTGTCCTTTATCTCATTACATGGCTTGCTTACCACCTTTTCTGGCCATATATATCCCTTATATTTTTTATGACATTTGTCATATAGAGGTAATTTTTGGTAGTTTGATTTGTAGCCAAGTAGTCTCATCAGGAAAATATTGCTATTAAAAAGCTGTGTTTGCAGAGTATGGAACTATACAGTTTCCAAAATGTGATCTAACCTGTTCTTCTCCCATTGTGTTCTGACCCTTGCTTCTTCTCTTACCAATTGACTGTTAATGTAGTACATCAGTACATACATCTTTACAATTCTCTACTCAGTCATTGGAGTAAATAATTCAAAACTTTTGCCCCAAACTAAACATGATTAAAAATACATACGTTTTAAAATCTTATATAGTAGACAATGTAGAATCTCATAAACCATAATACAGGTAACATTTTGACAACTTGTATCTGACTGAAATAAATTAATTGCTTATTATATTTTATGTTAAAAATAATATAAAATGTCATTTTATAATGTAAAATAATTGACTTTAAGAATTGTGCTCCCATGTTACATGGATTGTTTTTATTCCAGAGCCAGAAAACTTGAAAATATATGCTTATTTTTAAGTTTACATTGAATGCAATTTTATTGTTTGTTTTTGTAGGAGATTATATCCTTGATGCAAAACCAAAAGAAATTTCAGAAATTCAACGTCTAAACTATGAGCAGGTAATTTTTAAAAAGGATATTTGTTACAAAGGGAAATCATTTTACATAGTTTAATGTAAATTTAGTATCCCTTGATATGTGTGATACTATGTTCTTGGAAAATTACCTGTAAATTTATCTTAAATGTTATTTTTCATTCCTGTTTTTAAATGGAAAATGTGACTTGGACAAGAAAATCAAGAATGCACTGTTTAGGAAGTGTGAATGAGAGAGTATATTCTGTTTTTTCTAAGTTCCACCAGTTGTCCACTGTGCACAGGTGACCACCCAGTAGTTTATTTCTTTCCATGATTACATTAAGTAGGGTTATAAGGAAACAGAATTCGTTCCTTAATTGTCTCTTCTTCACAATTGTTAACTGGCTTGATAGCAGAAATGGGAAAGAGATTAGAACTGTGTTTGTGACCCTGGACAAATCACTTTACTTCTGCCTGCCTTAATTTCTTTTTCTGTAAAATGGGGATAATAAGAATGCCTACCTCATAGAGTTGTAAGGATCAAATGAGATAACGCATTTAGAGCACTCTGTGACCATCACAGTGCTGTATCAGTGCTCACTATTACTTGAAAGAAGGAAAGAATCTGTAATAAAGAGGGGACAGGGAACAAGTAGAGGGGAATGTGTAAGAGGATAAGTTAAAGGGAAATACACATTTAACAATAGTAATTGTGAATGTGATTGGGATGAATACAGCCATAAAATGAATGAGGATAGCAGAAGGAAATAGAAAGTAGAATCCAAAAATATACTGTTTATAAAAAATAAACTTGGAATGTAAAGATTATACATTTGGAATTAAAAGGATTGAAGAAAAAAAAACTTATTTCTTAGCTGAACTTAGAAAAACAGGGATAGAAATCACCAAATGAGACAGAAATAATAGATTTGATTAAAAGAGATAAGGGAACTATTTTGTCGGAACATACCACAGACAATGGATGAATTTTAGAGCTTAGCTCTATACACCAAGTGGCATAGCATTTTAAATATTTAAATGAAAAGCTAAACAATCTATATAGAGAACAACAGAAACACTCTGATAGTGGGCTACTTCAACCTACCCCTTTCCAGAACTAGACAAGGCTAATTAGAAAAGAAAGAGGTTAAGAATCTGAACAGGGATTTTAGAAAAGTTTGGTATAATAGATGTCTGAAAATTATTCATTTTAAATAGAAAGGAGTATACATATTTCTTTACTATGCATGGTACCTTGACAGCAATCAGCCATGTATAGGAAATTATGGTTTTTGAGCCAAATCTACCCTACCTCCTATTTTTTGTACAGTCTGCAAGTGAAAAATTAGTTTTGATTTTTAAAGAAAGTGTCAACCCCTGTATCTGAGCATTAAAAACCTCACAAAAAATGTGGTGAAGCAGTAATACTAAACACATCCTTTACTGACTACAATGCAATAAAAATTATATTTGGTGAAGGGCCATTGAAGAAAGGACTAAAAATTGAATTTGAAATTAAATTACTTATAAAAAATTAGTACATCAATAATTCTTAAAATGATAGATAATTTCATTAAAGATAATGACAATAGTGAAAAAACGTGACAAAATTTTGAGGATGTGGCCTGAGGAGTCTTTATATCACTAAAAACTTTGATTGGCAATGGAGAGAATGAACAAATCAATAAATTGGGCATAAAAACTTTTTAAATAGAAACTAACCCAGTTTTAAAGCCCAAATTAAATAGAACTGGAACAGTGAAAATCAAGCAAATGATTAACAAAATTGAAAGCAAAAAGTCAATTACATTAATAAAACTAGCAGCTTAAAAAAGTCATTCGCTAATTTGATTGGAAACAAAGACAACCAAATTACCACTATCCAAAAAATAAAAAAGGAGAATTCACAACAAATGAAGAAAGTAATTTTTGGCAGAATACAACACTCATTTCTCTTAAAAACACTAAAAAAACCTCAAGGAATAAATTGAACTTTCCTTAATGTGCTAATTAGCATTAAATCATGTTAATTTTAAGCATTTCTGTTTATTATAAATGAAATGCATCAGGAAGAAATAGAAAATGAGATTCCATTCAAAATTACTATGAAATATGTAAAATACTTGAAATCAACCTACCAAGATACACCAACGCACTTTTTAAATACAGTTACAAATCACTCTTTATGGGAATAGTTACAGACCAAAATATCTAGAGAAATATCAATTGCTCACCATAGTAAGCCAGGCCAACATAATAAAGATAATAATATTAAATAAATTAATATAATAATATATTAATTTTCTCTGTGTCATACCAGTCAGGCTACCAAAGGATAACTTTATGTAACTAGAAAAATCAATAGCAGACTTCATGGAGTGAAGAATCCTGAAGGAAATAATAAGGAAAAAAAGTGGGAAGGAAGTAGCCTAGGAGTATCAGGTCTCAAACTTTACTACAAAACAATAATCATCAAAAGTATTTTTTTCTGATTAAAAAATACAGAGGTTTAACAATGGAGCAAATTATGTAGATAGCATACCAAAGTAATTGAACCAAGTACCCTACCATTTGATAAACTTAAAGACTCTAGCTAGTAGGGTAAGGATTCACAGATTTTTCAAAATTAGCTGGCAGAATTGGACAACAATCTGGCAGAAATTAAGTTTGGACCAACACCTCATACGACATACTAATATAAGTTCCAAATGGATACTAGATATAAAAGGTCATATATCATAAGAATAAAGCAAGAAATAAAATATCTTGCAGATCTATTTATAGGTGGAAGATTTATGACCAGTTGAGGAATAAAGATCACAGAAAATTAAAAGGACAATTTTGATTACATAAAATTAAAATTTTTTTGCACAAATATAAGTAAGATTAGTAGGGAAACTGTTAATTAGGAAATAAATCTTTGCAGAAACTCTGTACTAAAGGTCATTTTCCAGTACATATAATAAACTAATTCCAATTAATTAGAACTAAGATCTGTTTTCCATTTGATAGTCAAAGGATATGAACAAGTAGCTTTCCAAGGAAGATATCTAAGCTATCGCTAGCCATGTGAAAAAAAATGTCCTGAATCACAAAATTAGGAAAATGCAAATTAAAACAGCTTAGAATTAACCTTAGGAACATCAAATTGAAAAATTGACAAAACAAGGAAAATCAGCAATATTGGAAAGACTGTGGGAAAACAGACACATTGATACATCATTGATGGAACTAAGAATTGGTCCAGTGATTCTGGAAAGCCATTTGGAGTTATAAATTATTGCATATACTTTGACCCAGTAATACCATTACCAAGCCCATAAAAAAGAGATTAAATAAATTTGTTCACGAAAGAAAGAGAAAATATCCTACATGTACAAAAATACTTACGACAACCAATTTATAATAGCCAAGAGAGCATTGTATACAGTAACAGCAATATTGTTTTTTAAGAATGACTTTGAGCAAATAAGTTATTTTGTCTGTTATAAATACCCAAACTAACTATTAAAAAAACATATGAAGAAAGACTCTATCTGCATCCAGAGAAAGGACTGATAAATAGAAGTATATATAAAATAATTTTACATATATACCTCTATTTGTGTCTAATGGTAGCCACCTCTAGGGCAGGGAAGAGAGAAGGAAAAGGGGGGTGGGGGGGAGGAGGAAATTTGCATGATAATTTTGCTGTGTATTTGAAAGGAATAGCAAGTTGTGCATAACAGATTTGCAGTTTCATGTGTAGCCATCTTTTTGTACTGTAATGGAAATGCTTTTTTTATTCCATAAATTATTAAAAATAAAATAAATTTTTAAAAGTATTTATAATTCCTATTTTTGTAATAACAAAGAACTGGAAACTAAGGAAGGGTATGCCCATCAGTTGGGAAATGTTTGAACAAATATAGTGTATGAATGTAATGAAATACTATTGTGCTGTAAGAAATTATAAAAGAGAAAGTTTCAGAGAATTCTAAGATGATTTGTATGCAACATAACTAGACAAACAGTAGATACTGTAACATCAGCACTTTAACACAGTTTTGAAAGACTTAACTCTAATCGATGCAGTGATTGACCATAATTCCAGAGGACCAGTGACAAAGAAATCTAGCCATTTCCTGAGAGTTGGTGGATTAATGTGCTAGTTATATGCAGGATGCAAACATTTTTTTATATGACCAGTCTCTTGTTTTGTTTGATTTTGCATATTTGTTGAAAGGGTTTTGATTTCCTTTTTTTCAGTGCAGGGGAAGAGGGCAAAACAATTGTATACTTGACATTTGAAAAATGTGAAATTTAATTTAAAGACAAGAAATTCAAGAATGAAGTTGTAAACCTGGGTGACCAGAAGAACGTAGAAATAGGCAAGTTAGAAGGAAAGTTGAGGCTTTCAGGAAAGGTAATGAATCTGTTTTGGACACATTCAGTTTTAGATCAAGACTGTGGGATAACCAGGTGGAGATGTGAAATTAAAACTCAGGGTGGGGATAAGGACTGAATCTGCAGACTTAGGAGTTATCCACATGGAGTGATTGAACCTATTAGAGCTGGGAAGACTGTAGAGAGACAGGAATTGTATAGTCTTTTGTGATTCCCTGAAATATAGAGATTAAAGTTTGTCGTATTTTGGGGGCAAGTTCACTTACTCCTCTAGACTCTCTATCCCTTAATTCGTCCCCTTTGCTTATAAATTTCTCAAGCTTTTTCCAGTTGAGTTGTCCTTTGATCTCAGTTTGCTGTTTGCTTTGTTGTTGCTTTTTATCTTCTAGTAAAACACTTCTTTCATTGAGTCTGTATTGTTTTCTTTCCACAAATAATTCCCTTACTGTTTGAATTATTTCACAATTGGGTTGTGCTGAATCCTTCTCTTTGTTTGACTGATACTAATTCCTCCTTAATTTTTTTAGTGGTTTTTGTTTTTTAAATTCAGTTTCATATGTTTTTGCTGGGACCGCTTTTGATTTTAATTCATTATTTTTTTATATCGTTGTTTTCTTTTTAGATACCTTTAACTCATATTTGTTCATTGTGGGTGGAGGTCTTTGTTTCTTTCTTTTGAATTCATTTCCTCTGCTTTTTCTTTTCTGAGAGACTGTTCTTATTTGAAGTTCTTTGGTTACCTTCCTCTGTTAGGGGAGGGCAGAATTTGTCTTCTTGTCGGGAATTTGGCAAGTCTAAGCTCTCTTATGACTTCACACTATGCTATCTTGCAGGAAATTGATTTTTTAATTTTAACATTTATCTTTTTAATTATACGGCCACTTTATATTTGAGATCGTACTTTCAGGCCAAAATGTGATCCTTAAGCTCTCTTGAATTTTAAAGTCATTGAATATTAAGAGTTGTAAGAGACCTCAGAGGCCATCCAATACACCCATACCTGAGCAAATATGTCCTCTACAAGATAGGGCTGCAACATGCAGCTTGCCAGCTGCATGCAGCCCATAATATTCCCTAATGCAGCCAAAGCAGAATAAAATATAATTGGAAAATTTATAACTAAATAAATAAAAACATAGCAAAACAGATTATGTTAATATTTGGTTTTCTAAGTCATTTGTGCCCTTGGTTTAATGGTTCCCACTTCAATTTTTTTGATACCACTCTTCCACAGTATTCCTTATGAGTGATCATACGTTTGTTTGAAGATTTCAAGTGTTGAAACAAATCTAATTGTTAGGATGTTTTATCTATATTGAATCTAAATCAACCGCTTTGCTACTTTAACCAGTTTTCCTAACAGCTCCTTTTCTACATGATAACCTCCTCTCCTTCCCTCTCTTCTCCCTTCTGCACTGTCTTTCCTTTTCTTCCTTCCCCCTTCTCCCCAGGTTTCTTTTTTTCTTGTTTTCTTTCTTTCTCTTTTTCCTCCTTTCCCTCCTCCTTTCCTTCTTCCTTCACTCACATTTTTCCCTTCTTCCCTCCCTTCTTTCTTTCTTTCCTTCCTTCCCTATCAACAGTCATGCTTCTCTCCCAATTCTCCCACAAAAAAAATAAAGAAAAACAAAACTCTTACAACAAAAATAGTAAGACAAAATAAATTTCCTTCATTGACCATGGCCAAAATATGTCCACTTCTGTACCCTTGTATTTGTCATTTCTCTGTCAGGAGATGGGTAGCATGCTTTATCATCAGTTCTAGAATGTCATTGAAATTGTCATTTCATTGAACACGTCATTTCATTGAACACAATTTTTTTTAAGTCTTTCAAAGTTCTTTTTCTTTACTATATGATTGTAAAAATTATTTTCCTCATTTTATTCACTTCACTTGGTATCAGTTTACCACCTGTCTTCCTATGTTTCTCTATTAAATAGTCCCTTTCATCATTTCTTATGGCACAGTAATATTCTATTACATTTGTATACAACAACTTTTTCAGCACTTTCGTATTTAATAAGCTTTCTCTTAGTTTCCTTTTTTTTGCTAGAATAAAAAGAACTGTTATAAACATTCTTTCCTTTTCTTTTTCTTTGATCTCTTTGTGAGATAGGCCTAATAGTAGTATTGCTACCCACCATCAAAGAGTATGTATTTTTTAGACATAGTTCTAAATTGTTTTCTAGAATGTTTGGAGTCCCGGGGCGGGGAACCTGTAGCCTTGAGGCCATGGCCTTTGACTGAATCCAAACTTCACAGAATAAATCCCCTTAATAAAAGGATTTATTCTGTAAAACTTGGCCTACGCCAAGGTCCAAGGTCCTTTTAGGTCCTTGGGTGCAGCCTTTTGACTGAGGGCTGCACTTGGGGACCTAAAGGGTCACATGTGACCTTGCGACTACAGGTTCCCCATCTCTGACCAATTCAAAGTTCCACCAGAGTGCATTTGTGTGACTGTTTTCTCAAGATCTTTTTAGATCCTAACTCTGTTGTATTATATACCACCCATGTTGCTGAGAACAAACATAAACAGCAAGTGCTCCACAAATCTCCCTCTTGGTGGATATCAATCCTTTAATACATACTTTTGGGCAGAGTAACCAAATCAATTCTAAATCCCCTTAATCTGTATTGTCATCTAGGCCTCTCCCAGTTTTATCTACAATGATAACACCAGAGACTTCTCACCTACTTTGCTGAAACCTAGGTGTAATTAGCATTTCATTGATATAACAATAAGTAATTGTCCAAAAAAAGTTAAAAAAAAAAGTAAATTAGGTTTGTGTGGCTTGATTTGTTCCTGATAAAGTCTTGCTGGCTTAATAAATAGCATTTCCCTCTCGTCACAAACCATCCTATAGCTGATAATCCATTTATAAGGCCTTTAATGTTTATAAAACTTTCATTTAATAATAAATATATTATAGAATTTTGCCAGGACTAGAGGTCAAGATTTTTGACCTATAGTTTTCAGTATCTACTTTCTTTGCTTTTTTTGGGAATTGGGATAATTACCTTTTCCCATTCCTTTGACACCTCACTCATTCTACAAGATTTTTCAAAGATCAATAAATCTTTGAAAAATTTAAAAAAATTTTGTGACTTTAAATCATATCTGTTGGTTTTTCAGTATCTTGAGACTGACCCCAGTGTAGTAAGTGCCAAAGGAATATTTGTTACTATCATCTTTCTCTTTTCATATTCCCTCTCCACTAAGTACTTTGACCCCACATCCATTGACAATGACCTTATATCCCATTAGATAGAGAGCAGGTACTAAAAAAAACAAACTCCATCATACAAACACAACAATTTAGAAAATTACACTTTATTAATACTTTAACATTGTACATAGTTACGATACCTGAGGAGGGTACCAAAGAATAGCCTCTGTTAAATTGATAGACAAATGAATTTGTTGCATGCACATTAATAAGTTACAGCAGGTCTAAGCTGGCAGCCAGTATACAAAAGCCAATGTTATAATGTTATTTATTAACAGAAGTTAGGGTACCAAAGAATAGCCTCTGTTAAATTGATAGACAAATGAATTTGTTGCATGCACATTAATAAGTTACAGCAGGTCTAAGCTGGCAGCCAGTATACAAAAGCCAATGTTATAATGTTATTTATTAACAGAAGTTAGGGTACCAAAGAATAGCCTCTGTTAAATTGATAGACAAATGAATTTGTTGCATGCACA
>CM053582.1:451219059-451249662 GCA_028627135.1 Pseudochirops cupreus
TCTCACAATATGCCCACTGTGGAGAGGTTCTGCATGATTACACATATTCAGCATGTATTTGATTGCTTGTTCTTCCAGTGGGGATGGGTGACGAGAGAGGAAGAGAAAGAATCTAGAATTTAAAGTTCTATAATCAAATGTTAAAAATATATATGTGTGTGTATATATATGTATATATATATACATATATATACACTGTTATTATTATTATTATTATTATTATTATTATTATTGTTATTATTATCACTAAGTACGTCCAACTGGAACTTGAGATACACAGGCACCGTGGTAGGGAGATCCATCCTGCCCTACCAGAAAGTCAGAGAGGTGAGGGGGGAGGACATAGGAGAGAATAGATTAGGGGAGGGGTTATACAATGGGATGGCTGTTTTAGGCGGTGGGTAGGGGAAAGATGGGGAGAAAATTTTTAACTCAAAATTTTGTGGAAATGAATGATGTAAACTATAATAAATAAAAGTTTTAATTAAAAAAAAAATGAAAAGCCACGATCTATCTAAAGGAGCACTTGAACCCAGGTATTCTGGACTCTGAAGCTGGTTTTTGATCCACTCTTCCCCTCTTCCTCCACAAACTCAGTTTCTTGATTATAGGACTCTAAAATAAGTTTATTCAGACTTTCTGATGAATAAACAAGATAATGGTTTGAGTAGTTTAAAATTTTCCTATGAGTTTGCAGATTCAATTATTGATAATGCAGCTACAGAATAACACATTATTCTCATAGTTAGCTTTTTCCTATGATCCTTGGATTTCATCTTGTCTCAAATTAAACCTTTGAGAGTATTTTTGTGTACAATACTTTCAATACTAAGTTATTTGAGATTGTTATAATGATGATATTTTTACAGAAATAGCAATAGACGTAGCAATATGACTCCTGGATCTAAAAATTCTAAAATAGGACTACTGAATTTTCTGAATTCTAGTCCTTAATTTTTCAAAGTTATATAGGAGACTTCTTTTAAGCAAAGATGATAGCCTGTCATAGTAGCATTTAGAACTGTATATTTTATTTGATGGTGTTTGTGAGGTCGTGTTTGTTTTTCTCTGAATAATTTAGAATTTAGAAATACTAGCTTATATAATAAAATCTCATTGTCTTGCTTGAAGGAAATAAAGTAGGAAAATATAGTCTAGTAGTTAATATTCAAGTTAACACTAGCTGTGGAAAGTACAAATTAAATAGTTGCAGTTTCTCAGAGAAAACTATCATAAACAGTGTTTGAGTTCTGGAAGCTTTGTCTCACTGCTAAAATTAAGCAGATTATTTTGCCATTGGATTTGCCGTAAATTTGTTAATGATGCAAATAATGACAATATTTTATAGTTTTTGGATGTGTATGTGTGTATGTACACATATGTATTGTAGTTTATTATTCTCAATTCAGAAAAAAAACTTAAATTCTTATAAGTAATTGTCCTTTCTTTTAACTGCTTTGTGAATTTGAAGGTTACAGGTACTTTGCAACTTTCTCTATGAGTCATATTGTTTGGTAAGCCAAATTATTTTTAAAATATGTTATTCAATTAAATATTTAATTATTAAATTAAAAATTAATGTGAATATTTTTAAATTTATTTTTTTTTATTATTTAAAAAACTATTTTCTTTCTTTTTCCTCTACCAGGCAAGCTAAAATTTTGTAATTAAGATATTTTTTAAGGAGAAAAAAATACAGTTAGCAAAGCAACTGACTATAATCCCTTACTTCTTCAATAATGAAAGGGGGGTGAATTTTCTCATCTTTTCTTCTGCTCCTCCTCTTCATTCTTCCTTTCCTCCTCTTCTTTCTTCTCTTCTTCCTCATCTTTACTCATTCCCTCTCCCCTCCCCACCATTGATACAGTTTTGATCATTCGATATATTTTCCTGGTTCTACATGCTTCATTCTGCATCAGTTTGTGTAAATCTTCAATGCTTCCTTTGCACTAATCATATTCATTATTTCTCATGACACAATCACATTCCATTTCAGTTAATAGATATTTGCTCTACTACTACTATCTTTGACCTTTTTGTGGTGTTTGCTTAGTATCAAGATCTGTTTTCTTAAAGGGTATGGACATTTGAGTCATTTATTTAGAATAATTTCGAATTTTTTTTCCAGAATGGTTGAAACAAATTGTAGATTTATAAATAGTATATTATTATTCTTGCCTTTCTGCAGTCCTTCCAGTATTGATTTTTTTTTCCTTTTTTTGTCACATTGTTAGTTTGTTGTCCATGAGATAAAGCCTGCATGAATTTCTCTTATGAGTGATTTGGAACAGTCTTTCATATGATTATTAATAGCTTGCAGTTCTTTTAAGAACTCTTTATTTGCTTTGAGCCATTTATCCAGTGAGAAACTTATAACTCAGTCAAGTGTTTCTTAAAGTTTTATGAATGGGTACAAAGAAGGTTGGTGCTTCTGTGTATTTCTGTGTAATCTTAAACCATATTATCCAACATGTGTGTGTTTAAACTCTCTTCCCCTATTGTCAGATTTACATTAAAATGGCTATTAACTTATGTCTTGAATTAAAGAAAAATTTATCAAGATCTTTGTAGAAAATCTCCATTTTTTCATCTATTGTAATAGATAATAGCATATAACATGCAATTATCTTCACAGTGGTCTTTTTGCTTATTTTCTTCTTGAGCCTTGAGGGTCAGGATAACAGTGTTACATGAAATTATTGTTTTTGTTACCTTTGGGTGAATAATGAATTAAATTATTTTATGTATCTCTCCTAGGAAAACCTGTTAGCTATCATTCTATGTAGCTATACTTTACTTAAAGCATCTTTATAATAAGGGTATATGTATTGGTATAAATCATTTCCGTAGAAGTTTGTTGGCTCTAGTTATTGTCCAAGGGTCTTATATTTAGAGGTCTGTCTTCATGCCTTTCTGTTGACTTTCTCATATTGGATTGCATTTCTTCCTTACTTGTGCTACTTAAAATCTCATTTCCTTCAAAACTCATCTTAAGCCACCTTCTGTTCAAAGATTTTCCTTATTTTCCACAGTTTTTAGTCCCTTAACTACACCCCTGCACACGTTACCTTGTGTTTATTTTGCACATATACATATGTTGACACTCCACTCCACCCTGTAATAGAACATAAGCTTCTTGAGTTCAAACGTTGTTTCATTTATATCTTTGTGTCCTATAGGGTCTGGCACGTAGCAGATATTTGGTAAATATTTGTTGATTGGCATAGTAAATTAATCTTTATTAATATATGAATCTTAGTATTCTCTGAGGTCTCTTTCTTGTGTCAGTCTACCACCATCATGCAGGGGAGCCACAGAGATCTGATAGACATTTTGTGTTTTTCTTTGTTTCATGCATTTCCAGGATCAAAGAGTTCATCTTTTAGTAAATAAATAATTATTAAGCACCTGCTATGTGCCAGGTACTGTACTAAGTTCTGGGAATACAAGTATGAAAAAAGAAAGACAGGCCTTGCCCTTAAAGAGCTTATAGTCTAATTGGGGAAGATAACACATAAAAGAAGGTTGAAAGGGGATGGGGGAGGAGAAGATATGATGGAGACATGCTGGATGTGATGGAGAAGTCCAGAAGAGAATAGTGTGAAGGAAATGAAGAGGTGACTGGCCTGGGCACCATCCTTAAATGAAGATTCTGGAAGGGCTTCTTCACACTCCATTTGGACTGGGTAAAGGGTACTGATGAGATATGAGTTCCAAAGAAACCTGCTGGTAATGAATGAATCTGTCTTTAGATACGCTGATGCTTGAACACAAAACAGTCTCTCATTAGCTATAGCTGAAGCCTATGTAGACTCTATAGAGCTCATATTTTACTGGCACAAAATTCAAGAACAGTCTTCTCAGTGCCGTGATGACTTATCAAAATATAACTAACACAGAATATATTGTTTTGCATGAGTCGTGTTTTATAGGAATTATCTCTCTCCTTGTCCCCATGCTTATTGGAAGGAAAAAAAATCAGAGCAAATATCTTTGATTAAGCCAGGTGTGTTCTCTCCGAAGGGTGACTTTCAGCAGTTTAAAGTTTGAAACAGTAAAAGATAAATACAGATGATCAGTGAGTATAACAGTAATGTGATGCCCACAGCAGCTGGCATGAATATGCACATGTGTTTTTAGGGTAGGTTCACAGAATATAATAAACTCTTCCTCAAAGGCAAAACCAAAATATTTATTTGGAACATCACTATTAGGATACCAGAAGGTTTAGCAAGCTTCTCGTCAGTAATCCGGGGAGTGCCAGGGAGTGCCGACATCTTAAGCAGGCCTCCCCACGGGCAGGCTCCTCCTTTGCCCTCTGCTCCGCCTTTCTTGTGCTGTTTCAGCCTCACCCGGTGCTCAGTAGGGCGAGCTCCTCCTGCGCACTGGGCTCCGTGTGACCAGGCTGTGTCACAGCCCTGAGCTGGGCCAGAGCTCAGAGCAGGTCATGTAGGCCTGTTAATGGGCAGGGACGGTCATCCTGTTCCATCAATCTTACAACAAGCGTATTTTAAACATGACTAAATCATTAATAATAAAGGGAAATGAAAATGAAAACAATTCAGACGTTTCATAATTGCGTTTTTTTTTAAAGAAACAAGAAAAATTGAAGTTTCAGTGATTAATCTACTTTTTTTGTGGGAAGAGAGACACCACTAATATACTGATGTAGTTTTTAGTTATTCCAGTTCAGGAAAAGTTTCCAGTTATTGAGGGGAAAAGTCATTAAAGTGTTCATGCCTGTTGACCCAGCAATCCTGCTACTGGGTTTATATTCCCACAGAGGTCAATGACAGAAAAGGATGGGGAGGTTTCATACGTAACAATATTTTTAGCCACATTCTTTGTGTTAGCAAAAACAAAAAATCTTGAAACAAAATCATTGGAAACAATGTAATGAAGTATTACTGCGCTATAAGAAAGCTGCATATGAATAATTCAGAAGCATGGCAAGACCTATGTGAAATGATGCTAAGTGCAATAAGCAGATCCAGCAGAATAATATGCACAATGACAGCAGTCACATGAATGAAAAGAACCCTAATACTAACCATGGACAATTGGTGATGAAACATGCTTTCCCTTCTCTTCAGAGAGATATACCAGTTACTTTGTCAATCATAATTGTTTAACAGTTTTCATTGTTTCAAGTAAAGGTTAAATTCCTGGGGGACTGGGGAGGGGAAGAGAAGATATTTGGAAATTACCAATATATTTTAGAAGGAATCAGTTTAAAAAAATTTAAAATGTCATGCTCATTTACTTCAGTTTGACAAAAAACTAAGTACATATTTATGTGCTAGGTATTGGTGATATAGCAACCAAACAGTCCTTGCCCTCAAGCTTACTTTTTGCTCTAACAATTCAAGATTACATGGTTAAAGAAATTCAAAATAATTTAATGAATGAAAGGCCCACTGTCAACTAAGAGATTCAGAAAGGTTTGGAAAGGGAATCAGTATCTCAGCTGAGCCTTGAAAGAAAACTAAGGATTTAGAGAAGTAGAAGTAAGGAGGGAAGCTGTCCAAGGCATTTAGGGACAGTTTGTACAAAGGCATAGAAACAAGACAGGGAATGTCAAGTTTGGACAACACCTAGTAGTCTGGTTTGGCTCAAACATAGAGTGTAATGAAGGAGAATAACTATTAAATCTCTAAAGAGTATTAGGTACTGAATTGAATTTAAAATGAAAGGTTTATTCAGTTTTTTACTTTTAGTTAGAAAAACTAGGTCTAGCCTAAAACTTAATATTGCCTTTAGGCAAACCTTTCCTTGAATATAAAATTTTTATTGTTATAATAAATTAAGTAAAAATTATATTGAAACTTTATTCTAGCCTCTGAATAATCCTAAAATATTACTTTTTATTTCATTCAATTAACTACATATTTAGGTCTTAATTAGCAAGTGGACATATAGGTATATATTTTTTTCTATTTTTGAAGATTTTTGTATAACCTAGACATTTCACATAGAGATGAAGAATACATTTATAGTGAGTTAGAAAGGAAATGTCAAAGATATTTGATATTGACTTTAGAATTTAGCTTGTCACTAGTAAAACTTTATTATTATTGATACAAAATTAACTTGAGTTTTTACATAGTCTAACAATATTAGAGGGAATGGTTTTTCATCTCATCTCCTACTAGGTAAGTGAGTTAGTTATTTGTCTTGCAGATCACTGACATTGTGAAAGCAGTTGGTAATTGCAGCTACAACCAGTTGGTGGAGAAGATAATTTCCTGTAAGCAATCAGACAACAGTGAGCTGGTTAGTGAAGGTGGGTGAGTGCTGTTACTCTTATTTTTAAAACATAATTTGCCATACCATCTAGTCTTTTACATCTATTAGATTATTTCAACAAATATTTAATAATAAGACTTCTTATAAATATGCCTTAAAATGCTTATAAAAATTTAAGGAGTAAATTTTCTAATTGTTGAGATTCATATAATGCTTTAAAGTTTATAGGCCTCTTTTCTTGCATAACTTTTTGAGAAACTAACATCAATGTGTTCCGATTATCTAGAGATTATTCAAATTGGTTTTTTATTATTTTGAACTGCTTCTGTACTTAATAATTGTTGACAGACACCAGTATGACTTGTATCAATCAATAAGTATTAACAATTGGTATTAATCAGTGGATATTAATTACCTGATATGTGCTAGGTACTGTGCTGGGTACTGAGGATACAAATATAACGAATGACGCAATTACTACTTGCAAGTTTACATTTTAATCAAGGAGACAACATAGATATAAATATACGAGAATAAATATAAAGTAATTAAAAAGGAGGTAATTTGAAAGGGGCACAAACTAGCAGTTGAGGGGATCACAAAAGACTTCCTATAGAAGATACTGCTTGAGTTACTTCTGGAAAGAAGACCGATTTTTTTTTTTTGAGGTTTAAATGAGGAGGCGATATATCCTGTTGTAAAGGTACTGAGACAGGAGATGGTGTCCTGTGTGAGGAACAAAGAAACCAGTTTGATTGAATTGCATAATATGGGAGGAGGCCTAACATATAGTAATTCTGGAAACACAGATTGAGGTCAGGTTTTAAAGGACTTTAAAGCTAAACAAAGGAAATTTTGAGAAAATGGTAGTGTGTTAGAACTTAGAAGAGCCCAGATTCTGTATAAATGCCCCAATAAAGTTTTTAAAATACACCAGAAGAAACTGTGATAACGGGGGTGAGGGAGCTGGGAGGGGATGATAAAACCAAAGACAGCTTGAGCTATTCCAGTACTCCACCAAAAATATTGCCAGAACCCTGGAATCTCTAAGCAGAGGCAGAGCAGGATAGGTAAAATGCAAAGCATGCAAGCCACTCAGATCCAAAGTGGTAGGAAAACCCAGACCAGCACTCAAGCAATAATTCCCCCCGCCATTCACAGTTGGAAATAGAGCCAGTGCAGTATTCCAGCTTCCAGAATAGGGCACAGTGAAAGAAGCTGAGCACCTAAACTTAGGCAGCACATGCCAAGCCATAACAGGAACGACAGCAGGAGAAAAGGCCAGAGCAGCACCTGGAAAGCAAAGCTCTTGAGGTCTGCGGTCAAGATGGGCAATATCTAGTTGGACCCCATCAGAATCACAGCAAGGGACAAAGCCACCTGTGGGTTCAGAACTGTGAAAGAAGAAAGAGAAGGATCCAAGATCAGACTTAAGTTGAACCACTAGGAAACTCAATCAAAGACCAGAAATTCCTGCAGTAGATGGGACCTAAAGTTATCTACCATATCCAGAACCAAAAATGCAGGATTTGTCCCCACCTTCCTATGAATATGGTAAGGAGCAAAGCTCCAATGTACAAACTGAGGCTATAGATAAAAGTAAAAAGAAATTCTAAGCATACAAAGAAATTCCGTGGATTGGGAGAAGCCCAAGATATAAACCCAGAAGAAAAGAGTAACACCACAACTAATCCAAGGAAACAGAGAGAAAAGAAAAACAAGGACTATAGAAGTATCCCAAAAAAATGAAACAAGATACAGTGTAACTTTAACTATTTAATTATCCTTTTATTTTTAACTCTGCTTTGGTAGTACAAAAGTCTTAAACCATACAGTTTAAAATATATTTGACACATGAATTGATGAAAATAATGAAAAATAATCTTTACAAATTTAACACAGGATAACATTATCTTTATATATACTTGTTTTGGGACTTCCTCCCACTCCAAAGGAGGAGGGGAAATATAAGCTATTGTAAACATCTGTTGCTTTAGAAATACTTATTATTGTTAGATACTAGAAACCAACAAAAATATTTACATGATTGATATATGGATTGCATAACTTTTAGCATGACTGGAAGATAACCATATAAAAACTGCTTAAGTTTTAGAAAATACTTTTAAAATGTGCTTTTCACTTAAATATAATTTTTTATGTCAGTGTATTTTCCTACTCCACTTTATTACTAAAAAGTGGTCTGGCCTGAATAAAATTATTAAATCTTTTGAATATCTTATGTTTTTATTTCTCTACATATTGGAATATAATTTTTAAAGCATTAATAATTAGTGATGCCTTTTAACTTAACAAAACTAAGACTTTTAAATCTTGACCTAATTAAAAAAATATACACATACACAGCACACAACCCTTTATCATAATTTTCTGTAACTCGGGGAGGTTTATTTTCAATTATATCATCTTCACTTATATATCCAACATATATCCACCCACAGGCATACTTATCTTTAAGATGTTAGAAAATTGACAGATTTTTGAACTAGACCTAAGATTTCATTGAAATAGAGAACTCCCAATGAGGAAATTCCCTCTACCAATGTAGATCTGCACCTTTTCTGAAACTCTTAAGAGAGTTGCTAGGAGCGCAGAGAGATTAAGTAACTTGCTTTAGATAACACAGCCAGTTTATGTAAGAAGTGAGATTTGAACCCAGGTCTTTCTGAGTCCAAGGCTAGCTCTCTATTGTACTGTGCTGCCTTGACATATAAGGAGGAAGAACAAAAGCTAAGGCAAAATTAAATCTACCAGTTATCTGAAAGTTTGGTTAAATCTTTATTGCTAGATTTAGAAAACAAAACAGATCATATTTATAGTAATACTTAAAAGCATATTGACACAGGAATGTTCTTTTGGGAAGCTGTTGGTAGGTTTGTTTCTTCTTTTTAAATTGTTTTAAAGAGAGTGACAGAAATTTTAGGTTGGAAATAGCCTAAAAAACAAAACCCAAAATAATGACAGATTTTATCTAGCTTGTTCCATTATCACTTCTCCCAGACTGTGCTCTTGCCTACTATTACTGTTTTTCCTTCATTCTCAAAGAGGACTGTGACATCAGGGAGGTGAAGCTATGATGTGCAAGTGAATTGGATTTAAGTGAGGGAGGGCTGTACAAAGTCATCAGCCTCACTTTCTCCTCAGGAGTCTTCTGGGTCCAGTGGCCAAATATGAATCAAGACAACTGGAGATGGGCCAGGATTAGCCTTTAGGTCTTTAACAAGTCTCAGTCTGACTGAGGCAATGCCTATTCAGTGATTAAGGCTTAATAAAAAATGAGTGGAAATTTTGAGAAATTTGAAGAATGACTTGTGTAAAAAAAAAAAAAGATTTGGGAGGGGAGACCACACTTGGAAGGCTTAATAAACAGTGTCATTTGAATGCTCATCAACACCTAAAGGCCTGGAAGAAGTTATGTTCCCTTGTCCTACACTGGAGGTGCTCATTTGGGCCTTTGGCTGTCAAAACTAGCATTTGATGGATTTGAAATCATTTTTTAATTATTAAAATGGGATTGTTACCATAATTTTAAGTCACCCCTGAAAGGAAGCCATTAGTAGTCTAGGGGTGAAATGTGATTATGATGAAGGTGGGGGAGGGACATGCTGCCATCACTGCCTGTTATTTCAATAACAGTGAAACTGATCATACTTACTGGCTGTTCTCCCCGCAAACAAAAAAATAAAAGAAGAAACAAGATGGGGTTAACAAGAAAGTACACAGAGGGAAAAAAGCACAATCTCAAACTATTCATTAATATTCTCACTGCACATATACGTTACTGAAATGAGAAAAAATCTGCATTATTTACACAAGGGCAAAGGAAAATACTTTTAAGTTAAAATACTATTAAATCTAGCCATTCTCAAAAATTTAATATACTTTCATGAGACATATGAGATAAAACTAGTTATAGAGCTGATGCATAGAGCTTGGCATATAGCATAACAAGTGTTCCATTTTAGAGTCTTCAACACTCATGGTAGAAATGGTATAAAAGACGTAAGAAAATATTTTCTTGGGCAATTAATTGGCTTTGCACATTGCCTAAGTTTTCATTCTCCTTAAAACTTCTTCAAATAAAACTCCTCCTCCTATCCTATGCTACTTCTTTCCTTTTTCCAGCCTTGCCATTGACACTCTCTGTGCCACTCACAGACATCAGACTTCATTCCTTGGCATTGGTCTTGTGTTCCACTTTTTTAACTCTAACCCTGCAAAAACAGGCACTTCTCTTGGTGCCAAATTCTTCCTTCTTTAGATTCATCGCTTGGTTTTATTCAGTGCTTTTGTCTGCAGTGCTGGCATACATATCTTTCTACTGCCCCTCAAACAGTATGTAGTTGGTAGCCACACATATGCTTTTGTGGATTACCTCCTAGTGACAAGGAATTCTAGAACTCACTGGAGGCCTGCCTGGAGTGCTAGAAGTCAAAGCTTTCAGGATCACAGATGCTACTATCTGCATCACAGCCTTTAAAACATCATTTTTCATGATGTAATGGACAATTTGTTCAACACTATCACTATTCTTGTATTTACTGCCATTGAATTCTGTGTTTTCAACTTTTTCCTCAATATCTTGTTTAGCTTTTGTTGTACACTGATAGCCCTTCTTCTTAAGCAAATGGAAGATAAAGACTCCAGAAAGTTCCATGATGAAGAAAACTGGAATTAGTGTAGTGGTAACATATTCTGGGTGTCCATTCCCACTACTGTTCATAGGAAATGGAACTGTTCTTCCATTGGATGAAGCCATGGCAGATCCTGCCTCTAAGGCAGGAGAGAGCTGCTAACTATTAAGCTTTCCCCAGTGTCATGGTTGTGGCAAGTCCCAAGGGAAGCCATCAGTGTTTCCCCTTCACACTCCTGCCCCAGGCAGCCAGGTTCCCAGTCACCACAATTCCAAAACTATCAGTGGCATAGATACAATGTAATTTTTTTTATGTCATAATTTTAAAAGAAATGACATCTGGAGAAGAAAAGCAAAACAAATAAAAATAATAGCTTAGGATAGAAGGTAATAAAAACCTTACCCAAAAATTGAACATCCTGAAAATTAATATAGACCAAACAGAAAGCAAAGACTTCATGAAACAAGAAATCTAAGGATTATTGCACCACAGAAAATCATGACCCTCCCAAAAAAGCCCAGAGAACCAGAGGACAAAAAAAATCCACTGGGAACCTCCTGAAAAAAACCCAAAATGAAAACTCCCAGAAATGTCATAGCCATAATCAAGGACTTCTAGGTCAAAGAATAAATACTACAAGTAGTGAAAAAGAAACCATTCAAATAGCATGGAGTCATAGGATCACATGAGACAGCTGCCACTCTGAAGGAGAGCACGGAGAGAACATGGAGTATGCTACTCCAAAAGGTATAAAATACCTTTTATATTATAAATACTCACAACCATGCATAACCTTTTTGACAAAACTGAGTATAATCTTTCAGGGGGAAAAATGGATCTTTAATGAAATAGACTTTTGAGCATTCTCCATGAAAATGCCAGAACTCAGTAGAAACTTTGAAATACAAATACAGGAATCAAGAGAAATATAAAAAGGTACAGCACATTTGATCAGTTGGAAGTGATGGATTGTTTACATTACAATAGGGGGATTATAAGCAAAACCCTTTAAGGAAGTTATGTTAAAGAAGATAAAGAGAAGGCCAAGGGTGGTTTTATTCTGTTTTGATGGTCTTAAGAGAAGGAAATGGGAAGAAAAGCAGAATACGTTGGGAAGAAAGTAGAAGGAAGGAGAGGGAGCATACTTTCTCATAAAAGAAAGGTTAATGAATTGAACAATAATCAAACATTATTAGAAGCAATAAAAGGAGCAAGCATCACAAGAACCTCACTTTTATATAAACCAGACAAAGCAAGGTTGAACACACATACACACACACACACACACACACACACACACACACACACACACGGTCTTGGTGTAGAAATATATGAAACAACAAGAAAATAGGTGGGATCAGGGAGAAGGGAAGAGGATAGGGTAGGTGAGGGAATATTCATTCATAAGAGTACAAACTCCACCATCCAGAGAGTGGAACATGAAAAGGACATTAAAAGGAGAGAAGCAAAGAAGAAAAACTTACGATTGGAGCAGTGAAAGAGGAGAAGAAGAAATGGATTCAATACAGAATATTTCGACTATAAAACACTAGTACTAAACAAACTACCTTTATCTTTTTTTGGTAAAGAGGGCAGAATTGAAAAGGCAAGGAAAATACTTTATGCTCTTATTAAGGAACCTTAAATAAATCATTTTAAGTAACATATGTATGCATTGAATAGCATAGAATCTAAATATTTAAAGAAAAAGTTAATCAAATGGAGGGAGAAATAGTAAAATTTAAAGAGTAACTTAGTGTATCCCTTTCATACTGGACATTAAAAAAAAGAGTTAAAGATCCAAATAGAATTTCAGAAAAGTTAGAAATGTTAGATTTCCTGGCAATTACTGAATGAGAATAAAAATAAGTTTATATTTTTTGATGCCATGCATGGCACTTTTACAAAAATTGGGCATGTATTGAGGGTAAAATCCCTCACAAATGAATGCAGAAAAATAAGTACTAAACACAGACTTTTCTGACCACAATCCAATGAAGATTATATTCAATAAAGGAACTCTGGATAATGGACTAAAAATTAATTGCAGACCAAATAATTGGTGGGTCAAAGAATAAATTGAAACATGGAAAAAATCATCAAAGAAAGCATCAAGTGAGACAACATAGCAAAACATAAGGGATAAAGCAATCCTTAGAAGAAAATTTATTTCAAAATCCTTTAATCAACAAAATAGAGAAAGAACCAATGAATTAATTTAACTTTTTTTTTTGTCTTTTTGGAGGGGGGAAGGCAGGGCAATTGGGTTTAAGTGACTTGCCCAAGGTCACATGGCTAGTAAGTGTTAAGTGTCTGAGGCTGGATTTGAACTCAGGTCCTCCTGACTCCAGGGCCAGTGCTCTATTCACTAAGCCACCTACCTGCCCCAAGTGGTCTGATTTTAAAAAGAGAATAACAAAAGCAAAATTGTGTGAAAAATGAGAAAAAATTCATCCCCCTTCCATGAATAAGATATTCTATATCTCACTTTAGGCCTTTTATCTGGCTGTTCCCTGTCCTTGGAGTACTCTCCCTTATCATCTCCACCTATTGTCCTCCCTGACTTGCTTCAGATGCCAACTAAAACCTCATCTTCTATGATAGGAAGCCTTACAGTGTCACTGGATCAAAGAGTATATGTTTCAGAGTAAGGTATAAAAACACTGAAAACCTAAGAGGGAGGACTCTGAATGCCAGAAAATTTTGCATGTGATCCTAGAGGTGATAGAGAGCCATTGAAATTTATTGGGTGGGGGATGGGGCAGGGTGAGGTGGAATAACATAGCTGGATTTGTTCTTTAAAAGAAAATTACTTTGATGCATGAATGGAGGATGAATTAGAGAAGGGAGAGACTTGAGGCAGGCAGACCTCCCCCAGCAGGCTTTTGCTGTGTTCAAGGGGTGAGGTGATGAGGTCCTGAATCTGAAATTAATGGGGCTTGGCAGTAGATTGAATATAGAAAGTGACAGATTGTAAAGAGTTGAATGTGACACCTAGGTGTCAAGTTTAAGAAGCTAGGAGAATGATCTGCCTTTGACAGGAATAGGGAAAGTAGGAGGGAGGGGGAGGTTCAAGGGGAAAGATAATGAGTTCGTTTTTGGACATATCGAATATAAAATGTCTACTGGATATTCTAGATGAAGGCAGTTGGAGAGCAACAGAGAGTTTAGGGCAAGACAGGTAGATTTGAGAATCATCAGCATAAAGGTGGTAATGAAATCCCTGGAAGCTAATGAGATCACCAAGTGTAAAAAGAGTATAAAGAGAGAAGAGGGCCTAGAACAGAACCCTGTGGGACACCTAAGGTTACAGGATGTGATCTGGATGGTGATCACTCAAAGGTGACTGAGAAGAAGTGATCTGATTAGGTAGAAGAAGAATCAGGAGAGTGGTATTCCAAAAACCTAGTGAGAGAATATCAAGAAAGAGAGGGTGATCAACAGCATCAAAGACTAGAGAGAGGTCAAGAATGGAGATTGTGAAAAGGCCATTGGATTGCAACTTAGAGATCATCAATAACTTTGAAGAGAGCACTTTTGATGAAATGATATGGTCAGAAGCCAGATTATAAGGGGTTAAGAAGAGAGTGAGAGGAAAGAAAGAAGAAGCCCCTATTTAAACAGATTTTTCAGGTTTAGCCACAAAAGACAGAAGAGAATTAGAATACTAATTAGCAGAGTTGGAAGGAACAAATGAGGGTTTGTTGGGTTTTTTTTTTCTTTTTTCAGAATGGGAGAGACATTGGCTTGTGTATGTATATGTGTGTGTGTGTATATCTACATATACGTGTGTGTGTGTGTATAGGCAATAGAGAAGGAACCAGAGGGGGCAGTCTTGTAGGAGGAGTCAGGTTAATTTTGCTAATGAGGAAATGTCTCTCTTCATGTGAGACAGAGGTGAAGGAGGAGGTGGTAGCAGAAGGCATGTGAGTGATAGGAGGTATGGAAGAAGGAGATTCATAGCAAATGGACTCATTTTTTCCTGTGAGACAAAGTTCTCAACCAAGAGGGTTTGGGAGGTTTAAGAAGGAATAATAAAAAAGTTTGGAAGAGCAGTTGTGGAGAGTAGAATAAAGAATTGATAAAAGAGATAGTAAGATTGCCTAGCAGCAGTGGGGGCCCAGTTGAAGTTATATAAAAGAAATTTATAGTGGACCCAGTCAGAATGGTTATGTGATTTTTCTCCATCCTCGTTTGGCAGCACGTATGTAGATGTAAAAGCAATGAGTGGTTGAAATGATCCAAGGTTGAGGCTTGACTGGGCATAAATTAGCAAAATGGTAAGAGGACTAAGCGCTCAAGAAGAGGACAGTATGGAACTGAACTGGTTCCTCAAGGGGTCACTGTAGGGGAAGGTGGAACAAGTAGCAAGTGCATGGGAGATGGCCTGAGAGAGAACTGAGGGGCTGAGGGATTGGTCACTATATGGACAGAGAGTAGAGTTTAATCAGGGAAGGCAGAAAAAGAGGTAGAAAACCAAAAGATTATGGTCGGACAAGGGGATTTCAGATTTTTTTAACATGGCAGTGGTATATTTGTGAATGATGACAGGATCAAAGCTGTGTGGCTGGTGTTAAATGAAGGTGTAGGTCATGGGAAATGAGTCAAGTTGAGGAACTGAATGGTTAGGGTATTCGAGGGAGAGTTAAATATGTAAGTCCCCACATATGAGGGCATGAGTTGGGGAGGAGAAAAAAATTGACAGTCAGGTCTTAAATTCATTGAGGAAAGAAGAAGAGGTCTGTAGACAGTAGGTACCCAGAACGGACAAATCACTTAACTGCCCTGGCAAGACTTCAGTATCCTCATCTATAAGATGGCTTCTAATGTCCATTTCAGCTCTGGTTCTTTGTTCCTATGAACATGAAAGAGGACCATATTACAAGTATCCAAGGGAGTTCAGCAAGCATTTATTAAGCTCTTAATATATGGCAGGCACTGTAATAAGTGCTGGGAATACAAATACAAACAAGACTCTAACCTCAAGGATCTTGCATTCTAATTGGGGAACACCTTAGAACAACACATAAAAGGAAGTTTAAAAGAGGTGAAGGTATTCATCCGTAGGCATGATTTAAGAAAAAAAGTCCAGAGAACCAAGAGTACAGAATAGAGAGGAATGAAGACATGGTTGACTGGGCATCCATGAAAGTTCTGGGAGGAACCAGCCAATCATAAGAAGAGACCATGGGGCATAGGGTACTATTAAAGTGAGAAGTTTGTGTGTGGAGTGAGCTTCAAGAATGTCAAGAGTTTTCTGTGGCATAGTAGAGTAAGCCTGGAAAATCAAGTGTGTCTCCCCACTCCCCATCCACCTGAGGAAATGAAGTATATCAAATACAGTAAAACCTGGACTAGCTAGAATCATCAGTTAGATGGAATTTTTGAAGATAAATTTCATTTTTGTGAGAGAAACAAATTAATTTTTAAAGCTTGATATAAACATTCATAAAGGCAAAAATGTTTATCAGAACAGATTTTCCTTGATCTTTGCATTCTATAATAAACTCAGTAATGTATACTGATTATTTATTACCATATTGGTGATCCTGAAGCATTTCATGTTCAGTATACTCTGCTCATTGAATCAGGAAAGTATATATTTTAGAAAAGTTCTTCAGCAACAAGGGCTGAAGAAAAATGGGTTTTCTCTCAGTTTAACAGTCGATTTATTGATTAGACCATCCTATTCTTCAAATATAGTATTTCTCATGCCATAGTATATTAGTACTAAATACTACAGATATTTTCGTGAAACCTGAATGTGAGGAGAAAGTTCAAATATCGTATTCTTCCTTCACAATGACTTCTGTTCTAAAACTATAAAGGCAAACCAAGAAAAGTAATTTTAGATATGGCAAAGTTAAAAGAAGAATGTCGAAGGAAGTGATTGAAAGTGATATTTGTGAGCAATTTTTCAGTGAAAACTTAGTGAATCAATATCAAAGCATCTTTCTCCAAAAAGCATTTTTTGAATTACATTTTTTCCAATTAACTAAAATTTCTATCCCTCCTATTCTCCCCCTTCTCCAGAGTGAAAAAGAAAACCCTCATAATAAATATACATATTCAAGCAAATCTGATTCATCCATTGGTCATATCTAATATATATACATGTATGTGTGTGTGTGTGTGTGTGTGTGTGTGTGTGTGTGTATGTATATGTTTCAGTCTATACCCTGAGTATATCTCTGGTGGTTGGTAGTGGTTGGTCATTGAATTATCAGAGTTCTATCTTTCAGAGCTTGTCTTTACAATGTTGTTATTATGTGTAAATTGTTCTCCTAATTCTGCTTAACTTTATTCTGCCTGAGTTCACTTGCCTTCACAAATTTCTCTGATGCTGTTCCCTTCATCATTTCTTAATGCACAAATGTATTCCATTACACTTATACACCATAATTTTTTCAACCATTCTCCCAGTTGATAGTTACTTTGTTTCCAGTTCTTTCTTGACATAAAAAAAAAGCTGTTAAAATATTTGTGCACATATGAGTCCTTTTCTTCCTTCTTTAATCTCTTTGGGGTATTAGCCTCACAATGGTATCATTAGGTTCAGAGGGTATGTATAGTTTAGTAACTTTTGGGGTATAGTTCAAAATTGCTTCCTGGGTATACTAGTTCATGGTTCCACCAACAGTGATGATTCCCCACAGCCCCTCCATTATTTGTGGGTCTTGTTTTTCTAATCTTTTCTAATCTAGTGGGTGTGAGGTAGAACCTCAGGTTATTTTGCATTAGTTAGTTGCAGAGTTCATTTGCATTTCTAATTATTAGTGATTTTGGAGCATTTTTTCATATAGCTATGAAAAAATGGTTCAGTTCTTCTCTTGAAAATGAGACCATTATCAGAGAAACTTGCAAGCAACATTTAGGGAGTAGTTACCGAAGCAAGGAGGGAACCAGACACACCAGTAACCACATAACCCCAAGGCTAAGCTTTGCTTGACCACCACCTACTGCTTCTACCTAGCTTATTCTAAATGTAGACTCTAAAGGAACAACTAGCAGCATTTTGACAGTATTTCCCTGACTTTAGTTCTCTTAGAACCTGAATAGCTACATTGGAGCTGCTATGTTGACACTAGCAGCTGGAGAATGAGAAAACCAGGTTGAGAACACCCACAAATTCAGTTTTCATGTAACATATGTGGTTGAATTGAGAGGTACTGTGGTATGGTTCTTGGAGTCAGGAACCCCTGAGTTCAAGTTTCACATCCTGCCCCTGTGACCCTGAGCAAATCACCTAAATTTTCACTGCCCTAAGCAGTTCTCTAAGACAAGTCCAGACAAACATGTTTGATTAGTTTCTAAATCTAAAGAGGATTCTCCCAAAGAGCTTTTGTTTATGTGGACTATATCTAATGATACTTACCCTGTTAGAAATTTAAGTAACTTGATATTCTTACCAAAAATATTTATGACCTCTAGGACCCCTAGGATCCCCCCAGACCATACTTTGAGAACAGCTACTCTAAGGTTTTAAAAGTGCTTTATGTACGTATCTCATTTGGTCCTCCCAACAGCCCTGTAAAGTAGGTGCTGTTATTATCCCCCTTTTAACAAATGAGGAACCTGGAGCTGAGACTTGCTACAGGTCACATATCTAATAAGAATCTGAGGTGGGATTTGAACTTAAGTCTTCCTGGTGCCAAGTGCTGCATTCTTCCACTGTTGCTACCTACCTAGCTTCAGTTCCAAAAATAATTTTAAAATGGCTACTTTTAAAAAGCAAGCATAAATGTGTAGTTGATTTGTTTTTTTTTCCCCTGGGCAAAAGCTACTTACCTCAAGTTTACTGGTATAATGCAGTAGTTTATAATGTGTTAGAGAGAAGGTCATCTGGGTATATTATACTTGCCATACGTCAGTTAGCATTCCTTCACTTTTGTCCTCGAGCACTAGACTGCGTTGGTATTTAGTGCTTTCGTTTTCACCAACATTTCCCAGAAAACCTCTGTTTTCTTGTACTGTTTAGCACACTACCACATTCTTCATTTTGAAGTCCATCTATATCTTACTGTTCCTTTCTCATTTTCTACATCAGTTCATACTATCCAGGATTCCCTGAAATTATCTTTTGTCATTTCTTATGAGAGAATATTCCATTACACAACCAAAGTTCATTCTACGGTTGGCTAGGAGGCAATATAAGCCACCCTGTTAGATTCTGATTCTTTTCTCTCCCCTCTCCCCTTTGATCTCCTATTCAGGATAAGAAATTTTGTTATGCTTGTGATTATTCTTTTCCTGCTGTTATTCATTATCTCTTTCTTCCTACCTTTATTACTTGTTTCCCTTTTTTGAGTTTGTTGTATTTCTACACTATATTGTTTATATATGTTTCCAACTCTTTGTTCATTTCAGATGAAACTAGGATTCATCTGATTCCTTTTGTCCCCAGTCCCTTCCTCTATTTTTAAGTAGTCTTTTTGTCCTGATCATGAGAAATAGCAAGTTCTACTTCCTTCTTCAATTCTTCTGTCCTAGTGAATACCTCCTCCTTTTACTATCTGCTCTTTTTAGCCTCTTAAAACCTTTAGAATATAACCAGTCTTACCTCTTCCCCACCTCCCACCCCCATTTTTATTAATGCCCTCAATAGTCTTTGAAGACATTAAGGTTCTGAAGGAATTCTTGTTTCTTTTCCCTGTTACAATGTTAATACTACATCATGAAGTGTCTGCTTCTACTTGTTCAAATAACTTTAGCTTTTTAGGTTCCTTTGAACTCTTGTGTTAGTATTTCAGAGTTCTTATAGAGCTTTGGGTTTTTTCAGAAATGCTTGAAAGTTCTCTGTTCTATTAAAAGTCCTTTCCCCCCCCTCTGTAGGAATATATTCAACTTCACAGTTTAAATTATTCTTGGTTATAAGCCTGTATCCAAGAGTCTGCCAGAGCGAGCTGGAACCAGTTCACGAGAGCTGGTTATTAAATTTTCAGTGAAAGCATTTAAACCTCAGAAATTGGCAATTCTACAAATCAAAGCTAATTTTATTGGGTTTTTTTGGTTGTTTAAATTAAGAAAGTGATGAAGACTGTGTTAATAATGCAGATTAAACTTAAAAACTTGCCATGCATAATTTTTTTCCCCTAGAGAGCCAGTTGTTAAACATTTACCAGCATACTCCTGCCTATGTCTTTTTCCCTTTGGGAATGAGCCATACCATTTCCTTTGTACTTGAACTGTTTCTTTCTGGATGCTTGCATTACTTTTTCTTTGCTATAGAAGCTCTGGATTTGAAATGTGACATTCCTGGGACTTCTCTCAGGGAGGTGATCATTGAATTCTTTTTATCTTTACATTTTCCTGATAGGGCTAATAGGACAGATTTTGTTTTATGGTTTCTTGAAATCTAGTGTATGGGCTTTTTAAAAAACCATAGTATTCAGGGAATCCAGTGATTTTTGTTGCTATTTCTTGGAAATCATTGAACTCTGTTTGGTTTATTGTAGTTTTCAGGAGATTCACTACTTGGGCAAGGGATTCTAGAACAAAGGGCAGCATAGAATTGAAATGGCCAACTGTTGGGTTGAGGAAAGTGAAGTCAAACTGGAATTAATGGTCTAAAAAGGTACCAACAAATGGAAGGATTAGGGGTCTGAATGAGGGTGAAAAGGTGGTTTAAAAGGTGTGAGACATAAAGGAAGTTATGGTCGGGTGGAGAATTTCAGTTTTTAATAAGGGAAGTGGAACATGTATAAGTAATAGGTCTAATGTGACCATCTCTATATGTTGGTAAGGCAGAGAAAAAGAATAGGCCATAGGATTTAAGGATTTAACTTTGGTGACCAAGTGGATAGAGTACTGAACCTGGAGTCAGGAAGGCCTGGATTCAGATTTGGGCTCAAATACTTACTGACCCTGGGCAAATAATTTAACTTTTGTTTGTCTCAGTTTCCTCATCTATGAAATTGGGAGGGTTGTTGTGAGGATCAAATGAGGTAACTGAAAAATGTAAAATGTTTAGCACAGCGCCTGGCCCATAATAGGCACTTTATAAATAGTGGCTATCATTATTATTATTGGTATTATTATAATATTCAAATCCCCTAAAATAACAACAGGCATTGGGGAAGAAAGGAAAATGGTAAGTCAAGTACTGAATTCCTTGAGAATGACCTGTGGGTTGTTAAATTATAGATACCGTAATTTGGATTGAGGGAGGGGAGGGAATTTTCATTGAGGTTTTTGAGTGAAGAAGATAAAGAGAAATTCTGGAAATAGCAGTTGGGAGCAACAAGCATTTTGATTTATCCTCCAGGACTGGTGTGTCAGGGTGTGGGAGAAGGTACATCCAGTGCTGGAAAAGAAAGTCATCAGAGGGAAGCCAGGTTTCAGTGAGGGCTAATGATAGAAAATGTATGAGCAAAAGAGGTCAAGGACACAGTGGAAAAAGTAAGCAAGGTTAGAATGGGAAATGGGTGGGATAGGAGTTGAAAGAGGGATGAGAATGAGAGAATAGGAGGAGTGGACTGGAGATAGTTTACTACTTAATTACAAGTGATTGAGAGGTTCAGGGATAAGGAGGAAAACAAAAAAGCCCATAGTGGTAGTGATGGGGGACTGTAAGAGGAAAGTTTAGAAGATTATAAAGGGCATGGGGAAAATAACAAGTTCTGTTTTAGACGTGTTGAATTTAAGATACTTATGAAACATACCATTCAAGATATCCAAAATTCAGAACCCTGGTTCATAAAACAGGCTGAGATTGAGTATATAGATCTGAGAATCATCTGTATAAAAGTGAAAAATGAACCCATGGGAGCTGATGAGATCACCAAACAGGAAAGTATAGAAGCAGAGTTCTTAATCTTTTCTGTCATTAACCCCTTCTCAGAATAATATTTTGTTCTTAATTTTTAATTCATAGTTGAAGGAAACATGAAATTTCACTTAGACGTTAGTGAAAATGAAGACGATCCCTCCAATGTCATAGACCCCTAAAATCTATCTCTTGGGGATGTGTAAACCCCTGGTCTAATGGAAGAAGAGGAAAGGGCCTGGGACAGAACCTTTGGAGATTCCTATGGTTAGTGGAGGTGATCTGGAGGAAGATCCAGTAAAGGAAACTAAGAAGGAGAACCAAGAGAGAACAGTGTCGTGAAAACCTATATAGGAGAGTATCCAGGAGAAGAGGGTGATTGATAGTATTACATGTTACAGAGAGGTCAAACATGAAGAAAACTTAGAAAGGCCTTTAGAGTTGGCAGTTAAGAGATCATTGGTAACTTTGGAGAGGATAATTAAGTTGAATGATGAGATTAGAAACCAGGATCCAGAGAGTTAAGAAGCAAGTGAGAAGAGAAGAAGTTGAGGCATCTAATAAAGATAGCATTCTCTAAACAGGAGTTTAGCAGAGACTAAGAGGAGAAGTATTCGACAGTAGCTAGTGAAGATGGTCAGATAAAGCCAGGATTCTTTAAAGATAGTGGAAATATTTGTATGTTCACAAAAAGCAAAAAAGAAACTGGTTGGTTGGTAAATGTTGTCCTTTCTCAGAAAGGACCAAAATGACATCCCTATGCTAAAGTCAAGTTACAGTGTGTCTGACTGACTGATCAGACCAATACTACCTCAGAATGCTTTACCACAGGTCAGGTACAAATAGTCCATGTGAACATTTGACGTGGATTCACCAAATTTGCTCAGTCACTTAGGGCATGATTGAATATTAGAGTAGGGATGGTGATTGAGGCAATCTTCTAAAGAAAACAGAAGGAAATGAGACAGAGTACATATAAAAGGATTTGCCTTGGCCAGGAGAGAATGAGTGGAAGAGATTGAGGATGCACTGGAAGAGGTAGGATCTTTGTCAAAGACAGGGAAAGAGGAGATGATGGGGAAGATGTCTAATTGATGTAAGATGAACAAGAGTAGAGAAGAGGGAGCTCCTAATGAGTGATCTCATTTTTCTTTTAGTGAGGTATAAAGTACAGTTCTTTTCTGAGAGAGGAAAGGGGTATAATGGAAGATTTGAGAAGGGCCAAAAAGGTTTGTAATATCCCCTATGGTGAGATAGCTGATTGCTTAGGGAGTTGTAAAAGGCTTGCCATACGATAGCTTAGATTATCTAGTGGACCCAGTCAACAGTTTGGTGTTTTGTCTTTTTTCCCAACTCAGCAGCAGCAGATGACTAGGAGTGAAGGAGTAAAACAATGATAATAATTCAGAGTTGAGATTTGGTAAAATTAGCAACAGGATAAGGGTAAGGTAAAAGATTTAAGAGTATAGTAGATAACATAGAGGTGAAATGATTCACCAAAAGATTGAGACAGGGCAAGAACAAAAATATAGCTGGTACAGCAATAATAGCCTGGGAAAGAATGAGGGGTGGAGGGAAAAAAACAAGGACCATGGCTTAGTCACTTTAGTGGATATGAGGCAGCCTTGGAGAAAAGAAGATCTAGGTTTGAGAGGTATCGTAGGTAGCAGATAGAGAGCTGCTTTTGGAGTCAAGAATGCCCAAATTCAATTTCTAGCTGTAATACTTACTAACTTTGTGGCCTTGAGCAGGTTACTTAACCTCTCAGTGGCATAAGTAGCTTGCTAAGACTATAATTCTGAGATAATTCAATTCTATGAATTGAAATAGAGGCACTTCCCTTTATCATGGAATCATAAGCACAGCCCAAAATGTTTATGTATATGTGTATATATGCATGTATACATATGTGTGTTACTTTCCCTTGTCTGGTTGTCCTGTTGCCAACCAGTCATATGTTAGAAAAATCCAACCCTGGATCACTCCCACCCTTCTCCTTATTTGCTCCTAGTCAGTGTTGCTGACCAGAGCGTAAGAAAATCATAAAATTGTGCTGATTCCATTCACTACAAATTTAAGTTACATAATTTCAACTGAGCTTTCAGTATAGTAAGGCAGTACTTTTCTATTTTCCTTAACCTTATAGAGAAAATAATTGACCTTCAATGGAATAAAGGACTTTTTATATACATTTTATGTACACATTGATAAATATATATATATGTATATTTCTAGTTTGTGAATTCTCAGTTCCTTTTCATTCTTTCCTAGTTAAATTGTCCCTCTCTACTCACTCCCTCTCCGTTACCACCACCCTCACTCATCCCCACAATGAGTACATCAGTACTCATAGCAGTCCTTGAATAGATGCAAAATTTTATTGACAACCACCTGCCCTTTCACTTGGGAAAATAAATTGAAACTATGTTTATTTGTTACTTGGGATTTGTTTTTTATTTATTTTCAGTGTGGGGAGAGGGTTACGTGAAGAAAAAACTGCTTGATAAGGGAAAAAAAGCTTAATTAAAAAAGAAATTGAGAAAAATACTTATGCTACCTAGCTTCTTTTCTTAATTTATTTCCTCTTTAGTCTTTTTTGTATCCCTCTTCCCTTCACTCAGATACCCAGGTATCTGGCATCCTAAGGACATACCTTTTCTATTCTTTCTGCTATGATGCTGTCTCGTCGTCCCTAGTCAAAAATGTGCCATCTGCCCCAGCACATCTTTAATTCCTATCATGTTAAAAACTTTTAGGGGCAACTCCTTTCTCTTCTTACTTCTATATCAGGAGTTCTTAGCCTTTTTTGTTATCAGAGAGTCCTTTAGTAGTCTAGTGAAGCCTATAGACCCCTTCTCAGAATAATGTCTTTGAATGCACAGAATTACAAAGGGAACCAATTATATTGAAATACAGATCAAACTTTTTTTAAAAATATGTTCACAGATCCCAGAAGAATCACTGTTCTATAGCATCCCCTCTATTAAATTAAAACCAAAAATTCATGGCCTTTAATTGAATTTTTGAAAAATTACTTACTAGTTAAAATAAAATCTTATAAGGGCATTTGCTACTTTTTAATCTATTTCAAAAATGAAAGCCATTTAATGTGTCTTATTTCCCAAGAAGACAAGCCTATACAATGTGTAATATATCTCCTAAGGGATCAGAATAAGAAATAGCATGCAATACAATTATTCTCAAGTCTCCTGCTTGAATTTTTATGCTTCTGCTCAAACAGTTTTGCTGGCGATGTTCTCTTGGGACATATAGAACATTTCAAAACCTGCAAAAGTTTGTTAAACACCAAAGCCATGGTAAGCCTACCAGTGATCTCCAATAAGAGCTTCTGACTATAGCATTCATGCCTGTTTTGGATAGCAGGTGATTTCCAGGTTTTCCATTGGGTAATTTATACACAGATGTGTGTATGTATGTATGTATACATACATGTATTCTTTTGAATAGGAATGGGTCTGTAGAGATAGGGATTCCCCATAACAGGAGAAGGCAATGCTTCCTCCTTCCATTGTATCTACAGATCAGTCTAAAGAAGAACCATTACTCCATTTGATCCATTTCTGGAACAATGTAAATAAAATTTTTAAAAAATTTTATGAATCTTGAGATTATTCTTCTATCTAATCTTATGCATTGGTTCCTTAGGCTTTGTAGCTGAGCAGTTTCTAAATAACACAGCCACTCAACTGACATATCACGGATTATGTGAACTTACGTCAGCAGTTCAGGAAGGAGAACTTTGTGTATTCTTTCGGAACAATCATTTTAGCACCATGACCAAATACAAGGTATGATATAGAAATAGCTATTCTGTTGTGTTTTCCTCAATTAAAGTTGCTTGATTTAAAAGATGCCTTATGATTTACTTAGTAATTTTAACTTTTAGCAGAAATCCCTTAGCCATCATAACTATATTGGTAATTACTAAACACTTTTCTAAGGTAGTATGGGCAACTAGCTTAAATGATTATTAAAAATAAGTGGATTTTTAAAGTCAAATTAAAATTCTTAACAATTAAATAGATTTATCACTTAAATAAGAAATATTTCACTATTTCCTACAGAGGTAGACAGCTAAGGAGAGAGCTAATGATAGTTGTTTAATTTTGGATACTAAAAGAATGCTAAGAGAAAGGCAGAAGAGTATTTTTTCCTTGTTTATGGTAGTGTATGCTGCTAAATGATTAATAATATCACTTGAAATCATCATTATAGTCATTTATAGTCTTTACCAAGTGCTATTGATTCTTCCTTTACAATGTCTCTTTGATATATCTGTTCCTTTCTTTACTGCCACCAGGATAATTTGAACATTTATAATTTAATATCTTGATCATTACAATATAATCAGCCTCCTTACCTTTATTTTGCTCCCTTTCCAATCCATGCATTGTTCTATCGCTAGATTAATCTTCCCAAAATTTTACCTTTATCTCATTTTTTTCACATTTAAAAAGCTTTACTTACTTTTTTTCCTTAATGCCTAAGGAATAAAATTCAGATTCCTTGGCCTGTCATTCATGATTCTTAACAGTCTAACTCCAGCCAATTTTTAGTTATATTTCACATTCTTATCTTGCACAAACTATTATTTTGTGCAAACTTGTCTACCTTTTATCCAACATCTTGTACTTTCCTATTCTGTACTTTTAACACACTGTTCCCTGCTTCCTAGGCTCATCTCCCTCTCTGGAATGCTTTCCAAACATTTTTCCTGCCTGTTTAAGTCATATTCATCTTTTAAAGCCTGGCTTAATCCCAACGTCTCTTTGGAGCATTTCCTGACAACCTCAGCTAGAAGTGATTTCTTTCTTCTGTGTATTCCTTAGGCAGTTATTGTCCACTCTATTCATTGGCCACATGGTAATAATTATTGTAGTGTGTGTGCTACATACTTCATCTCTCCAAATAGATTGTAAATGCCTCTGAAGAAGAGGCTGTATCTTCTATTTCTTTGTATGTGGTTGATCTATAGAAGAAAATGAAAGCTCCTAATAACCACATTCAGTTCATATACCTACCGTATTACTTACACTCTAGCTAGCTGAAATTAATAGCAGAAATCATAATGAAAATAACAGGAGCGTTTGTACAGCACCTCGTGACTTGCAGAGCGCTTTACGTACGCTGTGGCAGCGCGTCTTCCCAGTCACTCTGTGACGTGGGTGCCATTAACCATATTTTACAGATTAGGGAACTGAAACTGAGAGGGCTAAGTTATTGAGCTGAGGTCTTCCTACCTACAAAGCTAGTACCATATCCACTACGCTGCCTCACTGTCTCCTCATGTATGGATAATGTCATTTAAAGAGCCTCTGCTTTCCAGTAGAAGTGCTATAAATCCAGAGAAAAGACCACCTCCTTTCAAATCAGACTCATTCAGTATTCTCATACTGATGTTAGTGCATTACTTTACCTGAAATAATTGAGTTTAGATTCTTGCCAACCGTGGCCACTGAAATTAAGTTGCCTTTAGTTCGCTTTTTCTGCTTTGACTTCCCTGTTCCTAGACCCTTGACTTATTCATAGACTCTTGGCTGGTTCCTTATAACTGATGCATCATTCTCTAAACCTCTACTTTTGTTGCCCTATTTCCTAGTTGTTTGGTCGTCCCCTTATCATAATTAGCACTTATCCCCTAGTCTATGTTGTCTGGATCTCTCTTTGACTTGACTGAATAGCATCCCTGTTGTAGATTAAACTTTGTCCTGCTCCAAAGAGAAGATTAACGAAGGGATTCTAGTTTAGATAGAAGCTTAGAACACAACGCAACTTACCAATATCAAGAATCAGGTAGAAAGATTGATTAGCTGAGTAGGGCCATAGGCTAGAGGTAGTTTTAGAGAAGGAAACAGGATCAAAATCTGAAATTCACAACAAGTTCCAAGAGAAAAACAAATCTAAGGTACAGCAGTTAGGCTAAAAGTTTTGTGCTAAGATATAGACAAGGCATTGAACTTAGGTAAAGAGCATGGGTTGGTTGTATTGGGAGACTATACAAATGGATGTGAATTATATCTTCACACAGATGGCATTGAAGCTTAGCCATGTTCCATTGGTCTCCATTCTCTTGATTTTTCCAAATCCCTATTCTTTGTAGAATACCTCATGTTGTCCTACCTTCGTTGGCCTCCAAGGAATCTGCGGAGTGATAGACTTACACCGATGTCAGCTATAATGCTTCCTGTGTCACCCCAACTTTGATTAACCTTCATGGAATCATAAGATGGATAACATTATCACAGGGCTATGGCTATATAGCATTCATGTTTAGATTGAACTTGTCCCTTTCTAAAGAGAAATGTAAGAGAAATTCTAGTGCTAATAAGAGACTGAGAACACAGAGCAACACTATGTTACCAGGAACTATTAGGCCCATAATATGAGTATCTTAGGTTTATCCTTTATATTCCCTGACCAGGAGCTTCATGAAGATATCACATTCCACACATACTATTTTTTATATACAAAATGCTCTATAGTCTAATAGCACAGGGTTCCATACCAGGCCATAATGTGGAATGAACTAAATAAACAATATTTCTGCTTTCTATGGATTGCAATGCATTGTGGAAACATGGCGTGATTGAAAAAGATAGGAGGAGACAAAACCAAGATGGCAGAATAGAAGTAGTGCAGTGAGGCCTACAAAAACCTTCTTCCAAACAGATCTAGAAAAGAAAATGCACCAGATAGAATCCTGATAGAGAAATCTAAAAGGTCAAGGTGAGTTATTTGTCCAGCCCGGGCTAATATAGGAAGGTAGAGAGGTCTTCAAACACTAGGGACAGATCTAGCAGCACCTGAAGAGAAGTTGTGCACAAGGGCAAGAGATCCCAAACTCAGACTGGCACATTGCTTGTAGCATGCAGAAACAACTGCCAACCGGCAGCTTTGGAGCCCACTGCCCAGTTCTAGGTCACAGATCCAGTGCAGTCTGGAAAGGGTACCTGCTTCCTAATGTGATGTTGTTAATAGTTAGGCAAGCTGAGCTCTTTGTGCTGAGAAAGGTCCAAGTTTAGAAGCAAGCAGCAGTGGTGTTACTCTGAATCCAGAAGCAGAGCAGGATCTCAGTTCCATTTTCTAACCCAGGATTAAACTTTCAGATAATAGAGGAAGAATCCTAGACCTACAATTCTGTCACTCTAAACCACCCAAATTTTCTAGCTGGCAGGTGGAACCTCAGATTCAGCAACTTTTGCCCAGCCCAAACCTAGGTCAGGAACTTGCAGAGCTCAGACCAAGAGAACCACCAATCAGACTTTACCCTGAATCAGACTACTTTGCCTATTCCTGAGATCCTGAACTAACACAACACTCAGTACCCCAAGAAAAGAGAAACAAGAACAGCCCAGACCTTCTCTCCAAAAGCATGCAGAGCCCACTCTAACATCAAGTTTAAAGTCAGGAAGTAGACTGGAAAAATAAGAAAAGAACCAAACCCTTCATGAAGAGCTCAAGACTCAAACCCAGAAGACAAGAATGAGTTCAAAATATCCATAAGCAAAGCCTCAAAGAAAACCAAGCTTGAGCACATATTCAACTAGAATTCCTAGAAGAGATGAAACAAGAGTTTTAAAATGTTTTTATCAATGAAATGAGAGCACTAGAGGAAAAGAAACTGGAAAAGAAATGAGAGCTATGGAAAAAAGAACTGGAAAGGAAATTAATAGCTTGGAAGGGAGTAGAAATTAGCAAAATAAATTCTAAGGATGTACAAAAATTCTTACAGCTTTTTTTTGAGGTGGCAAAGAACAGAAATCTGAGGAGCTACCCATAAGTTGGGAGATTGCTGAACAAGTTAGATTATATAAATATGATAGAATACTGTTGTGCTGCATGAAATAATAAAGTAGATAGTTTCTGAGAAACCTAGGAAGACATATATGAATTGATACAAAGTGAAGTGAACAGAACTATAATAATAATATGGTAAAAAAAAAACTTTGAAAGAATAAGGAATAATGACCAACCGTGATTCTGGAGGACTAATTATGAAGCATGTTTCTCATCACCCAGTAGAAAAGTAAAGGACTCAAAGTATACAAAGAGACATTTTTCTTTGTTTTTTTGGACATGGCCAATATGGGAATTTGGTACACTTGACTTGTTTATTTTGCTTATTTTCTTTTTTAATTTGTTTGTGATGGGTTTTGTTTTTATTTTCTCACTTGGGGTGGAGGTAGTTGAGGGGAAGAATGAGAAGGCACATTTTTACTGACTGAAGTGTTTGTGTGTGTGTGTTTGTCTGTCTATATAATTTTTAAAAAATAAAAAACATACTTCAGTTATCTATAATTCCATCAATGGGAATAGTCCTATTATGAATACAGATTGTAGCTTTATATTCCTTATTAGAAGATCATTAGCTACTCATAAAACAAAAAATATTCATCACTATGTGGCCAGCCTTCTGATAAAGATCTTTTCCAGACTTAGCTAAGATAGTCCCTGAACATATAAAGTCTATCACTGGGTTCAACCTTTTAAAGCCTTTCCATCAGAGTTAGACCTGCCAGAATTTACCCTTACTAGTATAGCCTTTTAAGAACCAAGGATCATTTTAGTTCCAAAGTGTGTCATTAGAACCAGCCTTTAATAGGAACAAGCCACAAAAAAAACAAACTTAAACAAAACACTATTTCCTGTGGATAATAGCTACTCAGAGCATTTAGTTTTGGGCCTATATTCCTACCTGATACAGATATTCATTATGAAGGTGGAAACATAATTTTAAAATATTTTTGAGGCTCAAGATCTTCATTTTATTCCTGTACCTAGTACTTCATCTAGTTTATTTTTTTTCCTTCTTTTTTTTTAAATTTGTTTTATTATAGTTTGCATCATTCATTTCCACAAGATTTTGAGTTACATATTTTCTCCACGTCTTTCCCCCACCCACTGCCCCAAAACAGC
>CM053582.1:451250162-451271730 GCA_028627135.1 Pseudochirops cupreus
CACATGTTCAGCCTGTATTTGATTGCTTGTCCTTCCAGTGGGGATGGGTGATGAGGGAGGAGGAGAAAGAATCTAGAATCTAAAGTTCTATAATCAAATGTTAAAAATATATATGTATATATATATGCAATTATTATTATTATTATTGTCAACTACATCCAACTGGAACTTGAGATACACAGGCACTGTGGTTAGGAGATCCATCCTGCCCTACCGAAAAGTCAGAGGGGTGAAGGGGGAAGACATAGGAGAGAGTCGATTGGTGGAGGGGGGATACATTGGGATGGCTGTTTTGGGACGGTGGGTGGGGGAAAGATGGGGAGAAAATCTGTAACTCAAAATCTCGTGGAAATGAATGGTGTAAACTAAAATAAAATTAAAAAAAAATAAAACCAAAAGAAAAAAAGAAAATATACATCCCATTCTGTACCTCTGGTCCATCACTTCTCTGCCAGAAGGTGGGAAACATGCATCATCAGTCTTCTGGAGTTGAAATGCTGAGTCAAAGGGTATGCAGGGTTTAATGATTTTTGTTGTTGTTGTTACAGTTCTAAATTGCTTCCCATAGTGATAGGACCATGGAGTTATAAAGTGGGTAAAGACTTAGCAGATATAGAAGATGAGGGAGGAGTGAAAGATGACTGAAATTTCTAGTCTTGAGTGCCTGGGAATATAATGGTGCCACCAACAGAAATACACATATTAGAAGCATGTGCAGGTTTTAAGAAAACATGAAGAATTCCCTTTTGGAATTGGGACATTCACTTGGAGTAGAGGTTGGCATTTGAAAATATGGTTTTGGAACTTGAGAAAAAGTTGGAGACAGAGATTCACAGCTCAGATTTGGAAGAAACTCCAAAGCCATCTAATTCAATCTATATCTGAACAGAAATCCCCTCTCTACCATAACAAACAAGTGGCCATACAGCTGTTGCTTTTAATAATGGGGGACCCATTATCTCATGAGGCATCCACCCCATTTTTGTATAAATTGTTAGGAAATTTTTTCTTATATCACATTTAAATTCATCTTTGTACAAATTTTTTCTTATTGCTCTTAGTTCTTACCCTCTAAGATCAAATAAAATAGGCCTTGTCTCTCCTTCAGATGTTAGCCTTTCAAATACTAACTACGGTTATGTTTCTCCCAACTCTTCACTTCTTTTTGCCTTTTTTTTTTTTGGAAGGGAAAAGGCAGGGCAGTTGGGGTTAAGTGACTTGCCCAAGGTCCCACAGCTAAGTAAGTGTTAAGTGTCTGAGGTCGGATTGGAACTCAGGTCCTCCTGACTCCAGGGTGGGTGCTCTATTCACTGCACCACCTAGCCGCCCCTACTCTTCTTTTCTTTAGACTATCTCTACTACTTTCAAGTGATCCTCATATGGTACGATCTTGAGGTCTTTACCATCCTAGTCACTTTTTTTCCCCTCTGGATGTTTTTTAGTGTATGTAAATGTAGATTTCGAATTTGTAAGCAAGAGGAGTGATTTGGAGGGAGAAGGAGAAAGGAGAGGAGAGGAAAAACCAGTACATCAAGTATTATCAATTATATTCTGTGTGCCAGGCGTTGTTAGGCAAATGTAGAGACAAACAAAAGTGAAGTGCTGTCTGTTCTCAGAATGCTCAAATCCTATTGGATTTGTGAGATTTGTACAGCATTTGCATAAAAATCATAACTGAAGTTATAGGGATAGATGAAATCAACTTAGAGATAGAGTATGTTGAGAGGAAATAAACACATTACACCTTGGGGAATATCTCTATTTAAGGAAATATGAAGGAGTAGGAGAGGAGCATGAGGAAAGAGTTTAAAAAGATAGGAGAACTACCAGAGGTACTTGTCTGCCTAAAGAGTTAAAAAGGGTGTGTAATTTTATTGGTAAATGCCTTAGTTCTTCAGTTTTTGTCATGTCAGTTTCTTATGTTTTACCTGGTATTTTTTACAGCATTTTTCTAATTCTTTTTTTTTAAAACAAATATTTATTCATTCATTCATTCATCTGTTTAGTTATTCGTTTGTTCATTCATTCATTTATTTATTTATTTATTTGTTGGGTGTGCCAAATGAGAGCTTCTGTTTCTGTTTATGCTAAAATGTACTAATTTAAAACTGGGACAGCTAGAGGCAGAAGGTTATGCAAACAGATTTTACCAGCAGAATGCCAAATGTTATAAAGATTGAGAAATGATACTCTTTAAAAACCAAACCACAAAATTCCTCCTAAAGTCTATGCTAAATAACGTTTTCCAGTTTAATGCTCTTTATTCTTTCATTATTTTTTTTATTAAGGGTCAACTGTATTTGCTGGTAACAGACCAGGGCTTTCTCACTGAAGAAAAAGTTGTTTGGGAAAGTCTACACAATGTAGATGGTGATGGAAATTTCTGTGACTCAGAATTCCATCTGAGGCCTCCCTCAGATCCAGAAACTGTATATAGGGGGCAACAAGATCAGATTGATCAGGTAAGTCAGCTTTTTTTGTTTTAAATGCCCATTTCATTCAGAAATAAGCATGTTTCCAAAGTGTTTCTTTTCAGCTAAGATTTAATTCATTGATATAGTGCTGAGAAGTTATTTTATCTACTTGTTACTTGTGTTACTAACTTATTTCAGAATTGTTATTAAGGGATGATAAATTTGGTTGGGGGAGAAAAGGGAAGGAACAGGAAATAGTAGAGACTTATTTTAACATCTCTGCTTAACCTTCTGAGCATCCATATGTCAAATGAAGAAACTTCTTATGGATAAGTGGAATTTGCATGTCAGAATAAATTTGCATTTTAAAAGGTTGCCCAAGTGATGACATTCCATCCTGTCTTCTGTAGTAGATTCTAGATCCTCTATCATCCCCATTGTCACTAATCTTCAGTTACTCCCTGTCCTACTGGTTGCTTCTCTACTACCTGCAAACATACTCATGTCTCCCCATCCTCAAAAAATCCTGCTCTTGATAAGTTTCTGTCACCCAACTGAATAAACTTCATATTTTGATACTGAAAGAACTACAAGACAAAATTACTAAACCTGCTATTAATGAATTTTGGAAGATCATAAAGAACTTAAAAATGACAAATATCCCGATTTTTAAGAACAGGAAGAGAATAGACTGCAAACTTTAGACCAATGAGCATGATTTTCATTATTGCCACAGTTCTACCATGTCTTATTTAAAATATGGCTAAAAAATGAAACTGTTTTATAATTATAGAGAGGTGTTGAGAAAATATACCTTCTTGCTTCTTTTGCAGAGACGAGGGACTAAATGCGTATATCCTCTCATGTATCATTAGATTCATTTAATGTATTGTTTAATTTTTCTGAACTTTTTTTTCTCTTCCTTTTTTATTCTTTGGGGAAGGTTATGTTCAGAAGTGATGGTGTTGGAAACCCAAAAGATATCAATAAAAATGTATATTTTAAAAAGAGATGGTTAATGAATGTCCTGAAAAGGAAGTAGTGATCCCAGAGAGCCTTCCTGGCTTCATCGTGAACAGGTGATGCCAGACTGTACATATTTGTTTTTTGGACATGACCTGTAGATAGCCATTTACCTAGGTTCCTTCAGAATTCAGCCCATGCCATCTTCTACAGGAGTGGTTCTCAATCTTCCTAATGCTGTGACTCTTTAATACAGTTCCTCATGTTGTGGTGACTCCCCAACCATAAAATTATTTTTGTTGCTACTTCATAACTGTAATTTTGCTACTGTTATGAATCATAATGTAAATATCTGATATGCAGGATGTATTTTCATTGTTACACATTGAACATAACCCACAGGTTGAAAACCGCTGTTCTGAGGCCTTTTATAACTCCACCACCAGCTACTAGTGCCTTTTTCCTACAAATTACCCTGTATGTATTTGGTGTGTACATATTATCTCCTTTGATAGAATATAAGTCTTTGAGGGCAAGGACTTTTTCATTTTTGTCTTTATATTCCCAGGACCTAGCACAGAAAAGAGACTTAATGCTTGTGGGTAGATGTTAATGAGAAGATAATTATTGTTAGGTAGATTCAAAACCTGCTGCTCTCATTATGTATCCATTTTTTTTAGCTTTTTTAGCTAAACTCTTTGAAAAGGCCATCTAAAGCAGGTACTTCCACCTTCTTCTTATTATTCTCTTTTTAACCCTTTACAGTCTGGCTTCCAGCCTTATTCCACAGAAACTGCTCTTTGCAAAGTTACCAATTGTCTCTTAATTGCCAAATCTGTTGACTTTTTCTCAAATCTCTTTCTCCTCAACCTCTCTGCAGCCTTTGACACTATTGGTCACTCTCTCCTCTTCGATACTTTCTTCTCTGTAGATTTTCAGGACGCCACTCTTGCCTGGTTCTCCTCCTCCCTATCAGACCATTTCTTCTTAGTCTCTTTTACTGGATCCTCATCCAGATCATGTTCTCTACCACAGAGCCTCAGGGATCCTCTTTTCTTCTCCTGCTATACTATTTCATTTGGTGATCTCATCTGTTCCCATGGGCTAAATACCATCTCAGTTCTGATCATTCTCAAATCTTCCTATCCTGATCTACCCTCTCTGCTCACTTTTCAAGTCTCACATCTCCAGATGTCTTTCAGACATCTCGAACTGGATACCCAGTAGACATCTTGCATTCAACATGTCCAAAACTGAACTCATTATCTTTCCCCCTAAATACTTCCCCTCTCCTACCTTCCCTATTCCTGTAAAAAGTAAAACCATTTTCCTGCTTCCTCAGCCTTGATTCCTCACTATGCCTCCTTTATTACTACCTGTATATCCAAGCTGTGGCAAAGGGCTGTCGATTTCACCTTTTCAACATCCCTCAGTTGGGCCCCTTTTCTCTTCTGACCTCATGCTGGACTATTGCTATAGCTACTGGTGGGTCTGCCTGCCTCAGATTTCTCCCTGTTCCAGTCCATCCTCCAGCCACCAAACTGATTTTCCTAAAGCACAGGTCTGACCATGTCAGCATCCTTACCTCCACCCCCTCACCTCCACTCAGTGAACTGCACAGACTCCCTGTGGCTTCCCTACAAAATAGAAAATCCTCTGTTTGGCACTCGGTACTTCACTTCCTAACCTAGCCCATCCTATGTAGAGCTTATTCCTTGCCACTTACTCTTCAGTCTAGTGACCCTGAGCTTCATGCCATTCCTTGAACAAGACACTCCATCTCTCTCTGGACTCTAGGCATTTTCTCTGACTTTTCCCCATACCTGGAATGTTTTCCCTCCTAATCTCCAAATACTGCTTTCCTGGCTTCAAGTTCCAGCTAAAATCTCATCTTCTACAGGAAGTCTAGTGCCTTCTGTTTCTTAGTCATTTTCTGTTTATCCTGTGTGTGGCTTGTTTGTATGTTTGTTGTCCCCCTCATTAGATTGTGAGCTTGCTTGATGGCTGGGACTCGGACTCTCTGCCTCTTTTTGTATCCTCAGCACTCAGCATGTTGCCTGGCACATAAGAGGCACTTAATAAATGTTTGTTGGCTGAATGATTGAATGGCCAGAGCTAGAGAGTGATGATCAGTTGTTTGATGTCAGCTTTAAAGGGCATTTTCAGTGGATTGTCCCAGGATTCTGTGCCCATTTGCTGTCTGTCATTTTTGTTGATGACTGGAAGTCAAGACAATGAGCATTTCCTAAACAACTTTTCTGTGACAGGCACTGTGCTAATTACTGGGAATGTGAATGGCAAAAAACAGTTCCCTTTCTCTAGGATCTCACAGTTCAATGGGTAACACAACTTGTAAACAGCTATATGTACAAACAAGATATATGTAGGATAAAAGTGTAGATTACCACAGAGGGATAAAGGCAAAAATTTTATGCATATCAGATTTTCAGATGACACAAAGTGGAGAGAAATAGTTTACGCTCTGGATAAGAGTCAGGATTCAAAATTATTTTGATAGGCTGGAACATTGGAACAAATTCAATAAGATAATGTGATTTAAAAGGAATAAATGTAAAGTTTTATACGTTTTACAAATAAGATGAGCAAAGAATGGTTTGATGGTTCATCTGAAATAAGTCTCATGGTTTTATTGAACTGCAAGTTCAATGAGAGTCAGCAGTATAAATATGTCATACAAAAGGACTAATGTGATTTTTTTAAGTTTAGCAATATGTTTGATAATTAGCTTTTCCTAATTATTCTTAAGCTATGGCAAATATATTAACTATATTAATTTATTCTTTCAAATACTACTTTAAAATACCTCAGGAAGTCTTAGGACATTCCTTATGTTTTGTTTGTGTTTTTTTCATAGCAGCATTTCCCTATTGAATCCTTACATGTTAATAAAGTTAAGTAAAACAAACCCAACAAAATGACCAACCTTATTATTCCACAGAAATTGCTCTTTGCAAAGTTACCAATTATCTCTTAATTGCCAAATCTGTTGACTTTTTCTCAATTCTCTTTCTCCTCAACCTCTCTGCAGTCTTTGACGCTGTTGATCACTCTCTTAGCAAACAAGCTAAGGAAGAGAGAACAAGACAGTTTGGCTGATGGATAGATTACATAAAGTATTCTGTGTGATATATTAAAATAATAAGAGGTAAAGACAGCAAAAAATAGCCACTAAAATTGTGTTGTTGTTTTTTTAAGCAGAAGAGTAACAAGAACAGAATTAATGCACAGAGAATTTGAAAGAGATTAGAGCTGTAAAGAAAGTTCTGGGAGTCATCTGTATAGAGGTCATAATTGAAGTTTCAGGAACAAATGAGCTTGGTCCTAGGGCAGAACCCTGGAGACCACCCAACCTTCAGGGGTCAGGAAGAGGAACCATTAAAGGAGATAATAAAAGAATGTTTAGAGAGGAAGCAGGAGAATTAGAAGGGTGGTAATTTGAACTCAAGGAAGTAAATGGTGATTACCAGTGTCCAAAGCTGCCTGAAAATCAAGGAGGCTGCATCTGAAACAAGTCTTTTTTAATTTAGCAGGTTTGGCCAGAGTATGTATTCTTCTGAGAACTTAAAGAGAATCTTGTGTCATGTCCACACCATGCTGAGGCACTGGAGTGGGGCTTCAATAGAAGGTATATATTAGTGAGAAGGAGATTGGCTTTTCAGTCCAGTATCGTAGACCTTATATATCCAAAAGGTGTTATCCTACTAAGTAGTCCCCATTTAAAATTTATCTTTAACAGAAGATTTACTACTAATGAATATAAAAGAATATATTATGAAGTTTTTATAGTACAATACCTTCATAATGATGAAAATTCTGGTGGCCTTGAGTGAACGAAAATACAACTTTTTTGTTCTTTACATTCTAATAAAGTCTTTCTCTGGGATGTTTCTTAGAATTATATCCTTCCACAAAACACTACTTTAGCTCAAATGCAGTTACCTCACAACTAAACTATAATAACGATTTCGCCAAGTCAGTCTTCCTGTTCTAATCTAGCCTGAGTAGCTGGCAGAAAAATTTGTCTATGAATTTTAAGAGGGTGGAACTAAGATACAATATTCCTTGATGATATCACAAGAGAATGTATATGTGGGAATTTTTACAGAAAAATTCAAGCTGGCCTGTTTACTCAAAATGATTTTTATTCCATAGTATACTATACTGCACTTTCTTAATTATTTATTATATCAAATCCAGGAAAGTTTTTGCAAACCATGGCCTACAACTGAATGTGTCTTTAGACAGAAAGCTGTAGTGAATACAAGATCCCTCTGTGCTTACAGTTTGTTGATCATAGAAAAGCATTGGGTTCACTAGAACAAAATGCTACTTTTTAAAAGTTTTCCTTGAACAATGTGTCTCCCATAAATATGTTAAAATCATACAAGATTTTTTGAAAAATATTGTGTATGAAAGGAAGTAATATGTAATATGAAAGTAATGTGGTCTGGAAATGTGTACTACAGCTGAACTGTGAAAGAAGTCCATTCTGGATCTGGATAGCTTTAATTGGTCTTTTTTTTTTCTTTTTATGAAGCCTAACTTTGCTTTTGCAACTTCCCCCTTACTGCCTTTGGGGCCAAGCAGAAAATAAATCTTAATCCCTCCATCCCTACAACAATCCTTTAAATACTTGAAGTCAGCCATTATATTCACCCTAAAGATACTCTTTTCAGGGTGGTTAAAGACCCTCACGTTCCCTCGACCAACCTTCATTTGGCTTGAACAATTTATCATCCTGGCTGCCCTGGCTCTTTGTGTCTTTCCTCAAGTGGGGCACTCATAATGGAACACAACATTACAGATGTGATGTGTGATCAGGGCCTAAAGTTGAACTATAACCTCATTTTTCTAGGGTAATATAGCTCTCAATGCAATTTAAAATCATATTTGCATAATTTAAATGAAATCAGCAGTAAGATTCCCCAACTCAGATTAATATCTGAACTCAATTCAATTTTGGCTTCAGAAAACAAATGCCGAAATAGATTTTGCTCTCTCTGAAGCAGAAAGGTAAAATATAGTATCATTGTGGAATGTTAAATATGTGGTCAAAGGTTTGCCTTTGTTTTTATTTTTTACCTATTACTCCCTGAAACAAGAATGTTCTCCCATCATTTCCCACATCCCTCTACCTGTTCACATTGAATGGATATTCATCCCTTAAATCCCAGCTCAGAAATCACCTTTCCTATGAAACTTTTCCCACCCACACTTTACCCTTAGGCTTCATATATTGCTTTATTTTCCATTTACAACTTATTATTCTGCATTATACTTATCTATGTGATGTGTGTATGTATATATATAATATCCTAATAGACAATAAACTTAATGAGGTCATAGACAAAGTTTTATCTAAATTTTGTATATCTTACCTGCCTTAGCTCAGTGCTTTGTATTTTATTTTTCATTTACAACATATTATTCTATGTTATATATCTATTTGTATATATGTCTTATCTGGCCAAAATAAGTGGCAGAGAACCAAAATCCCACCATGATCCAAAGGCTTCCTGTTTGGCTGAATGTGAGCTCCCAGGTCCAGAGTTTGGGAGCTGCAGAGGTGGAGATGGGAAGACCTGCATCAGTGAAATCACTCATCCTTAGAATATTAAATTGTGTATATGTATGTGTGATTACATGTATGACTGTGTGCATATATGCACACAAATATGCATATGGTTGAGGAGTCAGAAAGGCCTAGGGTCATATCCCATCACTGGCTCTTATGAGCTGTCTGACCGTGGGCAAGCCACTTATGCTCTTTGTGTCTCAGCTTTCCTCATCTGCAAAATGGGGATAACGGTACCCACAGTATCACTCCACAAGATTGTTATGAGTTAGCAAATGAGATGATGTGTTCAAACTTTAAAATGGTATTTAAATGTAAGCTATTTTTATATTGATCAAAAAGCATTTGTTAAATACTCAGTATATAACAGGCACTGTGCTAGGTAATGAGGATACAAGTACAAAAAAAAGAAACCATCCCTATTCTCAGGGAGTGAATATTTTAATAGAGGAGACAACACATATATGTTAATTATAAAGAGAATAACAAATGCAGAATATGAAGTAGTTAAATACTTGAAGGTAGCGTGGGAGCGAGGGCTCTTATACTTGGGAAAATAAAGGGAAAAAACCTACAGAAGGTGGTGCTTGAGCTGTGCCTTAAAGGAAGATAGGGATTTTATGGGGCAAATGTAAGAAGGGGAATATTTCATATTGAAGGACAGTCAGTGAAGGGGCATAGAGATGGAGTGTTGTGTCTGAAGAATAGATGCAGGTTGGAGTAGATCACAGAGTATGGGAGGATGAGTAATGAATGTACAATGAGGCTAGAAAGGATAAATTTGGGCCAGGTTATAAAAGACTTTAAAAGCTAAAAAGGAATTTACATTTGATCCTAGAGTCAATAGGGAGTCACCATAGGTGATTGAGTAGGGGAATAATATGGTCAAATTTCCACTTAAAGAAAATTGCTATGGCAGGAGTATGTAGGAGGGATTGAAATGGAGAAAAATTGGAGGGAGACCAAATAAAGGAGGCTATTGTTAATAAATAATCTAGGCAAAAGTGTTAGCTGTATGAGTAGAGGAGTCAGGAATGAAATGTATTGTAGAAGTAAAAACTGCAAGATATGGCAACTGATTGGATTTGTTGGGTGCGAGAATGAGGATTCAAGGATAATACCAGCATTATGAACTTGGGAGACTAATTAAAGAAAAACTTAATTAAAGACTCTTAAAGAAAAAAAAATTTGAAAATGAAAAAGGTTTGGGAAAGAAGAATGTGTTGTATTTTGGACATATAGAGAATGAGATGGTTCTAAGACAAGCAGTTTGAAATAGGCTATTTGTGATAGGGGACTAAAATCCAGGGGAGAAACTAGGACTTATTAAATGAATTTATGGGTCATCTGTATGTGTGTATATATATGTGAGAGAGAGCGAGAGTTTGTAGCACTATTAATTAAACTCATACAACTGATGGGTTCCTAAGAATAGAAAGTATAGAAAGAATAGGGGATCCAGGACAGTGTTTGGAATACACACTACAGAGTATATAGTATGGGTGATGAGCCAGCAAAGGGGATTGAGAAAGAGTAGTAAGATAGAAGTCAGAGAGTATGCTAATGAAAACTCAGAAGGAGAATTCCAAGAGGAGAGGTGTTCAACATTGTCAAATGTAGCATAAAAATTGAGAATGATGAGGACTGAGGAAAGACCAAAGGAATTGGCAGTTAATAGAGATAGAGATTGTTGTTAACTTTGAAAAGAGCAGTGGCAGTTGAGTGATGAGGTCAGAAGTTGTATTGCAAGGGATTGAGGAGTAAGTAATTGGGGAGAAAGTGTATGAGGTGAGTGTGGACAGCTTCTTCTGGGTATTTGGCTGAGAAAAGGAGAGAAATATAGCACAGTAGAAGGTTTTTTAACAATGGCAGAAACAGGTATGTTTGAAGTAAGTAGAGAAGGAACCAGTAGTTAGAACCAATAGGCTAAAGATTTGAGAGAGAACAGAATGATTAAGGTTGCATTCTGCTGAAGAAATGAGTAGGCTCAAGGGCAAATATAGATAGAGGAGTTTGACTTAAGCAAAGAGAAGGGCAACCCCTTCATCAGCCTGGAGGAAAAGAGGATTGGGAATGATGTCAAAGTGTTTTGAAATGAAGAGGAGAGAAAAGAGAATTCATGTCAAATGTGTATTTTTCATGTATCATATTGGTCTAAATATAGACTATACTGTCTCCCCAGATTTACTATTATTCATATTATTTATTCATGTCTGACTTTCTTTACAAGGAATCTGATTTTATGGAGACAGTCCTTAATGTCAACTAATATACAGTTATATCTTAGTAAAATTTCATAGCTAAAAATGATAATTTTATTTACTAGGACTATCTTATGGCCTTGTCTCTACAACAAGAACAACAGAGCCAAGAGATCAACTGGGAACAAATCCCAGAAGGAATCAGTGATCTGGAGCTAGCCAAGAAACTCCAAGAGGAAGAAGATAGACGGGCTTCTCAATATTATCAGGAACAAGAGCAGGCGGCAGCAGCAGCTGCAGCAGCTGCTGCTGCTGCTGCTGCTTCTGTACAAGCCCAGGTAAAAAAAAAAAGAAAGTTTTATGGGTGTGTGTGTGGGGGAGGGAATATATCTCACAGAGAAAACAGGAAGTTTTAGGATTTATTTTTCAATTATATCAACATGTAATTTAGTATCACAGATTATGGATTCTATACTAAGCACTAAGTCGTTATCCGAAATTTCTCCTTTCCCCAAATTATTTGTCAGATTATATTCTACTTCAGAAATGACCTCTGTTTATGAAGCAATGATGTTAACTGTGCTTTGAAGCTAGTTCCATTGGAAAGTGTATCTGGTCAATTAATTGTACTATAAATGTAGGTGTTCTCTTAAAATTCAGTCATAAATCTCTCTCCCAATATTCATTTTGTAACTCCACATGTATTAAAGTCTACTAGATTGCTTACTCTAAATTAGCCTTTTCTTTCATATAAGTGTAACTTCTACCCTACCTAGTCATAGTACCTTTAATATTCTAAAGGATATTCTATTCACATTTGGAGTAGGGTTTTTTAGCCTGGGGTCTCTGAATTTTTTTTTGCTTTGTTTTGTTTTTTACATTTTAATAACTATTCCACTAAAATCGGTTTCCTTTATAATCCTGTGTGTTTTAAGTATTTAAAAACATTCTGTATAGGAGCCATAAGCTTCACCATATTTTCAAAGAGATCGTTAACACAAAAAAGCTTAACTGCTGGGGTGGCTAGGTGGCACAGTGAATCACCAGCCCTGGAGTCAAGAGGACCTGAGTTCAAATCCAGCCTCAGACACTTAACACTTACGAGCTGTGTGACCTTGGGCAAGTCACTTAACCCCAAGTGCCCTGCCTTCCCCCCTCCAAAAATTAAAAAAAAAAAAAGGTTAACTCCTCATTTAAAGGGTGTCCTTTTGAAATGCTTTATGTTAGCAAGAGGGAAAAAAAACTGGCTCCAATTTATTATTTTACCAGGTCAATAAAATAACTTTTTCAAAATATTCTAATTATACATTATAACAATATCTAAATATATTATACATTAAAATAATCTCATTATATTACTTTGAAGATGCTGTATAATTTGCATTCCAGAGGCAAAATTTAAACTAGAATAGATATGTTCCAGCTGAAGTTAACTCTAAATAAAGTCTCTAGGAAGTGACTACTCTCTGACATTATAAAGTTAGAGGTGCATTTTCATTGGAAAAAATTACTAGATGAAGTTGAAAATTTTTTTAAGTAAAGGGTAAAATTTGTGTTTGATCCTGTGAGATACTAAGCATCAAAATAAACAAAGTGCTTACTTTACAGCCCAAATCCCATGTTGCAGTCCACTTTTCCTTGTAACATTTTCCAAGTTCAGGAATTTCAGTCCCCACCAGTGTCCTATCATCCTTCTAGATCAAAAAATTTCTACATTTCCTTGTGATTTAGTTACTATTCAGTTATATAGTTCCCAGAATTTTTCTTCTATGTCTCTCTCTTTTTAAAAAATTGATAATAGCTCTTTGCATGGATGTATATAACCTTCCAATGTTTGAAGTTTAAATTTATAGTTCGGCATTGTGTGAAACAATTTAGTCTCATACTTATTATCAGTTCTTCAATTTGGAATTCTGTCCATTGTTCATTTGCTTGAGGTGTTCCTTTTCTGAGAAGAGGTAATTACATAAACTTTATTAAAGTGTCTGTCAATATCTTATGATTCCTTTAATGAGTTCTTTCCCTATTGTGATTTTTTTTTCAAGATGACTGTTTAAACATTATTAATTTAAAATAATTAACATACCTTCCTTGTGAGAAAGATGCTTGTGGGGATCACAGATTTCCCAGGCAGGGTCAGGGAGTTAGCTGGGATGAGCTTCCACTGTCCATTGCTTCCTTGAGTGCCCTTAGGAAAATCCATGTGATATACCCCTTAACACAGCAAACTCCTTCTCACTGAAAGAACTCAGAAACAGAGTGGGCAGAGGAAGGCGTTTATTAGGCTTCCCACAAGGAAGTGGGTGTGGAACACCCACACTGATAATGAAAACAGGAGTGAGGTTATACAATTCTGTCCTTCCTCACTTTATTTCCCTGCAATTTCTCTTTATGCAGATTACGTAGGCATGGTAGTGAGGATATGTGTGACTGTATGTGACCTCTAGTGTCTGAACTGTTTATCATGCACCGCCCTTTCAAGTGCCTCCCGGCACCAGGATGGCCATTGGCTTAGTAAAATAAGATAATCAAGCATCCCCACAGCTATTACTTTATCTCCCAGTAATTTTTGTGGGAGCAAAACAAGATACCATAATATCCCCTTATACTCCTATACTTTATTCTTAATTTTTTTTTAAATTAAAGCAGGGACAGCCAGCACAAGTAACTGCCTCTCCATTAAGTGGAAGACAATCTGGGAGTAATGAGCGTAAACGCAAAGAACCTCGGGAAAAAGACAAAGAAAAAGAAAAGGAGAAAAACAGTTGTGTCCTTCTGTAACAGGCGCTGGGTTCTGTTGGAGCCAAGTACTCGCCCTGAGGAACAAAACCACGGGACGAAAGGAAGAAAACCGTTCCGTACCGTCTGTGCCTGATTACCCAGTGGATTTTGTTCATGTTTTAAAAGGAAGAAGTTGCTACTTAGTTACAATCAGACTCTCAGAGTGCACTCATTGCGAGCTGGAATTCCTTGTTACAAGTTGGAAGTGTCTGTATCATCGATCATGAAAAATACCGCACTTTGTAGCTGAACACGCAAATCATAGCAAGTTTTGTGTCATACTGACATTTATTACTCATCAGTTAGTAAGCTATCTCATCTTCTGTTCTAACAATGAAAGGAGATAATTGGTTTTGTCAGGTTCCTTCCTGAAATGAAAATATTAGCATAATAATTTTTAAAATTAATTTCCATGATTTTTTATTTATTTACCTGGCCTAGATATGAAAGCATTATTGTTTGTAAGAAGCTAGACCTATTACTTCTTAAATGCTCAATGCTTCAAATATTGGATTAAAAAAAAAACCTATGTGTATGTATTAGGACATTGCCACCATCGCCCCATAAACACCTCTTCTTAAAGAACGTGTTCAGTTTAGTTACAGTCTCTTTGAGGATTAAGAATGGAGCCTCATTTGATTAAAATGGGGGGAGGGTGGCCAGAATGAAGATCTATATTCCTTTTTCCCACAATAGACAACTGGGTATAATATTAACACTCTTATTTTGTCAGGATAGAGATGATTTTATAGTTCTGTGAAAGATTATTGCTTTGGTTTGGTTTAGCATTTGTTATTACAGGTAAACTGGACCACACAGTTCCTATTTATTGACCATGTGATAAGCAACTAGTGGGAGAAAACTAGAATGTATAATAATAGTCTTATAGAAATGCAAATGTAGGATTCCGGAATTAACTAATATCTGCCTTTTTTCATAAAAACCTTGAACCTTAACACTAAGATTATGTCCACTTGCCCATTTAAGCAAGTATATATAAGTATTTTTTTAAAATCATGACTAAATAAAAAGCACACTTCAGAATGGAATCTTGAGAGGTCCAGATATTCTTATAGTCAGATGAAAGGCACTCATTTGTAATATCACTGTCTTATTTTAGTCACTAGGTTAGAATTTTGGGAAACTTAGGTAGAAGCAATCAGATTTTCTAATTTATGGGAACCAAATAAATATGTAATATCTAATAATCTTTATATAGGATACAGAAAGAATATTTGTTGAACTTTATTATGAGGGAATCATAAATTCTCCTGTATTTCCAGATACAATTAAGAAAATAATTATCTTAATAGTCTTTTTGATAAGCTTTCTATGTAGCAGTTTGTTTTAGTCATTTTGGAAAAAATTGTTGCTGCTCCAGAAAGTTTGTGATTCCCAGTCTTAACCTAGGTAAGTACATCTGCTTAAGAATACCATAAATTGTTCTAAGCATCCATCTGGAAAATAATTTTTCTGGCTTGGGATGACGATAGACTGCTTAAAAGTAGTCTAGATTTTTAATGATGACTCCTTTAGCTACTGCCATGATCAAAAACCAAGTGTAATATAATTTCTTATAGAAAAAGTAGAATCTTATTTATGGAAGGAATAATTCTCTTAGACAAAATCCAGGGTCAAACTGATTAGATCCCTCTATATTGCATATCTGTTGTGCGTTACAAAGTTCACTGTACCTTCAACTTTGCTATACTAACATGAAACAGTTGAAGACCCTGTTTTGAATATAAAACTTTGATATACAGTATTTTTTGGATCTCTTGATAACTGTTGACAATTACAAATACATTGACAGCTTAATAAAATGTATGACATCATTCTCTGTAGAAGCAAACAGATTAACCTCCATCCCAATGCTGAAGCTGTCAAATTTTCTGCTTGATACTAGACTAACAAACACCATGGTTTATTTTCTTTACCCAAAAGAGATCGTAACTGTGTAATATTGGAGTGACAAAAAAATTAAAAACAAGAAAATCTAATCTATAATGCAGATTTTGTCACAGTCATGTACTTATACTTATTTATTGCTTTTGAAAAAATAAATGTGTAAAAGTTAATCATTATCTTCTAGTTCTTTCCAAAGATAATACTGCCATCCTACATTCCCATTTAAAAATTATTCACTTAAACCAGCACCATTATCATCAGAGCAAACTCAATGTATAGTTAAAAAATACTGAAGATTTTAATGTATTTGTTAAGACCACAGTTTTATATATAGTATTTCCAGGTCTTTCTTACATTCCTGAAAATCAGTTGCTGTATTAGGGTTAATGATAAAATGTTCTTTTTGATTAAAATAGTGAAGGGGGGAAAAATGTCCTGTGCCATTAAAAGACAAAACCAAAAAAAAGACCCCCACCAAACCCCACTTTTCACATATTTTTATTTCCCTTCAGTGAAGAGGTTATCAAGAATTTCAGAGCAACTCTATTTTAATTTTCATATTTTGTATTTTTCTCCACAAATTATTATATTCAGACGTTGAGTTGTTAGTTTGGGTGTCTTTGGATTTGATAGTTGTATATAGTAGTATTTCCCTGACAGCCTGAACTTGTAATAACAGAAATTCAATATCCTCTGAGGGTTACATTTTAAGAGAAGTTAAAAGAATCTGAACACCTTAATTTGTGATGCACGAAGAGTCTATTCTGTGTGTAAGAAATCCTTATCACTGCCAATAGAGGCAGGGCAGAGAATGGACACTGGAGCTGGCTGTCTTACCTGCAGACTTTTCCTGTACTTAGCTCCTACCACTGTGTGATGCAATGCAGACAGACAGCAGTGCTTCTGGGTTTCATGTGTATGTTGCAAGCATTTAAATACACTTTATAGTTCTATCTCTAAGAATTCATTATATATGTTTGTGTATATATGTGCATACATACGTGTGAATACATGCATACATCTTTGACCTATAGCCAGAGAAGCTCAAGTCCAAACTGCAGCAAACATCATGATCCACTGGTTAATTATTTATATTGGTTACACTCCTTGCTTGGAAAGTGAGCATTTCCATGTGAGAGATGAGTATAGTTAATGAGGCTTCAATTTACAGCTAGGATTTGGAATGTATCTGTTTTCCTGTTGCACATTCTGTGTCCTCAGCTGTTTGTTCTGTATTACGGACAGAACTCTTCCCTTTTAGTCTCAATTGCTCAAACTTGTTAATATTAGATTAGCTGGCTGATTGACATTAATCATTTCGAACTTAAAAGCCATAACATTATTATGTGAATTGTTTTGGTTCCAAGCATTTTGTTTGTGAGTGTGAATCAGAGCTCTATTCACCTAGAAATAGAGGGCCTTATTGTGTAGGCAAATTTAAGAAAATCTGTACAGGAAATTGAATGTAGACTAGGGAAAGAAGGACAGTGGACTTAATTAAAGTGGTAATACACAGAGCTGTCATAAAACTGCAGAAAAAGATTCATGATAGGAGAATTTCCAAAGCAGTCCTTAAGCAGTCATAAGTTTTAGTAAAATACATTTTGTACTGCCGTTCAAGTGCTTTGTTTTAACATTTTCCTGTTTGATGTGCCAGGTCATTCAAAGCCCACCAAAAAGGAAGGCTTATGTGCTTTATATCAGAGTTCTCTGTTAGCCAGAGTAGCTTAATAAAAAATCTGATGTAGAACTTGCTAGTAACTGATATAATTTAATGAGCCACCCAAGGTATCTGTCCAGTTTTGTAGTAGCGAAGGAGTAGGTTAGTCTTTAATGGAGCTGGAAATCTAGAGTCCTGAGGTGTTTGGGTTCTGAAAGGTAACCTTTTGTCTTTCTTTGGTCAAATAGATAAACTTCTTGTGCCTCAGTTTTAATCTGTAAATGGAAACAATCCTTGTTTGTCTTTTGGACCTATGAATAAATGGCACAGTTATAAGCACAAGGTATTATTTATAGTAGTCACATGTATTGTACACTTTTAACTGAAGTGCTTTTTGAGAACCATTTTCCATTCAAATATGTAATTTTGGAGTAAAATTGCTTGCTGAAAGATTTGTTTCCAGGTCAGCTTTTTTTGTGTAGTCATATCTTTTGTTTTATCTTTTCTTGTTAAAATGTGGCATCTCCCTAAAGTATTTTTCAGAATGCTTTTATACTGTGATGGGTGCAATTAGAGATTGGTCTTGTCAAAACAGGAGTGTCTGGTGGAAAACATTTAGCAACCTATTTTTTATTCAAATCTCTTTCATAGATTAAAAAAAATTATACCTGCTGCCCAATGGAGTAAAGTCATCAAGTATATGTATATGAATTTTTGTATAAATGGAAAGGCAAACATCTCTCTCCACATAGAGTCCCTTGGGGATTTGTCTGCCCCATATTCTTCATGTGTTCTCATTCTCACTGGTATTTCTGACGATTGGTGTAAAATGTTATTTAATAAAGTGTGGTTAAACTCTTGGGGTTTTTTTAAGTGACTGCAGATAGAAAAACAAATGAGTGGAATTTGATAATTCTTGCTGACTCTTTTAATTGGGCCAAAAGAATTCATCATTTAGTGAATTTCTGAGCTAAAATTTGGTTTTCTTTAGCCATTATGCAAAATGGTACTTTTATATCCTAATGTGAATCCTGCTATTGATGCTAGTTTAATAGCATCACTAGAAATTTGAAAAAACTTAAACTATAAAGGGGCGTAGGTGTTTAAAACACATATCTATATCTACATAAATACTATATTGTAGTCTGCTCTATTTGTCCACAATGAGAAGTTCAATAGTAATGTTTGTTTAGATAGGAGTTAACAGATTATATTTTCTTTACCAAAGAAGTAAGATGACTTTCTGCAAGTAGCTCTAATAAAAATATTTTTAATTAGAGACTATTTGATCAAAACATAATTAGAGACTATTTGATCTGAACATATTGTGGTGACTGAGTGATCTAGGATAAAAACACTGGACCAAATTGTTGGACATTAGCATTTTTAGTTTAAATCTGAGTATTGCGATTCAAATTAATGCATCATTTCTTTAATATTGATACTGTCTTTGATAGGAACTTGGATTTAAGTAGAACCTTTTCTTTCAACTTCTTATTTCTAGGTAGTTTGTGTCCCTTCTCATTATAAATTAGACTCAGAAACAAGGTATGAGTTATAGCATTTAAAATTCAAAATCAGGCTCACATTGCTTTCCTGGTATCCTGAAAAGTGATATATACCTACAAGGGCTTTGTACCCTGCTGCTATACGTAGGGAATTCAGATACCAGTGCAAGAGTATAAAGTTTAAGCATTTAACCACTCTCTCCATGAACAAAAAATACAGTGTCATTTTACTTAAATCAGGAGCCTAATTAATAGTGAATATTTCCATTGCACCTTAAATTAATACTGTTTCTATAACTATCTTTGAGTTGTTTCAGTTAACGGTAAACTTTATATTCATCTTTACTTGAAAAAAAAACCACTGCTTTTTAATCAGGGATGATGCTGTCTTTATCTTAACGGTAGGGGAAAATGTGGTAAAAAAATTTTTGCAAGTTGATCCCAGTTTATTAGATTTGAGGGGCTAATTTTTTCCTCTTAGGTTTAAAGGTGAAAGAAAACTGTTACAAGATTTTGTTTCATTTTGGTTTTGGATTTGTGTTTTTTTTTAATAGACTTTTTAAACTCCAGAGTTCAAAGAGGCAATCAGTTGCAATCAGTCTTGGGGCACAGTAGCTAGAGTATTTCCCTCTAAGCATTCTAATTAATGGAATATATTTGAATACTGACTGTCATTAATGTGTGGACGCTCCACAATGTAAACCACAGTTTTAGTAGATTCAGTTTTGCTATATGAAGTAACCACTTTGTTTTCATGTGTATGACCCAATTGCATAAGCCCTATGGTAGATAATGTGATTGATGATTCAGCAACATACTAATATTGCCCTCAAAGGTCTATCCTTAAATCTTTGAAATTCAAAGAAAAGCCAGTTTGTTTCAAGTTTTTCCTTCTGCAAGATACTTGGAAATTTGCTGTGACACACTTTAAGTACAAGATGGGATAGGGTAAAAAGCTAGTGAGAGTGAAAAGTAAGGGATGGAGTGAAAAGGGTACGGTTGAATTTTTTTCTCCCACCTCTCTGCTCAGTTCATTTAGATCAAGAAACTTCAATGCTATAACAGGGAGAGGGGGGAAGCACAAGCCGCCGCACATTCTCAAAGATGTTAACATTTACATATGGTAAATCCGGGTCAAAATCACCATTTATTGTTCATCCCTTAACTCCTCTCTTAGTTTCTCCAAAACCTTGACCCATACTTGTGAAACTTCTGCTTGGAATTTCTTTCAGCTAGCTGTAATCTCAATTAAATTTTTACAAGTATCAACCCCAAAGATAACCCATAGGAAGGAGCTTTCTCTGAATTATAGTTTCAGAGTATCTCTCAAAGTTTAACTTAAGTTCTGACAGAATTTTACTGTTCTAAATATCATGCTAAAAAACTACATCAGACTAAAATGAGTTATAGTAAATATTTTGTTTTGCTTTTTCAAAAGCTTCAAGCATATTCTTTTTTTTTAATGCATATTGGACACAGATTGGAAAGTATAAAATCGTTAACTCCTGTGACTGCAAGAATTATTCAGTATTGGAACTTAATTTCATGTTTACTGTTGTAACAAAGATAGTGTCGTTGTTAGATAAAATGTTGGATGTTTTGTAAATATAACTTAATTGTAACCAGTGATTAATATCCTTAGTATTTTTTATTATAGATTATATTTTATTTCAATAAACTTTGATATTCAGACCAAACAGTCTTTGTGCTATATACATAACTTCCTGTCAGTTGTCTAGTTTTAGACTTCTTTCCACTCTGGTTTCTCTGCTTTTTTGTTGACTGTCACATAAGAACTTAGTACTCTCATTATAGTTCTGTCTCAGTCATCTGGGAATAGATAAGTCAGTACGTGTACACAGGATAGGATCACAAATAAGAGTTGCATACTTGTGGAAAAGATCAGGTGGATCCAGCGAGCCTCTTACTTTCCAGAGGCCTTGGAATCAGGACATTCTAGCACCAAGAGCTGAATCATCACTTTATCAGCACCAGCATCTATTGTCCGTTCTCTGCAAAATTTCAGCTCCATAGCTATATTTAGGAGAGGGGGAGGGTGGCTTTCTGGTACACAAGCCACCATAGCTATATTTGTCTCCCCATTTTTAAGTATTTAATTTCAAAGGAAATTATGAGAATTTTTAGCACAAATTATCCTAATTCACTGTGATTCTTTTTTGGACATGTTATATCAAAAGCCTCTTGATCCCGTAAGAATTTTCTATACCAAAACCAGTGAATGAATTAACACATCAACAATCAGGTTTATAACTGCAGTGGTGGGTTTGTAATAGGGCACACATACATTTCGTTTAAGGAAGAGAGAACCCAGAAGACTGACCTTGTAAAGAGTTAATATGGAACTCGTTTTTCATCAGAATGAAACCCCCCTGAACTAAATTTTAGTACAGAAAGTTTAATGCTACAATCAGGAACTAAAATCACTTGAATTTCAATTTATTCAAGAGATCTAGATTATAGTCATAATTGGTGTCATTTTAACAATGGCTCACTGATATATTTTTTTTATTATTATT
>CM053582.1:451272230-451295672 GCA_028627135.1 Pseudochirops cupreus
ATCCAAGCTCCCTTGATCTCTGGAATATCATATTCCAGGCCCTTTGATCCCTTAGTGTAGAAGCTGCTAGATCCTGGGTTATCCTAATTATGTTTCCACAATGTTCAAATTGTTTCTTCCTGGCAGCTTGCAATACCTTCTCCTTGGTCTGGGGATTCCGGAACCTGGCTATAATATTTCTAGGAGTTTTCTTTTGGGGATCTTTTTCAAGAGGTGATCGGTGGATTCTTTCAAGTTCTACTCTGCCCTCTGGTTCTAAAATATCTGGGCAATTTTCCTTCAGAATTTCTTGAAGGATGCTTTCTAAGTTCTTTTTTTGATCATGGCTTTCAGGTATTTTATCATTTTGTAATTCAAAGTACTGATCAATTCACAGATAAATAGTTTATATCACTAACAAGGAGCCATGAAACCGTAACATCACAGAAAAAACACAGAATTTAGAATTGGAGAAGCTGATTCCAACTCCATTCCTACTACCATCCTGGCAAGCAATTTTGCCCCTTTGGGCATCAAAATTTCCTAATCAGTAAAAAGGCTGGTTTTGACTAGATGCTGCTAATGATTTCTTCTAGCACTAAATCCTCAGCCTCTTTATTCCTACAGGAAAGCAGGACATTGCCCCCTTACCTTCTAAGTTCCACTGCTCGTCGTATTCTTTCTAGGCGTACTAGATGTTCTCGCATTCTCTGTTCCTTCATTTTTTCAAAAGGCAGTATATCTTTGCGACTTCTGTAGTCTTTGTCCTTCTTTTTATCTTGACTAGCTCTCTCCCTGTTCCTTGCCACCTGGGTGATTAGACAAAATCTGCTAAGTTACACTTTTAGATGTTAAAAGGACTTCTAGAAAAAAATAGTTTCTATTTTCTTTCATTTTGGCTTACTTGAAATAGTGGAAAGCAAAGTATTTTTAAAATATGAAACTAGAGAAAACTACTGGTAAACTATTAACACTAGAAAAATAGGTGAAACTGATTTTATTCACATAGACTTACTTTATCATATCTGCCCCTTCTTGAAGATCTAGAGTGATCTCCTTTTGTTTGATCTAATATCACCATATGACCTGGGCTCTTTGCACCTAATGAAAAAAAAAGCAGGAAAAGCCATGTAAGTATGAATTACCCCAAAACAGAATAACTGTATTTTGGTTTTATTCAGATAGAAAAATAGAAAAAAAAATCCAAAAAATTTTTTTCAAGGGGTAGGGGAATGAGGAATTTATCACGTATTATTTAGAAAAATCTGCACCACATATACAGAACACTCAGTATAATACAAAATAAAAGCACTTTTATAAAATGCAAGTTGAGATTATGGCAAACACCTTATTGCTCAACCCCACACACCCATTTTCTATACTGGACTTGTCATTTCATAAATACAGGTAATTCTTGGTATAGAAAGTCTCCATCAATACATATCAACAGATCAGCATTAACTTTAAGTCTTAAAGTGAAGTGCCTTAGGCATCAAAAGATCAAACAGCCTTCAGGTCACAAAGCTACTTATGTCAGAAAGGTCAGTCCTCAAACTCAAGCCTCCAAACAATTATGTCTTTCTACTACACCAATATCAGGCCACATATTGACATAGAAAAACACAAATCAACATAATTTATGTTATAATGTATTTTTATTTATTTTGTTAAACATTTCCCAATTACACTTTAATCAGCAGCACTCTGGAGATCTGCAGAGTAAAACCTGTCCTTTTCTGCACTACATGATGTCCCCCTTCCCCTAATCAAGCACAATTCAGTGATCACACCAAGAGACTAAACATGGAGACAGCCTGACTGGAAGATTTTTACATTCTAGATCAATAATAGTTGGGTAAGGAAAGAACAAATATTTGGTCATTTTTACCTTGATAACTACCAACTTTAAAACATTAAATATTAATTTCAACTTCAATGCTACAAAATAAAATTATGTAGAATGATGCATTAGAGGAACGGATGGGGAAAAAAAAGATATATTGCATACTTATTCGTTTCTTTTCTTCACTTTTTTTAATTGACTCTGAAGTTGGGCCACTTGATCCATTATCACCCTTCTCATCTTTACCTTCTGCTTTCTTAGTATCCTTACTTTCTTTTTTCTCAGATTTTTCAGATTTTTTTTCTTCTTTTTTGGTAGATGCTTGGGTCCTAGTTATCCCCCCCACAAAAGAAAAACCAAGTGATAAGAGATATTTCACTTCAATGCCAGAAAATATGTGGGCTATTAATACCAGACAAATAAGTAAATTCTTACTTGCTAGTTTTATCACTTGCTGTAGATTTTTTATCTCCTGTACTTCTGCCTGAACTTGATTTTTCATCACTTTCTTTCTTTAATTCTTTCTTAGAAGGATCACCTTTTACCTGAAAGGTTAAAAAAATACAACACCATGCCAAAATTTTAAAGTCAAGGAAAACTATCCCTGAAATATATTATTATGATTAATTTAAAGCATATCAAGCAAAGCTTACTTTCTCAACAGAAATCTGCTGTCCATGAAGTTCAGTACGATGAAGATGTGCAATACATCTAGCTACCTCAGTACTTGAAGACATAGTTACAATACCATAGCATTTTGCTCCAGGACTCCGGGCATTTGTAACCACTTTTGCACTGAGTACCTAAGAGAAGGACATTAAATATCACAAAGTGTTAGAAAATCATTTTAAGATAAGCACAAGTGTAGAACATAATCATGTTCCTTTCAAATCTAAAAAGAAACGTTTCACTCTCCATTACTTTCAATATCACTTTAAACATTCTATACAGTCACTTAAAGCAACTGATTAAGATTACCTTGCTTAAATTACTTTTAATGGGAACTGACACACAGGGCTCCAAGCATAATTTATTTTTATAAGTATAAATAAGAGTATTTTTAAAAGAAAACATGGTTAACCAGCCATCTCCTGACTACAAAACTGTTAAACTAATTCCAATAATGAGATTAAATTTTTAATATATTCTACTATGAACTTATGGACATCTTTCAATGATAAAGATTATTCACTCTTCCATACCTTCTCAGCCTGTCCAACTCTTGCTTATGTCCAATAAATCCTTAGCAAGGGATCTTTTGCTGGGAGAGTTTTATTCTTGATCTTGGCATTGCACGAGTACTTATATATATATATATATATATATATATAGCACAGTGGGGCTGTTCGTGGGTAATCCTGCAATCTGGCTACAAGACCAGCCAAACCTTTGTCTAGTTATAGTTTTCTGACACTTTATGTCACATAGTCTTTGCAATTCTTCATTGATTAATATGCAGTAGCCTATTTATGCTCACTAGGCACCACTATATTGCCTTTTGGGAGACCTGCAAATTTAATTCTTCAGAAATCACGGTACTTTATCCCCTGCAGCTATATACCCATATTATCATGGGAGAATAATGGTGTTAAAAACTTGGACCTTTACTTCAAGAGGAAGTTCTGGGTCATTAAAAGCATGTGATGCTTTTGTGATGCCTAGCAAAACCATGGAACATTTGATCAATTATATGAGCCTGTCCATTTAATTTTATGTCAGGGTCTGGACAATAGGTATTCTTCATCTACTTGGTTTCTTCTGCGAGAATAGTTAAAAATGTACTTTGTTGAATGATTACGGATCTCATTTAGAAGATTCTGCAGTGTTTCAAAGCTTGATGTAATCAGTATGTCATCCACAAATAAAAAGCATCCAGAGGATCCTCATCAAGTATAAAGATTCTCTCTTCATTTGGGACACCCTCCATGACAGTGGAAAACCTACCTGGCAAATATACAACTCCCTATTATTATTCTTAACACAGGGAGCCAGGGAAGTAGAGGTCTTTTCCAATAAAATTTTCTTTAATATTTCTCAGACAACTGATTATGATTTTAACACACGAACAGGAGGCAGCTTGATGAGAGTCTTTAAGGTGAGGTTTTGCTACCATCAAATTAAATGTATTTTTAAGAGCCAATAAACAATAAGCACAGTGGGATCTTGTCTGTGCTGTTCAGCAAACTCTATGTCTGCGCCTGTAAAGCTGTGGTCTGGTTTAGAACATCACTTGCAAAAGTATGGTTGTCCTCGTCCCGTATCTTTATCAAGGATGCCCTTGAAATGCGTGTAAATTAACTCCCAAAACTTTGCAGAGATGGGAGAACAGACTTATCGCCAAGTAGCTGTTGTTATTTTCTTGTTTGTTTTTCTGGTAGTAATGATGTTCATGATTTTTTCCAAGTGTTTATTATCCTCCCTTCTTTCAGTGGGCTGAAAATAAAATTTCTCACCATCCTCAGAACAAGGATCTCCTTTGCATGGACTTTCTCTAGTCCAGATACATTTCCTATCTTTTTTCTAAATGAAGTCTAGCCCAAATTTAATGATTCATTGTCATTGATGGAAAAGATAGATTTGGTTTATCATAGTAATCTTGGCAGAAACTTCCTAAAATTGTCCTTTTAGTTTCAACCTTAAATACTCTTGGGATTAATTGATTTACCAGAGTCTCAAGGTCTATAAAAGCTAGTTTTTTCTTCTACTTTTCACTGTTATCAGATAACAATGTAATTTTCAACTATCTACTTTATAAAGAATTTACAAATGAGTTTATACGTTAAAAACACTGTGGCCACTGAATGCCTTATTTCTTGGTTTAATAAAAAGATAAAATGTTAGCTGGCTAAGTCAGTTTTCAAAGGTTCTTCATTCTTTTTTGTAAGAGCTCCTTTACATGTTAGACTTCATTAGGAAATGTCTGGAGAGTCAATGTTTGTTTTTTTAATCCATTTCTTCTTTTTCATATCACACATTGAAGTTAACTAAATTCTTTCCTCTAATTTGGTACTGATTCTGACCTGAACTCTTAAACTGATGTTGAACACTGAGCTACATAAAGACCTGATATCATCAACAAGCAGTGTTTTCCAGATCTGTTACAATATAATCCATTTTATTTTTGTCATGTTATTAGGTCCTTGCTACAACCAGTGCCTCTTGACTCTCTACTCTAAGGATTCATTCATTATATATAATAAAAGTGGAAACACAGATAAAACTTTTTCTATCAAGGGGACCTACAGATGTGGTCTCAAAATGGATTATTATTATTATTATTATTATTAAATGGAGATTTAAAAAAATGAACCCCTAATAGGTGGTATGGTGGGTTGAAAAAGAGCATATTTAAGACGTAAATGAATTTAAGTCAGTTATTTTGAGATGAAGCAATCATTTTTCATAACAAAACTTAGAAATATTCCTGGGCTCTCTGGCAATCAAATATTTAAGTCTAAATGTTCCTTGGGTGTTAACATATTTTTATCCATAATGGGAGTACTTTTTTAAAAAAATAAAATTTATATCCCTAAAGCCATGGTATTACAAGCACTAAAAATGTAACTGCCTCCAGATTACCTGACAGATCAACTCAAACACTGGAAGTCACAAAAGAGAACTTATAGGTTCTGTAATCAGTGTACAGAAAATTCAAATAAATTTTAAATAAAAGAAAAAAAATCTATAGGTATTAGGAAAGGATCTTGGAATACTACTAATAGCTATACACTAACTACAACAACTATTAGCTGTTGTGATTACTAGTCATATTAACAGCATCCTTGAATATAATTTCTTACAACTTCCCCTAGTGACTATACTTGTAAGGGGCCTTAAGTGAATAAAAACAAACCACCAAAAAACTTTAAAAATGGGGTTGGGGTTGGGGTTGGAGGACACAAACTTTTAGCTACATAAATTTCAATTTATGTCAATATCTCATATGACAATACAGTTTTCAATTTAAGCAATCTCTGCTCTGGAAAAAATGTAATTCTCTAGGCTTTATTTTTAAAAGGCTAAACACGGCTAGTTACAAAACACGTTTTATACATAAGTATTTTGGAAATTTTCTCAATTTCAACTAACTAAATCCCAAGATTCCTACTTAGAAAAGATTTGCACATACATGTCAGCACAAAAAAGGGTCAGCTTATAGACCTTAGGGAAATGATAAGCGTTTCTGAAAAGCCACATTATGCTAGCTCTTCACAACTCCTATCATAAATGCAGATAATGAAACTTGGTTCTGTAATAGGAATTTCCAAGGATTAAGAAGTTGACATCTATCTCAATAGGTCACTAGGAGGTAATTACTGAAAAAGTCCATACCATTAATTCCCTTTACCTATCCTAATTTACCAAAGGGACTGCAGGCAATTAGTATTATCCTCCACCAAATTACTATGAAATTAAAAATAACTTCTAAGCTCACTTAAATCACCAAAACATTGCTCTGAATAATACAAAATGGCTGAATAATTATGTCCAGCAACAGTCATTTGATATTTAATAGTTTAATAATTATTTTAAGATGCATTGTTCTGAAAGATACACACTCCTGTGTGTAAATATATCTATGTACACACATTTCTATCTAGTACACTGAACGGAATGTAAATACACATCAAAAATACGTGCTTAAATTGGTGAAAGAATACCTTTCCATATTTGCCAAAGAGATTCTTCAAATCAGCTGCTTTGGTATTAGAAGAAAGTCCACTAACCCAGAGATTTCTGGTTGAGCTTCCACTGCTGCCACTAGTGCTACTTGTACTTCCTGAAACAGATTTTATATCAAATGCTGAAGTATGGCAATGAAAACTGTGTATGTATGCATGAGAGATATGTACTGTCTCAATTTATAAAAGGCAAAGATTGGCCATCTGTGTATAAAACCACAATTTATAAACATAAAAATTCCATTGAGGGTGAGGTGGAAGGTAAGTCATAAAATGTAAACAACCTGGCAATTTAAAAGTCATGTATTTTGCTATCTTCAGAAAGAAAAACAGAACCCTAAACAATATTATTATTGCAGAAAATATGAACATAAAATGTTACCCATTTCCTACTCCACCAACATGTAAGTAAAAGTGGAATAGGGGGAAAAAAAGAAGCAATTATTGACTGCATCTCTCCTGGGAAGACTAAGTATGTGGAATGGTAGGGCTAACAGGAAATTTAAGAGATGTTACCAAGTCTATGGGTAATAACCAAATTTAGCTATCAGCTAATTTCCACTACTACTTTCGATAAAAGAAAATGGGCATTAACTGAAGAAAAATGGCTCTGAAGTTTAAGAGAAAGCATCTTTTGGACTGCCAAGTTTCTGAGATAATAAAATGTTATATATAATCCTTTGCACAAATGACTAAAGATAGCCAGGTGCTATAGTTGATAACAGCATTAATCTAGAGTATGGAAGACCTGAGTACAAATCCAGCTTCAGACACTTACTAGCTGTGTGACCCCCTGGCAAGTCACTTTATCATTCTAGGCTTCAGTTTCCTCATCTGTAAAATGGGATGAAAATAATAGTACCTACCTCACAGTATTATCATGAAGATTAAATGAGATGTTTGTTAAACAATTTGTAAAACTTACAATATTGTATACATGCTAGGTATTAAATTGTTAAGTGAATACAGTAATTTATATTTTAGTGGCTTTCTTACATTCAAATGACTGTTTATTAGATCTGAATGCAACATTCATGGAAATGGAAAACTTCTGTCACCCTTCTATGCTTCTTTGGATACAAAAAGGGCAACACAACAATCACTGAGTAGTAATGAAAAATTGTGGTTAATCAACTACTATCAATAATGGAATTACTATATAGAACTAATATATAAAAATTAACACCACTCATTTTCAGATCATTAATTTCTGCTGTTGTTTTATTGAATTTTACAAACTAAATAATTTTTACTAATTATCAAAAAGATGCTTTTAGGATTTTCAAATGTCTCAAGACCATCATTATGAACACCAACTATCATGGATGTAAAGGCAGATGTTCAAGGCTAGGGCATCCTTAAATTCTTCTCAAAATGGAGTGTTTTATATAAAGGATGTAATTCATGAGCATCAGATAACATGACTTAATAAAATAAAGCTTTAGATTTCATTAAAAACATTTATTCCATTTCTACATTTTTTGTATAAAACACTCCAAAATCAAGGAAAAAATAATGAAATTGGGGCAGCTAGTGAATAGAGCACCGGCCCTGGAGTCAGGAAGACCGGAGTTCAAATCCAGCCTCAGACACTTAGCACGTACTAGCCATGTGACCTTGGGCAAGTCACTTAACCCCAATTGCCTCTCCAAAAAGAAAAGAAAAAGGAAATTTATAATATTCAGACCTAATGTTCCACAAAGATTTTGTTTTTCATGCTTTTTAGAAAAAATCCAAGCTTACAAAAAAAATGGATTTAATTTTGAGAATTTTAACATACTTTAATCTCTATTTATGTAGCATTAACCCAAGGATTGAGAAAATGATAGGAAGAGATGGGGCAGAAATAATGTTTTCTTTAAATACTCCAAAGCAAGAACAGGAGAGATTTAACTTACTTTATAACACTTTTGAAGTGGTAATATATCTAAGCTTTTCCTAAAAAGTAGGCACTTCTATTAGTGAATTACATATGTAATGACACCCACTTCCCAATATCTGAGGCTGACATGCACTGCTTCTAACAATCAAGTGCTTTATATGTAACTACTGTGTATCTAATACCATTATAAAAAATGGGTAAAACAATTAAAAGATAGGAAATACTACAAAAGCCCATATATCAGCTGAAGGTTCTTGACCTTGGAAATACAATAACAGATTTCAACTGTAATAGGAATTTCCAAGGATTAACTTTGGAAAATGTGCCATACTGCCAATAAAATGATAAAAGTCATTACCTTTGTCATCCTTAGATGATGTCTTGCTTTCTTTAGATTCCTTTGAAGAGCTAAAGAAGCAAATCACCAGAAAAAAAGTTGAAAAAAACCCAGAACTATTTGCTAGGTACTGCATTTCAAACTACTGCTATTGATACAAATTAACAATTCCAAAGGGCTGGATTGGGTTATTTGAACAAATGACTCCCTTGGGATTCTTGCACTGATTTTCCCCAAGATGCCTGAAGATCTAGATTTTCTGACAATTCTATTCAGTGGATATATGGCCATCTTCTCCAGATTTCAGGAATGGGACTTGACTTCATTTTGTGTTCTTAGAACTGATAGCTGTTCATTACCATCATCACAAGGATTTTAAAAATAAAACACAAAAAAACTCGTCAATTTGAAAAAAAAAACACAAATAAATGCTGACAATTCGACAATGCAATCAGTAGGACAAACTGTATATACGAAGATCTTGAATTTTTTTTTAAAAAGTAACTTATGACGTTCAAAAAATTATAGGCAGGATCATAAGATACTAATTAGTGTACAAGGTTCTTGATGCTACCCCCTTAATGTAGAGTGATCTTATTGAATGCTGGAACTCAGTATCGTAAAGAACTGACATAGAAAAACAAACCTCTTTGCTTGACCAGAGGCCCCAGTAGACGAGGGCCCTTTCTTCAAAGTATCCTTTTCTTTGTCTCCAGATTCTGCTTTCTTAGAACTTTCTCTGGCTTCCTTCTCGACAGCATCACCCTTCACGCCGTCTTCCTTCTTACCATCTTTATGGCTCTCGTTCATCTCATAATCTTTGCTTTCCTTCTCCAGGCTCTGTGCAATGGCATCCTGCCCATCTTTTGGCTTACTTGCTTCAGAATCTGTAATTTTCACATTTTTACCTGTTTCTAGGAGGTCATCACCATCAAAATCCAGAGTGATGGCATCTTCAGCCTGGATTGTGACCGAAATGTTGTCATCCTCAGCTTCTTTCACAGACGTGTTACCTTCCATCTCTTCATGAGCTGTCTGATCAGCCTCAGCTAGGTTCTCTTCTGAAGGAAGAGGTTTAGATACTTCTTGTGTACCATCACCAGAACCTGCTATATCTAAGAGGATTTAACAGGAATAAATATGGCAAAACAAGAAGTTTAAACAATTTCATATTCATAAGCTAGATTAGGACCTAGAAAATACAAATTATTAGCACTGATGGAAGGTAAGAAAAAAACACAAGGGTATTAACACAAACAATCCTTTACCCAGGATCACTCATTCTTCATGAGAAAAAACAAAATTTTCTACATACAAATACCATTAACAATAATAGTGAGAAAATGGTTCCATCCAGAAGATACCGGTTCTTCCTATCTTCTTCTAAGTTAATGCCGTATCGAAGTATTTCCTCCATAAGAATTTTAAATGTACAGACTGACTATTCAATGTTCGAGACATCATAGCTTAAGACCTTGTGACCTTCAGAAATATGCAGCATCATGATTCCTTGAAAAAAATTTACAGTCCAAGATAAGGGTCAAAATTGGTCAAAGTATTTCAGGGTCCTGTCTTTTCAGTCTTCCAATTCAGCTGTTGACTGGTGCAGTCCAGAATCATACACAAAGAAGCTGTAGAACACTCCCAAGATGAACGTCTCCAAATGTTCAGAGTAAAATGGCTATTTTCAGTCTTCCTCCTCACTTCACAGACATTCAACAATGTTCAGTCAGTCCCACAATTACCACGTTCAATGGTTTCTTTCTTTCACTCCCCAAAACAGAAAGACTTCATTCAGGCATATGGTCCCTGGTAAACATTTTCAGTCTGCAGCTTTACTCCATAGCTTCAATGCCTTATCAGGCTGCCTTGCGCAAAACACTGTTCCATGTCCTTTCTAGTCCAAAGTATGTAGAATCCTTTGATTTCTATCCAAGACGTCTTCTAAAACCTCTTGATGACCAGGTGCGTAGCATCCTGTGGTAGCTGTACTTGTGGTTTCATCAGATGGTTCTTTTAAGACACTGAAACTCTCTCAGAAGGCTCTGCATGGAAGTTTCTGAAAAGCTGCTCTCTAAGCAAAGCACACTGCCATTTCCAAGCAGCAGCTAATGAAAATCAAATTTTGCTGGTGATCCACTTTCAGGACTAGTTGTAAAATTCAAATACAATCACATACTAGGGATCCAGGAGCACGTATGAGTTACTGCAGTATAGGTTATGTGCATCAACTTACCGTCTGCTAGAAACGATTTTTAAAAATTTTAATAGCATTAAAATCTGCTTAATGAAATGCACATTTAGTGACATATCCACCACAGTAACTGATATGTACTATTTAGCTAAAAGAAATCTTAAATATTTTTTTAAAAAAAATAAACATTAAAAAACTGGTTATATGCTATGCTTAATTTACCTAATTACCACAAGACAAACCTATTTTAAAAGTTAAGGTTCAAATCAAGAATACTTTAATTCCTCCTAATTTTCCATTTTCAGAATCTCTGCAACCTTTTAACTCTATTTAACTTCAAACATACCTTTTTCCCTTTCTTCTTCTTCACCATCCTAAAATTAAAAAAAAACAAACCAAATGTAAACATTAGTAACTTCAATAACAATCTTGACTATGTCAGGTTCATAAACTAGCTGCCCACCACCAAGAGCTGCCGTGCTCTGTGAAGCGTCCTGTTGGGTTCATGCTCCATGGCAATAAACGCAGCCTGCTGCAAGCATACCTTACTTGTAAGAGAAAGGTACCACACGCTCAAGTACATTTCAACAATTCAAGTAATGTTCATAATTAACTTCAGATAAGAAAATAATTCCTTTGGGAATAAATTATAGGTGATGTTGAAATATTTTCTCCTACAACTCAATAGTACAAAGACTACTTTAAGGTTACAGTGTTCAGAATAGTATCAAAAAGCTTAACCCAAAGGCCTGTCTTGTTTTCATGGGCCTGTAAGGATCCTGCAAAAGACAAAATCAAAACCAGACAGTCACCTTTCACTTGACCTCAGAGGTTAGAGGTAAAAATTATAAAAACACTAAACTCCAAAACCATCCACGCAAAAGGATAGCAGGGAAGAGAAAAGCCAAAATAGTTTTTATTTATTATGCATCACAGTATGTGAAGCACATACCACCTCAGTCTACTTAGGAAAATTCATGTTTATTTCAAAACTCATACTGAATGGGTGCTACAGTAAGCTACCCAGCAAAAAAAAATTCTGCTGTACATAATGCAATTCAGTAAATGCACACATGGACATAGATATTAAGGGACACAAAGGTTAATTCAAAGTACACTTAACTATTCTAAATTGTTAAAACATGCCAAGATTTCATTAACAGTTTAAAAATTACATTTAGGTGACTGAAACACATTTGTTATCTGAAAAGTAAATTAACTAAAAATGCCAAAATCAAATTACCCAGTTACAGACTGATCAAGAATCACAAAAAAAGTTAATACAATTAATATAAAACTAAAGGAAATGAAGCTGTTTAAGGAAATATGCTAATAGGTTCAAAGCAACAGTCAAAGCAAAATTTTGTAACCCATATTATTAAAAAAACAACTCCATTATGATAAACTTCATGGAACCTCATAATCATTTCATTTTGTTACACTTTGGTCATCAAAATTTATTTTTAGAAATCACTTTAAGGACCTGGAAAAGAATGAACAGATATTTTTAAAATATTGTTTTAAATTTAGTGGGGGGAGAAAGAAGCTTATCAAGTGAGTACATGGTATTCTAATCCTTTTTCTCTTTTTGTATATTACTATTTTACTTAGCTGGGTGGTTGAGAGCTGGTAAAATGGAATAAAGAGAACTACAAGGTGATTGCTCTTTGAGAACATAAATTAATCATATAGATCCTAGCTCTAAAATTTAAGAAAACAAAACTATCACTGGAGTAAGAACTCCCAGAAAGAAACTCCCTCTTGTATGGTAGTAAAAGGAATATTGGATTTGGTGGTACAAGAGCCTGGCTTTAAGTCACAGGCAAAGTTATAAAGCTAGAAGAAGAGGTTAGACCAGACCATATTTATGGTTTCTTCTAGTTCTGTATCTAGGATCCTATGTAAATAAGTCATGTCCTACAACTTGAAGAAATTAAGTTATTTGCCCAGGATTACAAAGCCACTATATGTAGAAGGTAGGTGCTGAAAAACCAAAGCCCTCCTGACTTTGAGGTTGGCTCAGAACAAATTTAAAGTCACAAAGGCCCTAAATATATGAAATAAGTTAAATAATTAACAAAACGTTATCTGACAAGTATCAGTTTATGGCAATCATACTTTTAATACTGAATGACTTAGTAACAAAATATTATTTTAATTAAGGACATCTGAAAACAAAATGAAATTTAATATATGAACACAGCACACAGTTATCTTTATATATTTAAACAACACCTGATCCACCCTAAGGAAGCAGGCTAGGCACTTTAATGGTTTTTCCACTGATAATGTACTTATCCATCCTCTCATCTGTCTTATAGTCACCTATGCATCTGCAACATGATAAATCAGACTGGGGGAGGGGGTAGTCAGTAGCAAAACACTTTTGAGCAGGGACAGGGTAAAAGGAGAAAGAGAATAGAATAGGGATGGGGAGATAGGATGGAAGAAAATGTAGTTAGTTAATAGTAACTGCAAAAAATTTTTGAGACAAGCTTCTCTCATAAAAGCTTTATTTCTCAAACATATAGAGCACTAAGTCAAATTTATAAAAATAATAGCCATTCGCCAAATGATAAACGATCAATGGATATGATCAATTTTCAGATGAAGTAATCAAAGCTATCTATACCTATATAAAAAAATATTCTAACTCATTATTGATTGGAGAAATGAAAATTAAAACAATTCTACAGTGCCTCCTCATACCTATTAGATGGGCGAATAGGACAGAAAAGGTAAATGATAAACATTGGAGGGGTTATGGAAAAGATAAGATACTAATGCACTGTTGGTAGAGTTGTGAACTGATTCAACCATTGTGTAGAGCAATTTGGAACTATGCCCAAAGGGTTATAAAATCATTCATACCCTTTGACCTTGCAATATCACTGCTAGGTCTGTATTCCAAAAGAGATGAAAAACAAAAAGGAAAAGGACCTATATGTACAAAAATATTTATAGCAGCTCTTTTCTGGGGGCAAAGAATTAGAAATTGTGGAGATGCCCATCAATTGGGGAATGGTTAAAGAAGTTGCGGTATGAGTTTATGATAGAATATTATTGTACTATAAGAAATGATAAACAAGATGCTCTCAAAAAAACCTGAAAAGACTTAAATGGGCTGATGTAAAGTGAAATGTACTGTGTACAAAGTAACAGGAATATTGTAGGGTAATCAGCTGCAATGACTTAGCTATTCTTAGCAATGTAACGATTCAGGACAACTCTGAAGGACCTATGATTACAAATGCTATCCATTCCCAGAGAAAGAACTTTCCCAGGGCATGTGTCTGAATACCAACTGAAGCATACTTAAATGAGGAAAAATAAAATACTAAATCAAAACGACAAGTCAGTCTGACTTATGTTCCCCTGTGTCCAACAGAAGGCATGAATTCATAGCTCTACCTTTCTCATCCACCCTACAAAGTAACCTAGAGAGTATTAGCTATGACAAACTCAAGGGGTTCAAATTAGAAATGCTAATAAAAATATAAAAAATAAACCATATGCCTTACTCTACCACATCAATTTTGTCTAATGTTATAATGAACCCAGGTTTACAAATATGTGGTCATACATAAAACCTCTGCTTCTGGCATTCCATCTTTTACCCTGGGTTCTGGAGGCTGTGATGGATACACTTTGTCTATCAGCAAACTGAAGTAAAAACTTACTTTCTGCTACTGCTAAAAAGCATCTCTTAAACCACCTATTAAAAGCTCTCCTGTCAGCTGACTGTGGGAAGGCAGTGTACCCTAATAAGAGAAGGCAAAGGAGATCCTCCTTCCTCACAAGAAAATGAAAATGCTTTCTTCTAGAAAGAATGGAGATCCATGATCTAACATATTAAACATTATACATGGAAGGAGGCTGGGTTTAAAAACATAAAAATTAAGTTCTTTTTAAATGTCTACTAAATATCTAGCACTACTGTATCTATTTTCCCCAGAGAAACTTACATGCTAATTGAGAAAATAGAACAAATGCTCTGCAACTATTGCATTGTATGGTTCTAGTTATAAGAGTTAGAGATAATTCAAAGAAAGAGATTAGTGTGAAGAAGATTAGTTCAAGAAAGATCGATGGATATAGAAGCAAAAATGTACAGCAAAGCTTGCTCTGATTTGGGGAAAGCCAGGGGGTGGGGAATGGGACACGGTACTTTCCAATGATTGACTGAATTATATCAGGTGTCAATTTTACTAGAGGGATTCCTTCTAAGTAGAAGTACTATCATAAAGGAAAAAAATATGAATGACTTATTTGCGGAATGGTGAATTTAGCTATAGAATATAGTTGTAAAATTTTGCAATGATTAGCTAAGACTATTTCGTTTCTATTTTTAAAACAATCTTGAGAGTTGCACTGCTCAAAACAGGTTTGGAAATAATCTGGAATTTTTTTTCAGTCACTTTAGAAGCCATGCAATATGAATTTTTAAAAAATTCAAATCCCTTCAAGGTTAAAGGGTTGGCCAATGGAGAATACTTGAAAGACATGAACTCTAAAGGCAATAAGACAATATAAACTCAAATAACCTTTTAAGAGGGATTTTACAAAAGACTGTCCAAAATGCTTGGATAATTAGATTAGGGACACAATCCTGTGAATTATAGGGAATAAAATATTAATTATTTAGCACAAGACTTTCTGCCCCAAGGAGAATACATCCTTAATGTAGTGTTTCAACAAGCTCACCACCATCGTGATAGAACTGGAACAGTCTACTGAGTTTGCTGTCAGAGCCAACTTTCTACTGTTAGACAAAACTACTTTAACCAAAACAAGCCTTTTCTACAGAAAACCTGAGTCATGACATTTTATATCACCAAGAGATCATCTCATCCAACCCCTTCATTCACAGATGACCTAGACAGGTCAAACTGGCAGTAAGAAACAGAATCAGGATATGAATTCAGCTCTTTTTACTTTAAATTCAGTGCTCAAGTTTCCAGACATCTGATGAAAATAAAATTTGTATTAAAAAATTATTTTTCCTAAACTGTTATAAAATTCCCCTAATTACATTTCTAAAATGTCCAAGCTATATACACAGTACTTTTTAAGTATAATTTTCCAAATTCAAGAAGATACTAAACAGAGCATCAGTTTCAGAAAGGCCAAAAATCACTGAGTCAAGAGGCAAGTGTTTCAGAATAGAAACAGTAGTTTCATTTATGCTTCTTATGTAAAATGGACCAATCTTTCTATGGGTTCAGTAATTCTTAGTCATTTTTGTAGCAACTGAAATATTAATATATACTATACGAGACCAAATCAACATTAAAGTTAAGAAAGCTTTATGCATAATAGAATTTTGACGCCAAAATAAGGACACTTTGATAAAAGTCTTTACTCCCATAAAATCAAATAAATAAAACAATGTTAAACTTACTGGGACTGTAAGAAAGGTATCATCTTCACCTTCTTGACCTCCATTTTCCTAAGTTAAAAGGGAATTACAAATCTGGCTGAATAAAGTACTAGAGTGATGTGCAAATGCTTTTAGAGATTTGAAAATAGTATATGTACATCATATGCTTCCTACAGCACATCTATAACACAGTAGGTACAAAATCAACATTTAATAATAATTCAGGGACCTTTCACTACAGAACTGACATGCTACTTAACATACCAGGAAATTAGAAAAGTTTTCTTTACATTCCTTTAAGGAAATACAGAATTATTTCAATAATATCAACAGATTCCAAAATTGGTTCCAGGATTTGGTACTCTTAGCCGTGTGACCTTGGGCAAGTCGCTTAACCCCAATTGCCCTGCATTCTCCCTTCCAAAAATAAAAAAAAAATAGGGTCTGGAATAGCTGCAATATGATAGCTCAGATTAAACATTTGATTAAATATTAAATCAATTAAATTTTAAATGTCTGATTAAACATTTGGAGGCCAAACACAACTATATACAATTGAGTAGAAAAATAATTATGTCTTTGTAAGTTGAATAAGGGGAAAGGGGAGTAGTTTGAACAGTCAACAAAGGTAGTAAAATACCTGATTTTCAAGGTCTTTTTCTTTGCTTTGTATTGCTTCTGCCTGTTTTAATTCATGATCTTTTTTATGCTGTTCAGCAGTAGATAAGTCCTTGCAATTATTATTTTCTTCATCATTTTCAGTAAATTCTTCAGAGTCCTTCAGTTCATCATTTCCATCTGGATCACTGGTCTCTTGATTCTCTGATTCGCTTTCCTTTTAATATCAAGAACATTTGGTACAACCAAGGCCATTAGCTTGAATACCACTGACTATCTTACTTTTAAAAAAAGGATAGGATAATTTTCTAACCTATTCTTTTAACAGTATATCTCCCTCCCCCAAAAAATTTGGAATTGACACTTTTTAATTCCAGAAACAATCTTCAAATGTTTTAAATTTATAAATCAACTATACTTTGTAAAATGACAATCATTATTATATAAAGTAAATGAAGTTACGTGTTTTGAATGCCAAGTCTCTCATTTCTGTGGAAGGACAAAATTTAAATTGCTTTTAAAAGTATTCTGAACTTCCAAAAAATTATTATACAACTCCCAAGCCACATTTTAGGTGCTGTACAAAGGATATGATCTCACAGAAAATAAATCTCACCATTCCCACAAGCCATACTTCAAAATTCAATCTCACAAACCGCTTGCAAATCTAAGCTTTGAGAAAATGTGGTAACTGATTACAGGAATTCATTGCATGGCACATTATATCAATTAATCTTAACCATTTTGGTTTGGGACATGGTTACCTCTTTCAATACATGTTCACAAACAACGTTCCCTCTTCTTATGTTGTGAGTGGATGACCATGCTATTGAACAAACTATGAAGACTGAGCATATATGAAACAGTTTAGTGTTGCAAATAAAACAGTTAATCTGACATAATTAATGATATGTATAATTAATATGCTATACAAAATTAAGCATAAATATCAAATGCTAAGCAGTTCCCATAAAATTAATACTACTTTGATATAAGCAAGTTAAAAGGTGGCAAGTGGAAGAGGATACCAGGCAAATCAGGAAATTGCCCTAAAGATTTGTAGTTCCAGCAGGGGGTGTCATGTTCAGGAAAGGAAAGTGGAGAAGTAGATGGGGTATCATTCTTTTTTTAAAAGTTAATTTATTTGCTTTTGTTTACAACATTCAGCTCCACAATCCCTTGAGTTTCAAATTTTTTCCCCCCTCTCACTCCATGGCGGCATGCAGTCAAATATAGGTTCTACAAATACCTTCACATTAAACATTAGTCAAGTTGTAAAGAAGGATTATAACCAATGGAGCGAACAATGAAAAAGAAGGAACAAAACAAAAGAGGGGGAGAAAGTAGTTTGCTTTAATATGCATTCAGACTCTGTAGTAGGGGACATCATTCTTAAAAAAGGGACCCAGTATCTCTAGTACATCTCTGTGAATCTGTTGTACTTGTGTCTGTCTGAGCCCCAGATACAGACAACCCGTGCCACAGGAATGGAAAGTGCAAATTCCTGTGCACAACCTAGGTTACTGATCTAGAAGTGCTATCTATCTTGTCCAAGATGGTTGGTCCAAGAAGCACAGAGTTTTTTTCTTTCCTCTTCTAAAATTTAGATATAATGCTGCTTTGATTTAAGAGAAAAAATCATCCCTGCAAGGAAGGGGGAAGTTTCCCCAGAAGACCTGAAATTGCATCATATTCATTTGGGGAGAGCTTAATTACTTTCCTGGTTGAAATGCCCTAATGTAGCATACTTATAGAGAGGACCAAGTCAGAGGGAAGAACCTGATTAACTCAAGGGCAACTAGACCTTGAAAGAAGACTGGTACCAGGAAGTATGAAAAGGGTTGGAAGCATAAAGGGAAAAGGAAGGACGGCAAAGAAAGTTCACCTTTTAGAATGTCCTGAGGACTATCAGCTCCACATATGCCCTTCTCTGTATATGGGTGCCTCCCAGAATGTATTCTAGGAGGTATAAAGAGGGCGTACTTTCTACAAGCCAAGCCAATGTATTAAATAGTTTCCTGGCTTATTACCTCTGATCCTCATCTTTATTCTGTCCAGGCTTAGCTCCCTTTAAGGAAAAGGAGCTCTTTACAATGGAAACATTCAACTTGTAGACAAAATATGTGATGCCTACTCTATACTTACTAGCTAGCTATACTTAATCTCTCTAAGGCAAAATTAATTCATGTTTAAAATGGGGAAAATGTTTGTTTCATTTTAATTCAAGGTACTGCTGTGAGGATCAAACAGAATACTCTCTGTAATAGTCGTTTTGAAAATCAAAGGGGATACTTTATGTAAGATACTATGGAAGCCACAAAATGCATGATAGTAGCACTGTGTCAGCAACTTTGTCTCTAGTGCAAGAATTGAGTAACCTAACCTGTATCTGATTATAAACATAGTAATAGCCTTTCTTTCCATGAAATGGGACTTAACTACCTTAAACCCTTGGTCCTATTCAAAGAGAGAAATTAACTACTCAAGCTGAATATTTAAAACTTTACCTTGACAAATGTATCATCTTCCACTGAAGCATCTCCACTTAGTTCGTCTGTTTCTTGTTTCTTACCTAAGAGAAAAATAAAACTGGGCTAGCCACCAGTGTGTTTCATCATTTTAAGAGCAGAAAACAGGGAATGAGATACATAATTAATGACTGGTAAATACAGAACAGCATGGGAATATGTAAACAGAGAGTCAAGAAAAGATACACAACGACTACAACAATTTAAATGAAAAGAACAAAACAAACAAAACTGAATATTGCAAAAAATACAACAAATTTGGCCGTAGAAAAAAAAGACAAGGTTCCTCCTTCTCTGCTCCCCCTTCTCTTATCTTTGTCAATGTATTATGGGTATGGAAATATGGTTGCAGATCACTACATAAGACTTCTTCAGATATTAGTTCTGCTGAAATTTTTTTCTTCATTATTTGTTACAGGGGATGATTCTGGGAGGAGGTGAAGAAATACACTGGGAAATACGTGACAAATATAAAAAATGTACTGAAAAACTAAGTAATGGGACTCTGCCTCTGTAACTCTAGGTAGGTCACTTAAAAATCTTTTGGTGCCTCAGCTTTCCTATCTGAGTCCAGAGCAGCTACTCTCCTCTCTTAAGGTTCCTTGCAGTTCTAGACCCTGACTTTTTTTTTTTGGCACAGACTAGTGCTTTTATTGGTACAGAGAAGTCCCAGTGATAAGTAGATCAGTAGCATAGGGTTTTAGAGAACTGCTTGGGGCATTGAGAGGTTAAGTGACTTGCTGAGGGGAGTCACAGACAGGATTCAAATGCCTCCTTGGTTCAAACCTCACTCTTTACTCACTATATAAAGATGCCTCCATGGCTAACTAATCACTATGAATTCATTAAAAGCACCATTACAAAAGAGCTACCACATTCATTCCATAATCCTGAATATACTATGTGATGTAATTTCATTAAAGTAAAACTAGACATACCAATCATTTACTTCAACTGTTTTACTACACATATAAACCTCTTCACCTTCTTGCACACACTCACTGTATTATTGTGAAATTCTATCATATTAAAGAAAATTTGATCACCAAGCTCAAAAAACAATTCAGCCTTCCCTAAACCTAAGCAATTATTTGCTTCAATTTCATCATTTCATTACACACCATTACATATTTTCTTTTTCTTTTATATGTCACTTCCCCAAGTAGATTTTTAAGTTCATAAAAGTCAACCAATGACTATCATATATTTATATTCTTCTAAACCAGTGGTTCTCAATCTTCCTAATGCAGTGACCCTTTAATACTTGTAAGTGGGCATATCTGCATGTGGGCAGACCCGCCTGGAGACGGATAGAGGAGCAGTGTCTCGGTTCTTAAGACCATGGGAAATATGTGTTTTCCAATGGTCTTAGGCGACCCCTGTGAAAGGGCTGTTCGACCCCCAAAGGGGTCACAACCCACAGGTTGAGAACAGCTACAACCACGCAGTGCACATAATTAAGTATTTAACTGCATGTCAAGTGACTGTTCAGCTGATCTAATAAAAGCAGAAATTGATTCACACTGATAAAGCTCTCACTCAACGGACCAAGTTACATGGTCACATAAAAGTATTATGACAAATGGTCTCCAATTTATCTATGGATTTTATTAGTTATTTATAACTTATAATTTATGTCCTCATGGAAACAATGTTATGAATGTTTAGGTTCCCATCTTATTCACAAGAACCCGCTTTAACTAAAAAATCTCAAATTGTAACTGTACATTTAGAATGGTTTAAAAAATACAGTAGCAAAAGGTCAAGCAATTATCTAGAAAGAAAACAAAGATGGAAATGGTTCTGGGAGAATGGAGGTAAAAGGCAGAAATTAAGACAATGTAAAAACTTAAATTTATCAATTAAAAATATTTTGAAAAAGGGAAAAAAGGTAGGGAACATGCATTAGTGGAAGGCTCACAGCAAACATATGTATTCTTTGTTTTTAAAGTAAGGGATTTTGAAACACATTTGCAGGACATAGAGAATCAGTAGAGTGAATATACATTTTCACTCTTTCAAGAGAAAATGACTGATGAAACAAGGTCAGGGAGGAGAAGTGAGGAACGAATGATAAGCTGAAGGACTAGCTTTGGCAAGGACAGATATCATACTCTCTGAGACAAAAAGGAAGAAGGGAATGGGTGAAGATTGAAAAAACAAAGAATCGAAGAAATATGCTGAAGAAATTCTCAAACAGCATGATTTTTTCCAGTCATGTAGCAGAGACTGGATTAGTGGAAATAGTGCTAAACTATGAAGTCAGTCAAGGTCTGAATTCAAAGTCCATCTCTGATACTAGCTGTATGATGGACAAGTCACAGAAATTAAGTCTTAGTTTTCTCATCTGTAAAACAGGAATATCTGTAACTACCCTCCCAGAGCCAAAAGGAACAAATAATTTGTATACAAAGGGCTCTGCAATTACTAGAGAATCAACAAGTATTATTAGCATGCTACAAAAAGTAAAGGAGAAGTAAGCAAAAACAAAGATTGGAATAACCAACATGAGGAACATGGCAGTAATCAAGAAATGATTGTTTAATGCAGCAATGAGAGTATGGGTTCTTGAGAGATTTATCAAGTTTTATAGTTTTAAGCAGCAGTATTTCTAATGCTCAAGAGCAGGAACATGAACACGATGGTGTATAACCCTGAACTGGAAAAGTAGAAATTATGAAGATCAAGGAGGGAGGAATTCAAGAGTCTAAGACAACAAGTATATTTACAAAATGACTGATCAAGACTGGAGAAGGAAGGAAGTGAAATAAAGGCAAGGAGAAAGATTTGGAGAGCATCAAAAGATTGAGGAGCAGTTCACTTCACTGCCACTAAATAGCTTCAAATAAAACAGTAAAACATTAAAACTTAGGAAGATTTGGCCTATGTAAAGGTTTTTCTATTTCAGGGACTACTTGTAATTTTCTGTTTTAAGGTTTTAACAATTTAAAATATTCTTTTTTTTCCTTATTTTATTTTAAACTAAGTAACTTTTGTTTATTTTTAGTTTACATCATTCATTTCCACGAGATTTTGGGTTACAAACTTTCTCCCCATCTTTCCCCTCCTCACCACCCCAAAACAGCAGTCCCACTGTATACTCCCTGCTCCAATCTGCTCTCTCCTATATCCTCCCCCATCAACCCTGACTTTCCGGTAGGGCAAGATGGATCTCCCTACTCCAGTGCCTGTATATCTTATTTTCCAGTTGCATGCAAATAATAATAATAATAAATATATGTATATATATTTAAACATTTGATTATAGAACTTTAAATTTTAGATTCTTTTCCTTCCTTCCTCGTCACCCACCCCCACTGGAAAGACAAGCAATTCAATACAGGCCGTATATGTGTAGTTAAGGCAGAACATCTCCACAATGGACATATTGTGAAAGACTGACTATATTTCCCTCCATCCTATCCAATTTAAAATATTTTTAACTTAGTGTGGCCCCTGGTTTTAGGTTAGCCCCACTCTTGAGGTTTACAATCTGTGTGACCTTGTACAAGTCATTTTACCATCCTGGGCTTCAGATTTTCATCTGCAAAATGAGGGCAGCTTGATTAGATGGACTTCATGATCTATGAAACTATGAATTACAACTTTGTGGTGTGGAGACAAATGGTAGATGGGAAAGAAGAAGAGAGATCCTATCAAAAGGATCAGCTTCTCTGAGATCAAAAGGGAGGACCGGATGAAGATACAGAGGGTTAGCAATGGAAGGGAAGATAGAGAATATTCTCCATGAAGTAGTACAGCAGCACTGAGGATTAGTAGAAACACTGGGAGAAATTTGTATTTTATGCAGGTAGTGGCAGAGGAAGGAGAACAGGCAAGGGTTCAAGTACAGCACGTCTCAGAAAGAGGGAAGAGTCATAGAGAATTCCAAGATATAAAGTCTGACTTCATGAATGAGAAAAGTGTAGGAACAAGGGCACACAGTTTTCTTTTCCTCTCAAGCCATAGAAAAATCAAAACTCTTTCCTGTACACATTG
>CM053582.1:451296172-451317901 GCA_028627135.1 Pseudochirops cupreus
TTTTTTTTTAAATCTCTGTGGGGCTCTGCTTCCAGAAGGGAAAGCTCTGTCCCAAATCGCTGGGGTCCTCCCAGCTGCTGTAGCCCTTAGGGAGAGGCGGGGAACTCCTCCTATTTACTTCCGGCTGACTGGACAGCGAGGACGCCAAGACCGAGGCCCAAGATGGCGATCTGGATCCAGGCCGCTCAATGCAAGAGCCCTGGCCTGAGAACAATTGCTGAGTCCCCCTGCTGCCTGCAGGCCGCAGGCGGGAAGCTGCAATGCCGAGGCGGGTGCAAAACCTCTGCCTTTTGCTTTTCCACTCTGGAGGCCTTCTGGCCAGAATGCTTATCTCCCTCTTTCACAATTCGCAGCTGCTGCTAATCTGCTCACCTGAGAGGCTCCTCAGCTCCTCCCGTCCAGCCGCCCCCGGGGCACAGCCGCGGCTTCAGGCCAGGCTGGTTTTGGTTCACAGTGCTGATATGGTTCCTCGTAGCTGAGCTGACTTTAGTGGGAAGTATCTTTGTGTGCGTTTTGGAGTTCCAGGATTGGTTTAGAGTCCTATTTTATGGGTATTTTGGGGTGGGTATGTGAGAGCTGCGATATGTTGCTGCTGCTACGCAGCCATCTTGGCTCTGCCCCCCAAAAAAGGATAATTTTAACTTATTAAATTTTTCTCAGTATGAGGATATATATATATATGTATGTATGTATGTATACATATATGTCTATATAGGAGGGTATATATACATATGAATACATACGTGAGTGTGTATATATGTGTACAGGTGTACATAGACAGAGGGCACAGTATCAATTGAATAGGATGGGATGATATTTTAAAAATAAAATTGAGCAGTGAGAGAAGAATATAATGAAAGGAGATGGGGAGAGACAGAATAATTATCTCATATAGAAGAGGCAAGGGATAACTGTTACTATGGAGGGGAAGAACAGGAAAGCAAAAGGGAATGGGTCAACCTTACATTCATTCAATTTGGCTTAGGGAGGGAATGACATACACTCTGAATTGGGTATCTTGCCCTACATGAGAGTAGGGGGGAAGGGTATGAGAGGGGGGATGATGGAGAGGAGGGTAGTTAGAAGCACACACTTTTGAAAAGGGACAGGGACAAAGGAGAGAATAGAATAAGTAGGGGGGGATAGGATGGAGGGAAATATAGTCAGTCTTTCATGATATATCCACTATGGAAATGTTTTGCATAACTACACATGTACAACCTATATTGAATTGCTTATCTGCCCAGTAAGGGTGGCTGATCAGGGAGGAAAGAACCTGGAACTCAAAGTTTTAAAATCAAATATTTAAAAAAAAATTATTATTATTATTTACATGCAACTGGGAAATAAGATATACAGACAGTGGGGTGTGGAGACCCATCTTGCTCTACCAGAAAGTCAGAGGGGAGATGGGGGAGGATATAGAAGAGAGCAGATTGGGGGATGGGGTATTCAGTGACATTGCTGTTTTGGCGTGGTGGGTAGGGGAAAGATGGGGAGAAAATTTGTAACTCAAAATCTTGTGGAAATGAATTATGCAAACTAAAAATAAACACAAAAATTTAATTAAAAAAAAGAAACATGTTTGTAAAGAATACCAATAAAACCAGGAAGAGAGCTGAAGGCAGTGTGTAGAAGGGTCTGGGTTTTACTAACAGGTTACTGTATTATGTGTAAGAGCAGAGACAAGTTGTTACAAGAAAAAACTCAAATGAAAAGTGAGTTGGCTGTGTTGCAGCATTTGGGCTGTCCTTTAGAAAAGCAAGCTAGAGGATCTCAGACAGTAGAAGAGAATGCTGTTGTGAATTTGGCTCAAAAAAAGAATTAGAAAAATAACAGGAGGAAAGTTCATACAGTTTTCTTAGAGACTGAGCCATGACGATGACCGCCTGGAGAGTACATGGGTACAATGTGATACAATGTTACATGACCCAGCTTTTATAAGGGCAGAAGTTCGCCCCATTCTGAGAGAAAAGCAGAAGAATCAGGGAGGCCAAACAGAGTTCAGGGAGATAATTGAGGGTTTCACTCAGCAAGAGGTCACTGATATATTAAGCAGATTCACTCAAAGGATGGGAGTAGTGTTAGTGTCTTGGATGGTGAGAATCAGTGATGAAGGGGTTGGAGGAGATTGGGTAGATAGCATGGACTGCCTGAAATTTATTTGTCAAAATTCTTTTGTACAGCAAACTTTTAGAGATTTTCAAATGGCAAGAGGTAATAATACAGCCAATGCATTAGCTTTAGCTGCTGATGGATGTAATAGAACATAGCCCACTGAGTCTATGTGGCCTAGGTAGAGAGACCCTGGTACTCACTTAGCAACTACATGAGAAAGCTGAAAGAAAAAGTAATGAAAAGTGCTATCATGGTTGGAGATGCAGATGCATATCATGATATCCTCTTAGCAGTTTCTCATAGAAATATCATAGTGAAGACAGCTCCTCCTCCTAAGCACCTATTTCTGACTCTACTAATTGGTGAAATAGGGCACCCTCTTTTGGAGGTGCTGGATAAGATTTCACAGCTAAGTGACATAGGAGAATGGGGAAAAGATAAATTTCCTCAAGAGAAAAGTAAATGGCCAGTGGATTCAAAGTCAGAATAGACTGACAAGAAAAGAACTGTTTACTGCTCTATCAAGAGCAGGGCCTGATTTTGGAAAAAGTGATAGTATTCCACCTAATGAACTATATAAAATGTACTGAGAAAGGGAGCTTAATATTAGATGGAATAGGAAAGTGAGAACTGCCCCTACATAGCTTACTGAACCATTGTATCACACCTTTAGGGAAAATAGGAAATTGGCCAAGCCCCAGCTCAGATTAAAGAAATACACAGGCAAGATTACAGACTCTATATCAATCTGACTATATATTGGAAAAATGACTCAAATATTGTAACTAGGGCATTAAGTGGAGGCCTCCCTTATTCAAGCATGAAATTCCTACTACATATCACAGGACTGGGAGGGGCTGAAATATCAGCTAGACATATCCAATTAATGATGAAAATTGGACAATTACCTAAGAAAGATTATACTGTGGTTATTATACCCATTCCTGAATACATCATTGGAATAGATATATTGAGAAGTATGACCCTGAATTTACCTGAAGGAAGATACCAATTCACAGTAAGGAAGATAGAAATTAATACAGTTTTAGTGGGGAAAAATAAAAATGGACCCAATCACTTTACCTAAACCTTCAGAAGTAATTACTTTATTTTTTTTCTTTGCTTTTTTGGGAGGGGGGAAGGCTGGACAATTGGGGTTAAGTGACTTGCCCAAGGTTACACAGCTACTAAGTGTTAAGTGTCTGTGGTGGGATTTGAACTCAGGTCCTCCTGACTCCAGGGCTGGTGCTCTATTCACTGTGCCACCTAGCCACCCCAGAAGTATTTACTTTATTTTTAAATTTTTTTCCTTTTTAATTGATTTGTTTATTTACTTTTAATTTACAAGATTCAGTTCCAAAATCCCTTAAGTTTCAAATTTCCTCCCTTCCCTCTCTCCCCTCCCCTCCATGGCAGCATGCAATCAAGTATAGGATCTGCAAATACTTTCACATTGGACATTAGTCTGGTTGTACAGAAGGGTTGTAAGCAATGGAGTGAAGAATGGGAAAAAGAAAGAGAACCAAAAATGAAAAAGAACAATAGCATGTAGATTGCTTCAGTCTTGATTTAAACTCTGTTCTTTCTAGATCTTTCTGTGAATGTAGATATCTCCTTCCATCCTGAGACTTGTAGAGTTGTCTTATACCTAATTACTTTAAAGTAGTATCATATGCCAGGTGGGCAAGATGAAATTACTAATACAATAAGGGAATATGTTGAAGCAGGAGTGTTAGTCCGTATAACCACACGATGTAATAATTCTGTCTGGCCAGTACGAAAATCAGATGGGATGTGGAGAATGACAGTGGATTATAAACAATTGAATAAGGTGACTCCTCCCTTGTATGCTGTTGTTCCAGATACTGTCACCTTAATAGACAGGATCCAGAAATATGACAGGACTTGGTACGCAGTTATTGATTTAGCCAATGCTTTCTTTACAGTCCTAATAGATTGTAAACATTGGGGCCAATTTGCTTTCACTCGGCAGGGCAGACAATATAGTTTCACTTGCTTGCCACAATTTGTCATAGGATTGTGGCTGAATATTTGAACGAATTAAAGCTACCTGGTATACAGCTTACCTACTACAATGAAGATATTATGATAGAGGGGAAAATGTAAAAGAAGTGGAGAAGAGTTTGACTCTTAATTGTGCATATTAAAAGCAAAGGGTAGGAAATTAACCCTGCAAAGATTCAAGCACCAGCTCAAAATGTAAAATTTTGGGAGTATACGATGAAATAAGGGGCTGCGAGAGATTCACGCACAATTTTGACAAAAGATTCAGGATTTTCCTATCCCTACCAATAAGAGAGATGCCCAAAGGTTTATAGGATTATTTGGATATTGGCGACATCACATTCCACATCTGGGACAGATTTTGAAATCCTTATAAAAAGTTAGTTGGAAGAAATACGAATTTGACTGTGGACTTGAGCAGAGTAAAGCTTTTGAAGAAGCCAAGGCTGCTATACAATTGGCCCTAGATTTATGGCCTATGCACAGTGGCCAGTGGAATTACAAGTGACTATATAGGATAATTATGCAAACTGGAGTTTATGGCAGAAACAACATAGCGGAAATGTACTTTTAGGATTTTGGTCTAGGAAACTTCCTTCATCTGGAGTTCAATATACACCTTTTGAAAAGCAGTTGCTAGCTATACATTGGGCCTTAGCAGAGACTGAAAAACTGACTCTGGGCCATGAAGTGATATTAAGGCCTGGAATTCTGATTATGACTTGGGTAATTAGTACTCCAGCTTCTCACAGAATTGGACATGCACAAGAGGCCAGCATAATTAAATGGAAATGGTATATTCAAAATAGAGCTAAAACAGGCAAAAGTGGAGTTTCAGCTCTACAAGAATCTATAGCAAACATCAATACTGAGGGAAATGATACATTCCCTGAACTGAAGCAATAGTTGGTACAGTCTTTGGTAAAATGGAATGATGGATATGATGGATTAACTGAAGAACAGAAGAAACACTCATGGTTTACTGATGCGACAGCAAAATATTTGGGCCATAAAAGACATTGGCAAGCAATAGCCTTTAACCCATGTACTAGGTGGACTTTGGAAAGTACTGAAATAGGTGGAAGTAGTCAATATGCAAACTTATGGCAGTACATCAACCCATCAAAACAGAACAAGGAAGACAGTGTCATATTTTTACTGACTCATGGCTGATAGCTAATGGGTTAGCTACATGGATGGCCATGTGGAAAAATTAAAATTGGGGAATTCATGGTAAACAAGTCTGGGGCAAAGAATTATGGGAAGATATATGGGACGTGTCTTTTATTACTAATTTGCCAGTTTTTCATGTAAATGCTCACATGGCCCTCACCACACCCGAATATGAGTACAATACACATGTTGATTGACTAGCAAAGATTGCTACTCAACATATTGTCCCCACTCTAACACCAGCTGATGATCAAGTACTGGCAAAATGGGTTCATTAAACAGCCGGCCAGTTAGGGGTCCAGGCTGCTCACCAGTGGGCACAAGATCAAGGTATGAGTGTCTCTCATTCATTGTTAAAACAGACAGCAGAAGAATGTCATACATGTCAATTGGAAAAGGAATAAACCATTCCTCAGGTAGTAACTGGGGAGATAGCCAGGGGAAAAGACCCAGCCCAAATTTGGCAAATAGATTATATTAGTCCTCTACCACAAGATAAAGGATGCAAATTTATATGTACTTGTGTTGACACCTATTCAGATGTACTAGGGCTTGTCCTTATAAGAATGCAACCCAGAAAAACACCTGTAAAACTCTAGGTTTCATAAGTCTATATTATGGAACCCCAATATAGATTCAAAGTAACAATGAGTCATATTTCAAAGGTAATGAAATGAAGAGATATTATATATTAAACATAGACTGGATATACCATATTCAATATTATCCACAAGCATCTGGGTTAATTGAAAAAATCGATGGATTATTGAAAGAACAATTAAGGAAGTTAAGTTCTAATAATTCATATCAACCATGGAAAGATAATTTGTTTACTGCTTTATGTAATTTGAATAATAGGCCATTGAGAGGAAGTACACCCCTAGCCAGAATGATGACCCCAAATTTGCAAATTAGAAAACAGCAGACACATAAGATCTCAAATATTGAATATTGGATTGTAAAGCAAGATGTCCCAGCACCATATCCAGGAACACCTGGCTCAGCAGGATATGATTTACATTGTTCAGAGAACTTTTGGTTGGATAGAAAAGAAATAAGAAACATCTCTACTGGAATATTTATGAGAATCTCTAAAAATCATTTTGGGCAGATATTACCTAAATCAGGTTTAGCAGCTCAAGGAATACATGTATTGGCTGGAATAATACATTCTAATTATCAAAGAAAAATTATTGTGACATTCCAAAATTTGGGTGAAGAACCCATACAGTTTTATAAATATGATAGAATAGTTCAAGTGATTATTATTCCTTGTGAAGCAATACCCCTTGTAAAAACTGACCCTCCTTCTGAAATAACTATCAGAGGAATTGAAGGGTTTGGTTCTACTGATAGAATAAAATTAGGAGCTAAAGTATGGGTAAAGTGGAAGCCAGATGATGTTCCAAAGGCTGCAGAGATTATAGCACATGGGAAAGACGATACTGTAACTGTTGTTTATTCATGAGAAGATGATTACCAAATTGTACCCTTATCTTATATATTCTAATGTGAATGAGGCTAGGATAGTGAGTTCATGGACTCTAGAAGCATGGCTGACCCTACATTTGTTTCTTTTTGGCTTTTTGTCTGTTAAACTTGCTTGTAAGATTTGTTTGCTGCAGGCTTAGTAACCTCCACCTGCAGATGCCTGATCACTTACGCTGGATGCTCCTTGCTCTCCATGACTGTGATGTGCCACCCCTGGCCCTGGTGTTGAATGAGCTCCGGATGCCAGCTAAAGAACTGACCTTTCAAATGAGACCTCCTGGACCTGGTGTTGACCAAGATCTAGATGCCAGTTAAAGAACTGATCTCTCAAATGGGACCTTTTGGTGCAGAGACAGCTCTACATCCAATTTCAGCAGTAAGTAGCTATGGAGAAGAGATCTTTGCCTCTTACCCCAAGATTTTGAGCCCCATTCATTTGAGGGAGGAAAGATGGGATGCTTATGCCCAAGCTCCCACCCTAAGATACTGTTTTATATCCTGATTTTCTATTATCTCTGTTATATTCTTGCAAAGTTCTATTGACACCAGTTACCCCAACAGTTACCCCAAAACTCCTATTAATCTATGTAGTGAAATGTCTTGTTAACATATTTTTGTTATTTAAGGGACATGAAAAATCTTGGGCCTGAATGTAATGATTATGGGAATTTGAAGATCTTTTCTGCCCCTTAATAAGCCTAAGGGAATTTGAAGACCTTCCCTGATTTGAAGATATGCCCTTCCCCCTAATAGGCTGAATGTAATCATATGGAGCCTGTAGTGGGAGGAGTTTGCTGAAGGGTGGAGTAGAACCCACAGGAAGCTGGGAGTGAGAGCAGCTAGACTGGAAGAAGAAGAGGATGCATCAGAGGGAAACAGGCCTGTGAGTAAATGTTGATTTGTGGGAAGGCTATATGTAGCTCTTTGTGCTTTATGGTTTATTAATTTCTTTGCTACTATGATGGAATCAGCTCACTGGTTTTGGGATTTGGTTTTCTGGTGTCTGAAGAAATGTTTTGCTTCTGTTTTCTATATGTAGAGTCTGTTATATTTTGTGATTGAGCACTATGCATGCATATTTATAGTGACTGCTGGCACTGTGAATATTGCATTGGCACTACAAGTTGTCATTCATGTTTCAAGGAGCTGTTATTTCATGTGTAGGTTCTTCTTGCAATGCTGCAGATTTCAATCACATTTAACTTAATAAAAATGACTTTTGAGAGTTTATGTGATCCAAATATTCATCTTTCTGTGTCCAACCTAGTAGTAAGTCTACTTATAAGTTGTTATACCAAGACTAAATAATTGTTTTGTGGATTGATTTGGAACTTTATCCATGACATCTTTCTTTCTTTCACTTTTTTAACAAAAATCTAGCTCAGACTTTGGGATTTCTGAAACATAGTCCCTTCTTCCTATATAGTTCGTAAGGGGGGAGGGGGTCGATGCCTTTGACCTTGGTGTCAAGAAGTTAAGGAGACGTTATGTAGCTACCGAAATGAATAATATGAAACATCTTATCAACCATATTCCACGTGGTGTAACTCAGTAGTGTGGGGACACTCCTGATCCTATTATAATGCTGAAAGAAAATCTTGCTTCTTATTCCTTAAATAAAATGAAGAGTCAGTTTTCACTGGTTTATTTGAGATAATGTTTCAATAATTTTATAGAGTTTGAGCTAGACTTTGACATATGGAAAATATGATGCTACAGGGAGCCCTGATCCCCACAAATACCACAAAAATTTTTCTTGAGATTTTACTTTACCTTTAATTTTTATCGCTATATTTTATTTTTATATCACTTTCATTTCTAAATGTAGTTTTCCTTCTTCCCCCTTACAGAGAACCATCTCTTCTTAGAAATAAAAAAGGAAAAACCCAACTCAGCAAAACTAATCAATTTTTCATGCAGTTTTCTAAGCCCACAGCCTCAAGCCCATAATCCTCTATATCTATGAAGAAGGGTAGTACCTTCTCATATTTCTTCTTCAGTACAAGACTTGGCAAGTGTAATTTCAAAGCATTCAGTTTTGCCTTTGCTGTTTTTTTTTAATAGGGTCAGAGGATCGTAGCTCCATAGCTGGAAGGTATCCCAGAAGCTAATGAGTATGGTATAGCAGAAAAAGTACTGGGCTGGGAGTCAGAGGGCTAGTTTTCAAATCCTGGTTTTATCACTTGCTACTTGTGTGATCACAGGGAAAGCAATTATGCTCTATGGACCTCAGTTTACTCATCTATAAAATGAGGGGGTTAAAAGAGATGAGGTTCATTCCAGCTTTAGGTCAATTATCATATGATCAATCTATGACTGTAATCTAGTCTTCCCCTCATTAACAGAAGAGGAAGGTGAAGCCCAGTAGGGCTGTGATTTCTTTTATACTATTGACCTATATCAAGCTTTCCTTCAGACTTTCAACAAAAGGAATAAATGGATCATTCTCAATTCCCTCCTCTTCTTGCTGTTTCTCTTCCTCTCAGAAGCTCTGGCAACTGTTCTCACATACATGTACTTGTTTAAGTGAACCTGAGACTAGATCTCAAGGACCTGGCTGCCTTCTCTGTTTTGTGTTTCTTTCCCTGAGTACAAGAGGGTGAACAAGGATCCTGAGACATGTTTTTAACCTTGGTGACAAACTTTTGAATTTGAGACATCAGGAACCCTAACATCAGAATCTGGTTGCTTAGCTGGAGAGGATCTCCATAAAAACTTCTTAGAGGAGGAGATAAATCCCCCTCTAGAGTATATTACAGATGAAAGGACTAACAAAGACCCATATAGGGCATAGCTTACTAGAAGATATAAACCTTGAATGAGTTGCTGTAAGATGCAAGTTATAAACACTTGAACAGTAGTCCCATAAAACATTTCATATTTTAATATTTTGTGTATCAACCTCCCAGAGAGAGTCAAATGTGCAATGGGTTACTGTATCATGCTTTAGGTATTTGTTAATGTATACTTGTAAGTCTTTTTTGTATTTTAAGCATTTCTTTTGTGGAGAGAATAAGTAGCTGTCCTATTGTCCTATATATCTACTTTCTCTCTCTCTCTCTCTCTCTCTCTGTCCATACACACACACACACACACACACACACACACACACACACACACACATATTTATGTGTGTGTGTGTGTGTGTTGAATATTTATATTCATTTGTAGAATGAATTATTTTTGTGAATGACTCTTTTAACCATCCCCTTTAGGGGAGACTATAGATGAGTCAAAACTAAGCTTTATTTAAAGGGTTTCCTTGTGATTCCATGGTGGTAATAATGTGTAAGAGCTTAAGAAAAGCTACTCTTACCATTTTGAGGCTGGCCTCCCAAGACTGAAGCCTTGGCCCTAGTGAGTGTAGAGTTGAGGCCCCATGATGAAAAGAGTACCCGTACCGCAGGCCATAGTTCTTACATATATGTGTATGTTTACTTTACTGTAAGCAAGCATACTGCTCATGTGGTGTTGAGAAACTATTACTACTATGAAGATATGCTCCTGGTGAACAAGTAAACTACCCTTGTGATGTTGAAAGGCATACAGAAAGACGTGAGGTAGGTGATTTCAGGTCAGATATTCATGATCTCTCTCTTAGATTATCCACAGCTGAAGAATTCCTTGAGAGCCATCCTTGACAGTTTCAGACATGTCAGGATTCAAGGTTGGACATCACAAAGGTCAGTGATCACCAGATGAGTAGCTTCATCAGGTTGTCATGGAACAGAAATCTTATTATTTTCCTAGAGGCAATACCCAATAGTCCTTTTCAAACACTGCTATGAACCAATTTGTTGATGCAATTTTCCTAGTGCTTTGTTGATGCAGTTTCCTCAGTGCTTGTAGAATAAATAGACTTACTAGGCAACTCTGATCAATCAGCTAACTATACCCCTGATAGAAGGCCTTTGCCAATTAGGTGAAAGCAAAAGGAGAAATAAATGCTTGGGCAGAACTCCTCTGTTATCCAAATTGATTATTTGAGAGTTACAGTTGAATAATGCATATGATACACTTTCTGTGATTTTTTCCAGAGCCATAATTAGGGTTCAGGTACTGGGAATTTTTTGTTAGGGCAGGAAATGTAAAAGGCCACTTACATACAACTGTATTCCTCTAAGAAAGAAGGAAGATGGAGTACGTGGGAGTGGAATGGGGTGGAACTGTGACAAGAGTGAAGTTGAACTCCCAGTAAGGACTTTCAATTAAGCTTGACTGTCTCACCAGGCCAAAACTGGAGGAACCCAAACTCTAGTCCACACTAGGGGTAGAGAGGAAGGCTCAACCCTAGCCTGTGAGCTAGTTTACTCAGTAGAGAGAGCACCTATCCATTCTAGGTCTATCTGGAAGCATATTTTGCTACTCAGGGAGAAGCATCCCCTTTTCTGTCTATGATGGGCTTGTGAAGAAGGGATCCTTCCAAGTAGTTGTACAAGTTGGGTAAGGGAGCTAGCATGTCTGCCTGTACAGGAGGTATATATCCTATTCTCTTCTCTGATACTACCCACTCTAGTGCAGGCATGTCACTCTCCTACTCAATAAACTCCAGGGGCTTCTATTGCCTCCAGAATAAAATACAAAATGCTGTTTGACATTCAAAGCCCTTTATATTCACCCCCCTCCCACACACACACTATTCCAGTCTTCTTACACCTTATTCCCTGCTACATACTCTTGAATGCAGTGACACTGGCCTCCTGGTTGTTCCATGAAGAAGACACTCCATCTTTCCCTTGGCTCCTGCTATTTTCTCTGGCTGTCCTCAGTGTTTGGGATGCTCTCTCTTCTCCTCTCAGACTACTGACCTCCTTGGCTTCCTTTAAATCCCAATTAAAATCCCACCTTCTACAGGAAGCCTTTCCCAACCTCTCTTAATTCCAAATGCCTTCCCTCAGTTATTTCCTATTTATAATGTATGATGCTTGTGTTGTAAGTATTTGTTTACATGTTGTCTCCCCTACTAGGGTATAAGCTCCTTGAAGGCAGGGACTATATTTTGCCTTTGTATGCCCACCACTTATCACAGTGCCTAGCACATAGAAAACACTTAATAATTGTTGACTGATTGATTGGGGACAGGCTACCCTAACCTTAACTTCTTTCTCCTACCTACCCCACTTTGAAGGATATTTAACTGCATTTTGTGAGGTTATGGAATAGTATCAGACTTGTAATTCAATATGAAGTCAGCTAACGTCTAAAACAGGGATGCATCCTGTATCTCACAGGATTGTTTCAAGAAAAGCACACTGTAAACTGTACAATACTATTTGTAAGTTATTACCATGAATGTTATTGGTTAGGAGCCACAATGTATCAAAAGCAGCTTTATTGCTACAAACATACAGAGGCAAAACTCATAGACAGCTTATCTTCCCTCGTCCACCCTCCAGCATGTAATTCTCAACTGAGTGCTTCAAAACATGACTTTTTAACTTCAATGCTGGAGTCTGTTTCTTCATAAAACCCTCTTTTAGGATGAGCTCCTCTCAGGGCAAAATACTCACCAATGCTTCTCCCACCATTTGTTTCCAAGCCTGGTCCTGGTTACCAACCACTGCCCTCCTCTGCTAGCTTTCTCTCTAATCTTTCTTTGGCTTTTGTGCTGCTCCTCTCTCTGGCTCCTGAGTCCAGGCCTTGAGAGCTCTGTCTTCTTCCCCTCTTCATAATCTTCTGTTCTGCCTCTTCTTAATTCCTTTGTGAGGTACTTCTAATTGTTTCTTTATTGATATCAAGTCAACAATTAATTGGCTTCTGAACTTCATTAGCATGTTTCATGAATCATTCAAGTGAAAAGTTTTGACACATCCATTCCTGAAATACTCTGAAGGTTTATCACACAGATCAGGAGATCTCCTAAAATTTATTTATTTGGGTTTGTAGTTCATAGATTTAGATAATGCATCTTAAGAAGTCACCTAATCCAATCCTCTCATTTTACAGATATAGAAACAGATTATTACAGATCATAGATTCAGAGCTAGAAGTGACCTTAAAAGATTTTATAGGTGAGGAAATGAAGGCCCAGAGAAGTTGTTCCTTGGCAAGGACGCATAGATGATAAATAGATGAATTGGGATCTGAACACAGTTCCTCTGACTCCAAATCCAATTTGATAGCAGTGTATAAAATAGCTTCAAGGGAAGAGATACTGAAGATAGGGAGAACAATTTAATTGCTATTACAGTGACCTGGACCTGAAATTTATAAAAGGGACTTAGATTATGGAGGTGATGAGAATGGAAAAGGAAAATGAATAAGAAAAATTTTCAAAAGCAGGATCACAAGATGTGGTGATTTACTCACAAGAGAGGAGTCAAAAAATGACCCCAAGATTTTAAGCCTGACCAATTAGGAAAATAGTTGTGCAACTAACAGAAATTGAGAACTTGAGTGAGTAAACTAATTGGGGGCACTTGTATTCTCTTTGACAATGCCTCTAAAAACCTACCCTTATAGTTCAACTAAATCAGATAGTTTCATGTTCCTCTACAAAGGTGGATTCATTAAAGGAGAGAATTGACCCACCCACCACTGCAAAAAACAAAAACAAATAAACAAAAAATCTCTTGCAATGGGCCACGAGAATTCAAAGCTTCAAAGTTTAAGCTTCAAATTCACGGAGTAGATCTGTGTTTAAGGGATATGACACTATATGAAAAAATCTTCTAAATTAATATTAAGAAAAATGCCAATTAAAACAACTCTGAGGTACCACCTCACACCTATCAGATTGGTACATATGATAAAGAAGGAAAATGATGAATGTTGGACAGGATGTGGGAAACTGAGACACTAATGCACCGTTAGTGGAATTGTGAACAGATCTAACCGTTCTAAAGAGTAATCTGGAACTATGCCCAAAGGGCTATAAAACTGTTCATACCCTTTGATCCAGCAATACTACAGCTAGGTCTGTGTAATGCCATGCACGAGCAGCTTCCCAAAAGAATGCTACTGTGAACAGCTTTTAAGGTTCTGATTGCACAGTGTAGTGAACACTCTATTTATTCAAGAACAAATCAAAGGAAAATATTCACAACAAATCAACATACAGTATTCACAACATTACATCTAATCACAGAAAATCACAATACATCAGTACCTTGACTTACAAGTTTAATTTGTCCCATTACTGAGCTCATAACTCAATTTGCTTGTATATCAAATCAATTTTCCCCATTGAAATTAATTGAAATGTCATTAATCTGTTCTAGCCCCCAAAATGCCACCCCAGTATTTTTTGTTACATGTTTTTAAATAAGAAAAAGTACTTATAAATAACAAATATTGTATAAAAACATAATAAAAGAGAATGTAAAGAAATAAACTGGTTTTATAAAGTGTATATTTACCTTGGATATCAGAAGGTGGAGGATGGAGGAGATAGATGGAGGTTAGAGGAGTTTTGTTTCATGCTCTTTCATTCACTTCTGTTCACTTACTCGCTATACTCTTAATGCTACACTTTATCCTTGAACTTAATTGCTACAATATCTTTTTTACTTTCACTTAACTTAATTTTCTTCACAAGTGAGGTGTGGGATGCTGGGTGGGTGTTGGGTTGTGGCTTTTGCTGTGCCAACTAGTGGCAGCTCATACCTCAAATTTTGGCTTGCAATTCAAAGCAAAAAACTGACCAAATGACAAGTCCTATCTTGGAAATCTCATAAGTTGGTGCACTAGTATGTCAAGGTACACTGTACAGTGTTCACAACACCTTATCATTAAAATGGCCACATAGTTTTCAGTAAAGTGGTCACAGTATTTAGAACAAAGAACACAAGAACAATCATCTGGTATCCCTAAGGAGGTTTGCCTTCTTACTTAGTCAATTAATCTCAGAATACAATTCAGTCTTCCACTGATGGGGCAACTAGGTTAACTTAATCAGTCGCTTATTTAGCAATCAGTTACTAAGCATTGCTAATCACTAAATATAATCATTAGAAAATATACAACCCCCCACCCCTAGGTCACTAGTAAACCATGTTATCATCACAGCATTCAATATCCAAGGAGAGGTCTTTTCTTCATCTTGACTGGGGGTGGTTTCTCAGATTCCCTGGATCTCCTTCCATGGTTCCAGCTCCTACCTGAATCTACCAAATAGTCACCTGGATTCAGAGGCAGACAGTTCCTGTTACACATTGAAGTTCACAGGGTGCAGTACATCTCAAAACCGTCACAATTTCTGTTCCCAGGAATTCTAGGATCAACCAAGCTACAAACAAACAAAGTCTTAGCACCATGGTCATGTTTCCTCAGTCCTCCGGCAGTTCGGCTGGCCCTAGGACCCAGATGAAATCTCATTCTTCCAGGTGGCAGCAGCAACAACTTCAGCTTTCCAGGCAGCCTTCCCGGCAGCAACTCCAGCCTTCACCAGATCTCTCAGTAGAACAGCTTCTTCTACCAGGATCTTGTCAGGAGAAAATTCTGACTGTCTCTCTCTAGGGTTTTTCTTTTATAAGTACATAGCATTGGCTGTGTTTCAGCCAACCCCTTCCTGTTATGTCAGCAAGGGGAGACAGAGTTCACACCTTCTGTTTCTTTCACAGAGGTTTGATTAGTTACTAAGGGCTAAGTACTTGCTTACTTGACATAATAAAAAAAAGGGTCTTCAAATTTAAATTAATTACCATTATATTCTGTATTCCAAAGAGAGTTAATAAAAGGGGGTGGGGTGGGTAGAGGGAATCTATTTGTACAAAAATATTTACAACAGCTCTTTTTTGGTGGCAAAAAATTGGAAATTGAGGGGATACTCATCAATTTGGGAATATCTGAACAAACTGTGGTATATGACTTTAATGGAATACTATTATGCTATAAGAAATGACAAGCAGGATGATTTCAGAAAAATCTGGAAAAACTTACATGAATTGATGCAAAATGAAGTGAGCAGAAGCAGGAGAACATTGTACACTGTTACAGCAATATTTATGATGAAAAGTTGCGATTACGTTAGCTATTCTCAGCAATACAATGATCCAAAGTCAATCCCATAGGACTCAAGTCGAAAAAAAGCTATCCACCTCCACAGAAAGAACTAATGGTGTCTGAATACAGACTGAAGCATACTATTTTTCCCTTCTTCCCTTCTTTCCTTTTTCCTTCCTTCCTTCCTATTTAAATTTTCTTACACAAAATGATTAACCATCTCAGTGAGAGGGGAAGAGGGAAGGGAACAGGGGACAGATAGAATTTGGAACTCAAAACCTAAAAAAAAAAGTGTTAAAAATAGTTTTTACATGTAATTGGGGGAAATTAATATTATTTTTAAAAACAGATGTGATACAGCTTTAATTCCATATACATGACAATTATGATTAGTAGGAATGAGGATACTTACCTGTTACAGTGGTTCTTCAAAGAGGAGATTATCACTGTTCTTGGAGACTTAATTTTCTTGATGTAAAAAGAATGATCATGCCTGTGAGGCAGCAAGGGGTCCTAGTGTTTGATTTTTAGGAGGCATATTTCTTGATTCTGCCCAGTAACATTTTGGGGTTGGGCCATCACGTATATACAGCCAGATGGGCTGGCAAAGAAATCAGGGACTCCTTACTAAAATTTCAATCTGTCCCACAAGTAAATAGGGGAAGACCTAGAAAATGCCACTAAAGCATATTGTTTGAGGGTGAGAAATGGGATCAGGTCACAGCCAACTCAGTCATTCAACAAGCATTTATTAAGTGATAAGTATTTACTTATGTTTTATGGTGTTCAGCATTTTCTTGGCACTCAATGCCTTTCATGCAGGAAAAGAAACCAAAACCAATGGAACGGCGGCTCAATGAACGTTACTGCAGTTAAAACTGGTCTGACCTCACACCTCGCGTAAGGGCGTAAGAGAGCAGCACTCTTCAGACAGCCGGCGGGAGGGGGTTGGGCTCCCAACGCCAGAGGCCTCAGTGCGCAGGTTCCTCCTCAGGGGCAACGGGAAGTGGTCGCCAGTGCGCAGGCGTCTCCTTCCATCCGGGTGCTGGCCGAGGCTGGTTGCGGCGGGGTGGGACGAGGGGCGGGGCCAGTGGTTCATTGTGCGCAGCAGTGAGAGACTGGCTGGGATCTCAGGCCCGGCTCGAAGTTGGTGAAGCCGCTGCCGCTGCCGCCCTCACCCTGCAGCTCAGGAGCTGCCTCCGCTGAGTTCTCCCTCTCTAAAATGGCCGCCACTACCTCTGGTTCTTCCTCTACCACCTCTGCAGCCTCGGGGCAGTCGGAGAGTAAGAAGATCAGCGACTTGCGGGTGATCGATCTCAAATCGGAGTTGAAGCGGCGGAACCTGGACGTTAACGGGGTGAAAAACGTGCTCGTTTCCCGGCTCAAGCAGGTGAGGCCCGGCTGGGGACGCGAAGGAGGGGGGGCGGCGTCCTGCGCGGTCCAAGGCCGCGCCACCCGCCCTCTCCCCTTTTTTCTTAGGACGTTGCGGTTGGGCTTGCCTCGAGCTCTCCGAACCCGCAGGGATCTGTTTGTGGGGAGGGGGCTGCGGTGGCATTGCTGCGCGCCCCCCCCATCTTTAGCCCCACGCCCACCCCCACCCCTACCTGGGGCCGCGGGGCTGCCCACTCCCCTCCCCCATGCCGCCTGGAATTCACGGGCCGGGGCGTGATGCTCGCGGGCGGGTTCCAGGCTCCGCCGCACCGGGCTTCGCCGCGTCTGCGCCGAGCGCCGGCCGGGCTTTTCGAGGAACGGTGGCGATTTAAGGAGCCGCGAAGAGGCTTGTGCAAGAGGCGAGAGCATGGCGTTCTCCCGATCTAAAAGGGGCCGGGCACTTTTTGGGTTTTCAGTAAAGTTACCATGTTTGGTTCAAATGTCTCTTTTTACCTTAATGAAGTTGGTAGTTAGAAGGGATAGTTGGAGTGCAGATAACCTATGCATGTAGAGATCTAGATTTTCTACGTAATATAGACTATGTTATATAGGTACATATTCTGAAATGTACATTACTTTTAGATACACGTAAAGATATAGATACATACACGTATTTTAACGTTTAGCATAGTATCTATGTTAGTACTGAATATAGATAACAATACATTTTATATTACAAATGGGTATCTTTGCATTTAGAGATCTGTACATAAATCCACGTAGAGAAAGATTAGATAGATTTATGTCTAGACAGGTCTACATAAATGTTTGTGTATATATAGAGAGAGATCTAGATACGTAAACTTAATGTATAGAGATCTTAACAAACTTACGTATAGAGAGAGCTACGTAAATCTATGTAGAAAAATCTATATACATAAACTTAGTTATATAGAGAGAGCTACGTAAATCTTGGTATATAGGTGACCATAATTTTAATTTTCACGTCCCATAGTAACGGTTGGCCTTTCAACGGTTCAATCTCCACAGTTTATTTCTGGGTGTGTCGGGATTGTGGGGGAGGGAAAAAAATTCATCAGAAGAATAAAGGGAACACTTGTTATTAAATTTAAATGGCTCGTGATATACAATACTTAAGTAGAACTTAGTAATTAGTTGTCCAGTTAATATTCTGCCCCTCCCCATGGGTCCAGTTTATATTTAATTGTCTCCCCCCTTGTATTGTGATTCTTATACATCACTACAATCTGGTTTTGCTAATCATGTAATGGAGTTTTTCCTGCAAGTATGCCTTACTTACTCTTTTAAGTAGCTTAATTTCTTGAAGTAGGTTTTCTGACAGGGCTGCTTATTTTAATACCTTGTATTCTCAAGAGATTTGAGATTTGTTCATTTTTTATTTCATCACTAAAATGTCAATTTCAATGAAATTTGAAATTTAATTTATTATTAAAACATCCATTTAAAGAGAATTTGTATATTAACCTACCTTTCTAACATAGGCAATTGAAGAGGAAGGAGGTGATCCTGATAATATTGACCTGTCTTCTTCCGGTGATACTTCCAACAAGAAAGCAGCAGCCAAAAGCAAAGGTTGTTAAAAGCTTTGAAAATGTGTGTGTTATATAACTCGTCTGTGCTCTTGTGTTATTTGCCCTGTTTATATAGTGCTATGCTTTGCTATTTGGCATTGTCGTTCTGCCTTCTTATATCATGGAAGACTTCATAGTAATGATTGGCAGAGTGGGGGTGACTTTAATTTTGTATATAAGATTGATTTGACTCAGCCTTGATCTAAAACCTGAACTTTATTAATTTATTTTTTTCTTGGCAAATTCATTGTCGCTAGATAAGCTAGCTGTTACCAATTTAGTTATAATACTCCATGTTAATAAAATTCAAATTAGTGTATATTCATTGTAATTAACAGTTTGGAACCGAGCTTTTCCTTTCCTCCATTTTTTTTCATTTATAATGAGAACTCGATATTTTTTTGTAATTTTATCAAAAAATTCCAGTAATGTAAGACATTAAAGTTGGTTTGGGGAGGCCATCTTGTTTAATTTTACTTTTCTGGATTTCAGTAGAATTCTTGTTTTTCCTTAACTGTTTCATATTAAATGGGACTGTCCTCTTTAATCTAAGTTCCTAAAATTTATCGCTTGACTGTGTCAGTGAGTGCTTAATAAGATTTATTTTAGAACTTATGGTAAATTCTTTTAACCCTGATTAATTCCTTCTAATGCTATTTTGAAAATCCTGTAAATTACAAAGAAACATATATAGTAAAATGATAATTGATAACTAGGAATGTTGGGATTTCACATAGTTCAGATACTGTTTTTGTGATTATTAAGTAAAACATTCTAATTTTTTAGTTTGGCTTCTTTGAGTTCTCTTAAGAAGGAAGAAATCAGGCAAAAATCAGTGCTTAAATTAAGGACACTGAAATTAAGAACTACTTGAACATTATTTCAGTTTTTGGACCTTTAATTCCCATGTATAGTACTTCTTGTCAGGTCTCATGTTACCTGATAGTTGATGGGTTGTTTTTTTTCCTCCTTCTTTCTTTCTCTTTCTGTCTTCGTGTCCCTCCATTTTCCCCCCTTTCACCCTCTCTTTCTCTCCATTTCTTAGGACTAAGTCTTCCTATCTCTCCCTATAAGAAGCATAGCTACCATTTGTATGCCTGATCTCGCTGTTGCTCACCTTGCCTCATATTTTCTACACCTTCCTGGGTTAGTTCTACTATCCTTAGGCAGTTTAGTGGCCCTGTGCTGTTGGGAGACTACTAAATTGGTGATGAACTTGGAGTGGACCCCCAGTATTGGCTTTAGCATTACTGTAGCTCAGAACTGAGCTCAAGCCATCCACCAGCTTCAGCCTCCATATTAATTGGGATTACAGGCATGTGCCACTTTGCCTGGCCTAAAGATTCTTAAACTAGGTGAATGAATTAAAAAAAAAAAGTTCTGCTTAACAGTATTTCAGTATAATTGGTTTTCATTGTGATTATATGTATTTAATTTTATTTTATACTGTTTACTTAACCTTTTAAAACATTCTAAGAAGGGGTCCGTGACAAAAAGAAGATTTAGAATCCTTGTGTTACCATAAATTTTATAGTAATATGTGTTCCTAGAATATATTATACAAAAGCATTTCACTTAGCCAGAGGTCATTTATTTGATGACTTTAACTTTGGAACATGGATAAGAAAACACAAAAAATCTGGATCTGCAAAGTAATAATAGAATTTTTATTTACATGAGTGTTTTCCATTATCTTATTTGATAATCAAAATCCTGTGAGATAGGTTTGATTACTATCCCTATTTAATAGATGAATTAAATAATGAATAAACAGGAATTAGTAACTGTCTGGCACAGGATTTGAATTCTGATTTCCCTACTCTATTCACTACCCCAGTGGTGTGTCAAACTTAAAAAGAAAAAGATCCCTGTGGGCCACATTGACTTTGAAAACCAAGAATTAACATCTGTATCATATTGTATTTTTATTTTGTTAAATATTTCTCAGTTATAATTTCATCTGATTTAGTTGCTCTGTTAACTTTGCAGCCCAGAGGCTATGAGTTTGACACTTTTACACTATATCACTGGCTCGCTTACTGTAAGAAAAATACATCAAAGCTCAGGTTATTTGCTCACAGGAAAGTCATTCCTGCCCTTGGAGCTTAGTTAATCTTACTTAAGATAGTTTTATTAATTGGATAATCTTATTTTTCCCCAACCCATAGCAAGTCAAAAGTGGTGAGATGGGAATTACTATAGAGGGAAACTTGTTTTTTGAAAGCAGCAGAAAGTTTCAGCAGAAAGCCAGGGAGAAGACAGAAACTCCCAAAAGATGACAACTTAAATCATGATAAACCACTTATTATAGAGGAAAACTGTTAGCCACCTTAATAGTCCCTGAGAGCAATTGAATTAATAAGCATGTACAGTTTTTCTTAAAAAAAAAACCACCAAAACAACTCAATTAGCTTTTTGTTGGAGAAAGTCAAGAAATGTGTGATACATTTTTGTTTAGATTTATAAGAAAGTGGTAATTAAAAGGCCTTCATAATCTTCTTTTATCTGGGAAATTCACTTATTTGGAAAAGTTATTCTCCTCATGATGCCAGATAAATGGTGTCCTGTAATTTTATTTTAAAATACTGTGGTAAAACTTGATGTCATAAGACTAATTGTGGGAAAGACCTTATAAAAAAATAAATTTGTAAAGAAATGCAGTAATATAATCAATAATATTAGTTTTGAGTTCTATTTAACTTTTGACTTCTATTTGGCTTCTATTTAACTTCCTTTTCAATCTAGGGATAAAATTTTATTTTTAATCAACTTTTTAATATCCTCTGTTTACAAATCTAGGAGACTTTTCTAGATTATTCACTGTTTACTTAACCTTTTTTTTTCTTTTTAAATTTTATTTTAGTTTACATCATTCATTTCCATGAGATTTTGAGTTATATATTTTCTCCCCATCTTTCCCCTACCCACCGCCCCAAAACAGCCATCCCAGTGTATCCCCCCTCCCCCAATCTATTCTCTCCTATGTCTTCCCCCC
>CM053582.1:451318401-451374265 GCA_028627135.1 Pseudochirops cupreus
GCGCCACAGGCTCCACGTGACCACATTCAGCCTATTAGGGAACAGAGTATACTTTCAAATATCCAAGGGTCCTCAGAGTCACGTAGCCACTTTAGCAAAGGGCCTAGGGGCAGGGAAGGTCTTCAGATTCCCATAACAATCATGTACCCATTTCAAACTTATATTGCTATGCAGTGTGAGATTTTGGTCTATACCTACTTTCTGCAAGACTACTTTCTAGTATTCATAGCAGTTTTTGTCAAATAGTTCTTGCTTCAGTAGCTGGGATGTTTGAGTTTATCAAACATTAGGCTGTCGTGCTTATTTGTTCCTGTATATTGTTTTCCTAAACTATTCCACTGAGATTCTTGTTCAGTACCAAATTGTCTTGATGGTTACTACTTTGTAGTATAGTTTGAGATCTTATACTGCTAGGTACTTTTCCTTTACATTCTTTTTCATTGGTTGCTTTGATATTCTTGATCTTTTGTTCCTCTAGGTGAATTTTGTTATTATTTTTTCTAGCTCTGTAAAGCAATCCTTTAATAGCTTGATTGGTATGGCAATGAATAAGTAAATTAATTTGGGCAGTATTGTCATTTTATGATGTTGGTTCAACCTGCCCAGGAACTTTGGCTGTCCAAAGTTTCCAGTTCAGGATCAAATCTTTTACTATTTTGCCTTCTTTTGAATAGCATCATATACTAAAATTTCCTCTTTCTCCTAGAATTAAAATTGCCATGCATCCAGCTAGGTATTAAGGAAAAAGCAGTCTTTATTTAGATTCTCACTGAGACAACAAAGACCAATGAAATCCACCTTAACCATCACCAAGGGATTTTAATTTTTAACAGTTATTCTTATTCTGAATTTTTTTTTGTGAGAATATAGACCTGTGATTTCACTAGGACAGGGGAGTTCTACCAGTCAACAGAATGATTATAACTTATAGTCATAGTTTCCAGGACCACTAAGAAGTTAAGTTCCTTACTCATGATGATACAAGCTAGTCTATGTCAGAGGGTAGGCTTGGACCTATGTCTTCTTTATTCCTCTATCTACTACATCGTACTGCCTCACATTAATTTACTTAAATGGTCCATAAAGTGGTCTATACTGAACATTTCACTCAAATTAATTTATAGCGAAAGTTATATTTAAACATAAAAACAATAACTTTCACTAGATGCTCTGATAAATTCTGATTATACAGTTATGTGTATATTTTAAAAAATTATATAGTAGGCATTTAATAAATGAATTCTGAATTGAATGGATAGAGTAGTCAATGTCTGTACTGTTCTAGCTTTCTTTTATCCATGTTGCATTAAGTCCTATAGTTCTTTACATACTTCTCATATTTGTGACTCCTAATGGCAGTAATTACATTGACATAACAGTCTATTCACACATTTTTAAAAAAATCATTGAACGTTTAGATTGTTTTCAGATTTGGTTACTGCAGGGTATTTAAATTTTATAAGATAATCCTTGTTAACCCAAATGAATGTCTAATTATTAAAATTTCAATGTGACATTCAACCCACCTCCTGCCAGTTTCAGTTTCCTAAAAGTAAAGATCTATCTGATAATGTCTACTGCTTACCAAAAACAACCCTTCAATGACTCACAACCTTTACCTATCTTTCAAAGCTCTCCACAATGTGATCCTGAAAGTCAGTGAGGTATTAAGGAGAAAGAATTTGTCATGGAGACAGATAGACCTGGGTTACTCTAAGCAAGTAACTACAATACTTTGAGCCTTGGTTTTCCCATCTGTAAAATGACAGTAACTATCCCTGTATTTCCTACCTCATAGGTTTGTTGTGAGGAAAACACTTTGTAAACCTGGAAGTGTTATATAAATAAATGTGAGCTCTTAATATTATTAAAAATTTATCTTTTCAATCTTACCTCCCACTTATCTCTCATTTCAGTCAAACTAGATCACTTCCCCAGTTAGTTTCATGTCTTTATTCATGGCCTTCTTCCTCCTCCACCTTTCCTAGAAGTTCCAGTTAGTTAACTCCTACATATCCTTCATGGCTCCATTCAGATTCTAACTTCCCCATGAATTACCATTTCATGTTGCAATTTAAAATGATCTCTTCCTTGTTTGAACTAATATAATACTTTATATGTCTTTAATTGCACTTTAATATTATGTTACATGATAATTATTTGTATCTTATTTTTCTGTGTTAGGGATTGCATCAGCCTAGGGCACTGATGCCTGTTCCCCAGTGCCACTTTACATCCATTAAATATTAAGGTCCATGAGGTAAAGCACCATGTTATATTTTCTTGTATCTCACATAGTTCTTCGGATAGTAATGTACACATAGTAGTTTAGTTGCTCAGTTATTTATTAAATGGAAAAGTAACAATTTTAAGCAGTGTCAGGGAGATACTTTAAATAAGGGGACTTTCTTAGGATTCTTTAAATCATACTATTTAGAGAAATTACTACAATATCTACATGGGAGGTAAGAGAGACAGAAGAAGTATTTTGTACTCTCCAACCCCCTCTCCTATGACCATTTCTTCCCTTTTACTGCCCAGTCTTTCCAACCTTATTTCTGAAGCATGAGGCCTGGGTTCTCCTAGTATGCCCAGAGGCGAGAAGCATGGTAGAGAGTAATTTGAGTGAAGATCAATACAGGCAGAAAAAAAAGCACTATTGTAATTAGAGTGGATCACCTGGACAGAAAGAGGATGTAGATGAAGACTTTAGGAAACAGATTTAAAAGCTCAGCACAAAGTTCTGGTGAAGGGAAGATTAATTATACAGAAATCTGCTAAAATTCTTCTACCAGAAGCAAAGCAACTAATAATTTCTTGACTTGCCTTACTGATACTTTTGTTCTTTAAAAGACAGAGGAAGCAATAAGGTGAATTTCAGTTCTGAATCTGTTTCTTACCCACGTGGCTTCTGTAGTAGAAATGGTAGCAATACTGGGGGCAAGTGACCCTTCAGTCATAAAATTTGTGAGAAAGAAGAGAAAGCTAAGCATTGATATTTACCCATAGGTGTGTATAGGACAAATTTTAAAGAGTTCAGAAAAAGCCTGGGTGGAATCACACGGGCTAAAATTCTACATGGCAGGGTGGCTGGGTGGCACAATGAATAGAGCACTGGTCCTGGAGTCAGGAGGACCTGAGTTCAAATTTGGCCTCAGACTTTTAGCACAAAAACTAGCTGTGTAACCTTGGGCAAGTCACTTAACCCCAATTGCCCTGCCCTTCCCCCTCCAAGAAGAAAAAAATATTCTATATGGGAAGTCAGTTAGGGAGGGACAGGAAACTATACAAAATGAAATTCAAAAGACATAAATAAAAAGCTCTTTTTTTATATAGGTATAGTTATTGCCATTTACCAATGAGAAAAGGAGATATATCTGAAGAGAGAAGGATATAAGGAACTGAACAGGTCTTTAAGATGTGTGTGTGTGTGTATGTGTATGTAACTACTATACAGGTAGATCAGGGAAGAAAAGTTGAATGGAATAGTGTATAGAGAATCATGCTGAAAGTCAGCTTCACTTTATGAACAAGTGTCTTAACTCACAGTGCGAGTGCCTTCGGTAACTCTGTAAGACTATAAATTGTAGAACAGTTGCCATTCTGCTTTGACAGAGGGAGCAACGACACTTTAAAGTTCCTTACAGTAATGAAATCATAGACCCAAATTTTATACACACTTTTGTTGTTGTTGTTTTTGCTTTTTGGAGGGCAATTGGGGTTGTTACTTGCCCAAGGTTACATGGCTAGTACGTGTTAAGTGTCTGATGCTGAATTTGAACTCAGATCCTCCTGACTTCAGGGCCAGTGCTCTGTTCACTGTGCCACCTAGCCTCCTCTGTAGACCCAAATTAAAAAAAAATTCAGGAAAATGTTGAACTTATAGTTTATCTAGATTTTAAAAGTTTTAATCATATTTTTTTAGTGTTGTACTCTCTCTTATTAAAAAGAAAAATAATTAAGCAAAACTGATCAACAAAATTACTATATTTGACAATGCTTGCAACATTCTGTTCCTTTAGTATACCACTCCTCTGCTGGAAAGAGGGAAATAAGTTGCATTGCCTATTATTTGGAACAAAAATTGGGTTATTAATATTAATCTAAATTCAACTTCCTTTTACTGTTTATATTTACATGTGTAGTCCTTGTGAAGGGAAAGAGGACATTAGGTGTAGGGAAGGAGTCCAAGGGTAAAGAGGGACCTAATATGGTGGGGTTTGTCATCAAGTAGCTTGAAGGGAAGCAATTTCTTGCCTCTTCTCCCTCTACCTTTATCAAAGAGAGGTTTTCATTCCTGCCAGAAGGGGAAAGAAGTAGGAAGCTAGGGCTCTACCATTCTGTTCTCTTCAGGGTCAGGGTAGGCAGGAGATATGATCAGGTGCAAGCTAACTTCTGATCACTTTGTCATTTTGGAGGGGAAGACCTCAAGCACTATATTCAAAGCTTGACCTCCCTTCCCCATCTAATACCAGTTCCATAATGAACACACATAGCAAATAGCAAAGAATTCCATTTATCCAAATCATAGCAAAATAGAAATCAGAGAAGGTATACATATATATATGTATATGTATATATATATATATATATATATATACATATATACATACACACACACACACACACACACACACACACACCAGACAAAACAGAGTGAAGGTGTTTTCCTGTTGGGAGTGAGGTAACTCAGCTGAACCAAGAGAGGGGGTCCTGTTTCTCACCTAAGGGGAAGCTCCCAGAAGTCTTTAGTCTAGCAAGCTGGGGGTACAGACAGGATAGAGACTGCCAACTCTACTTATGTCTTCCCAGTCTTTTCCTTAAGCAACTTGAAGTGAGATTGAACTCTTCCATCTTTTCTCTTGAAGTTGAAAACCAGAAATACCCTAAACAACTTGATACTTGAAGATGGTAATTTCTTGACTTGCTTTACTGATTTTCTATCTTCATATCTTTCTATCTTCAAAAGGTAGAGGAATGAATAAGAAGAATTTCTATTCTGAATCTGCCCTTTATACAAGGCAGGTTATTCATCTCTACCAATAAGGAGGGAATCCCATACTAATGGACTTTGGGACAGAGGTTACACTTGTAGATTCTGGGGCTTCTTATCCTAATTCTTACTTACTAGCAAGTTGGCTACATGTCTCTTTCCTCCAGGATCCTAGGGGTGCCCATCAGGAATTGTGATATCTTTTTAATGCTATCTGTTCGTGCCACATAGAGTTAATAGCTCCTTCGTATTTAAAGGTTGACCAGACTATTCTTTTTTTCTTTTTGGAGGGCAATTGGGGTTAAGCAACTTGCCCAAGGTCACATGGCTAGTTTTGTGTCAAGTGTCTGAGGCTGGATTTGAACTCAGGTCCTCCTGACTTCAGGGCCCTTGCTGTATTCACTGCGCCACCTAGCCGCCCCTTGACCAAACTATTAACACTACACTCTCAATTTAACTAGTTTTAAATTCCTCTGTCACTGATAAGCAATTGACATAAATTAATTTATACAAAAGAACACTTAGTGAAGCAAAAGGAAAAAAACTAAAGCATAACAACATCCTCTCAAATCAGCTACACAGTCATTCTTCTAACACTTCATTTCCTGGGAAAAGTGAGCTCAGAATGAAAGTTGCTACCTCAAAACATTCATCCCACCAAGTTGACTTCTAAATATAGCATAGCTGTTGAAGCAACAGAGAGCTATGCAGTCACAGGCAACTTGGCAGGGGCCTGGGTAGGGAGGTAAAGGCCAGTGGCTTTTCTCTCTAACCAAGTTTGTAGCATTTTGACTCATTCATTTGAATGCAGCTAGGGAGAGAAGAGGCTTTCGCTGGTTCATAGTATCTTTTGTATGCACTCTTAGCTTTAGTTCAGTAGTCAACTGAAAGTCCTTTTCTCACGCATGTATAGAGGCTCTGAATTAGAGAGTTAGGACTCTCTATTGCACATTATAGATTTCCAGAATCAGGTTTCTCCAGATCCAGGCAGGCAAGATCCTGAAACATGCTCCAGAAATTGGGCCCTCATTGGCCAGTTCCTATGTTACACATTACTATAGTCATTATATGTATTATTCTTTTTTTTTTGTATATGTATTATTCTTCTCTGAGTCTATTTATTTTGCCCATCATCAGTTTATACAAGATTTCTGTTGTTTCTCTTAAGTACTAATATTCATTTTTTCTTATGGTACGGCATTTTAAAATATTCAAATGCCATAATCTGATTGGCCATTTTGCAATAGTTGGATACCTGTTTTGTTTGGTTTTTTTTCTATGACAAAAAGTGCTGCTAGAAATATTTTAGTGATCTTGGGACCTTTCCCTCTGTCTTTGACTTCCATGGGGTATGTGCTCAGAAGTGGGATCCCTAAGTCAAAGGGAATATATAATTTAGTGACTTTGTTACATGATTTCAAATTGTCTTTGGACTAATTGATTAACTCCTCCAACAGACTGTTGATATATTGGCCCAACAGATCCTTTAGCACTTAATATTTCTCTCCTTTATTATCTTTGATACTTGGAATAATGTGAGGTGAAACCTAAAAGTTGGTTTGTTTTGTATTCTTATTATGAGTGATTTGGAATATTTCATACAGTTATTGATTATTTGCATTATTTTATCTGAAATGCTTATATTTGTTCTTAAAATAAATTTGTATTGATGCACTTTAAAAATATATTTACAACTATTAACAAAAGAGAAAAAGATTAATTGTCTGAATATGCAGTTAAGAAAAATAGAAAACTGATACATAAAAGCATAAAAAAAATTCCTGAGACCAAAGGAGAAATGGAGTGAAATTAAAAAAAATAATATAATAAAGAAATAGGCTTTTAAAAAAGCTTCATTAATGCCTTTGTAAGGGTAGAGGTTACAATCACTCTATCTCACTTAATCTGGTTATCTTTTTTTCCTAAACAGATGTCTATATAATAATTTTTAAGAGGATTTTGTATTTTGGAATAAAACAAAGTGCCAGAAAATTGATAGATGAAAAAAATTCAATGATTCTTTTGTTGAAAATCTATTTTTTACTATCATCCATTAATTTAGATATGAATTTATTGTCAGATAAGCATACAATGAGCATTCTCATTTGCATTTAATTAATTCTTTCATTACAATGTATTTAAGGTCTAGAATATGCCAGACATATCGTTGTCATATATCTCCAAAAAAACCATTTCCATGTAATTTGTCATCTGTGTATTTTATGTTTTTTTTTTACTTTCTGATTATTACTGGCAGATGCAATTGTTTCTTGGTACTTCTGTTTATCAGACTCTGTACTCTGGTCACACATGCATTTATTTTTTCTGATCAAATTCTCATGTTAGCCGTGTGAGATACATAACTTACTATCTTGAGTATCCAACTATTCCACACTTGTGCTTTGTGATTATATCTTACTCATAAAGAAATATAGTATAAAGAAAATCTTTAATGTAATATAATTCCATGATCCAATGTAATTAAAAGATATCTTTATCAGATAAGAATATATCTTGTTTGATTTATCAGAATTGTATAAATTTGGTATACACAGGGCCCACCATCTCCATTGAAAGAATATCAGCTAGCTATAGCAAGAAGTATGTGGGATTGGTTGATAAAGCTGGTCATATCCTGTGGCATTTATATAAAAACAGGAAACTAGTTTGGAATTGAGGGTTTTAGTATCTAGAAGCTAAGTGAGAAATGCAGATTGGAACATGCTTTTTTTTAAATTATATTTTTCTTGGTTTTTTTTGAGGGGGCAACTTTTTTGCAGCATGGCTAACATGGAAATATATTTTATATCAGTATAAATGTGTAGTCTATATCAAATTGATTGCCTTCTCAAGGAGGAGGGAGGGAAAGAATTTAGAACTCAAAATTTAAAAAAATTAATGTTAAAAATTCTTTTTCCATGTAACTGAGAAAATTTTTTTAAAAATCAGTGACTGTTAATCTTTTATCGTTCTTTCCCAAAAACTAGTTCCTGGTTTTATTTGTCGATTCAAATTTTTTTGCTTTTAATTTTATTTTATTTTCATTTATTTTTATTTATTTAATTTATTTTAATTTTATTAATTTCTTCTTTTGTTTTCAGAATTTCATCTTTGTTGTTTAGTCGGGGAATTTCAGTTTGTTAGCGTGCTAGTTTTTTATGTTGTATGCCCATTTCATTGATTTGTTTTTTCTATAGATTTGAATTTTCTCTAAGGACTGCTTTAGTTGTTTCCTATAAATTTTGGTATGTTATCTCTCATTATTGTCATTTCTTCTGAGAAGATTTTTCCTAGTTTTTATAATTGGTCCTTTGACTCAGTTCTTTAGAATGAAGTTTTTAAATCTCCAATTACTTTTAAATAATTTTTTGCAAAGACCCTTTATATTCTTTATAGCATTGTGATCTGTAAATAAAATGTATAATATTTTTACTCTTATCTTTTGGTGACATCTTTATGCTTTTTAAAATGTTCCATGAATATCTGAGAAATATGTAAATTATTTTTTATGCCCATTCAACAATTGCCAGAGATTTATTTAACATTTTAAATTTTTCTAAAGTTCTATTCAGGTCCTTATCTTCTTTCTTGCTTATCTTTTGTTTAGATTTGTCTAGATCTGAAGGGGGCATTTTGAGGCCTACTACAATATAGTTTTACTCTCTGCAGTGGTACCTTGACTTACAAGTTTAATTCATTCCATTACTGAGCTCATAACTCAATTTGCTTGTATAGCAAATCAATTTTCCCCATTGAAATTAATTGAAATGCCATTAATCTGTTCCAGCCCCCAAAATGCCACCCCAGTATTTTTTTGTTACGTGTTTTTAAATAAGTATTTATAAATAACAAATATTGTATAAAAACATAATAAAAGAGAATGTAAAGAAATAAACTGGTTTTATAAAGTGTATATTTACCTTGGATATCAGATGACTTCAGCTAACAGAAGATACTGGTGGAGGTGGAGGATGGAGGAGATAGATGGAGGTTAAAGGAGTTTTGTTTCATGCTCTTTTGTTCACTTTCATTCACTTACTCGCTACACTCTTAATGCTACACTTTATCCCTGAACTTAATTGCCACAATATCTTTTTTACTTTCACTTAACTTAATTTTCTTCACTGGGGAGGTAAAACATACGTGGACTGAACGAGTAAGGTATGGGGATGCTGGGTGGGTGTTGGGTTGTGACTTTTGCTGTGCCAACCAGTGGCGGCTCATACCTCAAATTTTGGCTTGCAATTCAAAGCAAAAAATTGACCCAGTGACAAGTCCTATCTCGGAAATCTCATAAGTTGGTGCACTAGTATGTCAAGGTACCACCGTATATTAACTTTTCATTTAAGTATTTAAATGCTGTGGTATTTGCTTCCTATATGTTAAATACTGATGGGTTCTCTAAGGTTCCTTTAAGCTGAATGTATTTTCTCTTTTCTGTATTTGAAACCATCATTGCTACCCTTTGGTTGTTGTCATTTTTCAATTCACCCCAAGCATAATAAACTTTGCTCTAGCCCTTTATTTTAACTCCATGTGAATATTTGTGTTTCAAATGTGTGGGGTTTTTTTAAAAAGCTTTTCGGAGGGGGGAAGGCAGGGCAATTGGGGTTAAGTGACTTGCCCAAGATCACACAGCTAGTAAGTGTTAAGTATCTGAGGCCGAATTTGAACTCAGGTCCTCCTGACTCCAGGCCGGTGCTCTATTCACTGCTCCACCTAGCCACCCCTCAAATGTGTTTCTTATAAATATAATTGTTGGATGCAGCTTTCCCATCCATACTAATATACTCATGTTTTATATATGAGTTAATTCCATTGAAATTTACAGTTATAAGTACTCTATATTTCTTTCTATCTTATCCTCTTGTACTTTTCCTCTCCTTGCTTCCACCCTCTTATTTACAAATAAGAGAAAATGAAAAGGGAGAGGGAGTTTGCCTAAAACTTGCAATCTGTAAATAAAGTGGTCTGTTTTTGCAGTTGTCCTTCTTCTCTTCCCCTTGCTCTGCCCTGATCCCAGGTTTTTACTCTGTCTTCCTATCTTTTAAAAATCCCCCCTTTAACATTGGAATTCCTTTTGTTTATGACTTTTCCTTTACCTGTACTAGCTCCCTTCTTAAACCTGGTTTCCGCTCCATTAATCTATCTCTCCCATTTCTGTTTTCTAAGAACATCAAAACCAAATAAAACTACCTTTAGCCCCTCTCTGTTTTATTTACCTTTCTTTATTATCTTTGAAAATATTAGGTTTCTGTGAAGGCCTTTGTTGCTTATTCTCTTATTTTCACACAAACAATTCATCCCAATATAGTCCCTCCCAGTCCTATGTACTTTTCTGTCTTTCTTTTGACTCCTATGTTTCCATTTCATAGTATCTACTCAGTTCCATCCTTTTTTTTATCAGGAATTCTTGGTAATCCTCCATTTCATCATGCACATACTTTATATGTATGTACATATCTATGAATCCTCTGTGTAAAGATGATAGTTAAACTCTTGAGAGCTGATAATATTATTTAGAGAGTGGAGTTGGAGAAGACTCCCCAGGATTGATTGGAGAATACCTACAGTTTAGGGGCATAATACAGATGATGAATTGGCAAAGTAGATTGAATGATCAGATAGGTTGTATGTCTCAGAAGGGGTGCTGTTCAATTAATAGTATGTGCTCCCCCACATCCCCTTTCCCTTACTTGACATTTCCCTTCCCAAACTGTTTTAAACATTCCTGATGAGCTGAGACTATACCTAGAAGGACTGAGGGCCTCCTTCACTCCTTAGCTGGATATTTTGAATCATGAAACCAGGGGTCAAAGCCCTGGAAGGAAGAAAGGTGCTTCTAGAGACCAAATTCCAATAAGCTAGCTGAAGCAGTGCTCACCTGGAAGTGATGAGAACTATGTCCTAATCTCTTTTTTTTTTTTTAAGACTAATCCCTTTTCTGACTAACTCTGGACTTCAGTTTTCTTCTTCATAAAAGATCCCTTGCTCTAATAGCATGTGACTCATCAAGATTTGAGCTTCATTTAACTGTCTTAACCTCATTTTTTTTCTTTTTTCAAAGCATTTACTTAAATGGCATTAGAAAGAGCAGTAATTTCAAAGCATATTCTCCCAAAACCAAGGGTATCTTTTCCCACAAATATACCTGAGAGTCCAGGGGATTTGGGGGTGGGGAGAATGAACATTAATTAAAATATAGTGATAGTGAGGGCTATGTGTAAGGAATATTTGTGGACCAAGGCCACTTATATCCCTGGAAAGATAGGGCCTTAATATCCTTTCAGAATATTTGGTATGTCTATCCACTGTTCAGTTGGACTGGCTCTTCTTTTCTCACAGTTCCTTCAGTGGAACAATGGTTCATCCTTGCTTGCTCCTCCATAGAGGATGGTATCTTTTTTGGACAAGCCAATCTGCTTTTTTTATTTGTTTGTTTAATACTTTAAACTAAAAGTATTGATGTGCATTGTTTTTACATTACAAACATTTACAGACTACTTCTGCTTCGTGGGAGATCCTTTCCATAACAAAGTAAAATAGTTAAGTAACCTGTGACCTGGACTTCATACAACATTTCACACCTGTAGTGCCTGCCACCTCTGTATTTAAAAAAAAATTAACAGCAATCTATTTTCTCTCTCTCCCACCCCTACCCCATTGGAATAAAAAGGGGCAGATTTCTTGTAACAAATATGCATAGTCACAACAAATTTTTCTAATGGCTGTACCCATATATCTATCTAATATGTCTATATCTACGTCCCAAGTCTATCTGTAAATCCATCTCTCTGTAATGGACAGCATGTTTTATCATCAAACCTCTGAAATCATGATATGGATTATAATTCTTACAGCTTTCAAAATGGTTTGTATTTACAGGATTGTATAAATTGTTCTCCTAATTTCATTCTTAGTTTATCAAAATTGTTCATTTTTTACAATATTGGTGTTATTATATAAACTGTTCTTCAGTGTCAATAAAAATTGATTCTTCCTTGGTGACTTGAGAGAAGTCACTTCTCTTTGAGGCCTTAGTTTCTTGTTTTGTAAAATCCAGGAGGGGAACTAGATGATTACTAAGTTCTCTTCTATCTCTAACATTATGGTTTGGGGGTTTTTTGGGGGGAGAGGGGATTGGAAAGGCTTTAAACTCTGTTTCAGTCCCTTTCCCCTTCACACACACAGTTTGCTGTAAAGTTTACTACTTCTTTCCAAGTAATCAGGCTTCCAGGTGGTTTGAAGTGAAGAAACAACTGAGCTAAGAACCTTAAAATCAATCGATCAATTAATCTCAATCAGTCAGGCATTTATTATGTATTTCCTATGTGCCAGCCACTGTGCTAAGTTCTAAGGACACAAATGTCCTTATGGCCTAATTTGAGAAGCAGCATGCAAAAACTTGAACATACAAGATAAATACAGTGTAAACTGAAGGTAGTTTGTCCTTACAAAAGGAAAGCGTTAGCAATGGGATATTAAAATTCTCCACACGGACCCAGCACTGTACTAGGCAATGGAAATACAAAGACAAAACAAAAAAACAAGTCTCAACTGTAAAGGAACTTGCAGCCTATGTAGAGGCATGTACACACATGGATAAGTGCTAAATGAGTAAAAACTAAATTGGGGCACGGGAGGGGCAGCTGAGAGTTATCAGGAAAGGCCTTATGTGGGTGGTTATATTAGAGCTGAGGAAAGGAAACTAGGAATTCTAAGCTAAAAGGAGGAAAGACTTCAAATATACACTTACATTCCACATATATAATAAATACACGTGAAATCTTAGCACAATGCAATTTATTAGCACCCATCTATAAACACTAATAAGTTAAATGAACAGCCTATATATCATGGGTTGTCGTTGTCATCTGGGGGGGTGGGTGGGGAGCTAAAGTGCTGTCCATAAAAGGCCAGGCTAATCTATTTTAGAAAGACTGACACTAGCGTGGGGGACAGCCTGTGCGAAGGCCCTGTCACGGGAGATAAAATGTCCTGTTTGAGGAACAGCAGGGCAGCCATTTTGGCAGACTTGTGGAATTCACTGTATTATCAAAAATAGTTTAAATAGGAAGCTATCAAATTGTTGGATTCTTCCGGGAGTCAAGATGATCAATCTCCTCAGTAGCACCCTCACAGTTCGGGATCTCTTTTTGCATGGGATTCCCCTCCCAGCTGTGAGCCTTTTCTGCTTTGTGGTGCTTGCCTCAGTTTCAAAAATTACCACTCCATTAACAAATGCCCCTTAACAGACCTCGTGCAAATTAGATTGTATCATCAAATAATTTTTTTAATTATTAATTTTTGCATCGAAAATTTTAATAAGAATATTTTAGTATAGGGCATGTGTCCTGTTTTTATTCATTTGGCATTGCCATTATGCAAGGCACTTTCTCTAGCTGTTGTTTTTAGAAAATTAACAAGGTGAAGAAATATAATCAGTATTACTGAAGAAAATGAAATCTATGAGCTTTGGAGCTGGTACTGTGCCGAAAGATTAGAGGGGGAGGGGGAAGGCGGGTAGGAAGGGTATGAAGAGTACGAACTCGCGCAAGCGCAAAAGGAAATGTATCGCTTTGGAGGGGGTGGGAGGAGGGAAAGCCTTTTGCGTCCTCGCTTTCCGGATTGTCGAAAAGTTGCCTAAGTGTCGCGCTGGCTGTGGTAGGGGGAGGGATTGGCCGAGGCGGCGGCGGCGGCGGCGACGGCGGCGACGGCGAGGTGCTCGGACTGCGCAGTCCAAGACAGAAACGATCGCTAGCGGCGGTGGGACTAAGCTCGGGTCTCTGCGCCGGGCCAGGCTGGGTTTCCTGGGCTGGCCCTGTACAGTGCCTCTTCCCGGTTCGTCTCGGGGAAGTGCCAGTGACAGACTCTACACGGGACCGTCGGGGCCTGTGGGGCCAAGGGGAGCAGCGCGAATTCTTAGGTGCCAACGCCCCCTTTACATCCCCTGTCTTCCCTCATGGGCCGGTGATTGCCCGGACCGGGGGGAAGAGGGCGGCCAGTGCCTAAGGTGAGGGGGGCGAAGGGGGAGGAAAGAGAGAGGGAGGGACCGTAGGACGCGCGTGCGCGCGGCGGGGGAGGGGCCGGCAGGGAGGGGAGAAAGAGGAAGGGTTGCGGCCCGGGATGGCTGGGGTCGTCGGCGACTGGCGGGTTATCTCTGGGCCGGAAAGGAGCTGGGGTCTGAGTCTTTCGGCAAGATTGTCTTGGACTTTGTGGGAAACTAGAGTTGTCTACAGACACACCCACGCCCCAGAGTAAGGAGTAGTGGGGGAGGGGATTTAGCTTACATTTTCGGGTCTCCTCTAAGACTTCGCTATGGACGGAGGATTGAGGCGTGGGAGTACAGTTTGACAATGGACTTATGAAGGTAACCGTATTGGAGGAGAGGGATTTGAAAGACGTTAAATTAGCTTTCTGCCTGACTAGAGGATTGTCTGTTTCTGAAATCCAAGGGAATGTGTAAACTACACAACGTCAGAAATGTAGACGCATAAAATGTGTGTGTATTGTTGATTCTTGTTACGTAGGTAAATGTAATATTTCTATTATTGTTCTTAGAGATTGCCAGAGTCAGTGGCAGTGCAGCTGCAGTGGGAATATCTACCCTCAACTGCAGGATAAGAGGTTTGTGTCAGTCTTTCTAAAATAGGTTAGCCTAGCCTTTTACGGACATTTCATATCAGAACTATAGCTCCCCCACCTTAAGACAACAACAACAGCCTCAACCCAGGCAGTATAGGCCGTTCATTTAACTTGTTAGTGTTTATATATATCTTGGTGAAAATAAATTGTATTGTTCAGAGATTTTATGTGTATTTATATATAAGTAATTTGAGTGAATGTATATTTGAGGTAAGTTGTCATAGCTGGATATACTCCATTTTATAAGAGGTGTTCTGATGTATCAAGCTTATGAATCTTTCTGATAATTTTACCTTTTGGGGGGCATTTTATGCTTAATTTCCTTACTTGAGGTCACTTATTCAGCCTATATGATACTTGAAAAGCCTCATCTAAGTTAGGCTTCCATTCTGGTGTTTTTAATTTATTGCTAACAGAATGACTTAACATTGCATTAGATCCCTCTAATGCTAGTTTTGTTTTGTCCTACTAGGTTAAACACATTTTTGCCTGGGTCAAAACAGAAAAGTGTTCTGTAGAGTAGTAACAAAGGAAATCACAAAATATTAAGTTAGTTGTAAGTAAATTTATTCATTTAACAGTAACTAGGCGATTTTGCATTCCAGAATTTGAAAAAGTTATAGGCATAGTATTAAAATGAAAACTTTGAGATTAATCAGAAATTTTTAGGGAATAATTTGAATCAACTAGGTGTTACTAATGGATAGAGTGATTTTCTCTAGTTTTCTTAGAAAAGATGATTTAGGATTTAGAGAAAAATCTCAACAGATAAACATCCTTTACCCAACTTAAAAAATAAAACATTTGGAATATTTTCTAATGGGAATGCATAAATTTTTTTTATTTTTAATTAACAGTTTAACACAATTCAATGTTAGTACTCTACCATCAAATTTTTGTAGCATTGTGTTTATATAGAATGTTTATAATGAGTTTGCATTTTGCCTATATAGTCTGGGCAGTGAAACTAACTACCTGAGAGGTAGTTAGTTTAGTTATAACTATAGTATAGTTAGAGGAAGTTAGTATAGATATTATTAGTTCTAATTTACAGTTGAAGAACTGTACAGATATTTAAAAACTTGATCATTGTCACAAGTCTGGTAAGTGGCAGAACCTGGAGCTGAACCCACATCTTCTTACTCTAAATCTAGTTCTCTTTCCATTACATCTTAATGTTCTCAAGAAAAAAACTCTATCATGAGATGATGGATATGGGACTGGAAAGAATCTTAGAGGCCATTCAATACACCCTCATTTTACAGATGAAGAAACTGGGGCTTAGAAAGATTAAGTGACTTGCCCAGGGTTTCGGAGCTTTCTGGTAAGTATCTAAAGCAGGATTCCTACTCAGGTCTTCCTGACTCCAGGTTTATTCATCCATTGCTGCTACCTAGTTGATTAAGATAATTCCCTAAAATTTTTTGGTAAATTTCGAAATATTCATCTTAATACTATGACTTCATAATGATCCAGAATGAGTAGGGGGTTTGTCAGAGAGCAGAACTAGAATACAATGTCAACTAATAACCAGGGACGACTGTGTGAAAGAGGTGGAAGTGGATGGCAGGACAGGGAGGATAAGGACCCAAAAAAGGCCATTTGATGTACAAGTTAAAGATGATTGGTAACCTTGGAGGAAGCACTTTTACTAGAGTGGTAAATTGGAAGGTCTAATTAAAAGAGAGTTAAGAAGTGAGTAGTGAGGAAATTAAGGCAGCTAGTATAGATAAGCTCTCTATAGGAGCTTGGCAGTGAAAGTGAGGAGAGAAATGTAAAGCCAAAGCTTGTAGAAATGACAAGGCCAAGGAAAGGACTTTTTTTTTAAGCACGTGAAGAATCCTGAGCGTGTTTGTAGACAATCTTCTTTGGTAGATAGAGGCAAATGAAAGATGAAAAAGGAATGATTGATGTGGAACATTCCCCAGGGAAATATGAGTTAGGGGCACAAATAGAACAATACTGGAAAGTTGTAGGGTCACCTCTTCCTCAGAGATTAGACCAAATACAGTGAGGACAATTGAACATATTATTGGACTTTTCAAATCTGGGTTAGGGAAGATGAGGGTTCCCATGACAGTCTCAGTTTTGTCATTGGAGTGGAAAGCAAGGTCACCTAAGAGACAGGTATTGGGGTACTGGAGTAGGAGTTTTGTAACAGCTTCTATGGGCTACAAGAGAGACTATCTGGGAAGACTAAATGTGTTGCTATGCAGCATGAGAGACCAGTTGAAATTAAATAGTTTGAATTTATGGTGTACCCATTTAATATGACTATGTTATTTCCTTCAGTGTTCTGGAGTAATAGTAGAAAGGAGTGATGGCAAGGTTGACCCAACCTTAGTGATTGGCAAGGGACGCAAGGATAGAGAACAGTGCATGGATGAACTGGCTAACTATGTTGTCAAGCGTATGGATGGAAGAAAGTGAGACGAGACCCTGAGTGTTGTTAGACAAAGGGAACAGGAAAGGTTGGAGAATACGATGAGGGCAAATAGGTTTAGGAAGTGTGAGGGAAGGGAAAAGATTGAAGGACAGTATGTTGGACGGTAGGTTATGGTAAGAGAGTGGAATTTCAGAGTTCAAAATCATGGAGATAGTGAGGTTTAGGATGTGACCCCTTGGAAAGGATGCTGAGGTAGAGGATAAAGTCATGGGAGTTGAAGAGGTTGCTGAGTTGGAAGACTAGTCTGTTCAGTGGAATATGAGAGTCACCAGGCAAGGTAATGGCAAGAAATCTTAATCTTATGTTGGAAGTCATTTATGAAAAATTCTTACTAAAGAACTCAAAACAAGACAGAACAGCTTTTGTAGCCTGTACTCATATACTAGTCAGTGATTGAGTTAAAACTGAGACCTGGACTAAGAGAAAAATGATTTGGTCTTTTAGTCAGAGTACTGTGTTGGGATTTGGGGAAAATGAAATATTAGACTTGAATATAAGGAAAAGTAAATTATGGATCAATTTTTATAATCAAATTAATTTTCATACTTACTGGCAGTGAATATTTTGAGAATGAAAGTTAAAACTTAAGATGTTGTTCTAATTCTGTTATTTCACTTAAACATTCTAGATGTATTTCATTTTTATAGAAATTGGCTACATAAATAGACTAGTTTTTAATGCAGTCATAAAAAGGAAATATATGATTAAAAAAGATGGACAGACATTGTGATGGCACTAAGAAATAGCTTAAGAATCCATCCTCCCCAAAGTAACGACTTTAAAGGAAGGCATGGTTGAGAATCACACAGGAGAGTATCCCCTCTTGTGCAGGGATGGACTGTGATCTGCATAAATTCAGGGAATATATAGATTGATAAGATCATAGATCATTTGAGTATAACAATAAAGTATGAGATGAACGATTGACTAATTTTGATTTCATCTTTGTGGATCCTTCTTGTTCCAGTGTAGATCTCAGCCTCTCCGGATTTCACGAGTTGTCATTGCTGAAAATTTTACCACTTGATTGCCAGCCTTCTATGATCATTTTAACCCAGCTTAGCTAGGCTTCTTTGAGAGGATTTGCTGAAATAGTATTGAAAGAATCTCTGTGTAGAGCTCCACAGGCTTCAAGATCCCATGGTTTCCTTTACACCATTCTAAGATGACAGTAGTGGACAATATCAGAAAAAGAAGTTTTTTGTTGTAGGTTATTTGGTAGATCTTTCTAAGTGTATATATTTTTTTCCCTTCAGCTTAAATTCAGAAGCTTGAAAAGGTTTATTTACAAGACCATGAAAGTTGGATTTAAGACCATCCTTTTGTCAGAAGCTTCCTTCGTCATGCCTTATTAAAAGCATAATTGTGTCTTTGTTGTCTCCCCCCTTCACTCCCTGTAGGTCAGTGGTTCTTAACAGAAAAACATGTCTCACCCCTATATGATTATGAGGATTAATTTATACAACAGTTCCACACTCATATTCTTTGTGGGTCTATACAGTGTAATAGAGCCCTTGCCTGGGGAATGTAGTATTTGGTTTTGTCTTGTCTGTGACTCAGATTAGCTGAGTGACCATGAGCCAATTATTTGACCTATTAGGACTTTAATTAATTTTTTTGTAAGGTAAAAATGTTAGCCTTCATGTTGTTCGTCATTGTATGTCTTAAATTCTCTTTTTAATTTGTCTCCAAGATGACCAGTATCCTCTTTTCTGCTAAATCCTATGGCTGCTCCTCAGTTTTCATACTACTTGTTTGTTGTTGTTGTTGTTTTTTTTTTGTGCAGTTTCTGACACATCAGCTCCTGATTCTTTTTGTATCTTCTCTCCCCCTTTACCTTCTGTTCTCCTGCTTCTCTTTTCAGCTGTCTGACTGGTCTTTCTAATTTTCCTTTTCTAGATTATCTTCAGCCCTTAAGTATAAGGGACTCTTGAGGATCTCTCCCAGGTCCCCTTTCTTTTTTCTCCAGAGATCGCAGCTCTTATGGGTTCAATTATTATCTCTACAGTAATAAACTTCTACATCTATGTATCTGGATCTACCCTCTCTAAAAAACTCCAGTCTTAAATTATCAAGTGGCCGCTGGACGTTTCCACCTGAATCTGCATCAGATTTTCAAAATCACTATGTCTGAAATGATACTCAGTCTTCCCCTTCCTAATCTACCTTTTCAGACATACACACACGTATATGTGTATGTATGTAATACGCATACATGTATTTGAGGATACTACCATTCTTCTAGTCAACCAGATTAAAAATTTTAGTCAGCTTTGAATCTTTGCTTTTCCTTGTCGGTTTTGACATCTTGTTCTACCTTTATGGCATCTCTTGCATGTGTCTGCTTCTCTTCATATTGTCCCTTTTTCAGGGTCCTCGTCACCTCGGGCTTTAACCTACTTTATTTGGTTTTCTTTGTCTCTACTCTCTCCTATCTGTTTTTCACACAGATTTCAAATAAATATTTTAAAAACGGTTTTGTTTATGTGTTCTCTATTCAGAAAAAATTATCTCTTTATTGCTTACACGATGAAATGCAAATTCTCTGGTTCAGAATTTGAAAGTCTCCACAATCTGGCTCACCTACTTTTCCAGCCTTATCATCTCACTCCCTTCACATAGTGTATTCTAGCCTAGCTGGCCCTACTCACCTTTCTAAATTGACATTCCAGTTTCTCTTGTGCCTTTGTATGGAATGCCATTCCACATTCATTAGAATGGAAGCTTCTTGAGGGCTGGAACAAATTGCATTTTTTTTTAAACTTTTGTCTTGAGCCTGAATGCATGCTTATTGGTTCTTTGTTGATTTACTCCCCTCCAGGCTCTTAGAATCCCTAACTTGTCCAGACTCACTGTGGGAAAACTTTCTGATTCTTTCTAGTTTATGCTCTATCACACTTGAAATTAAGGTGTATTTGATTATCTGTGTCTCTGTTGTATCTTCCCTGTAGAATGTAAGCTACCTGAGGCCTGAGAGGAGTTCTTTTTTTTAATCTTTCTATATATTCATTCTCTTATCACCAAAATTAGGTACTTTTTAAAAAGGCTCTTTTAAAGGCTTAGAGAAATTTTTAAAAAGCTTTTTCCAATTTAAATAGTAAATAATTTATTATTATTGTTATTTAGCATTTATGGTGCTCATACTCTTAGAAAGAGAAAATATACTAAGAAAATAAATCACTTCATATATTCAGTAAGGAGAAAGACGTCTCTACTGTAGTGAAAGCATCTTAACTTGTTTAAAGTAAATTATCCCTGACAGTACAGATGCCATTTATAATTTTTCAGATGGTACTCAGAATGAAATTTTATTACTCCTTGTTATTTTTACCTCATACTGAATTAGTTCTTTTTGTTTTCATCTTTCAAATATTTTGTCCCTCAGTATCAGTCATTTACTGTTCGCTTGCAGATATTTAAATCTTTAACCTTTATTTTGTTCAATTTTGTTGAACAAAATTCAATGTTCTGTGTTTGTTGAATTCTGTAGCACACTGAAAATCATTTAGTACATGAATACACAAACATTGCTATGAATGTAGATGCTCAATAAGTATTTCTTACGTGAATGAAATTTGAAATTATTAAAATTTTGTTTTCTGTGGTGCTTTAGGAGCAGCTATGTATTTCTTAATGTATGTTGGTTAGCTACATAAAAATTATTTTTATTTGTTGGATTAGAATAATGACATTGCCACTTTACTACCTGTTTAACTTTGAGTAGTTAGCTTCCCGGGCCTCAGTTTCCTCCTCTGTATAATGAAGAAGCAAATGACTTCTAAGTAGAGCTTCTCTTCACATGCTGTAAATCTATGTTACTATGACTGACTCTGTTTTTTAGATTATGTTTGCATGCCAGAATCATTACTATAAGAATTTTTAAAAACTGTTAATATCCAGTATGTACTTTTAGTTTGTGAATCTCTTTATTTATGCCTACTTTTCTATATTACAATAGTGTTGTATTTTTTTAATGGTACCTTGAGAAATTTCTTTTTTTGTACTTGCAAAGATCCTAGATCTCAAGGTGTAGGATAGTTTACATTGGGGAATATATTTTTATAATTAAGAAACTGAAGAATGACAACTTTGAAGCACTAAGTCACAAAGAAATTTAGAAAGGAACCTTCCTGTCACTTCAGCCAACTTATTACCCAGTACAGAAATCACTATACAGTTATGGCCCTTACTCCTCTTTCTAGTCTTGTTTCATATTATTCCACTTTACTCACTCTCTGGTCCAATAAAATTGGCCTGCTTAGTGGGGAATCATGCGCTATGTCTTTTGTTTCTGTGCCACAGTTCCGCTTATTTAGAATGTACTCCTTTCTCACCGCTACCTCCTTCAGATACACTTCAAATGCCACCTTTTTAAACGAACACTTTGTTTCGTTGTGCCACTGGTTAACATTCTGCCTCTTGAAATTACTTTGTATAGCTTCGTATATATTTTGTATTTACTTACTAGTGAACATGCTGTATCCCTCCCCTTTGAATATAAATTCCTTGAAAGAAACTGTTGGATTTTTTTTTGTTTGTTTAAAACCTACTACAGTCCCTAATACGTGTGGTAGATATTTAAGAAATGTTTGTTCAATTGAAACCCATCTATAACTTTTTTGGGATAAGGATAGGGATAGGGATTGGGAGTGAACCTGTATTCTCATTTTTATGGGGATTGTTGAAGTAAGAAACTCCCTCTACAAATGTATATTATCTGAGCAGTTGAGAGCGTTACCTAGTGCACTGAGAGGTCACAGGGACCTCTGTGTCAGAGGGGACTTGAAGCCATGTCTGCTGTGCTTTGGCTTGCCAGCCATTACAACATTTTGCTTCAGCCTGACCATTGTCATTTAAATTATTGTCTAACTTTAGGTTTTTAATAAAGTCTCAAATATAATTTTTTTAAAATTTGCTTGCTTTTACTGCATCAGTAGAGGGAATTTCCACATAAGGAGATGAAATAGCACGTCTAGGCTAAAAAAAACAAGCCAACCCTGAAACAGATTAAAGCCTGCTTTTTATATAACTTCACCAGCTCTTTACCACATAGGCCGTCATTATTGCTGTAAGATATTAGTGAATGACAGAAATTAACTATGGTACTACTAAAACCTGATTAGATTTATGGTTTGTTCTTGCATCTTGATTATCTCGCATAATTCTTATTTATATACATGTCTTATCTTCCCACTTTCTCTGCTGCTATCAGATATTAAATTGTTATTTTACATATTTGGATCCCAGAGCCTTGCATATAGTAGACACTTAATTCTGGCTTAATTTTTTTCCCCCTTTGCATCTATTTCAAAGGAGTAAGTGATCTTCACAACAGTGCTAACCCATATACTTCTGCCGTTGGTCCTTTCAGAAATGTCCCATTTGTAAGAGTTTACCTCTTTGATCATCTTCTCTTCCTAGTTTTTAATATTTCCTTATTCACTATTGCCTACAAACATTCCTACTTATCCCTTATCCTTTAAAAAAAAACACACCTATCCTTCCATCTCTTCTGTTGGTGTGTATCTTTTCAGTCTTCTTCACAGCCAGACTAGAAAAAAAGGAATAAGCTGTCAGATTCCTCAGTTCTTTTCAGTCGGGCTTCCAGCTACCACTACTTGAATAAAACTTTTCTCCAAGGCCATCTTGTTGCTAAATCCCTAAAGACTTTTTTTTAAAAACTCTTCTTTAGCCCTCTTTCTTGCCCTTAAATCTCTCCCCTTACCACTCATCCAGCAACCACCCATCCAGATTGGGTCATCATCCCCTTTCCTCAGTTATATGCTGTGCTCTAACATTAGCCTCCCACTGGTCCCATGTTTCTGACTGGTCAGAATTCTTCATAACTAGTCCTGTTGAGACTTACTAGAGACTTTCCCTGCCTCTAGCTATGGGGAAAGTAATCAAATCAGACTGTCATTCTTGGAAATAGCCTTATCAGTCAGTTGCCCTGTGATTCCATTCAGCATCCCTGTGACCTCCAAAATAAAGTATGTTGTTTCCTCATATTAGAATGTAAGCTCATTTAGGAAGGAAAAGCTTGCTTTTCGAATTTGTATTCCCAGCACTTAGCACAGATACTGGCACTTAGTAAGCTTTTTTTTTAGTAGAATCTTTTATTCGTATTCCAATATGTTTCCAGAAAAAAACAACAAAAATTTTTTTCAAAAAAAAAAATCTTCCCAACTACACACAGGAAGGAGGTTCAAAAGGAAAGGGGGGAGGGGGCGCTTGTCCGTCCTACCTGGGCCCCTCCCCCACCCCATCCCCGTGTAGTTTTGGCAGCAACAAGTGGGTGGGGGAATGGCTTAAAAAAAATTGGTGAGGGAAATGGTGCAGAAGCCTTCGCGAAGAAGCGGGGACAGGAAGGGTCAGTATTGAGAGCGTAGAAAGTGGGAAGCCACTTCATAACACTTCTTGTTGATCATTCCCCATCTGCAGGACTGGCGTCTTGGCAGTCATAGTAACAGTGAGGTTGAAGTTGGGAGCGTGGCCCAGTGCTCTTCATACGAAGGTCCATGGCCTACTCTCCATCTAGCAGCAGCGAATCTGTGATCACTGAACATTTCTGGCCCCCAAGTGTCAGCCCATTTACAAAGGAAGTTGAACGATCTTTGCCAACCAATACAGCTACTTTAGCTGGTGTGATATTGGTGAAGGTTTTCTCGGGTATGGCGGCCCAGACCGAGGGCGAGTCCTTATAGTCGACTGTGGCCCGGTCCTGACAGGTTCCGTCAGCCATGAGGTTGTTGATGTAGGCGTTCTAACCGGCCATAGCGCTAGTGGTCTGGCTCTGCTGCTACTGCGGGCAGGGGGTGGTGGAGAGCTCAGAACACGAGCTGCCCGTTCTCCATTTAGTAAGCTTTTAACAAATGACTTTTCATTCATTTAATGTAGCTTCTTTTTCCCCCCCCCTCTCTCTAATCCTTAACTGCCAGATTGTTATTCCAAAAGCAGTTTATTCTCACCTATGCATTATTTGAAGTAGTCATACTGGCCTGCTAGCTATTTATTCTTATAAGACTTCCATCTCCTCCCTCCTTTATCATCATTTTTGTCTATTCTCCATATTCCTTAATTCAGTTAACCTTCTTTTGTTACAGAGAAAACAGCAGAACCAAGTGACATAGTGTAGCGCCAACACAGTATTCACAGCACCAAAGGTGACTGTAAGTATGCCAGCATAGTGCTCAGTCACAAAATATAAGATTCTCCATATAGGAGACAGAAGCAAAACATTCTTCTGACACCAGGAAACCAAATCCATCGTAGCAACATAGAAGCTAATATAACATGATGCACTAGATAGCCACACCATCCTTTAGCCTTCCTACAAACCCGAACACTCGCAGACCTTGCTATCTGCTTAGGTGCATCTTCTCCCTTAGTCTCTCACTACTCTGACTCCCAGCTTCCTGTGGGCTCTGCTCCACCCTTCAGCAAGCTCTTCCCACCGCAGACTCCATGTGATTACATTCAACCAATTAGGGGGCAGGGAAGATCTTCAAATTCCCATTACCATTACACATAGTCACACTGTCTGATAAAATAGCTCTCCATCATGCCAAGAAAAAGTAGGTACATTTTATCTTTCTTTGGCCCGGATCAGATACTTCAAACCCAAAGCATTTAGCTTTATTTTACTGGTTTTTATAACATATATTATACATATGTATGTACATATTTACATACACATATAATCCTAGTTATTGTATACAATGTTTCCTTATTCTGTTTATTTCATTATGCATCATTTCATAAAATCTTCTCTTTCTTTCAAATGTCCTTTTCTGTTATTCATTAGTTTTATCATTAGTTTTATGTTACTACAAAAAGTACTGTGAGTATTTTGGTATGTGCATATATGAAGGTCACTTATTCCTTTGAAACAGATGCAAAGGAGGAAAAATTAAGCCAGAATTAAGTGCCTGCCATGTCTGTCTTTGATCTTTTTGGAGATATATGCCGAGCAGTAAGATCTTAAGAGTCAAAGAGGTTGAATAATTGAGAGATTTTCTTACATAATTCCAAGAGATTTTATGAAATAATTGCATGATTTTATAATGCCACTCAAAATGTCTTAGCGTGCTTGGCTTCCAAAATGGTTGGATCAGTTTACAGCTTCACCAACAATGCGTTTGTATGATTGGCTTCCCATAGCTCCACCAGTGCATTGACTATTTCTCTCCTAAATGTAGGCCTGCCAAATTGTTGATTGTGAGATATAAGCACAGAATTACTTAACATTTATTTTTTCTTATTACTGATTTGGAGTAGTCTTTCATTGAATTGTTGACAGTTCGCATTTGAAAACTGTTTATATCCTTTGATCACATATCTATTAGAGAATGGCTCTTGGTCTTAAATATTTGAATTCGTTCTCTGTTCCATGTGTATCTTGGGTATATCAGAGATACTAGGTAAATACAAGTTAATTTTTTTTCCTGTTTGACAGTTTACCTTATTGTGGCTGCATTGATTTTGTGCAAAAGTTTTAAAAAAAATTTATAGTCAAAATTGAAAAATTTTCTGCATATATTTTGATCTTTCCCTTGTTTGGTTGACAGTTTTCCCGTTTCTTCCTAACAGAGGTGGGCAAAGGATAAAGGATGCCTCCAGATAACTAAGAGAAACACAAATCAAAACGACTCTGAGGTTTTACCTCACACCCAGAAAAGTGGTGAAGTGGACGAGAGTCAGTGTCAGAGGGATTGTGGGTTGATGGACACGCTAGAGCGTTGTTCATAGAAATATAAATTGATAACTATTCTGGAAATTAATTTGGAATTATTTATATAAAGTCTCTAAATTGTCTCTACCCTTTGGTCCTCAGATTTCACTGTTCGGCTATACCTCAAGGAAGTCATGGACAGAAAGATTCCATATGCGCCTAAATATTTATAGCAACACTTTTTGTAGTAGCAAAACAAAGAAAGGACATAAACAAGATTGGGGAATGAATAAACAATTCGTGGTACATAATTATAATGGAATATGATGCTGCTATAAAAAATGACAAACATGAACACAGAGAAGCATAACAATGTTTTCATGAACTGAGAACTATGAAGTAAGCAGATCCAGAAAACAATATACATAATAAGTATGACAGTGAAAAGAACGACAATCTCAAAACAGTCATATCTATGTTGTGAAATTACAAAGACCAAGTTTGGATGATCCAGAGAATAGAAATGGGAAGATACTTCCCCTACTCCTTTTGGTGGATTGGATCCATTGGTATGGAATATTGCATTTATTGTTAGATTTTTTTTTTCCCATGTGTTGATGACTGAGTTTTTTTCCTTTTCCTCCTCCTTTCCCCCCCTTAATTGTTATAAGGGATTATTCTCCAGAAGAGAGAGAAGGAATTCAGCTACATGAAACCTGAAATTCTCAATAAAAAAATTTTTTTAAAGAAAATTCTCCCCCCACCAAAAAGCTTAAAAGGTACTACTTTCCCTGACCCTTTTCTTTTTTAAATCATGTAGTCTTTTATATTTAGGTCATGTATCCTTAAGACCTAATTATGGGATATGGTGTAAGATACAGATCCAAATCTATTTTCTGTCTAACTGCTTTACAGTTTTCCCACCTCTTCCTGTCACATAGGGAATCTTTCCTCCATCTTACCTCATGGTATTTATGAGTTTATTTTATATCGTGTAAGTTTTCTGAAATCTTGGTAGAAATGAACTATTTGGCACAATTAACTGTTTCAGGTAATCTTAGTGATTTTTTTTTTTTTTGCTTTTTGGAGGGCAATTGGGGTTAAGTGACTTGCCCAAAGTCATACGGCTAGTAAGCATATCAAGTGTCTGAGGCTGGATTTGAACTCAGGTCCTTCTGACTTCAGGGCTAGTGCTCTATTCACTGCGCCCCCTAGCCGCCCCATCTTAGTGATTTCTTTAGGGTTTTCTAGGTAGACCTAGACAACTGGACAAATAGTTTTAATTTTTATTTTTATTTATCTATATTTATTCCTTCAATTTCATTTTCTTACTGTTTTACCTAGTTTTTCTAGATAGGCAACTCTGGAAATGTAAGTTGCAGGGAACTTCCCAGTCTAAACTAGTGAGTGGGAGTTTCTTCATCTGGGAGTTCCCTCTACCAAGAAATATCATAGATTTATTTCCAGTCTCTACTCATTTTCATTGATTTCACATGTCAGACAATCTGAGATAAAGTTGTTCCTGAATATTTCCTTCTCCCCCATTTCTTGAATTTTCATGTGCTGTGTTATGTTCCTACCGTATAATCCTTCTCTATTTACTCTTATTGAAATTCTTTCTGTCCTTCAAGACTGTACTTAAATGCCACTCCCTCTTCCTAGTCTTTTCTTGAATTTTTCATGACTTTGGCCTTTCATTTGAATTTTTAAAGTTTTGGTTCTCTTTTGAGAGTATTTTGTTTTTTCAAACTCTTTCTCATTACCCATACCCAGTGAGTTGTCAAGTCTTATCTATAATAGCTCTCATCTGCCCTGTCCTTTCCACTAAAACTGCCACCATCTTGACGTATCACTTCTACGATTTTAAAAGGCTTTTAATTTTCCCCCCTCTTCATTCTGTCTTTTATATAGCTATCAAAAATCTTTCTCATAAGATGTGACCAGATTACTTTACTGCTCAGAAGCCTTTAGTGGTTCTCTCTTGTCTATAGGATTTAAAAACAAAACAGCTCCTTAGCCAGTCTTCTGCATTTTACCTTTAACATACCTTTCCACATCTCTTTTATGTTATTCCCTATTAGTCAGTTAATGGTCATTTTTAACCACTTACTGTATGTCAGGCATTGTGCTTACATTCTAATGAGGGAAGATTACATATAGTGGTAAAGTGGGAGGGATATGGGACAGGACTGAAACTACCTGGGGAAATGGTAGAGAAAGTCCAGAGTGGCAGCCTGGAGAGGTTGTGTGGTTTGTCCTTTGTTCTCAAAGAGAATCATGACATCAGGAAGACGATGCTATGACTTGCAGTTGAATTGGATTTAAGTGAGAGAGGACTCTACAAAGTCACCAGCCTCACTTTCTGTTCCACAGCCGTCTGGGTCCAGTGGCCAGATATAGGTCTAGATAACTGGAGATGGCCCAGGATTCAGGCTTTGGCCTTTTTAAGTTAAGGTTTTTCGAGTTCTTATTTGAGTGAGGTGAAGCCTATTCAGTGATTAGGCCCGTTTAAGAAGTAAGTCAAGGGATGGCCCCTTTAATAAAGCAAAACAACCCAAGTTGGAAAGGGAAGACCCTCAGAATCAAAGACAAACAATTACTACTTACATTTGCTCTGAGCCATCTGGGCCCAAAAAATCACCATTAAGTGGTGCTTGGGCAGGAACCTTTTGTTAGCCAGTCAGTGAGAGCCAGAGAGAACTGGGTAAGACATGGTAAGAAAGAAATCTAGCCAGTAAAGACCAAGAGAACTAGGAAAGTTTCAGCCTCACTGGCACCCTAGAGAGGAATGAAGACGTAGCTGGCCTGCATGTCTTCCTTAAATAGAGATTTGGGGAGACGCTGTCTAATCAGAGGGGAGAGGTTGCTGTAATGGAGGATGTTTCCAATTTGTGAATTCCAGGGCTAGACTGAACTTTTAACTTAAAGAACTTTCTGGGGCATAGGACAAAAGTGCAACCTAGAGAGGAATGAAATCTAGTTAGGCATACTGGATTATTATTGTTCAGTTATGTCCCATTCTCCATGACCTGATTTGGGGTTTTCTTGGCAAAGATACTGGAGTGGTTTGCAGTTTCCTTCTCCAGCTCATTTTACAGATGAAGAACTGAGGCAAAGCAGGTTGTGACTTGCCCAGAGTCATGCAGCTAGTAAATGTCTGAGGCCATATTTGAACTGAAGATTAATCTATTTGACTTCAAACCTTTGCTAGAATCTAGGTAAACTATACTATTAAGAAATGAGGTTAATCTGGCAGGATTTTTTCTTGATAAAACCATCCTGACTTTTTGTAACCATCACTTCCCTTTCTGGATTTAAGCCAACCATCTCTTTAATGGTCCTTTTAAGAATTCTGTCTGTAATTACATTCAGGCTCACCATTCTATAGTTTGCAGACTTTATTCCCTTTCCTTTTTTTGAAAATTGAGGCGTTTTGCCTTTTCCAATCTTGTGATACATTTCTCTCATTTTCCATGACCTTTCAAATAACAGGGACACTGTAGCTCAGCAATAACATCTAGTAGGACCTGGATATAGTTCACCAGCATCCCATTTTGGTTGTCTTCTATTAGAATTCCTGCAACTATATTAACTGTTTGTATTTGTATCTCTGTAGTGCTTGGCAAATAGTAAATATGTTATTTTCCAGGACTCTGGACTTTTATAGTTTGACAATCTTAGGATCAGGGATCACAGCCTCATAGATTTAGAGCTGTAAGAGACCCCAGAGGCCATTTGTTCCTACCTCTTCATTTTATTTTATTTTATTTTTGTTTTGGAGGGGGAAGAGAAGGGCAATTGGGGTTAAATGACTTGCTCAAGGTCACACGGCTAGTAAGTGTTAAGTTACTAAGTAACTAAATTACTAAGTTACTTTTTCTGAGGCTGGATTTCAACTCAGGTCCTCTGGACTCCAGGGGTGGTGCTCTATTCACTGCGCCACCTAGCAGCCCTTCCTACCTCTTCATTTTAAAGATGATAAAACTGAGACCTAGGAAGATGAACTCTTGTCCAAGATCACATAGGAAGTAGCACAGGCAGAGATTGAAACCTGGTCCTCTGACATCAGAGCTAATGTACTTACTTAAACTATATTAAAACTTTTCCTTTGAAATTGGTACCTAAGACAAGTAAGGAGATAGTGAGAGCCCTGAGCCCAGGTGAACTATATCCAGGTCCTATTAGATGTGATTGCTGAGCTACACTGTCTCTGTTATTTGAAAGATTATGGAAAATGAGAGAAGTGCATCACAAGATTGGAAAAGAGAAGATGCCCCAATTTTGAAAAAAAGGAAGAGAGTAAAGTCTGCCAACTGTAGACTGGTGAGCTTGAAGTTAATTACTGACAGAATTTCTTGAACAGACCATTAAAGAGATGGTTGGCTTATATCTAGAAAGGGAAGTAGTAAGTGGTGGCTACAAAGAGTCAGGATGGTTTTATCAAGAAAAAATCCTGCCAGATTAACCTCATTTCCTTTTTTGATAGTATAGTTTACCTAGATTATAGCAAAGCTTTTGATAAAGTTAATCATTTTTTTGGGAGCAGATTGAGGCACAGATAAATGATAATACAATCAAATGTATTCAGAACTGGTTGTTGAATTGTAAGACTTAAAGGATAATGATTCAGTGTCAGTGTGGCAGAAAGCCTCCAGTGGAGTACCCCAGTGTTCTCTATTTGGCCTTGGGTTCTTTAACATTAAATTTGCAGATGACACAAAACTGGGAAGGACAGATTCCGGAAGGATTTTGACAGACTAGAGCATTTGGGCTGAATCTGAGAGGATGAAATTTAGTAGGGATAAATGTAAAATCTTGCACTTCACCACAAAAAATCAGCTCCATGAATTAAGTTAGGGAATATGCACAGATATAAAGCAACTCTGAAAAGGATCTGGGAGTTTTAGTGGTGTAATATGACAGTCAAAAAAGCTAATGCAGTCTAGGCCTGCATGGATTGGGGGTGGGAGGTGGGATACAGCTTCCAGGAATAGGGAGATGATAATGTCAGTGTACCCTGCCTTTGCCAGACCTTATCTGGACAATCGTGCATTTTATTGCAGTTTTAAACTTTAATAACGTAAAAGATGTTTTGAATACTCTGCATCATTTTGAATTTTTATCATTAAGAAAGTCGCTATCACTTTCTTGAGCTTAAAATGAAGGGGTTGGATGTGAAAATTTCTAAGGTAAACTGTCTTTCTCTAATTCTACATTTCTCTATATTCTTAGTGTTTGTATAATATATGTATTTTAAGATATCTCAGAGAGAGAAATCCCTTCAGACGTATTGATAATAAAGAAAAGGGAAAAGTTAGAAATTAATGTATGATCCTTCTTTTTCCTCCTTCTCCAAGTAGGGGAAGAATAGGACTTGCCTATGTTCACTTCTGAAGGAAAAGCTGGATGGGACTGGATTAGGAAAAACTGAAATTTGAAGCCTCCAAAGTACTTTTAACATATGGGTTAGTTTTGGTTTTGCTATAGGGCATCAGAGTAAAACCATATGTTGTCACTCCTCTTTTGAGATTCTAATTCACTATTTGGCAGTTAATTTGTCTAGAAATAGTACTCTCCATAACTGCTTACATGTTTTAATTTTTAATTAAAAAATTTTCACTTGAAGTTTATTTTCTCTTCCTCCCACTTTCTACCATTGGGGAAAAAAATCCCTTGTAATAAATATGCATATTCAAGCAAAAAAAAACTTCTGTTTTATCATGTTAAAAGAAATTTAAAATTCAAAGTTTATTTTTAAATATGTAAACGTACTTCATAAATTCCTTAAAGTTTTATTTGTCTGTAAAAGGAGCATTTGTTTCAAGTACCCCATTTACTGTTTGTTTTTTTTGTTTTTCTGCGACAAAAATGAAGGTACCGTTTCTCTTCTTCTCCCTCCCTTAAACAAATAGCCTTTTTAGAAAGGATTAGCCTCTCTTTACTTAATCTTGATCTGATCCTGTTAAACTTTCTGGGGATATAGGGACTGTGGCTTGCTGATAAGCTTGACTACCCAAAGTGAGGAACAATTTTGCTCTAGATATGGGGTATCACTTTTGTTTTAGTGATATACCTGTCATAATTATGCATATAAAGACAATCTTTAGATATTTGTTGAATTTCTTTTAACCCCCTTAGTATTGGAAAATTAAGGGATTTAGGATTTTGTCGTAGTAAAACATTTTTATAGGATGGTTGTTACCATGGATTTGCATTATTAGAGGTCAAAACCTTTCCCCTGAAATTTCATATGGTAAATAACTGATAAAATGTAATTAACCAATGATGTATTAGCTTTTCTATCCTCCAAAATTAATATTCTAGAGAAGTGGTTCTTGGTATTTTTTGCTGAAAGATTTCTTACTTTTCCATCTGAAGAAATTTTTTTTTTTTAGCATTCCTCTTATATTTCATTTTTTGGTGATTTTTTCATAAACGAAACATTTGATTTTTTTTTATCACTTTCCTCCTTCGTTTTCTTAAAGAACACTCCTCTTCCTCAACTTCTTTTTCAAATCACATTTTTTTTTCAGTATGTCATTGCTTGAAGAAGTATTCATGATTTTATCAGTGTAGCTATTTCTTCTACTTTGTACAGATTAAAGCTTGGACTAGGGAATAAACAGCCTTCTTCAGATCCTGGAAGACCTGAGTTCAGGTCCTACCTCTGATATGTACACATACTGGCCCTGATCCCCTATAATTTGTTTGACTTCTCACCGTTCTAGATAAGTCTCTCAAAATTATGAATTGCAGAGAAGGTGCTGATCTGAATTTCTAGAGCAGTGGTTCTCAACCTGTGGGTTATGTTCAGTTTGTAACAATGAAAATACATCCTGCATAACAGATATTTACATCACAATTCATAGCAGTAGCAGAATTACAGTTATGAAGTAGCAACAAAAATTATTTTATGATTGGGGGTCACCACAACATGAGGAACTGTATTAAAGGGTCATGGCATTGGGAAGGTTGAGAACCACTGTTCTAGAGGAAATTCCTAATTTTGAGAGTCCCCAATATAAGAGAAAAAAAACCAAGGGTCCAGAAGCTGTCTCTGTTCCTTTCCACACTTGTCAGCCTCTCAGCAAGTTAGTAGACAGTCTTCATGAATTTGTGGAACTGCTGATATGAATTACCACAATCAGATGCTACTATACCCCGCATTTCCAACTTGCATGTGGTGGTTGCTAGTCTCTGCTCTCGCCTTTTAACTTGAGAGAACAAAGAATCACTTCCCCTGCATTGATTAGACATATAAATAGTATGTTAATGGATTCTTGAAATGAAAAATAACATTATATTAAGCATTTATAGACATTTTAAGTTTTGCAAAGAATTTTACGTAAATCCTCACAACAACCCTGTGATAGGTGCTGTTGTTATCCCTGTTTTGCAGATGAGGAAATGTAGATTCAAAGAGTTTAACTCATTTGTCCAAGATCAGAAATCTAATGTCTGAGGCAATATTTGAACACAGATCTTAACTCTTAAGTCTTTCCCTCCATCTGTCAGCCTCCATTTACTCTTATGCCTAAATAAATATGTAGTTTAGCCCTAATAGTAATAAAGCATGCTTTTTTTTAACACTTAATTTTTTTTTCTCAATTACACATAAACAAAAAATTTTAATGTTTGTTTTTAAAATTTTTGAGTTCCAAATTCCCTCCTTCCCTTTACTCATCCTTGAGAAGGCAAGCAATTTGATATAAATTATATATGTGAGCATGCTTTCTTAAGTTTTTTTTAGGGATTTGTTTAGCAGTAGCTGTAATATAGTGGAATAGGCACTGACTTTGGACTTATAGAATCAAAGGCTTGGGTTCAAATTTCACTTTCTTAATATGTTGTTTCATCGTAGTCAAATAGCTTTAACCTCTTTCAGTCTGTTTCCTCATTTATAAAATGGGGATACATTACCTGTCTACTTCATTGCAGTTTTTCTTAGGTTAACTGTTATGAGTCAACCAGCAAGTCAGTAAACATTTATTTAGTATCTGCTGAGTGCTTGGGACTTGCTAAGCCCTGGGGAATACCAAGAAAGGTAAAAGATAGTCCCTTCTCTCAAGTAGCTCCTAGTCTGAGGAAGAGACAGCACGCAATTGACTAGGTACAAACAAGCTATTTACAGGTTAAATTATTTTATAAATTGGAAATAATCTTCTTTTAAAACTTTTTAAAATTTTATTTTATTTTCAGTTCATGAAACAAAATAAGTATTTCCATAACACAATACAATAAAAAAGATGAAATTGCAGATCTACCATGTACAACTTTTTATTCCTTCCAAACATACACCAAAGTTACTATATAAATTGTTTTTCTACTTTTTTTCTTCCCTCTCCTCCCCTGCCCTAGATTTGACTACAATTAGACACAAATAAATAAATATGTAAAATATTCCATACATCTATTTATCATTTCTTTCTTTAGGTGCCCATAGCATTTTTCTTCCTATGTCCTTTATTTTTATATTTTTTATATATTTGTGCATTTATAATAGTCAAAATAACATAGTCTCTCAAAATGTTTCTTAAAACAATATTATTGTTACTATATACAGTGTTCTCTTCATTCTGCTCACTTTGCTCTTCATCATTTCATGTAAGTCTTTCATGATCAGTGTGCTCATCATTTCTCATAGCACAGTAGTGTTCCAGGGAAAGGACTAGAATTAAGGGGAAACATCAGAGACTGCAGGACTTTAGCTGAGACTTAAAGGAAGCCAGAAGGCAGAAATAAGGAATGAAAAAGAACATTGCAGGCATAGAAGACAGCCAGTGAAAATGCCTTGGAGTCTGGAGAGGGAGTATTTTATTCAAGAAACAACAAGGAGATCAGTGGCATTGGATCAAAGGATGTAAGGTGTAAGAAGACTAGAAATAGAAAGGTTGTGGTAGGGCAGGAGGTCAAAGGATTTTTCTTTAATCCTGGAGGTGATAGGGAACCACTGGAGTTTTTAGAGTAGGGAAGTGACATTGTTAGACCCAAACTTTAGGAAATTCAGTTTGACAGTGGAGTGGAGAGAAGTGTAAGGCAGGCAAACCCCCACCAGCAGGCTATTGTAATAGTGCTGCTTGCTGTTTGTCCTTATTCTCAAAGAGGTCCTTGACATTAGAGAGGTGATGCCATAACATACAAGTGAATTGGATTTAAGTGAGGGAGGACTGTGCATAGACACCAGCATCGCTTTCTCTTCTGGAGCCATCTGGGTCAAGTGGCAAGATAGAGATCCGGACAACCAGAAATGGTCCAGGACGTATTTGGGGGGGCCTTGGCCTTTTTAAGCTAAGGTCTACATTTGACTGGGACAAACCTCATCAGTAATTAAGTCTTAATAAGAAATGAGATTGAGAATGGCCTCTTTACCTAGTATTAAAAAAAATGGATCAGGATTTCTGGCCAAAACAGACTCGGTTGCTATTTACATTCATTCTGAGCCAATCTGGGCCCAAACCATGACCTCTAGTAGGTCTTGGCCTAGCACCTATTACTGGCCAGTGTTGGAGAGCCAGGGTGATTTGGGTTTTAAAACAAAACTTTCAGAGATTCAGATTCATATTCCATTTGGGCAGAGCACCTGCAGGTAATAGTGCAGGCTTGAGGAGACGAGGACCCGCAGCAGAGTGGTGGCCATGTCAGAGGGGAGAAGGGAGCATATTCAGAGAGATGCCATGTTGGCAGAGTCAGGATGACAGAGTGAAAGTCAGCATTTTTGCTCAGCTTACCCAACACACGATGCACTATATGGGAAAGCCAAGAAAAAGTCACAGCGACTTTTTTTTTTTAACCCCAGCCCAGGGCAGTTTAGGAATAGAGAAAGGTTTTTGGACATTAGAGTGGGGGGAGTGGCCAGGAGCACAGTGAAGTGGCAATAGAGGCAGGGCAATGAAGGGCAAGCATTCTAGCACCCAGTAATAGTAAGACGACTGAGCCTGAACGCCAGGGTTGGAAGCACTGGAGCAGAAAGAGATCCCATGGTATTCCTCAACCAGAACTGGTAACAGTAATAGGCACTTGTCTGCTAGCATCTTTGTCACCTATTACCCAGTTTTGGGGCAGAGAGGATGAGTCACAGTCATGAATGAGAGAGGCACCAACTGTATATAGAGCAAGGAACAAGTTTCAAAAACTTAGCTGTGTGTCTCTAAGTCCAAGAGCAGATTAGGGGCAGGGAAACTTCTAACCTTTAACCCAGCACATAAGCCTGCAGTGGAATAATTTGGACAGGAAACCAGCACTAAAATGGGAAAGTCAAGCAGTACGTTTGTTCTGAATCTGCAGAATCTCCCAGTGAGCTAACAGTGACCAAGTACAGCAGCAGTCTACTGCAACTTAATCACACACAATCCAACAGCCTTAAACCTAGGTTAGAAAATTAACAGAGTCCTTACCAGGAGGGCAATGAACAAACCTCTCAGGAAATCAAATCCACTTTGGAACCTTGAAAGCTTTTGGGTTCCTAGAATGATCTTTGAAAACAGCAGGTCATAAAAAGATAGAAGCTCAGGCTAGACCCTTGCCCCCTATTCTCCCAAAAGTGAGCAGAGCCCCAACACTAACAAAAGGTCCAAAGTCAAGAAGTAGGCTGGAAAAATGAGCAGATCAAAATAATAATAATAAAGAAAGTGCTACTCTGATAAGAGAGAAGCTCAAGACAAACAAACATAGAAGAGAATGACAAACATCAAGAGATGCTACAAAGGGAAAATCAATAGAACTTGGCAACAGATTTGATATGGGAGAAGAGAGAGGGTGAGAAGTCAGGAATAATACTTAGTTGTGAACTTGTGTGTCTGGGAGGATGGTGGTACCTTCAGCAATAGTGGGGAAGTTAGGAAAAAGAGGGAGTGGGGGCAAGGAAGATAATGGTTTAATGTCTACAGGACAGCCACTTCAAGTTATCTAATTCAGATATGTGAGACTGAAAGTGAAGGGAAAGATTTCAGTTGGATAGGTAGATTTGAGAATCATTTTCATAGAAATGAGAATTAAACCAATGGGAGCTAATGAAATTGCTAAGATAAATAGTATAGCAGGCAAAGGAAAGAAGGCCCAGGACAGAGCCTTGTAGAGTATCTGCTGTTATCTAGTATCACCTTGATAAAGATCTAGCAAAGGAGACTAAGAAGGAATAGTCAGATATGTAGGAGGAAAACCAAGAGAGGTTTTTGTCACAAAAACCATGAGACAAGACTATCAAGGAGAAAAAGGTGATTGACAGTGTTAAAGGCTGCAGAGAGGTCAAGAAGGATAAAGATTGAGCAAAGGGCATTAGATTTGGCAATTAAGAAATCTACAGTAACTTTGGAGAGAGTAATTTTGGCTGAATGTTGAGGTCAAAAGCTAGACTGTAGAATTTTAAGAACAGAATAAGAAGAAAGGCAGTAAAGTCATCTATTGTAGATGGCCTTCTCAAGGAGTTTAGAGACAAAAGGAAAAAGAGGTCTAAGAGGAAAGCTAACATGGATTGATGGATGCATCAAGTAAAAGTTTTTTGAAGATGGGGGGAGACATGGACAGTTCATAGATTATAGGGAAACATTTAATATACGGGGAAAGATTAACATAAGTGAGATAGTGGAGGTGATGGAGAGGGCAATCTGTTGGAGAAGACAGGATGCAATAGGATCACTTGTACTTCTAGACAAGTTTGCCTTGGCAAGAAGGGTCACTTCATGTCAGATCAAGGTAAAGAGACAGAATAAATCTGGGTTGTGACAGAAAACATCTGGATTGTTAAGTGAGATGAGGAAGATGGAAGAAGGAGCTCTCACAAAATGTGCTCAATTTTTAAAATATAAGGCAAAGACCTATATATACAAAAACGTTTGTTTATAGCAACTCTTTTTGTGGTGGCAAAGAATAGGAAATTGAGGGGATTCACATCAATTGGGGAATGGTTGAATAAGTTGCGACTTAATGATTATGATGGAGTACTATTGTGCTTTAAGAAATGCCAAGGGGGGTGGTTTCCATAAAAAAAGTGAGAAGACCTGTTTGAATGAACTGATGCAACATGAAGTGAACAGAACCAGGAGATGATTGTATATAATAACAGCAATATTATAATGATGATAAACTGAAAGACTTAGGTATTTTGATTAATATAGTGATCTAAGAAAATTCCAAAGACTTAGGTTGAAAAATGCTATCCACCTCCAGAGAAAGAACTGATGAACTCTGAGTACAAAATGAAGTATAGTTTTCTTGTTTATTTCTTTTCCTTTTTTTTCCTGATATGGCTACTATGGAAATTATTTTCATGATTTCACATGTATAATTGATACATCACTTGCCTTCTCAGTTGGCGGGGGAGGGCCAAGAGGGAGAGAATTTGGAACTCAAATTTTTTTTACAAGATTTTTTACAAATGAAATAATGTTTTTTAGAAAGGCAAAAAATAAAATATGGGATAAAGTTCTCAGCTAAGAGGATAGTTGGAGAGGAAGCTCAAAGAGCAGAGGTTCTTAACTATTTCTGTGTCATGGACTCCTTAGCCAGTGTGGTGAAGCCTTTCAACCCCTTTTCAGAATCATGTTTAAAGGTAACCAATCACATTGAAATATAGTTATCAAAATAACTCTCTTCTAGAGACTTGTTGATGTCTTTAATCCCTCCTTCCTCTAGTACCTTGTGCGTAGTAGACATCAAATCAATATTTTACTTGAACTGAACGGTAAAATATATATCATATGTTAGGTATTTCCTGCTCCCCATACCCCTCACCCTCTGTGCTGACTGTATTAAATATCTAAAATGTATTAAATATCTAAAATGTATTTCCACCTTACCTCTGCTTCAGCGTCCCTCTCTTACTTTATTTAAGAGGCAGCTGAAACACTGCCTTTGTTTTGTTTTTCCTTTATTTTATTTCTTCATTTTTATTTTTGGTTTTGCATTCTTTACCTCCCTTTATTCCCTCCAAAATCCTTTGAGAAGGCAAGAAATATGATACCTATCATACACATGAAGTCATCCAAAACAGTTATACATTAGGTATATTTTTTTTAAAAGCAAGAAAAAAAGAAAATGCCAGTAAGTACACACAGTCCAATCACTTCTCCCTGTGGAACTGGATAGCATTTTTCATCATGATTCCTTTGGAATTGTTGGGGATCGTCATATTGATCAGAGTTGCTAAGTCTTGCATAGTTGATTATAATAATGCCATTACTACTGTGTATGTTGTTCTTGTTTTGCTCACTCCACTTTGCGTGAGTTCCTAAAAAGTCTACCTAGGTTTTTTTGAAACCATTCTTTTCATCATTTCTTACAGCACAATAGTTTTCCATCACAGTCCTGTACTGAAACTTGTTTAGCCACTCTCCAGTTGATGAGCATTTCTTAAGTTTCTAATTCTTTGTCAGCACAAAAAGAGCTGCTATAAATAGTTTTTGTACATGGGATCTTTTTTTTCTTTAATCTCTTTCTGGTAAAAACCTAGTATAGTATTTGCTGGATCAAAGGGTATGACAGTTTTATAGCCTTTGGGTATAGTTCTAAATTGTTCTCCAGAATGGTCGGACCAGTTCAGAACTCCGCCATCATTGCATTAAAGTGCCTATTTTAGCCGATCTGACAGGGTGTGAAGTGGTTATCTCAGAGTTGTTTCAATTTGTGTTTCTCTGTGGTTAGTGATTTAGAGCATTTTTTCATAGGACTATTGAAGAAGCACTCTTTTTTGCATGAAACTTTTCTTTATCTCTGTTTCTTCACCTGCACAACTGCTTGTGCCCTCCTTCCCAGGCTACTTTGTGTTTAACTACTTTATACATATTTGTATTTATTCATTCTATATTTATGCTGTATAAATTTCTATATGTACTGCCCGTCTCCATGAGAATGTGAGCTCCTGAGGAGTATAGATTGTTTTAATCTTTATATTTGTATCATTAGTGCCTAGGCACATAGTATGTACATAATAAATTCCTGTTGATTTGATTCCCACATTTGATTCCTCTTCATGGCACCTGGTACTTTTCCCATTCTAACTTGACATTTTACCCTTTAAACCTGCTTCAGGTTCCAAACAACTCAGTGGGGTTAATTTTTGTTCAGAAGAACAGCATTTGATATTCTGCTGTACATTCTACAATATACACTTAAGTTGAGGATGCTTACAAATTGCAATTAAAAAGTCAGGCATCATTCATTAATTATTGTTTGCCTGGCATTAGGGATATATCCCTAGCTGTTACTCATGAAACTCTGAAGACACAACATAAATGCACATAAGTAAATAAAAAACTTATACAAAGTAATTTTGGACATGTTACCAAGTATAGGGGGTAAAGTTATAGAAGTGGACTTTGTTTGGAGACAGACATGGTTGTTTTGGAGACAGGTCCCAGCATTGCTATTATGGGAAGAGTAGGATGCAAGTCATCTTCCCACCCTCCACTTGCTTGATCACCCAGCCCTGGGGTCAGGACCATTGCACTTTGGAGATTCTAATATGCAGATGAAAAGGGAAATACTTTCTGGGCTTAGGATAATTATAGGAACAACAAGCATGAAATGATGTAACAGAGTATGGAGTAATAACCATAAATGCCACATAATATCATACCCATCTTTAAGTATCAGGGGGTGAAAGATAAATTTTTAAGTCTGGTTTTTGAAGTAGGTCTTGTTGATTCTACCTCTAGTATCTGTTGAGTCCATCTCCTTTTTTGCTGATATGGCCACTGCCTTAGTTCAAAGCCTCATTATCTCTTACCTGATAATAAATAGTTTCTTAATTGGTTTCTCTGTTGGCATTACTTGCCTTCCAATTTACCATCCACAATTACCAAAATAATTTTCCTAGGAAAAAGACTTGGTCATGTCAGTCCGTTGCTAAAAACTTTCTCTTTCTAGTGCTTGTAGGATAAGATAAAATGTCAGCCTGGTGTGTAAGGGGTCCACCACAACCTCATTTCACCTATGTCCTCTTCAAGTATTCCTAGATTCCAATGAACTGTCCTACCACTTATTCTCTGAACTCTGCCTTCTCACTTTTATAGAAGCCACTTCATATGTTTGGATAATTCCAGACATAGGAAATGTCTTATTATACACTCTGCTGATCTTTACTTCTCAGAACCCCATCTCTTCCTTGAAGCCTTCCTGATACTACCTCTCCACTTCCACACACGTGTACATTTCTGCACTCTTTCCCCCTTTGCATGTAATTAACATACTAATGTACAAGTGTATTCCTTTACTCTCCCTTCCCAAATGTTAGTTTCTTAAGGACTGGGATTGCTTTATTTTCATCTTTCTATTTCCAGGCCTATTAGCAAATTTTTCTGCACAATAGATCCTTAGTAAATACGTTGCAATCAATTCTCAGTGGCTTAGGGACATTGATCAGTGCAACAACCAACCACAATTCAAAGGACTCATAATGAAGCATGCTGCCCTCTTCCAGACAGAGAGCTGATAGATTTAGAATACAGAATAAAGCATTTCCTATTAAGATTATGCTTCAGTTTTCTCACATCATGGAGCAATTATGTATTTTGGATTAATTGATTTTCCAAATAATTGAAGCTTAATTAAGCCTTTAAGCACAGAAATATTTTTTTTCTAAACTGTATGATATACTTTCTTGCCTTTCTAAAAAGAATAAATGGAATTTAACATTTTTATCAACATCATTATGAAATAAGTTTAATAGCGTTATGCTTTAGCTATAGCAGTACATTAGATGTTCAAGGCATGAGACATAGGATTGAATGCATGAAACTTGAGGAGTTTCCTCAAAATTTCTTTTTTTTTTTTTTGTGGCTTTTTGGAGGGCAATTCAGGTTAAGTGACTTGCCTGAGGTCACACGGCTAGTAAGTGTGTCAGGTATCTGAGGCCAGATTTGAACTGAGATCCTCTTGACTTCAGGGCCAGCTCTCTCACTGTGCCCCTAGCCGCCCCTTGAAAATTTCAGTGAATGACATGATGTCATCTTGCTTCTTAGTCATTTGTCTGTTTCTGATAAAGGTGTTGTCAGGTATGTATAGCTATGTGACATCTGGTACAATGTAAACTAGCTGTCTTTCCCAACTGGTCATCTTGACTTACAGAAAGCAGCAGCTTTCCCATTGGTTTATTATTATCTTTCAAAACATTTCTGCATCATACTGCTGGATCATGTTAAATATTAGACCATTCTCCTATCTCGCTTGTACTAAGTTGGTTAATGGTTTTTGAATGAATATTCCGTACTGTTTCAAGAATTTATACTGGTTTATTTTGGAGAAAATTTAGTTTAAAGCCTACACTGTGTTCATCAGAAAATTATCACACATGTAAATATGATAACATCAGTTTTCTTCAAATCTTCATTAATGTTTATGAAGTCCAAGCCCAAGCAACATTGAAGATTGTATAAATGGTATTATTTTCAGTAGGCTTCTATTCTAGCCTTCTTGAGGGCAGGGAGTTTCTTGCTTTTGTTTTTGTGTCCTCAGAACTCAGCACAGTTCCTGTGCATTCTAAGCACTTAATAAAAGACTTTTCATTCAGACATTTACCATCTTAGCCATTATGGTGACTTAGCGTTGATTTTTAACTTTCCTCTAGTTTGTCTTAGGTCACAGTTTTAATGATGCAGTTGATTCAAGTTGGGACATGGGAAAAGTAGCTAATGAACATGCTGGCAAGTCAGACATGAGGAGGCTGAGGAAAGCACACTGCTAACCATAAAACGTCCAAACCTTGGAGAGTCAGATTCTACCCTTTCATAAAGCAGTGCATCATAAACCCCCCTCAATGAGTTTAGGCCATAGGCTAAGAGACTTCATAGTATTGTATGGAAAGCATTAGGTTTTCAAGCAGAAAACCTGAGTTTTCTCAGAATTTGCCATATACTAGCAGCATGGTCTTAGAAAAGCCCCTTAACTTCTCTCTATGTCCATTTTTTGGGGGGTCCACACTTACTAATTCTCCAATTGCTGCTCTGCAGCTTAATGTTGTATGGGACGCATAGGTCGTGAGTTGCCCACGATCACATTGCCTGGACGTGTCAAGAGGCCCAAAGGTAGGACTTGAACCTAAACTTTCTACTTCCAAAATAGTCCCTTCCTCAAGGAGCTTCTTTCTTCCTGACAAATTCTGATCCTGACAAATTACCCTTCTTTTTTTGTCAGTGTTACTGACCTGGTAGACAGGGAAAGACTTTGTAGATGGTTTCCCTAGATATCAGCAGAGCATTTAATGAAATCTCAGATGCTGTTCTTGTGCAGAAGAAGATATGTGGACTCGATGGTGGTAGGATTAGATGACTTTGGAATTAACTTACTGACATTAGTAGTTCAGCATCAGCTTGGAAGGAGATTTACTTACAGTAAAGTGCTGTATAGAGACTTTGGTTAGCGCTGAGGCTCGCTCCGAGTGACAGAGAGTGCTGGCGGCCTTGGAGGGTAGACATGATCGGGTGACATGAATTTGTATTTGTGACGTCCTTCTGGGATGTTCAGCAGCACATAAAAAGGTGAATGCAAAGATTTGTTATGGCTGAATTAGAGACCCTGTCTAGGGACTCTGTACCCCAAACTGTTGCTTTTTCTTCACCCTCATTTCCTAGTAGTTACGTGTCCACATGGTGGTAGAGGAGTATTGGCTTAGGAACAATGGCATCTAACAAATTTAGGTAGTCACTTTTGCCCAAGTTCTGTATTAAATATTGAAGCGAAGGAATATTATTTAGCCTCTTGGACCCTTAGTTTGTTCTTTTGTCAAATGAGGAGGTGGAGATAAAGTGGAGATCTCTGAGATTCCTTTCTAGCACTAAAATTCTACATGAGTAATTGGTTGGTTTTTATCAAAGCAGTTTGATTTGGAGTAGTTAACCTTGTGTATAATAAAGTTTTACAGAAATGAAAGAAAGACAATTACCAGCATTAGGCATATAATTTTAAAACAAGATACTTATAGCATACAGATATTTTAACCATTTAGACTTAGAAATTTTATCTGTAACAACCATCTTGTCAAATATCATTTGGTTGGCCTACATTTTTTTAAAAAAAATTACAAAGTAAACTTTAACTTAGTTGTTCTAGGCAGGTTATTCTAGGTGACACAGTGGATAGAATGCTGGTCCTGGAGTCAGGGAGACCTGAATTCCAATCCAGCATCAGACACCAGCTGTGTGACCTTGGGTGAGTCACTTAACTTTCTGTCTGCCTCAGTTTCCTCAACTGTAAAATAGGCTTAATAATAAATAGCACCTACTTTTATAGGGTTATCATGAAATTAGTGTTATACTATTTGTATAGCACATAGCATAGTTTGGCACTTAATAAATACTTGACCCCTTCTCTTCCCTTGTTTTGTGCCCTTTTCTGATCTTTCTATTCTTTGTATATACTTAGAGTTTTGCTTTTGTTTCTAATGTTGTTAGCATGAACACGTGTACTTCAAAAACTTATTGATATATTTTGGGTTTTTTTTTATCACCTTCATTTCCCAGTGTATCCCTTCTCTCCTGTGTTCTTATTATGATCTCTAAAGCAGAATGGGATAATGCCTTCTAGAATAATGACATGAGAATAAATTAAATAACGTGTATATCTTGGTAGGGAAAATGAGCTATGTTAATAGCAGATTTTTTTCAATGATAGTGAATATTACATAGTCTTTAGACATTGAGAAACAGATTCAGTTGTTTAAATATATACCATTGTAGAATAAACTGAAAGGGAAACTCATATTGACTGAATGGAGGTCAATTACTAAGCCTTTTATGTTCATTTGTTCCATTCCATGATAATTTTTTAAGAGAATAGGTCAATTTTGACCAAATTTGTGACTTTAGTAAAAGCTACCAATGTTTTTTTAAGTTGAAATTATGATCCAACCCACTATTTTGAAAGTGCCTAAAATTAACATTGCTTCTATAATTAGAAAAAAAGGCAGTAGTACAATATTAGAAATATGAAAGTATTAGAAAGTTGTGATACTCTCTTGAAAATGTTTTAGCAGAATTTAACATCTTCATAATCCTGTAGTATTTACAGCATGATAAAGCAAATTTTAAAAATATTTTATGTTTTGTCTTTTTAGGACTTACTTACCATTTCCCATGACTCAATGGACTCCTGATTGTAACAGACTCTATACCTTAAAAGCGGATATGAAGAGTGAGGTACCTTCTGATGCACCAAAGACACAGGAGAGTCTAAAAGGGATCCTCTTGCACCCTGAGCCCATCGGGGCAGCCAAAAGTTTCCCTGCAGAAGTTGAGATGATCGCTAGTAAAGTAGAGAATGAATTCTCTCACTTGTGTGATGATTCTCAAAAACAAGAGAAAGACATGAATAGTAACCAACAAGACCAAGAAAAAGGTATTGTTGTAAGGAAAAAGCGCAAGAGTCAGCAGGCTGGCCCTTCATATGCCCAAAACTGTGTTGTTAAAGAAAGCCAGGGAATGTTAGGATTGAGGCAACACCTAGAAACACAGAGTGAAGAAGATAATGATTCCTCTTTTAGTGATTGTGTTTCTTCCCCTTCATCTAGTCTTCATTTTGGAGATTCTGACACGGTAACATCTGATGAAGACAAGGAAGTATCTGTTAGGCATTCCCAGGCAATATTGAATGCTAAAAGTAGAACTCATGGTTCTCGGTCACAAAAGTGGCCTCGGACTGAGACAGAATCTGTTTCAGGATTATTGATGAAAAGACCCTGTTTTCATACTAATTCATTAAGGAGACTTCCATGTAGAAAGCGATTTGTGAAAAATTCTTCACAAAGGACACAGAAACAAAAGGAGAGAATTTTAATGCAGAGGAAAAAACGGGAGGTCCGGAGAAAGTATGCCTTACTCCCCAGCTCTAGCAGTTCTAGTGAGAATGACCTCAGTAGCGAATCCTCTTCTAGCTCTTCCACTGAAGGAGAGGAAGACTTGTTTGTGTCGACCAGTGAAAACCACCAAAACAGTGCAACTATTCCCTCAGGTAAAACTAAGATTCTGTTTAGTCAAGTGAGTAGAAAAATTGGGAGTAGTTGAATTGTTAAATTGTGCCTATGAATATGTATGTGCTTTTAAAAAGGGATTTTTGTGTGTTTTCACATTAAAGAATTACTAAATTATTATTATTAAAATTATTTTTAAAAAAATAAAAATTATTAAAGTATTAAAGAATCAGTATCATGGACTGCATTTTAATATTCAGTGCACTGATATGTAAATATAGTAGTTACAAATTGTGACTTACATTCTGAGATGAACTTACATATTTTTCAAATTTTTATTTCCCTTTTAAAAAAAATTTTGTATTTTGTTTTTATATCCCTGTCATTTTGGCGATGACAGAGGACCTGAATGTTTTGTTGTAATGCAGAAAAGCAGGGAAGCAAGAACAACCAAGATGGTGAAGTGGCCTTATCTGATAATGGATGCAGCATTTCTGTACTTGTAGTCCTTCAGCTGGGACTGTTAATTTTTTAAAATTTCTCAGACTTTGGCTTCTTTTTAGTGATGTTTTAATTTACATTGTTGTCATTGTGTGTACTGTTTTACAGGTTCTGGAAAACACAGGTTCACTCTGCATTAGTTGATACATATCTTACTACACTTTTTCCAGTTACTTGTATTTATTGTTTCTTAATGCAAAATAGTATTGGAGTGAATTTTTAATTGTATTTAAGAAGTGCCTGTTGACTGCATAAAGTAAGGAAAACAATGGAAATTGTATGGCATTTAGTGCATCTTGAATTACAAGGTCATAAAATATGTAACTTGATATGGAACAATTAAGATTTTATTTTTCCTCTTCAGTTCCTCTCTAAAATGTTTTCAAGCAGTCTTGTATTTCCTTTAGATATTTTTCCCAGCCAAACTGTAAGTTCCTCAAGGGCAGATACTATTTATTTCATTTTTGTCTCTGTATCCCCAGGACCTAGCATAGTACCTGACATATAGTAGGGGCTTAACCATCCTTGTTGATTAATTGACTTTTAGGAGTTAGATTCTATACATTTCAAAACTGGTGTATTTTCACCATGTTTTTGTTCAGATTAATTTTATATCTGTGTAAGAGCAAAGTATAACTAATTTTATTTAACCACAGCGGACTGAAATAGATTTTTGTGAAGTGAATTATCTGTTCATTGGTGAAGCATAAACTTTGGGGAGCTGTTTGCCATGCTGAATCAGAGCTTTTAAACTCATCTCTTGCATCTCACTCCAGGCTTACCAGAGGGTACAACTCAAAAAATGTGAATGAAACTGAATAAGGAAAAGCACTGTTATTCTTCTTAAACTTATTTTAATTTGCTAAAATGACAAACTCACGTACAGTCAGTTTTCATATGAAAGTTAGGTAATATTACAGCATTCTCCTGTTGCTGCTTATGTGACTCAGTACTTTCTCACCTGTTAGACATAGCAGGAGGAGGAAACAACTGGACCGAGTGCTGATTCTTTAGTCAGGAAGTCCAGAGTTTAAATCTTGCCTGAGGTGCCTGTTGTGTGACCTCAGACAATTTGACTTAGCCTCTCAGCTTTAGTTTCTTTATCTGTAAAATGGAAATAATAATAACACCTACCTTACCAGGATTGCCATGATCTAATAGGATGATATATAAAAAGGGCATTGTAAACTCTAAAAGAACTGTAAATATAGCTAACTGCTATTATTATCATGTAAGTCTGACAAGATACTATGTAATTGATTGAAGGTGATTAAAGACAGTATACACAGTAGAGCTGTATCTGGAATTAATCAGTGAAAAGATTAATTCCCAAATATGCGTTCACTTAATTAGTACTGATTCTTGCCTCCTCTTGTCCCAAGTCTGAACTGTAGCTTTTTGTAGAGTTTTAATAGTCCCATCTCTGTGGACAGGACCTTTATTATCTCTTTTCCCTTCTCACACTAATACCTTTCTTCCTGAAGCTCCTTTTTTCTTCTCATCAGTGCTGTTTGTCTACTTTTATGCTGAAGCAGCTAATCCTTAAAGGAAAACTTCTTTAGGTTTCAGGTATGCCCCATTATTGTTCCTCCTTTTCCCACCTACAAAACTATTTTTAAATAAGAAAATTTCCTTCCCCTAAAAGACCACGTTGAAGAAAGTTTTCTCACTTAACTCTTAATCCTTTTCCTTGAATGAACACACCAAGTGGCCTAGGGAGATATACGTTAAATGCTTTTTTGACTTCCTACCATCCTTTTATTCAGGGAGATGTTAAGTCGGGAAAAGAATTTTTAAGGATCATACACCCATAAATTTAGAGCTGGAGGGAATGTTAGGGGATCATTTAGCCCAACTTTGGGAAAGGTAGGTATTTCACTTTTAAAGGCAAATTCCCTGCCCAGCTGGTCTGGGAATGAACTCAGTCCTAAAAGCTCTCAATTTGACGTATAGTAATAAACAGGGTAGTGGGTAAGGCCTTTTTAATGCTTTGTATTCATACATAGGTACTGATGCTCTTTTAAAAAATATTTTGGCGAAAAGTGTTGCAGGTGAGATCCCTGTTAACGATTGTGAGGGGTAAACTAGATTAACAGGAGTCAATAAATGACCCAGTTGATAGAGAAAAGTCAACTTCACTAAAGAAGGCTTAAGTATATCTTGAAATATCGGTATTTAAAATACATACAAATTATTTTGCCTAGTTTTGTTAAATTCTTCTGATATTGAAATAGGATTTTTTTCTTCTATTATTAGTTGCTAATGTGTAGTATTCCAGCCACATTATGGGTTGAATAGGTGTTTGTGGGCTATTCTGGGAACCTAACAATCATTTATAACATTGTTGCTATGGGAAAATACATTCCAAGTTCCAAACAGCCAACTTATAAATGAACTTTGGAAGCACAAACATTTGGTAAGTAGGGGACTGACTACCTGTGTTCTGGATAGTTTTTTCTCATCTGTATATATTGTAAGTGACCAGCATTATATCTGGAGACACAAATCCAAAGGTTCAGAATTGAAAACAAATGTCCTTTGGGACGTTTTGGTTTTATCTGCATATAGATTTCAATTAAACAAATATTTGTTTAGCATTTTGAAGGATCTGATACATATGACTTGACCCCTGCCTTCCAGAAGCTTAAAATCTCGTTTAATTGATGCCATTAACTATGAAAAGCTAATAATACCAGATTTAAGTAGTAGTTCATCAGTAGAATAAATGTCATAAGGCAGTGCATGATTAATTCAGTAAATATTCTATGTGTCTTATGTGTAGTCCTCCTGCAGGATCTTCAAAATACAAAAAATAAAAGATGATGGCTATCATTATATAGAGCATACAGTTTAGTAGCCATAGATATTACATACCAAAATAACTAAACACAAAAATAACATAGAATAAGTGAATATGAGAAATATGGTGATTGTATAATTGAGAAAATACCACCTATGGTCTAGAGAGGAAAAGCTCATTCCCCAAATGGGTGGGATTAAAGAAGTTTTAAAGGAGCAAGTGGCATTTGAGTTGGGGCTAAATATGTGGGTAAATTTAATAGCCATATAAATGGTAGAGAAAGATAGCACAGGAATTTAGATGATAGAGATGGAATATTGATTTCCATGAGATAAAATGGTTTTCTTTTACCACTATGAATCTATAAAGTAGCCTGTGGGCCCTTTGTGATTTATTTGTAAATTTATTATATAAAGGGTTTATAATTGTTTCATTTAGTTCTATTTCTTAGATTAACTTGATATATCTTAGCTTTCACACATCTTAAAGTTGAATATTAGTTGTTAAAAAAAACCCTGACATTTTAGCAAAAACCTTTGTATATAGTCCACAGATGTGATTATTTCTTATAACTATTATCCTTTTAGCTAACCTTAAAAATTGCATAGAAATTATCCTTTTGAGACTAATTTGTTTATAGAGTGGTTATATAGGAAGAGCTTGATTTGAACGGTTCTTTCGTAATTTGTAGAGGAACTCTGCTACTTGCCACTTAAATTCTTGCAGACTTGAGGAGTTGTAGATGCATTAATTGAAATTACTTTTCAAAAAAGTTTAGAGAACACCAAATTACCAGTTCCACTGGATTTTTAAAATTGTTTTAGCGGCTGTGGTTTTGTGTAGACAGAGTCTTTTTTATCAAAGCTGCTAGCAACAAATTAGCATTTTTACTCACTCTAACCTTATTTACTCTTTAGTAAAATTAACCTGTGCATAAGGTTAGACAGAACAAAACTTAACATGTAAAAACCCAATTCTTTGGAAGCAAACTATCCAAAAATTATCATCATGTCAAGGTGCCATTAAAAAATTGGTTCATTTCCTCATATATCATTGAACTTCTGACTTTCTTTGAAAGTGCAATTGTTGCTACATGTTTGAACTCATAAGTAACCGAGAACATAAGAGAAGAAAACTCAAAAGAGCAGAGATTACTGTGACAGAAGAGAAAAATAATGAAGCCAAAAAGAACTCATGCAGGTACTGTGTTCATCATACTTCAGTAATTATGTTAATTTATGGGAGCACATGTCTGGGGTGTGAAGTCAGGAATGGGGTGACATTCCTTCTGCCCATGGGATGGAGTACACCAAGAGATTGCAGATTCGTCAATACGTTAAAGTTATACTGCAGCTGTTGCTGGGCCTCACCTACACAGAACCCATTAGAAAGAAGAAAATTCTGCTAAGCAGCCCAAATGGATGTCATAAGATGAATTCACATATTTGCTTAACTCTTTGGTGAGCTCGTAACAACCTAACCACTTAGTTAAACTTGAATAATTTGGTTCCAAGTGAAGAGCAGATTAGAAAAGAGGCTTCTTCAGGCAAACACATAATAGTGATGAGAAGTGATAATTGATAAGCATGTAAAAAGAGAAGAAATGAGCTGTTATAAAAAAGACACAGGCATTCAATCAAAAAGCAGAGCATTGTGGAATCATTTGGTATGGGGTCACATAGTAATGTATACTCATTAAACCTAAAGGCATAATTATTACAGCATATTTATATTACTAGTAATCCTGAGTCATCAAGAAAATTTTTGTATTTCATATAAACTATTTCATAGGCAAAGAAGCATATAAATATATTTTAGAATGATGTCTGTCCAAACTGAAAAGCAATTTAACATTAAAATGGGTAGCCCTTTCTTTGATTGAACCATTTCATTACCTGAGGACTCTGGAGCCTTGAAGTTTTATTATTAATCTAGATTGAATATTTCCTGTTATTAGGGTGATTGCAATGCATAGGTGAAATGTATGAAGAAAATGAATTTTTTTTTAATAATTTATTTTTAGTTTTCAACATTCACTTCCGTAAGACTTTGAGTTTTAAATTTTATTTTCCTTCCTCTCCTCCCCCCTCCCCAAGATGGCATGCAGTCTGATATAGGCATTACTTATACATTCATATTAAACATTTTCACATTAGTCATGATATAAAGAAGAATTAGAATTAATGGGATCAACCATGAGAAAAAAGAAATAAAAGAAAAGGAGGACAATTAGTATGCTTCCATCTGCAATTAGACTTCAAAGTTCTTTCTCAGGATGTGGATAGCATTTTTGATCTTGAGTCTTTTGGGGTTGTCTTAGATCCTTGTGTTGCTGAGAGGAACCAAGTCAAAATCAGTCATTGCATAATGTGGCTATTACTGTGTACAATGTTCTCCTGGTTCTGCCCACTTCACTCAGCATTAGTCCATAAAAATCTTTCGGGGTTTTTCTGAAATCCGCCTGCTCATCATTTCTTATAGCACAGTAGTGTTCTATTACATTCATAAACGACAACTTGTACAACCATTTCCCAGTTGATGGGCATCCCCTCAATTTCCAGTTCTTTGCCACCACAAAAAGAGCTGCTATAAACATTTTTGTATATATGGGTCCTTTTCCCATTTTTATGATCTCTTTGAGATAACAAGCCAAGAAGTGGCATTGCTGGGTCAAAGGGTATACACAGTTTTATAGCTGTTTGAGCATAGTTCCACATTGTTCTCCAGAGTGGTTGGATCAGTTCACAACTCCACCAACAATGCATTAGTATTCCAATTTTCCCATATTTTCTCCAAGATTTATCATTTTCCTTTTTGGTCATGTTAGCCAATCTGATAGGTGTGATGTGGTACCTCAGAGTTGTTTTAATTTGCAGTTCTCTAATCAATAGTAATTTAGAGCATGAATATGACTATAGATAGCTTTAATTTCTTCTTCTGAAAACTGCATGTTCATATCCTTTGACCATTTATCAATTGGTAATGACTTGTGTTCTTATAAATTCGACTCACTTTTCTAATTTTTAGAAATGAGGCCTTCACCAAAGACACTGGTTGTAAGAATTGTTTCCCAGCTTTTTGCTTCCCTTCTAATCTTGGTTGCATTGACTTTGTGCAAACCCTTTTTAATTTTATGTAATAAAAATCAACCATTTTGCATTTCATAATCTCTATCTCGTTTGTTCTTAAATTTTTCCCTTCTCCGTAGAGCTGATAGGCAAAGTATTCCTTGCAGTCCTAGTTTGCTTATCCTGTCAATTTTTATATCTAAATCATGTACTCATTTTGACTTTATTGTGGTATAGGATATAAGATATTGGTCTATACCTAGTTTCTGCTATAGTATTTTCCAGTATTCCCAGCAGTTTTTTTATATAATGAGTTCTTATCCTAGAAGCTGGAGTCTTTAGATTTATCAAATAGTAGATAGATAGTACATCAATAGTCATTGACTGCTATGTCTTCTGTACTTAACCTATTCCCCTGATCCACCACTCTGTTTCTTAGCCAGTACCAAGTATTTTTTCTTTTCTTTTTTTAATTTGATTTGTTTACTTAGTATTAGTTTACAAGATTCAGTTCCACAATCCCTTGAGTTTCAGATTTTCTCCCTTCCCTCCCCCCCCACTTGCTGCCCCATGGCGGCATGCAATCAAGTATAGGATCTGCAGATACTTTCACATTGGACATTAGTCTGATTGTATAGAAGAGTTGTAAGCATGGGAAAGAGGAAACAAAACCAAACATGGAAAAGAAGGCATGTAGTTTGATTCAGTATGCATTTAAACTCTGTTCTTTCTAGATCTTTCTCTGAACGTAGACATCTCCTTCCATCCTGAGTCTTTTAGAGTTGTGATATAACCTTGCATTGCTGAGAAGGGTCCAGTTTATCAGAGTTGGTTGTCACACATACGTTGTGTCTGTCATTGTGTACAAATTTCTCCTGGTTCTGCTCTTCTCATTTAGCATCAGTTTGTATAAAGCCTCTCCGGGTAAATATGAAGTCCATCTTCTCCTCATTTCTTATAACACAATAGTATTCCATTACATTCATATACAACAACTTGTTTAGCCATTCCCCAATTGATGGGCATCCCCTTAATTGCCAATTTTTTGCCACCACAAAGAGAGCTGCAGTAAATATTTTTGTATACATGGTTCTTCCTCAGTACCAAGTATTTTTGATGATTGCCGTTTTATAATAACATTTAAGATCTGGTATAGCTAAGCTACCTTCCCTTGCATTTCTTTTCATTAAGTGCCTTGATATTCTGAACCTTTTCTTCTTCCAGATGAATTTTGTTATTGTTAGAAAATGAATTTTTCTAGAAAAGAATGCCATCCCCAAAACTATAGTGTTCCTCGACCATAAATGGTTATATTTTATGTGATTAAAAATACAAATGAAGATTTTTTTTTTTAATGAATGTTTTGGTTTTGCAATTTAGGCCCTGTATTTTAATTAGTTTTGTTCTCATAGTGATCATTATGCAAGATTATCTGACACAACCCTGGTTATTAGTTTTCATGTAACTCCTGGCATAAGTGCATGGAGTTAACAAAGCACTCATTAATAAATTTCATTAGGTCTTACTCTTGCTGTTGTATATTCCTAATATGAGGAAATAGAGTAGATTTTTAAAGTAATAAATACCTGGAGTTTCTGGGATGAAAAAAACCTTTTGAGGTAAAAAAAAATGAGCAAAAACTAACAATCTGATGATATTGTAAGAAGAAAGAATTAAAATTAGCTAATCTTTCTTATCTTTTAAAAATCTGGGACAGAGCACTAACTCATTGTTCCTGGTAGTTTTCTTTGATTGGTTCTGTAACCTCTGTGGCTCAGTCAGTCAACTAGCATTTATTTTTTATGCCTACTATGCTTAAACAGTGGAAGGATTAAAAAAAGAGGCAAAAAACAGTCTGCTCTTAAGGACTTCAGTCTAATAGGAGGAGACAACATGAATACGATTATATACAAAACAGGATAGCACATGATAAATTGGAAATAATCTCAGAGGAAAGGTACTAAGATTAAGAAGAACTGGAAAAGTCTTCTTGTAGAATATGGGACTTCAGCTGAGACTTGAAGAAATGCAGGGAACTAGGAGGCAGAGATGAGGAGGGAAAGCATTCCAGGCATGGGGAGACAGTGAGTGAAATTTAGATTCAGGAGATAGAATGTAACTTGAGAGGAACAGCAAGTAGACCAGTGTCACTATATTGTAGACTACTGGAAGAAAGTATGGTTCTAGAGCAGTGGTTCTCAACCTTCCTAATGCTGTGACCCTTTAATACAGTTCCTCATGTTGTGGTGACCCCCAACCATAAAATTATTTTCGTTGCTACTTCATAACTGTAATTTTGCTACTGTTATGAATCGTAATGTAAATAGCTGATGATATGCAGGATGTATTTTCATTGTTACAAATTGAACATAACCCACAAGTTGAGAACTGCTGTTCTAGAGTCATTAAGAAGAATTTATTAAGCCCCTATGAGGTACCACACATTGTGCTAGGTGCTAAGCATACAAACACAAAAATGAAACACGCCCTGCCTTTTAGGAGCTTACTGTAGTTGGAGAAAGCTGCATGTGCTCATATAATATATGCAAAAGATCCACAAAATAATAAAGTCGAGGGAGAGAGGCACTTGAACTGAATCTTGAAGGATCCTGGGAACTTTTAGACGAGGGTGAGAAGAGAGTGCATTGTAGGCATGAGGGACAGCCAGTGCAAATGCAGAAAGGTAGAAGATTCAGTGCTATGTATAAAAAAAAGTAAGAAGAGAAGTTTGACAGGACCTCATTGTACATGAATGTGAAATCTAATGTGAAAATAAGATTGTAAAGGTAAGCTGGGACCAGAGTGTAAAGAACTTTAAATGCCAAACTAAGGTGGCTATTTACTCCTAGAGGTAATAGGAAGGGGGGAAAAAAGTTAAATCAGTTTGGCAGATGATTGGAGGAGGGGGATACTTGAGGCAGGGAGACCAGCTGGGCTATTGTAGTAGTCCAATTTAATTCTAAGTTTTCTTTATCTAAAGTCTACTACCTTGTAATTTCCATCCATTGCTACCAGAGCTGTTCTTTAGAGCAAAACAGTGTTTTCCCTCTTTCATGTCAGTCAGCTTGTTAGGTGCTGGGCATCGTGTGACACATTTAAGCACTTTGGAAGACCTTTGAAGACTTCTCCTTGCCACTCACTACTTGTGTGAGCTTTAGCAAGTTGCTTGACCTTTCTGAACTTCAGGTTTTTTTTTTTCTTTAAACTGCAATTAAAGTAGGTGATCTTTTAGGATTTTTCTGTTCTAATTCAATCTGATTCTAACACTCTTCCTTAGTCTTGTTAATTCAGGTTATCCATCTGAAGATACCCCAACTTTCTGCACTATTCTTGGTGTCTTGAATCTTTACCATCCTGACCACTTTCCTTGGAATGGATCAAGTTAAGAGAATTTCAGAATTCAAAGGGACCCCAGAGGCTGTCTAGTCCAACTGATACCTGATTTAAAAATTAATCTCTTCTGCAATTAATTCCATAAGTGATCATCCAGCCTTCTCTTGAATACTTTTCTTCAGGGTGACTCTCCTAACTCCTTTTCCACGTCTGGATAAAATCTAATTGTTAGGGAGTTTTTCTTTTTTTTTTTTTAAATTTTATTATAGTTTGCATCATTCATTTCCACAAGATTTTGAGTTACATATTTTCTCCCCATCTTTCCCCCGCCCACCACCCCAAAACAGCCATCCCGGGGTGTCCCCCCTCCCCCAGTCTATTCTCTCCTATGTCACTTTTTGGTAGGGCAGGATGGATCTCCCAACTGCAGTGCCTGTGTATCTCAAGTTCCAGTTGGATGTAGTCAATAATAATAATAATAATTGCATATATGGATAGATAGATGGATAG
>CM053582.1:451374365-451421425 GCA_028627135.1 Pseudochirops cupreus
CAGGCTGGTTTCGGTTCACAGTGCTGATATGGTTCCTCGTAGCTGAGCTGACTTTAGTGGGAAGTATCTTTGTGTGTGTTTTGGAGTTCTAGGATTGGTTTAGAGTCCTGTTTTATGGGTATTTTGGGGTGGCCATGTGAGAGCTGCGCTATGTTGCTGCTGCTACGCCGCCATCTTGGCTCTGCCCCCCGAGAGTTTTTCTTTATATTGAACATGGATCTTCTCTGCAACGCTGCTCATAGTTGTCCTTTCTGGAATCAAGCAGAAGTATAATCTTTCTGCATCAGTTCTTCAAATAAATGAAGACAACTGTGATATTCCTTTTAAACTCTAGGATATAAACATCCCCAGTTCTGTCACTTCATTCTAAAATAATATGATCTTGAGATACTTTGCCATCTGGGTCATCTTTCTCTGAATTCTTGTTTATCAGTATACTCTTTAAGAACTGAACTGAAAACAATATTGCACACATGATCTGACTAAGATAATGGGACTATCATGTTCCTAGTACATTAGTCTTCCCATAATTTTCTATATTCATCGTGTCCATTGTTTCTTACAGCACAGGAATATTCCTTTACATTCATATATCACAGCTTGTTTAGCCGTTCCTCATTTTTTGGTTCTCTGCTTTGTTAACAATGCTTTGCTTTTGAAATACACAGGCACTGTGGTTGGGAGATCCATCCTGCCCTCCCAGAAAGTCAAAGGGGTGAGGGGGGAAGACATAGGAGAGAACAGATTGGGCTAGGGGGGATACACTGGGATGGATGTTTTGGGGTGGTGGGTAGGGGAAAGATGGGGAGAAAATTTGTAACTCAAAATCTTGTGGAAATGAATGATGCAAACTAAAATAAAATTTAAAAGAAGATTAAAAAAAAACCAATGCTTTGCTTTTACAAAAAGTGCTGCTGAAAATTTTGGTTCATATGGGACCTTTTTTTTTTTTTGAAACTGTTATTTGACCTCCTTGTGGCGCATAACTGGCAGCTGACTCTCCTGTCCAAAGGATGTGGGTAGTTCAATCATCTTATCTGCATAATTCTAGAAGTGTTACTTCTAAAGATCTGGATGCTACATTTATGTTATTGCAAATTTTAAAGAGCAATTCCATTATACGTTTCTCAAGATTGTACTTTTTGCTAAGAATGCAAAACCTAGTATTTGTGCCTTTTTTCGTGTGAATTGTAGCTAAGTTGTTCTCTTACATTGTACTTTGGGGAGTGAATTTCTTTGATAAGCTAAAGACACAAGATTTAGTATTTTTCCTGATCCGTTTCATATTGGGTGTTTTAACTTATTTTTACAGACTTTTGAAGTCATCTTGAATCTTGATTTCATCCTTCATCCCTTATTTGTGGATTTAAGTTTAATGGTTTCTTGCCCCAGAAAATATTGTAAGATATTTGTTGTGCCATTTAAAAGTCTGTGATGGCAACTACTACACTCTATCTATTCCTGGCCATGCACGCTGTCTGTCTTCTTTATTTTGTGGAAAGAGGAAGTACCACAAAAGCACCCCCACAAAAGATTAATTTTTTCTTTCATCAAAATATTGGATCATTACTTTAGAAAATCTCTAAAACTGTAATATTGAAGTAAGGAGAGATAGCCTGTCATGGTGAGTAGTGGGTTGGTCTTTCAAGGAGGAAATTCTTGACTTTATATGACATTTACTGACAGTTCAATATTGGACAAAGTAAAGTCTTTTCAGTTTAACATAGCAGCTTATTGCTGTAGTTTAAATATCTGTTTTTAATAGTTATCTGTCGTTCATGACATACATGTGTTCTTTAGGCATATTTCTGGATGCTTTCAATGAAAAGTAACTAATCTCTAAAGAAGAGTCAGTATTCATTGATGAAATTATTTCCATATTTTTATTCTATTTTTAGTATTATCTATTTTAGAATTTTCTTTAGAATTTCTGTGATGGAAAGAGAACTTTATCAATTTAGAAGATAAGGCACACCTCAGAGGCATAGACAAATGTATTTAAGGGTTAGTAAATGTCTATTATCTGGACAAATAGATAATTAATAGAAGCTTGTATTGTAAAAACATCTCATATTCAATATATACAAAATGGAAGTCATTTTGTGTTCCTTCCTCCCAAATCTTCATCTCTTTCATACTTTCTTGATTTTGTTGAAGGTACTACCATCCTCCCAGGTTGATAACCTTGATATTATCCTCTACTCCTTTCTCTCTTTCTCACTGTACATATTGGATACTCAGTTGCCAGATCTTGGCATTTTTACCTACTTGTTTCACATTGGATGCCTTCTCCACTCCCACAACTATCACCTTGTTTAGGCCCTCATCACTTCTTACCTAAATTGTTGTAGCAGTCTTCTTTCTAATTGGTTTCCCTTCCTCAAGTCTAGTCTAGTCACTGTAGTCCAGCGGTTCTTAACCTTCCTAATGCCACAACTCTTTAATACAGTTCCTCATGTTGTGGTGATCCCCAACCATAAAATTATTTTCATTGCGACTTCATAACTGTAATTTTGCTACTGTTATGAATTGTAATGTAACTATCTGATATGCAAGATGTCTTTTCATTGTTACAGATTGAACGTAACCCACAGGTTGAAAACTGCTGCTCTAGTCCAACCTCTGCATTTCTGGTGATGTGGTTTTCACTATTGGCAGTTCTCATCCTGTTACTCTCTGACTTCATCAACACCAATGACTTTTCTTTTTTGCTTCTTGATCATATAGAAAATCCACTATTTAGCCTGTAAAGTACTTCACACACTGGTCCCAACTTATCTTTCCTGCTTCTTTGGAAATTATTCATCCTCCCACACTCGACAAATTCCAACCAAACTGTTCTCTCTGTTCTTCACACAAATATCTTCATACCTTTGGTCCCACATACCTGGCATGCATTGACTATTCTCTGCCACCTCAGAATTTCCCTCTCTTCAAGACATAGCTTACATGTCATGTACCATGTGCTCATGTGCCATACCATTCTACATGAAGCCCTATCCGATTTCCCCCAACTGCTAGTGCCCTCACTCTCAAACGACCTTTAAACATTTTGTATTAGTTCTCTATATGTTTATAGGTGTACTTGTCTAGACCATTAATGTAAGATCCTTGAAGTAGGGTTTGATTCTATCTGTGTTTCCCGGTCTTGTACAACGCCTGCCACATAATAGGTGCTTATTAAATGCTTGTTGCTTGACTTACTGATACTTTTGTCTGCAATCTCTTTATTGGGCTCTTAATCTTATCTTCAGTTTGTATCGAAGAGAAGTGGCAGAAATCAGCATCTAAAAAGTATAGGCCATATAATTTTTATTTTAAACACTGACAGTATGAAATACCATTGATATAAAAATATTTTATTCTACTTTCATTTTCACATCAACTTAGGAATAGTTATCAGTTTGAGTTTTTAGTTTTGTTTTAAGGATTAAGATACTTTTCAGTATCTAATTGTAGAATTTTTAAAGCTTTATTTGTTCATTGAATTTAAGGAGTAGTGTAAATGCTACTTTTCGTAAACTGCTATTTAAGCAGTAAAGTAATAGAATATCAGTGGATTTATTTGTTTGCTTTTTACTTTTGATAGTCCTACCACAGTAAATACATCCCTGAAAAGATGTAAGGAAATGTCATTTTTGTAAATCACATTTTGAATGTACTAAGATTTGAATTCTTTGTTGGCCAGAGATGCTTTATTTGCTGTGACAAAAGCAAAAATTGGGATTTTTTTTATGCATAGCTAGTTAAAATAGAGCTAAGATTTTATTTTCTTTTTAAGAAAAAATTGCTTTGTCAATATAAAAGAAATTATGGCCAAGGTTTTTGAAAATTCTAGCCCAATAGATTTTAAAATTCAACACCTTATATACAGTCTATATGGGCACTTGGGTGGCACAGTGGATAGAGTGCTGGATTTGGAAGTCAGGAAGATTCATTTTCCTGAGTTCAAGTCTGGCCTCATACACCCACTAGCTATGTGCCTCCTGGGCAGTTCATTTAACCCTGTTTGTCTCAGTTTCCTCATATGTAAAATGAGCTGGAGAAGAAAATGACAAACCCCAAATGAGATCATAAAGAGTCGAGCACAATTGAAATGACTAAAAAACAAACAACAACATACAGTTTTTATGTTAATATTTTATTAAAAGCTTTTTGTTTTTAAACAACCATTAGTTTAGTTGTGGTGAGGTAGGTAAAAACTCTTTTCACAGTTTTTTTCTAGGCAAAATGATGTGTGACATGTGATATGTGACATGTGACATGATATGTCCACACTCTGAATCAGGATGATGGTTTCAGGTTGAGGTACTTTGATCTAAGGCCACAGTGCATATATCACTACAAGATAGGCGCTGGGCTCTTTTTTGTGCAATATTAATCAGAAAGTTGAGAGCATGATAAACTTCTAAATCTGCCACTAAACACTGTCATTTTCTTATTTTTCTTTAGCAGGTTTTTTCACAACATTTTGATAATTTTTCTGGAATGTTTATAAATACTTTGAGCTTTCTAAACCTACAAAATTCTTAGATAATGATAATAGCTAACATTATTATATAGAGTTTACTAGATGCCAGATACTGTGTAAGTATTATCTCTCTTAATCCTTAAAATAATCCTGAGACGTAGGGGCTATTATTATAACCGTTTTATAGATTGGGGAAATGAGGCAGATAGGTTAAGTGACTTGCTCAGGGTCATATAACTATTAAGTGTCTGAGCTTGGATTTGAACTCAGCTTTTCCTAACTTTCTTTCCAACACTATACACTGCTAATTTTATTCTTTTCCAATCAATATGTGAATCTCATTAAAAAATTTTTATGGGGGTGGCTAAATGGCGCAGTAAATAGAGCAACATCCCTAGAGTCAGGAGGACCTGAGTTCAACCCCAGCCTCAGACACTTAACACTTACTAGTTGTGTGATTTTGGGCAAGTCACTTAAATCCAATTGCCTTGCCTTCTCCCCTCCAAAAAAGAAAAAAATTTTTTTTAATGAAATTTGGAGTTTTTTCCTGTTTAATTGAACAGTTTTCAGAAATTCAAAATGAAATCTAGAGAACAAAAATTTGAGAATATTATTTTATGCCTGTTCACTCTTATTTTGGGGTATTTATTTTTTGTTCATTTATTCAGCAGTAGGATTTCCTTAATTCTACTGTGTGTTACTATTTGAGGAGCTTTAGGAGATGCAAAAAACAATACTTTGTACCCTACTTTGTTAGATTTTATGGAGGGAAAATACTATTTCTGTATTCAGCTCACAGCAACCTGTAGGGTCCTGAAAGCTGGACTGAACATTTTCTTCTTTTTAGTTCAGGTTACATGTAGCCATTGACTGTAAGCAGTGTTTCAAACTACTTTTTCCTGAAGCAGCAGTCACCATGTGGTTTCTGTGTCATGTTGGGGTTGAGAGAAGCTGATATTTTTTTTTTAATTACAGCTTTTTTAATGCCACAACTTGCCATTCTATTTTATGGGCCATCAAACCAAAAAAACAAACAAATGTGGTATTCTTTTTGAAAATGTTTTCTGTGAATGAAACCACATACTAATATTCCAGGTATCCTAGAATGAAACATTCCATCTTGTTGAGAATAGTGTGATAAAGCAGTTCTAGTGCTTTTCCTAGCCAAAGAAATTTCATGAATTGTTAGTAAACTCTTCAAAGTGTCCAGGGTAAATTTCTAAAACCTAAATTATTCCTTCAGAGATTAATAAAACTTTCAGAATTCACAAGAAAATAAAGAATTATTTTAGTAATAGACCTAAGAGTTTTAAAATGAAATTGGAAAAGCTGTTTTTCAGTTATAGAAAAAAATATTCTAAACTGTTGTACTCGTTAATGTTTCAGAGGACATTCATAACTGGTGATAATTTTATTTTTACACACTTAAGATATATACATGTATATATATATATTTTTTTTTTTTTACATACTTAAGATATATACATACACACACACACACACACACATACGCATATTTTGCTTTTTGGAGGGGAGAAGGCTAGGCAATTGGGGTTAGGTGACTTGCCCAAGGTCACACGACTAGGAAGTGTTAAGTGTTTGAGGTCTCATTTAAACTCTGGTCCTCCTGACTCCAGGGCTGGTGCTTTATTCACCTAACCCCATTTTTCACATTTAAATGAGCTCAATACATACATTCAAAACCTTATGCCCCTCTCCCTTTTCTGCCACCTTGTGTATTTTGAACTCTGTGTGGGTGTGTATGCTATTTCTGTGTCTCCATTAGTGTCTCTTTATTTTTCTTTCTGAAGTTTGCTTTTTTTCCATCTTTTTGTTTCTTTCCCTTCTCTTCTCCCTCTGCCCTTCCTGATATTTATATCTTTTTGGAGGGGGAAGGAAGGGCATTTGAGGTTAAGTGACTTACCCAAGGTCACACGACTAGTAAGGGTTAAGTGTCTGAGGCTAGATTTGAACTCAAGTCCTCCTGACTCCGGGCCAGTGCTCTATTGACTGTGCCACCTAGCCGCCCCTCCTTTTGATATTTTTAAAAGAAATCTGTTTACTTCTTGAGTAAAGTTTTATGTTCCTTTTTAAAAAATAAATGATTGAATGAGAAAATTTTTCATATTTTTATCTTTTATAATAAAGTAAGAAAACTTTGTTAAGTAGCTTTTTTAGCCATAGAATCCTGGAGTCAGCATATACTTCCCATCCATCCTTTCTAATAGGCTGTTGAAAGTTACATAAATATGTTAAGACTTGATTGATTTTATATTAAGAGAAATCTGAAAAGATGAAAATTTGTATAATCTGGTATCCTAAATTCTGCTCTGCTTCCTAGCACTTCTTCATTAACTTTTCGAAATGCAGGTTCTAGCTTGCTATTGTATAGACTCAGGGTAAGGTCATTGACCTTTCAGATATACTTCTGAGCTCCAAATGGGTAGTGGTTAGATAAATCAGAATTGTACTATAGCTAATTTTCTCCCTCAGCAATTTTTAACTAAATAAGAGTAAAATATAACTCTTCAGACTGTATTTATTTTGGGCAGTTAAGTTTTACGTTTTCTTCACAGGCAGAATCCAGGCTATTTTAGCAGGGGATATAACTGATTTAATAGTTTAGGTTTAAATAATAATGCCAAAGTAGGATCGCTTTCAAACGTTTGTATGTATGCTACCATAGTATCATAGATTTACAGCTGGAAGGGACTTTATAGGTCATTGAGCCTAACCCTCCACACACATCCCATTTTATAGATAAGGAAACTGAGACTGAGAAGGTTAAGTAACTTGCTCAGAGTCACGAAACTAGTTAGTTTCTGAGGCATGACTTGAATCTATGTCTTACTCCAGGTCTAATCTCTCACTTTGCCATGTTGCATCTAATAGTTTCTAAGTATTTGGGAATTTCTTGTGCCAGGTGCGAATTTTCCTATTTGCAAAGAAATGTAATCAAGAATATACCCTTGTAGCCACATAGAGGTTTCAAAATTTACATTCCTCCATTGCTGAATTGTTAATATTCTGACTTCAGTTTTGTGTTAACTGAACTAGTCACCAGGACCAAACTGGTAATAGTATGGTTTTTTACAAGCAAGCAAAGAATATTCCATGTTAAACTTTGACTCGTGTAATTTAGTTTATTGTAAAGGGTATACTTGATATGATAAGGGAAGTCAGGGATACATTTTTATTTTAAATCTTTCTCATTGTTCCATTTTCCCCATCGGAGCCTAAGTCAGCATTCATTCATGGACTTCAGTTTTCCCCATGTAGCAAGAAATCAAAATGCTCTTGTGTTTATACATGGAAATCTAGTGAACCGTGTCAGTTTTATAAAGTGTGCAGGCCCTTGGGTCCTTGTTTTATTGCCATGCTAGAAAATAGAATCTTAGTGCTTCTCATAATAATACAGGTAAAAGTTGACTCTTAGACTACAGGACTTCCTGTTGCCCTTATAGTGTATCTTCAACTTATGCATTTGAATCTTTCACATGTACGAGATTTACTGTTTAAACATAGAAGGTTTGGCTCATGCTTTGTTTGGGAATATCTTGCTTATTAGAAATGCCTCACTAATTTGAAACTTAAAATTTGGTTTTGTTTGGGAAAAAGATGTCACACATTTTTGATTCCTTTAGTGGACTGACCTAGTTGACGTTCAGTGTCTAGCCCCCCATCTAAAAAAACAAAACAAAATTTATATTTAACTATATTCTTTTCAAAACTTGTAATTAGCTTTTAAAATAAAAGAAATAATTAAAATAAAAGTACTTAACTTTATCAGGAATATCTTTTTCAAATTTTTCATTTTTGTTCTAGGAAATATTGATGAGGATGTTGTGGTGATTGAAGCATCCTCCACTCCACAGGTCACTGCCAATGAAGAAATTAATGTTACCTCAACTGACAGTGAGGTGGAGATTGTAACAGTTGGTGAAAGCTACCGGTAAGACTTTACTGTCTTGATTATAAAATATGTGTGTCAGTAGAAATAAATGGATACAAAACTATAGTGTTCAGGACACACATGAGTAGATAAACAAATTTTTCATAGTTAGGCAAAATTGCATTTGTCTTATGTTAGTAGCATATGAATATTTAGAATTGAAATTCGATAAGTGTAACTTTTTAATAGTTTTTAGGTATCATTGATCTCAGAGTACTATTTTGTCATTAAGAATAACAAAATGTAGATTATTAAGTATGGGAAAATGTATGTGAAGTACTACAAAGAAGAAAAAAAGGACTAAAGATTGATGATAATTTTAGGTAGTTTTTTGTTTTGGATTTTTCATTGTGAGTGGTTTTAATTTTAAGGTTTTATTTTAGGAGGCATAAATTTAAGTGAAAAGTTGTTTTCATGAAAAGAAAGAAAATAATTCTTAGCCTGGACAAAGGCTTAATAAGCTTCAAAATTTAAAAAGTGAGGAATTCCAAAATTTAGAGAAACAGCAAGTAAAGAAAGCATTTGGGTGAAGATGAGTGAAGAGAGAAAGAAGTGATATTATCATCTGAGTTTATCACAAATTATTTGGAAAGGAGAAGATAGATGAGAAGTTCAGGAAGCCTGTCAAGCCAGGCTTACAGGTGTTGTGGTGATAGGGTGGTGTGGTGTAGTAATCCAGGCGTCTGTTGTAATTACCTGCTCAGAACAGAGCTGTTAATAAATTCCTGCTTTGATTTAATGATCATTTCATCCTTTAAAAGGTGAAAGAACCTCTGAATGAAATTACTATTTTAGATCTGATTAAAATCAACAAGAAAGAAGTAGCTGAAGTAGAAATGATGAAAAACTTGGGGAGATATGAGCACTCCATAGTAGAATTTGTAATGAAGGAGGATCATGTACCTAACTAAGGTTTTGGGAGGACAAATTTCAACATTTTCAAAGAAATATAGAATTCTACAGATTAAAATCCTGATAAAGATGTTAAGCAGAACAGCTGATGGAGAGATCATAGCTGATGGTGTTCAGTTATCATCTCTGTAGAGCTGATTACCAGATCTATATATTAAGGCTTAGTTTCTCTCCTGAGCACCATTCGTGCTTCATCACCTTCCTTTTGGACATCTTGAATTGAATTTCCCATAGGTGTCTCAAATTAACATACTCTAAAGAAAATTCATCTTCTCTGCCCCTCCAAATTCTTCCCCTATGCAACTTTCTTAGTACTGTTGAAGACACTACCATCTTCTCAGTCAGTCAGGCTCAAAATCTAGGTGTTCTCTTTGATTCCTCACTCCCTCTCTTACCAATCATAGCTAGTCTTTTGCCGTGTTCTTTTGATTCTACCTTCATAGCATCTTTTCCTGTGTATCCTGTTCTCTCCACTGACAAAGACACAACTCTCACATAGGTGCTTATCACCTCTTTCCTGGATCATTGCTATAGCTGTCTGGTTGGTTTCCCTGCCTTGCCTCTCCCCAATCCCCATTCCAATCCCCATGCAATCCACTCAGCTGCCAAAGTAATTTTTCTCAGTGAGCTCCAGTGGGTTCCTGTTGCTTCCAGGGTCAAATATAAACACCTTTGTTCGACTCTCAGAGCTCTTCATAACTTTGTTCCTTTCCATGCTTTTTAAAAAAAATAACATTTTAGTTTTCTCCCAACTGTATGTAAAGATAATTTTTAGAATCCATTTTTACGAGATTTTGAGTTCCAAATCTTTTTCCTTCCTTCTTCCTTTTCCAAGCTTTTTATATTTTATTCTCCTCCACATACTCTGTGTTCCAGCAACACTGACCTACTTGTAATTTCTGCAACAGGAATACTCCCATCTGTTCTCTCCTTTCCTTGACTTTGTTGTCATTGTCCTCCACACCTTGGAAGGAAGGAAGAAAGCAAGCAAGCATTTATTAAGTCCTTACTATTTGCCAAGTACTGTGCTAAGCACTGGGGACACAGGTAAAAGCAAAAAAAAGTTACTTCCCTTAAGAGCTTTTGTTGTAATGAAAGAAGACAACACACAAAAGGGGGTCTAGGGAGGATGAAAGTAACCAGTACAAGGGGCATAGTTTTGAAGTCCAGAAGCCAAGAATAGGATCAGAAAGGAAATTAAGACCAGCTACAAAATGGAGGTTTCAGGAAGAACTCACTAATGGGAGATGGAGACATGCCTTGTAGGTGGGATTATCCATGTTACGGATGCCACAAGAATGATGGGATGTACCAAGGTGGGGAGACCCTAGGCCTCGAGGGAAATTCCAGAATGAAACAACATGTTTTGAAAGTGTGGGAGCCTGAGAGCCTAAGGGAGGAGTGAAGGCTAGGCCAGGCCCCTCTACAAAATGGAGGCCCCTTCTTCTACCTGTTAGTTTCTGGCTTCCTAGAAGTCCTGACTCAAATCCTTAATATTCCTGGGGGCCTTTCCCTATTCCTTCACTGGCTAATACCTTTCTTTTCTCTGTGTACTTTTTTTCCTCCCTCTTATACCTTCTTAGTTGTTTAGTGTTTTCTCTTTCATTTGAATATAAATTACTTGAGGGCAGAGACTTTGGTTTTGCCTTTCTTCTTGCCTTAATCCTTAGCTCTGGGCCTATCTTATGGAGAGTAGTTAATGTTTGTTGACTGATTTAATTGATGTTTTCACTAATATCCTTTTTGAATAGACAATAAATGTAAAGTAACATTATCAGGTGGAGTTAAGTTTTTAGTTCCCTGAAAATTGATAGTATCTAATCCTTACAGGCCCTTGTTTAAATGCAAAGCTTGTTTTTTTTTTAAAGCTCAGACTATAACTCTGAAACCAACAAACTGACCATTATATTTAAGGCTAATAGCAACTTTTCTTACCGCTGGAAGCAGGTCTAGTTCCTACAATATATTTTCTTAAATCTTAGCCAGGACCTAGATGAGCCTAATTTTGTTTTCAAGTATCCTAGTTCTAAACCACTCCGACCTGTAGTGGTAAGAATACAAAATAGTGTTCTCCTTTCTGGAATCCTCACACACACACACACACACACACACACACACACACACCTTTTTACCTATAATAATCTTTTCAGTTTGAGCTTGTAAATCACATTAATTTCATCATAGTAAAATTTAATTTTTAAAGGTCTCGTTCATCAGTTGGACACTCCAGATCTCATTGGGGCCAAGGCTCAAATTCTCATACTACTCGGCCACAGGAGCCACGAAACCGTAGTAGAATTTCTACAGTTATACAGCCCTTGAGGCAGAATGCAGCAGAAGTTGTGGACCTTACTGTGGATGAAGATGGTAGGTTGGAATGGTATCAGTACATTTATACATGAAAGGGATGTGTTTGAGCTGAAAATTCCCTTAAAAAGTTAGTAGGGGCGGCTAGGTGGTGCAGTGAATAGAAACACTGGCCCTGGAGTCAGGAGGACCTGAGTTCGAATTCAGCTTCAGACTCTTAACACTTATTAGCCATGTGACCTTGGGTAAATCACTTAACCCCAACTGTCCTCCCTTCCCCCCTGCAAACAAATAAACAAAAATAAGTTAATAGAAATTTAGGCATTTATTTGTAGCATGCAGAGGGGTTGTCATCTTTCCTGTGTATGTGTTATGATTGTGTGTATGTGTGAGATGCAGACTGTACCCAAATTATGGATCAATTGTGTGTTGAAAGTTTATATTGTAGAGATACTTCCTCCAGAAACAATGTTATAAATATTAACTTAAAATTATGATAGGGATCCTTAAAATAAAATTCATGGTATAGATGAAATTTATAATGTAGGAAAGAATAGAGTTCTAACACAAGTAGTAGTTAAATAGAAAAATGAAATTAGATGTTTATTTTTAATGCTGGTGTTTTAACATATGGAAATTTAAATAAAAGGGAATGAAAAGACAAGTGGGAGTTTTAAAGAGATTTTAAAGAGGGGAAACTTGTGATCACTTTCACTTGGGATACACTTTTTTTATGAGCTGAGAATTGTGATTTGGCTTTTGTTTTTTTTCTCTACTTCATTTGCTAAATTTTTATCAAGTTGGCAATGCTAAACATTTATTGTAGGTAAAGTTTTCGTGCCTGGAAAGATAGAATAGTAAAATGAAGATAAACACAGATGATACTGTAGTGAAATAATAGTCCTAACTCTTCTTTCCTGACATTGTGTAACATTGCTTATGAGTAGCAGAGAGCTACACTTTGGTTTCCTTTGCCTCCTCTCAATTTGTGCCTGTTAACTGTGAAATGACTGTGGTAACCTATGTTATCAAGTCTTTTATCGTAAAATGGAATTCAGAGTCACTTTTACTCTAGTAATGGCTTGCTGATTATTATTTATTAATTATTGTTGATTGTTAATATGGACATTCCTTTTTTGATGCTATCACTTTGCATTTCCTATTAAATTTCTTACCCTGCCTTATTCCTTGTAGTACATAAGTAGAGTTAAACAAATCACCACATTGGCCATATCCAAAAATGTATGAATCATTTTTCACCTGGACTTATTGCTACACAAAATGAAGTTTTGGAATCTTTTTGTATTCTCTTCCTTTACATTTTTGTTGGCATTATGCAAATTATTTTCTTGGTTCTGCTTACTTTGCTTTCTTTCATTTGATCTTATTGCTTAATTTTAGGGAATTTTTCTTTACCATATATATATCTATCCATATGTGCTGTGACAGAATTTTATATTTCCTAAAGTGGTATGTTTATATAACTGTTACTATTAGATAAAAATTTATGAAAACATTTTTAGCTTACCTGAAACAAAAATTAAATCAAAATTTTTAAAAATTTGAAATAATAAATTAATATTTTGTGCTTCTTCATAGAACCCACAGTAGTTCCAACCACCTCTGCTAGAGTGGAATCCCAGGTTGTGAGTTCTTCCAATAACAATTCAAATGCATCTACCTCAGAGCAGGCCTCTGAAGCTACTTCAGCTGTCTCCAGTACCCAGCCCTCTGCAGTGTCAGAAACTTCTGCTGTTCCCAGCAATAGCTCTGCTGGTACGTCAACAGGAGGTCTGTGAAATGCAGTGTTTTTCAGCTTCTTCGCTTTATTTTTTCAATAAAATTCATTCACTGATTTTATTAGTGAAAATGTTGGCATTATTTTAAAAACTGAAAAAAATTTTAGTCATGTCAGTATGAAACTGTTATTAGATTGGAACAAACTTCAATCTTGTTGGACAGTAGTTGGAAGTTATATTGGAAATACTCTATTATTAGGGATTTAATGTTAATGAATATATTTTCAGCCAGTGACCAAAATATTTTAGTTCAACTGACTCACTTGTGTCTTTTTGTCGACTGTTAGTAAGAGTTCCTGCTGCGTAGTAAATGCTTAATCAGTTCTGGTTGTTGACAGAAGCATAATTTTAAGAGTATGCTCAAAAGTTAAAGGTCCATTAACAGAAAAATAAAGAGTCCTTAAAATCAAGCATGCTTCCATAAGGTGGAAAGATTTAGTATTTCATTCTGAGATATAATAAAACTGGTTGTGATTTGGAAGTAACCTATGATTTCTTCGATTTTTGTTTATCTTCCAGCAGTGCAATCAGCCTTCCATGCCACTCTGTGCTATGAAATTTTTGTCTGTGTCATCAGATAAATTTTCTGTAGGGGGATCCCCCGTATATGATGGGGGGAAGGAGTGTTGAATTTTAATTTACATGACATCATGAGGGCTCTTTCTCATTTCTCACTCAGCGTCACTGCTTGACCAACCCTTCATTGTCAAGTATATACCTTTTTTTTTAACTTTAGTTTTATTTTATTTTTTTATTTTTTAAAATTTATTTAGTGTTTTATTTTCCCCCAATTACATGTAAAAACAATTTTTAACATTCATTTAAAAAACTTTTGAGTTCCATATTTTCTCCTTTCCCCCTTTCCCTCATTGAGAAGGCAAGCAATTTGATACAAGTTAGACATGTTCAGTCATGCAAAACATATTTTGATATTAATCATGTTGTGAAAGAAAACATAGACCAAAAAATAAGCTCAAGAAAAATAAAGTAAAAAAATATGCTTCAGTCTGTATTCAAACACCATCTGTTTTTTGTCTGAGGATGGATAGCATTTTCATCATAAGACCTTCAGAGTTGTCTTGGATCATTGTATCATTGTGAATAGCTGTCATTCACAGCTGATTATCTTATAGTATTGATGTTACTTTGTACACAGTACATTTCACTTTGCATCAGCTCATGTAAATCTTTCCAGGTTTTTCTTAGCACATTCTGATCGTTATTTCTTATAGCACAGTAGTATCCCATCACAATTATGTAGCATAGTTTGTTCAGCCATTCATTAGTTGATGGACATCCCTGCAATTTTCAACTCCAGAAATAAGCTGCTATAAATATTTGTGTACATATAGGTCCTCTTTTCTTTTGTTTTTTATTTCTTTTTGGTTACAGACCTAGCAGTGGCAGTGCTATGTCAGAGGTATGCATGGTTTTATACTCCTTTGTGAATAGTTCTAAATTGCTGTAAAGAATGGTTGAATCAGTTCACACCTCCACCAACAGTGAATTAATGTCTCATTTTCCCCACATCCCCTCAACATTTGTCATTCTCCTTTTTTGTCTTATTAGCTAATCTAATAGTTATGAGGTAGGATATCAGAATTGTTTCAATTTGCATTCTTCTAGGTAACAACAATTTGGATCAGGACTTTTTAAACTTTTTCCGCTTGCAACCCCTTTTCACCTGAGAAATTTTTACATGACCATGAGTATATAAGTATTATAAAATTAGGTATATAGATCAAACATGTACTGATAATAAATCATAAAGAAATTTTTAAAAATGATTTAATTTTACAATTTATTAGAGATGAAAGCAGATTTCGATACTAATAAGATGGATGTGCTTGTTTATTTTTACGTAAAGAATTAAACCTTGGTGAAATATTTGGTACTATAGGACATAGAGCATCTTCAGTGTTTTCCAGAATTGATAGATATTCTTATTTTATAATCATCAAGGCTAAGAACACTGCTTTGCATAAATATGTAGTACAGAATGAGGGAAGTATGTTTAGAGTCATTTCAGAAATTGCTGGAAATTTTGTCCTAAATCCCAATCCAAAATTCATTTAACAGTTTTGTACGTGCAGTAAAAATGCTGCAGTTTGTAATATGCAGTAGTATTGATCTGAGCTGAAGTGTTTCTGGCAAAATTTGTTGATGTGCAAAGTGCACATGTTGTATGTTCAAAAACAAGGCTTCAGTGAAGTTGAGCGATGCATCATGGGCAAGCATTGCCAAAAACACCTCAGATTCATTATTTGATTTTGAATTAATTTTTGTTTGTTGTGCATTTAGAAACCACTTACTGTTGTCAAGTTTTTCACAGCCCCCACAGTTATGTGACCCACAGTTTAAGAAGTGCTACTCTAGAATATGTTCTTCTCAGATTGATCTCTTGGCCCTCATTGGAAGTAGCTTGTCTAGACAGCCTTTAGTTTACTTGGTTTATCCCTTACTCAGGCCTCAGTACCCTTTACCTTGGTGCTACAATTTCCCCTATTTCTTTATTGCTTTTATATGGGCAGGATATAACTTAAGGAAGTTTTGCTTCACTCTCATGAAAACTTTTTTTTTTGCTTATACAGGGTATTCAACTTCTTTCTGAAACTTTGTTGCTTTGTAAAATGCTCTTTAAGCCCCCTAGCTGATGATCCGCATCATTTTCCTCTTATTCTGTTTACTTTGATCTCTGGAAGTTTTTGTATGGTGACAAATGCTTGCTTATACCTCTATCTAGAGCAGGAATTTTAAATTTGGAGTACAGTAGACCCTTGGATAAATTCAAGGGGCTATGAACTTCTGTGAGAAAAAAAAATTTATTTTCACCAACATCCTCCTGGAAGTTTGGCATTTTCTTTCATTTAAAATTTTCAGAAATCATTATTCTAAGGAGTCAGTGACACAAAAAGGGATTTGTTGTTGAGTCATTTAAGTCGTGTCCTACTTGTTAGGACCCTGTTTGGGGGTTTTCTTGGCAAAGATACTGGAGCGGTTTGCTATTTTCTTCTCCAGCTCATTTTACAGATGAGGAACTGAGGCAAACAAAGTTAAGCGAGTTTCCTAGGATCACACAGCTAGTAAATGTCTGAGGCCAGATTTGAACTCAGGAAAATGAGTCTTCCTGACTCCAAGCCCAGTGCTTTTATCCACTTTGCCACCTAACGGCCCTCAGAAAAATATAGCAACTCCTAATCTAGATCTTTCTGTCTTCTTTCTCCCCTACCTCCAGTTTTCCTCTTCTTTTTCTATTTTTGAATGGATGATTTTTTTAAAATCTCCTTTTCACTTTTATACCTTTTTAATGTGCTATTTAGTGATGAGAGAGAGAGAGAAGGAAAAAGAATGAGAGTGCTTTCTTTGGTCCAACTTACTTTCATAATACCACTTTTTTAAAAGGTGTTGCTTTACTAGTTCTAGCATATGTGTTCACAGGTTCTGAATTTCCTTGTCTCTGAAAGGTTGGAATTTGTAGCAAAATTTTCATGCTGAATGTATAGTGTAAGTAGGTTATTTTCTATCTGTAGACATTTGGTGATTATTCTAATGGTTAATAGATGTCTGTTTATGAAATTAAATATTAATGCCCATTTATAATAATTCCTAGGGAATGGCAAAATAGAATTAAGTAGAATAAAAGTAGAGATGTAAAAAAAATTATGGTTTGGAAAATTGGCTTGTACCTATTGAAATAGTGAATTCTATATTTTTTTTCCACATTAACAAACATTTTTTCCCCCCCACATTTAGCTATCCCTTAGGCAACCATCTAGGAAAAAACTCTGTCTTCTGTTTATCTTTTTTTTTTCTTTTTTGCCTTCCAGGTTCTTTTGAGTCCAATAAGCAATATGTATTGTTAAGAACATATGGAACTCAGCAGAATATTTAAGTCATTATACGAGTAATTTACGGATGTTTATCTTTTAAACAAATATATTTTTTCCTCCATGGAGTAAACTCTGAATTGAACAAGAATTTACTTTAATATCCTTAATTTTGGTGTGTCTGCTTTAATATGGAGAAAACAAACAGCAGGCCTCTTTTATTCTTACCAAATTGCTCTTATCAAGCCATATCTTGAGGGCCACTGAATAAAACATTTTTTTCTTTTTTAGTCTTATTTTCTTTTTTAAATTTAAATAATATTTTATTTTTTCTCCAATCACATATTGAGAAAAATTTTTAGCATTCATTTTTACAAGAATTTGAGTTCAAAACTTTTCTTCCTCCCCTCCTCTCTTCTGAAAATGGTAGGCAGTCTGATACAGTTTATACATGTGCTGCTACCATGTAAAACATAATTTCCGTATTTATAACAGTTGTGGAAAAAGAAGCAGATCAAAAGTAAACAAAACCATGAGAAAGAATGAAATAAGTGAAAAAAATACACTTTGATTTGCCTTTTGAGTTCATCACTTCTTTATCTGGATATGGATAGCATTTTCCTTCCTGAGACACTTGACTTGGATCATTTTGTTGCTAAGGAGAGCTGAGTCATTCATAGTTGATCATCACATGATGCTGATGATACTGTGTCCAGTGTTTTCTTGGTTCTGCTCATTTCACTTTGCATCTGTTTGTACAAGTCTTTTCACATTTTTCTGAAATCTGCCTGCTCATCCTTTCTAATTGCACAGTAGTATTCCTTGATATTCATATACCACAGCTTGTTCAGCCATTCTCCAACTTACAGGCCTCCCTTCAGATTCCAATATTTTGCCACCACAAATAGGGTTGCTATAAATATTTTTGCATTTGTAGGTCCATTTCCCATTTTTGTGATCTCCTTGGGGTATAAACCTATTGTGTTGCTAAATCAAAGGGTATATGCACAGTTTGGTTAACCCTTTTGTCATAGTTCCAAATTGCTCTCTTGAATGATTGAATCAGTTCTTAACTCACAGGCAGTGTGACACAAGACATTAGTGTCCCGATTTTCCCATGTCCTCTCCAACATTTATCATTTTATTTTTTTGTCATGTTAGCCATTCTCATTTTTCATTTGGCAGTAGATAGTTCTAAATAGGTTAGGTTAAAGTTGTTCCTTGGAAATCAGGTAAGCTGGGAAGAAGCAAGAAATAAATGTCCATTAGATGGATCCAATTTAATGGTCTAGAGCAGCGGTTCTCTATCTTTCTTTTTTTTTTATTTAATTTTTTATTTTTATTTTTGTTTACATCATTTGTTTCCACGAAATTTTGAGTTACAAATTTTCTCCCCGTCTTTCCGGTTCTCTACCTTCCTAATGCCGCAACCCTTTAATACTTGTATGTGGACATATCTGCATGTGGGCAGACCCACCTGGAGATGGATAGAGGAGCAGTGTTTTGGTTCCTAAGACCGTTGGAAATATGTGTTTTCCAGTGGAAGACCATTGGAAATAAGTGTTTTCCAGTGGTCTTAGGTGACCCTGTTTGACCCCCAAAGGGGTCGCGACCCACAGGTTGAGAACTATTGGTCTAGAGAATTTATACAGGAAGAGACAAGAACATCCAAGGAGGCAAGAGTCTAGAGCAGTGGTTCTCAATCTTCCTAATACCTCGACCCTTTAATACTCCTATATGGGCATATCTGCATGTGGGTGGACCTGCCAGGAGACGGATAGAGGAGCAGTGTCTTGGTTCCTAAGACCATCGGAAATATCTGTTTTCCGATGGTCTTAGGTAACCCCTGTGAAAGGGGTCGCGACCCACAGATTGGGAACCGCTGGTCTTGAGAGAGGAGTGTGGTAGCAAGGTCAAAGAATCTAGCCTACTAAAGCCTCAATAAAAGGATCTGAACCTAGAAATGCAGACATAGAATTACTATCTGAGTTCAAATTGTATGGTAAGGTTCAAGCAGATATATACCAAAGGATAGTATTAATTAAGACAGAGACTATTATATTAGGATAGAAATTATCTTTCTTCTTTCCTGGTTTATGTTTCCTACCTACTTTGCGTATACAAAGGTTCACTGATGAGCACTGGCAAAGTGAGTATTCTTGATAGTAGCAGAAGTGTAGAACTAGGTTTTTGGGTGAGTTGTCTGTCTCTTAAGTTTATGACTGATCTAGTATATGTCAGGTGTTATGTGTTTTGGACCAGGCACAGCAGGCTTTACTATGAGAGATGGCCTCACAATGAGGATGTGCATGCAGCATTAAATCTTATATGTGTAAGGCATAACTGCTTGACTTACTGTAATGGAGGAAAAATTCCTTGGTTTGAGCCATTTGTCCTCTTTTTTTCCCCCTCAGCTTTACTATTTGCTCCTCCTAACTTCCAGTGTGAAAACTAATAGGAGATGATATTGCTGAAGTATGCTTTCACCAAAACTATACTATGGGCTTAAGATTTGATATACAAACAAAATAATTTGCCTATTATGAGTATTGTAATTTTCTGTCATGATTTGTGCCTGACTTGAAAAGTTCAAAAGCAGGATTCCTCAAAATTTTTGACCTCCAGATGCATTTCTAAAAGTTACTGAGAATCCCTCCCCAGATAACTTTTGTTTATTGGGTTATATCTGTTGATATTTTCCATATTAGAAATTAAAATGTCTTAGTATTATGAAAATAGTTTTGACTTTGAGGACCCCCTGAGCAATTCTCAGCGACCCCTGGGGGTCCCTGGACTTCCCTTAGTACCACTAGTTAAAATATAACCCTAGTACGGACTTTATGACTGTTGTCTGACAACAGCCTAGCTAAGTGTGGAGAGACTTATCATGAGGATGGCTGCTGGGGTTGGATTTTTTTTTTTGCCATGCCAGCTCTTGATAATCATCTATCTAATAAGCTGTAAAAGCATTATCTTCATATTATGATCATTTCATTGAATTATTAGTAGTATTCACTAAACATTTCTGATGCTTCATTTGTCACTTTTAGTTTCATGGTGATAATTGGCAATTATTTAACAGTTATTGTATGCATTGTTTTTTGTTTCAAGATGATATAAGGAGAACCACATCTAGTTCTATAATGGAGACTGGCCCTCCTGCAATGCCAAGGTTACCTTCCTGTTGCCCTCAGCACTCACCATGTGGAGGGTCGTCACAAAATCTCCATGGCATAGGGCACCCCCACACAAGTTGTTTTCAACAACATGGACACCACTTTCAACATCATCACCACCACCACCATACTCCTCACCCCGCTGTTCCAATTTCTCCTTCGTTCAGTGAGCCTAGTTGTCCCGTGGAAAGACCTCCACAAGTGCAGGCACCATGTGGAGCAAGTAGTAGTTCTGCTACCAGCTACCATGACCAGGTATGTGTAATTTGTTAACAGTTACTTAATTTTTCTTGAGAAGTATATATAGGAGCTTTCAAAAATGGTTGCTGCCATGTTTTCATATATTACACATTGATACTCTAATTCTATAGATTATCTAACTGCATGTCAAAGTCTGGGCAACAAATGTTTTCATCTTTTTTGTTTTAGAACTGATTTTTTCTTCAATATTGTGGCTTTCCCTGCTGAGGAGTTGTAGTGATTTTGAGATTAAAATGGCATTCATGAATAGGAGCCGTTTGATTTAAAGGATATGAATAAACAAGTTTCAGAGGAAGAATACAAGCTATGACTAATGATTAAAGAAATACAGATTAAAGCAACTCTGAAGTTCAGCCTCACCTATCAGATTGGTGAAAATTCCAAAAAAAAAAGACTGTTTTTGGAGATGTGGGAAAATAGATATACTAACACACTGTTGGTAGAGTTTTGATCGAAAGTAATTTGGACCTATGCCCAAATTTCTTGACCAGTTATTTATCAGCTGTTACCCATAAACTTGACACATATAAAATACTTTTTGATTGGTTATTGATTAAATTGTCTTAGTTTCTTGATATGATGCATTATTATATAGACCACTTTAGAAAATTTTTAATAAAGTTACATGTGTAAAGTGTTAATGTTTTGAAATATTTGGAAACATAGTTCTGTTTTGTACAGCAGGCCTTACCAGTAGACCTGAGCAACAATGGTATCAGAAGTCATGGAAATGCTGGCTTTCATGGAGCATCTGCCTTTGATCCTTGCTGCCCCGTTTCTTCTTCACGAGCTGCAATTTTTGGCCACCAGGCTAGTGCTGGCCCAAGTCAGCCAATTTCTATGGATGGTTATGGATCAAGTGTAGTTGCACAGCCTCAACCCCAGGCTCCTCCACAAGCTTCCCTTTCGTCATGCCGACATTATATGCCACCCCCTTGTAAGTATAATCATAACTGGGCATATTTACCTAGATACATTTTAATCTTAGTAATACATTTCTTAAGTACTCCATGGAATTGTTTATCAGTACTATTCAATATTTACTTATTATGACTATTTCTGGGTCCTAAATTAAATTTTTTAAAAAAAAATCTGTCAGCTGGAAAATTCAGATGGTTTAGGAAAATGCAAGAAAATAAAGTGTTAGAACGTAATTCTCATTTTTAAAAATAGTATTTATGTTTCTTTAGAGTGCAAGAAGTACTTTATCTGTATCATCTCATTTGAGTTTTACGACCTTCTGGGCTAGATGCTGCAGCTATCATTTCCTTTTTTCAGATGACTGAATTGATACTTAGGGAAGTCAAGTTGCTTGCTTGTGGTCATGATGGTTTTAAGTATCTGAGAACGGGGTTCAAACCCAAATCTTTCCTGACTCTGCATTCAGTATTCTATCCAGTTCTGTTTCTCATACATGAAAATAAGTTTGAAAAGTTTTTAAATTATCCCATAGTTGAAAATAGCATTCTTCGTCTAAGGTATGTGAAAGAAGACTTCTTGGTCGTTTTTTCCTTCTTTGAAATAAGGTATTTTTCATTTGCTAAAGAAGTGACTTGCAAGTAAAGGTGACTTGTGAAATATGGATTAAACTTCCAAGAAACCAGAAACTACTTTAAAAATCTTTGTTAAAGCCTCCATTAGTTATCAAAGTAATTTAAAATCTCTAAAACTTGGGGAATTTCTTTGTCAACTGTTACATTTATATAATAGATTTTAAAAATATTCTTCTAGGTTGATGTGTTAGTTATTATTTATTTTCCTTCTCCCTTCTTTGTTGGGGAGGAGAGAAATTGAGAAATTTAGGTGATTTAAAAATAAAAGATATCAATTAAAATATATTTCAAATAAATATTTTGGCATTCCTTATATTCAGTCACAAGATCGCCTAAATTAGGGCATATATGTACTCTGTCCCCCTTAATATACCAGGGGCAGTGATAGTTTTTAGCTAGGTTTTTATTCTCCTTTATCTTTAAAATTCAGGGAATTCTTTGGGAGTAAAGGGGAGGGTTAACCCTTGTTCTCTTCCTGTCATCAGCCAACAGGCCCATCTATATTCTGTGCTTGAGGGAAAGGAAGAAGGATCATTACTTTGCCCACAGTGACCATGTTCCACCTCTAGCCCTAGCCTGTACCTACCCTCAAAGCAGAGCTATAGTTGTAGTTTTATGACTGCCAATTTTCCTTCCATAGTTTTATCTCTATTATAAAAATGAAAAATGTCAATTAGAAGCCTCTTTTCTGCTCTGAGGGCCTTCCATATTCTTGATGGAACTATACTATGCTTAATTCTCTGCCTAACTTCAGTTTATCTTAGTTTCTCACCATTCTAGTATTCTTTTTTTTCCTAGTTATCATTAATTACTCTCATCTGGAAAACATACCATATATTTTATTTTTAAAAATGCCTTTAACCTTCTGGTAATAGTCTACAGTCTAAATTTTTCCCTTTTTCACCTTTCTTCCCTTTGCCAAAAATATGCATAATGCTCCTCTGGCTTTCACCGGCTTGGTTAAATAGAGAATTTTTCCCTCCAGAGGATATCACAGCAGATAAAGACTCAAAACCAGCCAAATGTGTTCCATCACTTTCTTTGTCCTTGAGCCTTTTTGAGAGTCACCACTTAGGGAATTCTTGACATGAACTAGATAGAGCATGTAATCTGCAGAATGCAGTAAATCTACCAATTCTCCCAGCTATCTCAGCTCTATTGCTTATTGGACCATCAGGTACCTTATGGATACATTTCAGAACTAGAGAATTCTCTGGTCTGTGTTCTCTTGTGTACTTTTTTACCTCTTTTGAAAAGGAACAAATGGGAGTTGTCAGGGGAGATCATCAAATTAGATGTCTGATAATATCCTCATAAGGGCTGTATTGCATAGTTACAGCAGACACTGCTAAATCTTAATGACTTATCCCTAAGCAGTAGATCTTATAATTAAAGATGCTAGTGGTAAAGCGCTCTCATCTTAAATCATTGTTTCCAAAAACAGTAAGTTTAACTTTACTCCCTCCTAGACCATCAGGTATTTCATGGATGCATTTCAGTACTAGAGAATTCTGTGGTCCTATAACCAGAATCTCTACCAGTTCCACTTCATTGTTTCCTAAACTCTCAGTTGTCCCATGTATATGGTTTAGTAGCAGAGGGTTTACGTAGTTTGTCTTGCTGACTATCTGTAGATACCATTATGTCACAACAGGCTTGTTTAAGAATTACTTAAATAACCCTAGATAACCTCCTCATGTCCTAGGCCTTCAGGAACTCCACCAACCGGACTTACATCTGCCATACATATTGATTACTATGACTAAAATGTGAACTTGGCTTGTAGGAAAACAGTAGAAATAATTTTTAGACAGGAAAAGTGAGTTAAACCCCTTGGTTTAAGTAGGATTTCTTTTTTGAATGAGCCTGTAATAAATTTTAGCCAGTGGGCCTGAGGAGTGTCAGAGCAGGGGAAATAAGACCCCAGGAGAATTCATGGAGCCTGAGGCAGAACTCAAAGAACTATGACTGCCAGAACTAGAAAAAGACTCTTAAATAGCCTGCCTTTCCCATTTGACCCTGTTTTATACCCTTCTTCACTTAAGGCAAATTATAACCGCAAACACTGCAGGCATTATCTATAAGCATATAGATTTCCTCATTAGACTTCTTTTCATGATAATCAAAACAGTTCTTCTCCAAGAATACTGCCTCTTATTCTGGAAGATGTCATTTTGTAGTTGGGATCTATAGGAGACATTTTGTCATCTGTGCTGAAATTGACTATTCCACTGTACCACGTAGCTGTCTCTGGCACCTGGTGCTGAAGATGGTGGAAATGGAAAAGGTTCATGTAACAGGTAGCATTTGAACTGAACTTTGAAGGAAAATAGAAATTATGAAAGCTGGAGGTGAGGAGGACTTCCATTCCAGGCACAGAGGATAGATATTAACAACAGTACAGAGAGTTAGGCAGTGAGTGAGAGGATAGCTAAAAGATGATAGCTTGAGGGGGTAACATGTTAGGGTCAAGTGAGGTTTTTTAAAGAATGGGATAGATTTGTACATATTGGCAGAGAAGGCAAGCAAAAAAAGAATCAGGAGATGGGAACAAAGATTAGAGATGACTGAAGTGTTAGCCTTGGCTAGAAGGGGTTCTTCATTGGACACTGGAGTAAAAGAAGAGAGAATGGGGGACAGTGTTAAGGAATTTTGAGATTTATAAGGAGAATAGAATAGTTAATACTAGCCTTTATTTTTTTAATAAAGTGTAAGGATTGGTCTTCTGCTGAGGTGATATGGGTGATAGGGCAAATAGGGTGATATGAGAGTCAAGCAATCCATGATTTAGTACTTGGAAGGAAATTAGCTATGATGGGAAAAGGGATTTAAAAATAAAGGATTGTAACAATGAACTGCTTAACTTAGAAGATTAGAGACTGAAAAGGGAGTAAAGTGAGGCCAGACCAAGGGTAAAAGCATTGGATAGTACTGAGGGATGGAGAGATAGGTTGTCATGGTAAAGAAGAATTGTTGTTATTGTTTGTCCTTTATTCTTGAAGAGGACCATGACATCAGGGACGTGGTGCCATGGCATGCAGGTGAATTGGATTTAAGTGAGGAAAGAGTGTGCTGAGCCATCTGCGTCCAGTGGCAAGATACAGGTCAGGACGTTTTGAGATGACCCTCTATAAAGAAGAATAGTTTAAGAAGGAATGAAGCATAGTGAGAGATGGAATCTTAGAAAGTTATGATCACATAAAATATTTTCAGAATTCTTGATCATGGAAGTAAGAATACTTGAGTGTGAAGGCAAAGATCAGGAGTGCCCTGTGTGTGACTGAGGTGGAATGGAAGAGTACATAGTGAATGTGTATGGTGAAGTCTCCTATTATCAGAGCAGGGGTTAGGGTGGAGAGGAACGCTGAGTTAGGACTTAAATCCCTGGAGAAGAGAGGAAGAATTATTTGGGAGCTAGGAGATAACTGCTTCCAGCACTTTTTACATTGTGACAAATTATAAATGGGATCCTTTATGGAACTAAATGAAATAATTCCTTTGGAAGAACGAGATCTAAAGTACAATGTGAAATGAGAAAAGGTAGGGATGAAGAGAGAATAAGTACTTCCAGAACTTAAACTGTATTATAAAGCAGGGATCTTTAAAATCATGGTACTGGTTAAAAAATTGAGAAGATGAATAGAAGTCAATCAGCAGGCATTAAGGATATTGAGTATGTGCTAGACACTAGTGGTGATAGGAAAAAAATGTAAAAATATGGTCCCTGCTGTTAAAGTGCTCATATTCTATCTAATTAGGGAGACTGCAGGTATGGGAAGTAATCTCAGAGGGAAGTCACTAGCAGTGGAGGGGTGGGGGTGTGACGTTGAAAAATCTTTTGCAGAGACTGGATTTAAACTGAACCTTGACAGAATCCAATAGGCAGAGATGAGAAGGAAAAGCAGTTAGATCTGAGTTCAGTAACTCCATGTTCTTTAAACCCGAAAACATAAATTATTTAAGAAAGAATTCTCTTAATACTTTCTGCTGGGAATGCAAGGATCTAAGACAACTCCAAAAGACTAATGATGGAAAATACTATCCACATCCATAAAAAGAACTATGGGGTTTGAATGCAGATTGAAGCATACTATTTGCTCTCTCTTTTTATTTGTTTCTTCTTTCTCATGGTTTTTCCCGTTAGTTCTAATTGTTCTTTACAATATGACTAATATGAAAATATGTTTAATATGAATGTATATGTGTAACTTATATCAGATTGCACAGCTCCTTAGGGAGGGGAAAGGGGAGAGAGAGAAAATTTGGAATTCAAAATTTTATGGCAGTGAGTGCTGAAAACTGAAAATAAATTAATTAATTTTAAAAAAATAATATCTGCTGCAAAAACTAGAAAGCAATCTGGCAAAAATTAGGTTTAGTCCAGCCTCTCATACCATATTCCACAGCAAATTCAAAAGTGAATTGGTGTACTGAATTTAGAGATTATACATATTTCAAGTAGACAAAATCCATTTCTTTATTATATAGTAGACAAGGAAATTTCACTCCATAAAAAGATATAAATTTAAATATTATATGAAAAAGTTGAAAGGGTTAATAAAGCTATAATGGCTCTTTCTGTATAACTTAGTTTTCCACCGTAAGGGTTTTGAACCTGTGATCTTTAACAGTCTTTTCCAGTTCTAAAATTGTATAATTTTATCTTTTGTATCCTTTAGTCTAATGTTGTCCCAATTCCTCACCATCCCAAGAATACCTACTCACTTTCCTTCTTCTGCATTTGCTTATCTAGTTAACTTTAATTGTCTCCATCTTTTAAAAATCCTGAAAGTTGCAAATAGGGGGTGGAGCTAAGATGGGGGCATAGAAGCAGGAAAACTCTGTGAGCTCCTCCCATAACCACCTCAAATACCTGTAAATTATGACTCTAAAGAAATTTTAGAGCTACAGAACCCACAAAGTGACAGAGAGAAACAAATCTCCCACTGAAGGCAGCCTGGAGGTGGACAGAAAGGGTCCATTGCAAAGTGCCGAGAGCTAAGCCCAGCCCCATGTGAGCATGCAGTTTTAGCCCCAGGGCAGCCCCGACCAGCAGTGGCTGGAGCAGATTTCAGAAGAGTGAATCACCAGCAGCTGTGGGTTTCCAGAAATATCAACCCATAAATGCCAAAGACAAAGTAAAAGGTCAATGTGTAGAACTCTGTTGGAAGTGGGGAGGGGGAGGAGAGAAGTGTGGTCCGGTCTCTTCCCCTAGAGCAGTGGTTCTCAACCTTCCTAATGCAGCAATCCATTAATACTTGTATGTGGGTTTGTCTGCATGTGGGCAGACCTACCTGGAGACAGATAGAGGAGCGCATTGTCAAGCGTGGAAATATGTATTTTCCCATGGTCTTAGGTGACCCCTGTGACCCCTGCAAAAGGGTCAGACCCACAGGTTGAGAACCGCTGTCCTAGAGCAAGAAGCAATGGAGGCATGGCAGCCGTGCAGCTACTTCAGAGCTCCTGGCCTGCAGGTAGTAGAGGGACTAAGTGACCATTCAGAGGGTAATCGCTCTTGCTTTAATCTGCCTGGATCTGGATCACAGTCTTGGGTGGTGGTCCTGAGCTGTGCGACCAGTAAGCCAGAACTTGTGGGGGCAGCAGAAAGGGCACCCAACTAATATCTCTGGCAGCTGTGAAAACCCCAGCAATTTGGGACAAAGCTCTCCTCTCTGGAAGCAGAGTTCTCCTGTGGCAAAAAGCTCAAAAGTCAAGTAATTGAGTGGCAGCATGAGCAAGGAAAGGAAGCAGAGAAAGCACAGCAGTCAAACCTTAGATTCCTTCTTTGGGGACAGAAAGGATCAAAGTATGGAGCAGGAGGAAGACAACACAGTCAGAACTCCTGCACCAAAAGCTTCCAAGAAAAATATGAACTGGTTACAGGCCATGGAGGAGCTCAAGAAGGATTTTGAAATCAAGTAAGAGAAGTGGAGGAAAAATTGGGAAGAGAAATGAGAATGATGCAGAGAGTCAACAACCTGACTGAAGAAAATAACACCTTAAAAAATAGACTAACTCAAATGGCAAAAGAGGCCCAAAAAGCCAATGAGGAGAAGAATGCCTTAAAAAGTTGAATTTGCCAGGTGGAAAAAGAATTTTAAAAGCTCACTAAAGAGAGTAATTCCTTCAGAATTAGATTGGAGCAAATGGAAGCTAATGACTTTATGAGAAATCAAGAATACTATTAAACAGATCCAAACAAATGGAAAAATAGAAGGCAGTGTGAAATATCTCATGGGAAAAACCGCTGACCTGGAAAATAGATCCAGGAGAGAGAATTTAAAAATTATTGGAGTACCTGAAAGCCATGATCAGGAAAAGAACCTAGAAATCATCCTTCAAGAAATTCCCGAGGGAAATTGCCCTGATATTTTAGAATCAGAGGGCAAAATAGAACGTGAAAGAATTCACCAATCACGTCTTGAAAAAGATCCCAAAAAGAAAACTCCTAGGAATGTTTTAGCCAGGTTCCAGAGTTTCCAGACCAAGGAGAAAATATTACAAGCAGCCAAGAAGAAACAATTTGAATATTTGGAAACACAATCAGGATAACACAGGATCTAAGAGCTTCTACATTAAGGGATTGAAGGGCTTGGAATATGATATTCCGTAGATCAAAGGACCTAGGCTTAAAAAACCAAGAATCACCTACCCAGCAAAACTGAGTATAATTTAGTTCAGGGGAAAATATGATAATTCAATGAGGTAGAGGACTTTTAAGCATTCTTGCTGAAAAAACCAGAACTGAATAAAAAATTTGATATTCAAATACAAGAAGCATGAGAAAGTAAACAGGGAAAAGAAATCATAAGGAACTTATAAAAGTTGAACTATTTACATGCCAACATGGAAAAACGATAATTGTAACTTATAAAACTTTTCTCAGTATGAGGATAGGTGAAGGGAATTTAAATGTATACATATGTATACATACACATATGTTTATATAGGAAGGTATATGTATGTATGAATACATATGTGAATGTGTACAGGTATATACATAGACAGAGGGCACAGGATCAATTGAATAGGAAGGGATGATATTTTAAAACTAAGATTAAGAGGTGAGAGAGGAATATAATGAGAGGAGATAGGGAGAGATAAAATAGGATAAATTATCTCGTATAAAAGAGGCAAGAGAGAACTGTTACAGTGGAGGGGAAGAACGGGAAGGCAAAAGGGAATGGGTCAATCTTACTCTCATTGAATTTGGCTTAAGGAGGGAATAACATACACACTCAATTGGGTATCTTACCCTACAGGAAAGTAGGGAGGAAGGGAATGGGAGGGGGGATAATGGAGGGAAGGGGAGGGAGGAGGGTGGTTAGAAGCACACACTTTTGAAAAGGGATAGGGTCAAAGTAGAGAATAGAACAAGTGGGGCACCAGATAGGATGGAGGGAAGAAATACAGTCAATCTTTCACAATATATGCACTGTGGAAATGTTCTGCGTAACTACACATGTACAGTCTGTATTGAATTGCTTATCTTCCCCATAAGGGTGGGTGATGAGGTTCTGAAGAAGGGAAAGAATCTGGAATTCAGAGTTTTAAAATCAGATGTTTAAAGAAAAATCCTGAAAGTCCTTCAAGACCTGATTCAGCTCACTTCCTTGAATTATTCCTTGACTGTTCCTCTTGTCATTGGCCTCTTGTTCCCCAGTCTGTACCATACAGTTTAACCTTTTTATTTGTTTTCTATGTTCATCTTGTCTGCCTACTACATCATAAGTATATTAGTCATAGGGACCGTGCCCTGTATGTTTTTATCATCCCTATTAACCCTTCACACACACACTCACATACATACAGCCACATACAGACTATCTACCATGATTGCGAGAACCTAGAAGCAGCTGTGTGACTCAGTGAATACAACCCTTGCTTTGGTGTCAGGAAAACCTAAGTTCAGATTGGACCTCAGATGCTTACTGGCTTTGTGACACTCAGAAAATCACGTCAATGCTATCTGCCTGTTTCCTCAACTATAAAATGAGGGTAAGACTAGTACTTACCTCCCAGGGTTTTTGTGAGGAGCAAGTGAGATAATATTTGGTTTTTTTTGTTTTGTTTTGTTTTTGGGTTTTTTGTCTTTATTAATTTGTTTACTTTTAAGTTTACAAGATTCAGTTCCACAATCCCTTGAGTTTCAAATATTTTCCCCCTTCCTCTCCTCTCCCCCCCCACCCCATGGTAGCATGCAGTCAAATATAAGATCTGCAGATACATTTCACATTGGACATTAGTCAGGTTATAAAGAAGGTGTGTAACCAATGGAATGAACAGTGGGAAAGAGGAAACAAAACCAAACATGGAAAAGAAAGAGAGCAGGTAGTTTGCTTCGGTCTGCATTCAAACTTTGTTTTTTCTAGTTCTTTCTCTGAATGTAGACAGATCATATTTGTAACACTCATAGCACAGTATCTGGCATATAAGTACACACTTAATGAATCTTTGTTATCTATCTAGCACATTGTTTGAGCAGTTAGTCACACCATTTAGTGAAAAGAATAAGGAATTAGGATTTAAGACACGGAGTTTTGTCCCAGTTCTCTTCATTAGTGGTCTTTAGTCTCTGTGCTGCTCTATATCCCATTTGGTAATTCAAGGCATTAACTATAAAGCTGTCCAACTTACTTTTATGTGTAACTTACTGAATCAGAGAGAAAATGATTATAGCAGGGGGATGCAATTTAGAATGTTTCACTTTCTAGCAGAATTACTTTAGTGATTGTCCAGTCATACATAATAACCACTGTGGCGTATAGAAGGGTACATTGCATGTTGAAATAAAAATAAGGCATAAGGAAGAAAAGTGCAAAACATCTCCGGGGCCAGTGAGGGAAACCAGCTCGATTGTAACAAAGGATGAACACAGTGACATTGGTAAATAAAGGTTGAAATAATACCAGAGGGCTCTGAGAGTGTGAAATAGGACCAAAGAGCCTTAAATGCTCAAAATTGCTTTATTTAATATAGGATGTAAAATTGATATCTGTTGAAGTCAATATGAAATTAAATCAGCAAGTAAAGATGCATTAAAAAAAAACTTAGGCGGACAAAGTTGCCTAGATTTTTTGAATTGCATAAAAAGTTTAGAGAGTGTAGGGGAAAGGGAAAGTAATAAGCATTTACATAGTATTTACTATGTACCAGCACTGTGCTGAGCACTTTAAAAAATTTTACACATATTATTTAATCTTTACAACAACCCTGCGAGATTGGTGCAGTTATTATCATTACTGTTTAACAGTTGAGGAAACTGAGACAAGCAGAGGTTAAGTCACTTGTTCAGGGTTACACAGCCTCTAAGTGTCTGAAACTGGATTTGAACTCAGGTCTTGTTTGACTCCCCAGGCCCAATTGCTTTATTCTCTGTTGACACTCAGCTGCCAGCAATAGCATCAACAGTGGTAACTGCAACTGCAACTGATATTTGTGTCAAAGCTGAGGCTTTGCAAAAATCCCATGGTTTTGTTTAATTATCACAATAAAATAGGTATTTTTATTTTAGACATTTTTATCTCCATTTTACAAATGGAGATGCTGAATATCTGAAGAGATATATGGCAACTTATATGACTGTCTTGCAAATAAGTGTCAGAGACAGGACAAGAATATGTTGATATTAAGACAGACTAGTAATCCATTCGTTCACTAGATTGGGTGAAATGTTGAAAACATGAGAGAATCACTCATTCAGATGTATCTGTGATAATAATATTTAGGTAATCAGTTTATGGTAATTACAGAAAACAAAATAACTTCAAATTCTGTAGTGGGAAAATTCTAATATCCTAGGAAATCTGGAAGGCTTCTGAATGTCAAAATCATAATAAATGAAAACAGTATTGATATATTTGCTTGACATCATTGACCTCATTCACATAGATTTGTTCCTCAAGCTAGTCAAAAATAATCTAGAAATTGTGAGTTTCTTTGAGGTGTGAGTTTTCATTTGAGACTTTCTTTGTGATGTAAAAGAAATTGTCTTGACTACTGATCAGCTTCTTTGCTGCGAAAATGCATAACAGTGTCCTTTTTTTTTTTACTAAAAGCAGTACTAGCGTGATTAACCATATCGTTAGCTACATATGATTTAGAATTAGAGCTTACAAAGTGCAAATCTACCTCTAAAAGACAGTGTCCACTGAGAATATTCAAAAGAATATAACTTAGTCTCTTGTGACAGTTGTGGAAAAGGAATTTTAAAGTATTTTATGTAATGGCAGCATCATTTGAGTAATGGAAATCTCCTTATTTATCTGTCAGCTTCAAAGGGGACAAAAGTTACTTGGCAGATAGACACTCTGGATGTTTGGTAGAATGATTTCATTACTTTGTAATCATACTGTGTGGTTATATAGGCTCAATTTTGGAATTGGAAGAGGCTTTAGTGAGCATCTAATTCAACTCCCCTTTTTTCTAGGTAAGAGAACCAAACCCCCAGAGATTAAATGACTGTACAGTGGCATTACAGCTAGTTAATGATAGAACTGGGCAAGTAACTCTTGGCATTCCATCAAATTTAGAGAAAGGTGTGGCCAAAATATATTGTAAGCATACTATCTCTTTCTGTCTCATCTCCTGATTCCATCAGCATGTAGACAATGCCCTCTTTCGGTGGAGAATTGTCACTTTTCTTTGCCTTCTGTGTTAGGGAACTTTTTGGACACTGATGGATTTGTTGACTTGTCCATGATTACACAGCTCTTCAGAAACAGGATTGAACAGTTTTTCTTCCTGGTACTATTTTAGTTGCCATGCTATTTTTCTTCTCATTAATCTTATTAATAACAAGTAATAAAGAATGCTTTGTGCCTATATGTAAATTGTGTTTTTCAGATCCTTCTTTGACTAGACCACTTCATCATCAAACTTCTGCATGCCCCCACTCTCATGGCAACCCTCCTTCTCAGACTCAACCCCCAACTCAAGTGGATTATGTTATTCCTCATCCAGTACATCCCTTCCATACGCAGATGACTTCACATGCTGCATCTCATCCTGTGCCTCCTCCACCCCCAACTCACCATTTAAGCAGTACAGCTGCTCCAATTCCTCAGCATCTCCCCCCTTCACACCAGCCAATTTCACATCATATTCCTGCTACAGCACCTTCAGCACAAAGGCTACATCCTCATGAAGTGATCCAGAGGATGGAGGTCCAAAGGAGAAGAATGATGCAACATCCAACGTAAGCTCTAAACTTGTGCCAGAAAATCATATTCACTTTTTTCTTATTGTCTGTTTAAGTCTTTAAAATCACAAAAATTTTAAGCAGCAATATAACTAATAATTAAATGCTATCCTCCATTAATCACTTCTTTCCCCAACCACTCCCATATTGGTAACTTTTTAATGAAAAATACATGTCACAAAATAATTTTATCTAATGAATTTATGGAAAGTAAATAAATTCAGAGCTATATTTCAAGGTTAACATATGAATGAATGAAAGAAGAGGAAGGAGGAAAAGAAAAGCATTTACTCTGTGCAAAGTACTGTGCCTTGTGCTGGGGATACAAATAAAAAAGCAAATAAAGGTGCTTATGTTCTAGTAGAAATATTACATAGAGGAGAAGGGTTCAGGGAAGCAGAAAAGACCTGGGGATCCATTTTTAGGCTCAGGTAGGAAGGCAGTGGTTAGGCTGTGGAATTTAAGATCTGGGTGGCAAGTAATCTGCCTCAGCAGGAATGTAAAAGGGAGATAAGTCTGATGTATAAAAACATAATATATATAATTTCTTACAATACACATGGCACAGCATTGTACTGTATATTCAAAATGACTTGATATAGTGCAAAATAAACCTTTTACAAAAGATTGTTCAAAACTACTGAATAAGAAAGTGCAGTAAAATAGTTGGATTTTCAAAGTTGAAACAAAAAGGTTCTAAATTAAAATTAAGCCAAATATTTCATTTCTTCACTATTTTGGACAGTGAAGGTTTTACTCTTCTTGGCTGTGCAGGAAATGGTCATTTTTTAATTACTGTCTTCTCGTTATGTGAGAAATAATTTTAGTCACTTGTGGTTTTAATTCTTCTGTAAACCTTTTCACAAAATTGCCTCATTAATAAATTTTGGTGCCAAGTACATAAAATAAAATGGAATTGGTTATAAAATCATCAAAGTGATCCTAGAGATTCAGCTGTGTAGATGGTATCTAATTGAAATTAGGGACAATTTGGGGCGGCCAGATGGTGCAGTGAATAGAGCACTGGCCCCAGAGTTGGGACCTGAAATAAAATCCAGCCTCAGACACTTGACACACTTACTAGCCATGTGACCTTGGGCAAGTCACTTAACCCCAATTGCCCTACCCTCCCCCCTCCAAAAAACAAAAAAAAAAGGGGGGGGGGACAACCTTAAGGAAAAATCAGTAGGTGCAAAAGTATCCTTTAATTTTTTCAGCTTTATTTAGGATGTTCTGGGCAAGTATATCCATTGATGAATTACAACTATAGGAAAATCATAAGATCATATATCTAGAGTTGCAAAAGACCTCAAAGGTTATTTAGTGCCCCCTTTTACATTTGTTGGGGCTGAGGTCTAGGTAAGGTAAGTGGTTTGCACAGGGTCATGTAGGTAACAAATGTCAGAGTTAGGAGATGAACTTTGGGCTTTTGGCTCCAGATTCTTTGCTCTTTCCGTTGAACTCTTACCATCTCATGAGATGCTGGTGTTTCCTCAGTATAGTGAGGAAAATAAAAAGATAATGTGAATGAAAATAGTATAAAAGTTTTAGGGAAATGATTGCATTTTTCAGTCCAATGAGGTGAGTTTTAAAAAATTAAATAGAAAAATTTTAAAATTATGAATATGTTTTTATTTTAAATTTGATTGTTGCTTTTGGTTTTTCTTCATTTTCCCTCAACTACCCTGATCTTAAAAACCCTCTTTTTTATTTCTTAAATCTCACTATGCACACATACAAAAATACATACATACGTACACATGTGTAATTTGTTGTTTCTATCACTTTTGTTTCCAAATTTAACCTCCCCACCCTCTTCTCATTCAGTTTCTTATCTTTAAAACATTCAATATATATTCACTGTGCAACGTTCGTGGAGTTGTGAACTAATCCAACCATTATGGAGAACAATTTGGAACTATGCCCAAAGAGGTATAAAACTGTGCATACCCTTTGATCCAGTAGTACCATTGCTAGGTCCATATCCCAAAGACATCTAAAAAAAGGGAAAAGGACCTATTTTGTATAAAAATATTTATAGCAGCTTTTGTTGTGGTGGCTAAGAATTGGAAATCAGAGGGATGCCCCTCAACTAGGGAATGGCTAAACATGTTGTAGTATATGATTGTAATAGAATATTATTGTGCTATAAGAAATGACAAGCAGAAAACCTGGAAATACATGAACTGATCCATAGTGAAGTGAATAGAATCAGAAGAACATTGTAGATAGTAATTGCAATATTGTTTAATAAAGAACTTTTAGAACAACTTAGCTAGTCTCAGCAATACAATGATGTAAGACAATCCCAAAGAACTAATGATGAAGCATACTCTCTGTTGACAGAAGAAGAACTGTTGTTGATTGAAGACAGACCAAAACTTGCTATTTTTCACTTTCTTTTTTTTCTTTTATTCAAGTCTTCTTGTACAAAATGACTATAATATAGAAATGTCTCATAATTGCTATATCTATCTATATATTAAATTCACTGGTTAAAAAGTAGAAAAAGATCTTCAGAGATGCACACACACACACACACATATATATATATACACATACATGTTCGTGTGCGTGCGTGTGTGTGTGAAGTGTGTTGAATACAACAGTTAGTCAAATTTATACTACAATTATTTTTGTGTTTGGATGATATTTTGAGGGGATGTGATAAGGGAAGGCTGAATGAATAAAAACACTGTCATACTTTTTTGTATATATAATTATATACCTAAGTATTAAAGTATGATGCTTTTCTGAGTATGAACACAGGGCACAGGTGTGTTACAGTGGAAATAGTGTTATATTTGGAATCAGAGGACCTGGGTTCCGATTCCATCAAATGCTCTAGACCTCAGCTTTGTCAACTCAAAAAAGTAGGTTAGAATACATGAGGTAGCTCTAAGCTTCCTTCCATCTCAGTAAAGCTATGATGCTATCAGCTGGGAGATTTAAATATATAAATAACCTGAAGATGATTACAGAATCATACTTTTTTCTCCTTTTGTTAAGAATACTTCAGTAAATATTGAATTATTTCTAATTATCTTTATTCTTTGTTTTTAGGAGGGCACATGAGCGCCCTCCACCCCATCCACATAGGATGCACCCAAACTATGGTCATGGGCATCACATCCATGTGCCACAGACAATGTCTTCCCATCCTCGACAAGCTCCAGAAAGGTCTGCTTGGTGAGTTGTTTGTTTGTTTTCTATGAGGATAGTCATCTTGTGGCAAACGTGTGATATTTTTCCTCCCAAGTCCATATACCTATGCCCTAAATTATCCTCTGAAAATTATCCAGGTACTGTTGTCTTCCTCAGGCAAATATCAGCTTATTTCCAGTTAAATTCCTCTTCAGTTCCCCAAGATGACATTGAGGTTTCTAATTTTTTTTCTTGGTCTTGGGGAAACCATTCAAAAATCTAAAATTGGATTGAATAAATGGGAACTAGGCATACCATTTAGGCAAGTTTGCAAAATTCTGATTTATAATTCAAAATTCCCATTAAGTTGTTTGTTATTGTGCATTTAAGTTTTATCATTAGTCACTATCCTTGGAGAATTGCATGGCTTTTGGATTTAGTTGCAAGGATCAGATATGAAAAAGCAGGTAAAACAATTTGCATACGTAAACCACCATGTAAATAAATGCAAGGTATTCTCTGTGGTGAGCTTCTCCTGTGTTTGTCCACTGACTTGCACACTCTGAATTTGGGGATTTTGCCTTAGGAAAGTTGTATATATTAGAGAGATTCTGTGGTATAGTACAAAGAGCAACGTACTTGTAGCCCAAGTGACCAGGGTTCAGATTGTGGCTTTGACCGTTAATGTGTTGTGACAGTTAGCAAGGCACTAACTTTGTGATCCTGGCAAGTCATTTAGCCTTTCTCAGACTCAGTTTTCTCTTTTCTAAAATGGGGATAATATAGCACCCCACAGAGTTGTTGTGACAGTCAGATGTGATAATTTATAAAGCACTTTGTAGATCTTAAAGTGCTATATAAATGCTAGCTATTATTATTTTCTATTAAATGGGAATGTATTTCCATAAGCATTCACTAAACACCTATTATATGCAAGACCCATAATAATAATAATATTTTCATTACCTTTTTCATAGTATTATGAAATAGGTCACAGAAATAGATAAAATCCGGTTTTAAATTAGGGTTTTGTTTTTAACAGTCTGATGGGTCCTTGAATATAGAGCCTGTCATAGTAATGTTCTTCTCATCTTATTCCAACCAGTTTTGTTAAGTGTAAAGACCTATAAAATATTTTTACAAGGCCTGATCTAAACAGTGTAAGGCCATATAATGAATTGGTTTTGGTTCAGCCATTATGTTTTCTGTTTAATTGTGTGTGCTACAACTTGAGTGAGGTGCAGAGTCAGGAAGATGGACATTGAGTTGTAGAGAGGGAGGACAGTCAGGCTAGAATCTCAGGCATTTTCTGTGGCAGGGAGTTAATAGAGACACAATGTAGTTTGGTTTTTTTTTCTGGTATTTTTTATTAAACATTCCAAAATTCCATAAATGAAAGAAAATATAAACTGTTCTTTAGCAGAACCAAAGATAGGCTTTTATTTCAGAGGATGGCAAACACTGAAGAACTTAGTTTTAAGAAAGAATTTCATGATTGTTTTGCTCCTTTTACATGTGCTTTAATGTAATAACTTATTTAAGCATTTAATTACTGATAGTTGAACAAAATAATGTAGCCTAATGGATATAGAGTATTTCCAGTCTGGAAGACCTGGGTTCAGATTTTACTTGTGATGTATATTAGCATTTTGTCTACAGGCAAATCACTGTTTTAACTCCGCAGTGTCACTGACATCTCTCTGATACTAAATCACAAAAGAAATGTTTATCTACACTGGTGAAATTTCAACTCTGTAAGTTCCCTGAACAGATGGAGTCATAATTCTAGATCCAAAATAAAATAGAAGCTGCTAAACTGTATTGTTTCGAGATAAATTTAATCTTTTGAACTCTTAGAATTCTTTGGTAACACTTTCAACTAAATGTATTGTTAAGCAAGAAATAATTTTAGAAAGGTACACAGAAATGTTCTCCTTTTTGATTGATAATAGAGATGAATGGCACCTAAAGTTTAAAGTATGGACTTTTGCTTTTGGTAGGGAATTGGGAATTGAAGCTGGAGTGACTGCAGGGACATATCCTCCAGGTGCACTGCATCCTCACTTGGCTCATTACCACGCACCTCCTCGACTTCATCATTTACAACTAGGAGCTCTTCCATTAATGGTAAGATGACTACTTGTTATTAGAATAATTTTTTTAAAACATTCTCTGTTTTTGTGTTAAATAATTCTTTGGAAGGTAGTATGTGCAATATTGACCTTTTTTGTTTCCTTAGAATTTATAAAAATTGCTTTAATTATTATATAGATGTTGAATGGAAACGCTAAGTAAAAGAAAATAGATTTGCTACAATTCTGTTAATTTCCATCTTGTAAAATCTGATTTTTGGATATAAAATGAAATTATAATTTTTGTCCTTGTCCTTCATATATTGTCCTTCATATATGAAATTGTTACTACTTCTGACCCAGTATTAATAAGGCATTGAAGAGAGCAAGGACTGTATTTTTACCTTTGTATCTCCAGTGCTTAGTTATCCCAGTCCTTAGCACATAGTATTATCTTTTTCTTTTTTTTTTTCTTTTCTTTTGGAGGCATTTGGGGTTAAGTGATTTGCCCAGTATCACACAACTAATGTCTGAAGATGGATTTGAACTCAGGTCCTTCAACTTTAGGGCCAGTGCTTTATCCACTGTCTCACTTAGCTGCCCCAGTAGTAGTATCTTAATAAACGATTCTTCACTTGAAGTATTTGCAGTGGTCTGTCTACAGTCTTTCATTTAATCTCTAGAAGGATTGAAAATCTGTTATGTAGTGACTTTTTATGAGTTTCATATAGCACTGTATCAAAATTGATTTAGCAACTAAGATTATTTAAGTATGAAATGTCATTGTCATTTTGAATTTTCTTCACTTAAATACTTGGTGTTTATTTTTATTTTTTTGGAAGGGGTGAAGGCAGGGCAGTTGGGGTTAAGTGACTTGCCCAAGGTCACACAGTTAATAAGTGTTAAGTATCTGAGGCCAAATTTGAACTCAGGTCCTCCTGACCCAAGGCCAGTGCTCTATTCACTTTGCCACCTAGCTGTTCCCTATACTTAATGCTTGATAGTAAAAAATTGTATTAATTGTGGGCTGGGTAAAAATGAGATGCTGGTTGATAGGAATTTTTCTACAAGAATTATTTCATGGATGCCTTAAAAAAAAATTGTTCTAGTCATTTTCTGGATTATTTCCCCTGCACTAAAAATAAAATTCTCCTTCATTCCCCTCCCCCCCAAAAAGTTTAAAAAACTGGCCTAGCCACATCATCTGATTAGAATATGCAGTTCTGTACTTATATTTCCCTTCTGCTGAATAGAAGTGTTTCATATTGACTTATTTTAAATTCATTAAATATAAGAAATATATGTAGGTTTTTAGTTAATACACATTTACATAAGTGGTACATTTTAATTTTGTAATCATTCTCAATAGCAAGTACCTTCAACACTATTAACCTCTAAATTTTGCTTTTATAAAGTTTATATAGCATACAAGGCAAAACAGCAGTACTTTTTTCATTGTATGTGTGCTCTGTAATGAATCACATAGTGAAAAGTTTGTAAATTTAATTACTTAGTTTAGGTACGTTACTATTTTTCAAAGGAATTGTAAGATTTTACAGAAAGAATGCTCATTGAAGATCATCTAGTCCAAATCCCTCCTTTTAAAAGTGAGTAAATTAAAGCTCCATCTGTTAATTCCTTCTCTTCTCTCTCTAAGCATTTTCTGGTCTATCAGAACTTAAAAAAATTTCCTCCCTTTACTGCCAGAGTTCTCAAAAGTGATACTCCTTCACTAATTTTCCCCTTGATGTCTGTATTCTGTCTCTGCTAAAATGACTTTCTTCAAGATCTGACCTCATTGACTCCTCCTGAAGACCTTCCCCAGACTCCTCCTCTAGACCACCCCTAGATTCCTCTGTACATAAGACCCCATCTTCCCTCCATGTGTGTGAGAGCGCCATAGAATGACCTAGCACAGACTTGACCTAGCACAGACTTAATCTATGTCAGATTTGCTCTGGCCCGCTTGCCCAATGCAAGTGACACAGATACCTAGGTTCCTTAAGAGTCTAGGTACGATGAACTTTTATTTGGGGAAGGTCTTTAGGAGGAGTTAACGAAGTCAATGCAAGGGTGGATTGATATTTTGATAGGCTCAAGGGTAGGAAGTAGATGGACAATGGAGGGCTAGGCTAGTAACTGAGGTTTGGGCCCAGCCGCAATGAAAAACTTGTGGCCTCTGCAAATGCCTCATCAAGTGGGAATATTTAATCAGACTTAATGGGATTTCCCAGAGCCTGTACCTCAAAGATTCAAGGAGAGCTCTAGGGGGCTCCCAGAGCCTGCACCTCATCTACCTTAAGCAAATGACTTCACCTCTGTTTACTTCAGTTTCCTAATTTATAAAGGGGTTAAATAATAACACCCACCCCCCAGGGTTGCTGTGAGGATCAAATGACATAATGATTGTTAAGCGCTTAGTACTATTCCTGACATTTGGTAAGCACTGTATAAATATTAGTAAATCTATATTGGTCTTGAATGCAATCAGTATAGAATGCCAGAGGTGAAAATGAATGATTTTCTATGTAAGATAACTTGGAAATGCATTCTACTGAATTGATGTTATCTGGCGGTTAGTTTTGTTTGATGTTTTAAATATATGAAATTCTGAAATTTGTTCTTGCGTTGTGAGATTTGTAAACCGTTGTCTCTGAAGTGGTCTTAGAAAAGTACCTTTGTTGAGGTGTAGGGGTGTTAAGGCCCCGAAATAGCGATACACGGGGTCCTTGCCTGAATGAATTCTACCCAAGCCTTCTTTCAGCCAAAGAAAAACAAAGTTTATTAAAGATCCACCACATTGGCTAGACTCTTAGGGAATCCCATTATTGGCTAGCCTCTTAAGGAATCTGAACATTTGTATCACTAATACAGGCAGGCAGATTGAATGAGCACTTTCATGGAAAAAAAATGGTTCTTATATAAAGAAAGACTCTGGGAGGGATCTAGAGTTGGCCATCTGGGGTGATTAGAGGAGGGGTGTAGAGAAGATATTGATGGGAGTGGCCAGTAGGCTGAGGTATGGGGTTTAGATAGGATCAAGGATGGGAACTAGCCAGAGGCAATGTGGAAGTAACAGACAATAAAGGACTGGGCTAGGTTATAGGTAACTGAGAATTGGTTTTAGCTCCAATGAAAGGCCAGTTGAGAGGATTATAATTTCAGGAAAGCCCGTTCTAATGGGGAAATTCTAGGAGAGTTCTAGGTGGGGTTTTTCAGGGCCAGTAGACAAATGGGACCCAGATTCTTTTGTGGTAAGGAGCTAAGGTCTTGGCTTGAACCTTGAACCTGTACCCCATCACCACCTCTTTAGTCTGGATGCTGTTAGATTATGGATTGAACTGTTAGAAGTATGTGGTAAAAGTGTTTGAAAAATCAATAATGGTGATAATTTACTGTTGGAAGGAAAAGTAGCAAAGGCCTCTTTAAGCTATCCTTATCTGTGAGGTTTCTTGGGACTTTCTACTTGGCCTAGGTCTTAAGAGCTTATCAGCCTTTCTTTCCACTATGATATGTTGTAAAATTCTAAAGTACTGAAGTTTGAGAAACTAGGACAGCACCCAGCCAAAGTGGGAAAGTTTACAAGTTTGCTTATAGTAAAGAATTTCATCTGTAATTTTTTGGCTATCACTTAATGAAATTGTATCTGTTAATAAGTAGTATGTATTGAAGTTACATCTTTAAACCAACTTAATAACAATACATTTTAGATTCCAGAAGTTTGTTTTGCCTTAGCAGTTAGGCAATATGGATGTCAATTAGTCTGGAGGTTTACAGTGGCTAGATTTTGTGGCAGCTTTTGAGTCAGTTATCATGTACTTGCTGTATATGTGAGACTCCAGAATGTAATTATTCTTAATTTTTAAACGAAAGATAAATGAAATGTCCTTTATGTGCTTATTGTTAACTGTTAACTGAAACATGAGCAAACATAGTAATAACCTAGCTCTAAGCTGTGATTAGTGAAATTGTGCCATTTGAAGTGAAATCTATTAATGGGACTGTACTATATATAATATTATGAGTTTTGATTTCAGATATGATTGTCTGAATCATCATAAAGCCAGTAGTCCGCCATTCAGGAGAAATGCCATATGCTACCCAAAGGAGGAGAAGTCTGAAAATTACTGTTCTCAGGTGGATATCTTTTCCCTGGGAAAACTTGAGGGGACTTCACCTTGCATAGGCAAAGGTGGGATCGTCTTGACTCAGTTATTACCCTATGGTGCTGTTTCCTTTCTGAACAAGAAATTTTTCCACCTGGTTAATTCAGAACCTGGTTATGCTACCTTGTGAATGATATGAAACTTTGCTGTGTGACTGGCTTGTTAACTATGACTCTTGTCTGGAATCAAGAGCTAAAGGAGTTTTTTCCCCTGTTAATGGATTGTGTCACATCAGTCTCTTCCCTTGAAGGGATAGAATTGGTATTGTCGTAACCATGTCCCTCCTTTTTCCTTTTGTAGCAAATTTCTATAAACAGGTCAGGTAAACAGTGGAAGTTGTGTCATTACAATACTAAATCCATTAATGGATTAATAGTGAAACATCTGAGTTACTAAAATAGGATGCAAATATGAAAGATATTACTATTTTAATGTGAATTTGTGGTTGCTTCCATTTCCTCAGCAACTAAAGTAAATGAGTTCTTAGGCTGGACATCCCCTTGCTAATAGTTCTATATTTGTGTATAAGATTAGGTCCTTAAAGTACTTCATTCCTTCAGGATGATATGAAGAAGATAGATAGACAGACAGAGAGACAGAAATATCCATAGATATATCCTCGAAAAAGGGCAGGTAAGATGAAGATGTAAAAGTTTTTAGATTAAAAGGAGTAATAAACTTTGAGAAAGCCACAGAATTAGAATGTTAGAAAATTGTGTGTGTGTGTCTGTGTCTGTGTATATGTGTGTGTTTGGCTTCCAAATGTGCCTCATAGGAAATACAGGCTGGAATGTGTTTTAGTAATAAATTCCCAAAATTGGATTAAGGTTTTTATATATGAAAGTTGCATTAATAATCATAAAGAATTTTAAATCATATTATCCTTTCTTTTTTACTTTGAAGTTTCTTTGCAATAATATTAAGGAACAGGCAAATTCATTTTCTATTAGGCCCTCTTCTTTAACTCTGTGATGACATTGTCCATGTCAGGTACAGAGTTTGTATAAAGATAGAAAAAGCAAAGGATATGTAAAAAAACAAACAAACTGAAAAATCTCTGAAGTTTCAGATAAATTATGGGTTCCTAATTTTTTACACTTCTTATAGCTCTGTTGTCAGTAGGGTTAGATCCATACAGTTGAGTTGGTTCTCACCACATGAACTACGTATTTGAAAAGCACATTTTGGAGGTATTTGGAGGTACTAAATTGTATTAGTCTTGTAACTGGCAAATCTACCAATCTCTATTGTCTAGGAATTTCTGCAAGTGACTTGGAACTAGAGAAGCAGATCTTCAGGAAGGGCCCTTTTTAGAGCTCTCCTGAGAATGAGGCCTGTTCCAAAATTTCCAAGGGAGATGTTTCCAGGGACCAGATAACCACATGGGACATCTGGCATTCCAAATGAAACATACTCATTAAATGAACATTGGGAGCAGGTTACTAGATTATAAGGAGACTTGATCTTATTTAATATTGAAGATTATTATTGTTCTGTGGTGATAATGTAAATCCTCCTCTCAAATTAATGTGTTTTAAGCCCTCTTAGGTGGTTTAATATGTAACCTGATTTAGTTTGCGTATAGAGCCTATTTAAGTAAGAAGGTTTATCTCCTTAAGGGATATTTGAGATTTTGACTCTGCTTGACTAAATTTGTTTAAAATTTATGACATTGAAAGAAACCTGGGATTATGACTTTTGTAATACTCATGGCCACAAGTACACTTGTGTCCTGTTGCAAATTTGTCTCCTAGTTTAAGCCACTGATATTTACTCAGATTAATTTGGCATGAGCAACAGAGATTAGGATGATGCTGTTGAGGATAGAGGAGCAGTACAGGTCTGATTGTGGGGGAAGTCAGGTGGTGCCTTGAATAGAGTACCAGGTTTGGAGTCAAGAAGCCTCATCTTTCTGAGTTCAACTCAGACCTCAGATACTTAGTAGCTTTGTGACCCTGGGCAAGTTCCTGAACGCTGTTTGCCTCATTTCCTCATCTGTAAAATGAGCTGGAGAAGGAAATGGTAGATCACTGTAGTATTTTTGCCAAGAATACTCTAAAAGGGATCACAAAGAGTTGGACGTAACTGAAAAACAACACTGGTGCTGTACTATGAATATGGTTAGCCCCAAAGAGGGAATTATGCAAAGTCGTAGTCTAAGTGACCCCCATATTTTAAAAACCTTACTTAAATTTTGGGTTGTGCTTAGCCAGACTGCAGTAGAGGGCAAGGTCCCCTTGAGGACTGCTCACATCACTTGAGAACTAATTTCATCTCCCAGTGATGCCGTAATGAGAAGAAGCTAAGATGACACTCATCCCACTCATCATTAAAACATCCAACAATCAGTATTGTCTTACCCTTATATGTAAATACTGCTGTCTATAAAAGCAGGCTGGAGCTTGGATTTGGGAGCTGCCCTACGCCCAACTGCTTGATGCCTTGGGGCGCCAATAAACTTTTTTTTTAATCTTGAAAAGTAAGGCAATGAAATTGTTCTGAATAGTTTTAACTTGTGTCTGTGTCTAAATAGGTTCCAGATATGGCAGGCTATCCTCACATCCGTTACATTTCTTCAGGATTGGATGGAACATCATTTAGAGGCCCTTTCAGAGGCAATTTCGAGGTTTGTAATAAAATAAGTGTAGTTATTGGCCAAAATGTCTTCAATAAAAGGGAAAATATATAACTGTTATTGGTTTTAGCATCTGTTTGAGGTATGGTACCGCATTTCAGTTCAGTGGAAAAGAACGCAAGCCAACTATCCTAATTTTCAAGATAATTATTAACATTTATTGTGTATGAATTTGGAGAGAGAGAGAGGGAGAGCGTGTGTGTGTGTGTGTGTGTGTGTGTGTGTGTGTGTGTGTGTGTGTATTTAGAAGGGGGAAAGCTAATAATTCACATAATTTGAGAGGCAGAAACTTAGAGATCCGGCCCCTTCATTTTACTGGTGAAAAAACTGAGACGTATAATTGCACAACTAAGTTAGGGGCAAGGCAAGAGCTACGACATGGATCTCCTTATGTAAATCTTTCCATCCCAGCATGCCTGTCTTGTTAAAAGAGGAGCAAATCAAGCCTTTATTGAGCAACCTGTGCAGAAATTGAGTAAAGTTACTTATGTAATCAAATAGTCCATTGTTTCCCAAACTTTTCACATACAAGGATTACATCTATATAAATTAATTAGTGCTAATATTTGCTGAATATAAGTCAAGAGACAGTATTTTCATTTATGTCATTCTGAGTTAAACTGCATATTTTATTGGCACTATACATTGAATGCAATGCTTCTTTCAAATAATGGATTTGTGGACCTTTGCACTATCTTTGTATTGCTTAGGTTGTAAGCCACCTAAATATGAGAAAATAATCTAGTTATGTTTCAGGTTCCAGAAACCAATTCTGTTTAGATCTAAAAATTCTTAGTCATTTAATCTTAAGGAGAAAAAAAATTTGGATGTTAGATTTTTGCTTTCTTGTCATGTATAAAAATCCTAATTTTGTGCTTTTTAACTGTAATATCAGATTCAACTTTTTCTTTTCAGTGTTCCAAGTTTTTTGTATATTGTAACTTTAGAGAAATTGGGATATGACTAACTAAAATCATTACTGGGATTTTTTTACACCTCAAATCATCTTCCTTGTGATTTATGGGGTTATCAATTTGGGTTTTGATGTTTTATTCCTTGTTTTTAGGAACTGATTCATTTGGAAGAGCGGTTAGGAAATGTCAATCGTGGAGCTTCCCAGGGAACAATTGAAAGATGTACATACCCACACAAATACAAAAAGGTGAGAATTTCTTTTAATAGCCTTGGTACAGATTTTGAAAAATACTTAAGTCTTCTAAGTTAGCCTTGCTACTTTATTTGTGGTCTGAGCTGCCAATTGGTTCTTGTTCTAAGTGTAGTTAAAATTAAACTTAGTTTCAAGTTATTGCCTTTGTAAGATAAATTTTAGTCCTTTAGTCAAATCATCTACTTCTGCAGCATTTGATCAAGAATTATTTAGGGTTAAGAACTTAGAAAGCATCCTTCAAGAAATTCTCAAGGAAAATTGCCCTGATATTTTAGAACCAGATGGCAAAATAGAACTTGAAAGAATCCATCGATCACCTCTTGAAAAAGATCCCCAAAAGAATACTCCTAGAAATATCATAGCCAGATTCCAGAATCCCCAGACCAAGGAGAAGGTATTGCAAGCTGCCAGGAAGAA
>CM053582.1:451421925-451438646 GCA_028627135.1 Pseudochirops cupreus
AGAAATTCTCAAGGAAAACTGTCCAGATAATTTAGAACCAGAGGGCAAAATAGAACTTGAAAGAATCCACAAATCCCCTCTTGAAAAAGATCCCAAAAAGAAAACTCCTAGGAATGTTATAGCCAGGTTCTGATGTTTCCAGATCAAGGAGAAAATATTACAAGCTGCCAAGAAGAAACAATTTGAATACTGTGGAAACACAATCAGGATAACCCAGGATCTAACAGCTTCTACATTAAGGGATTGAAGGGCCTAGAATATGATATTCTAGAGATCAAGAGAGCTGAGATTAAGACCAAGAATCACCTACCCAGCAAAACTGAGTATAATGTTTCAGTGGAAAATATGGTCATTCAGTGAGGTGGAAGACTTTCAAGCACTCTTGAGGAAAAAACCAGAACTGAATAGAAAATTTGACATTCAAATACAAGAAGCATGAGAAGGTAAACATGGAAAAGAAATCATAAGAAACTTATCAAAGTTGAACTATTTACAGGCCAACATGGAAAAACGATAATTGTAACTTATGAAACTTTTTTCTGTATGAGGATAGGTGAAGGGAATATAAATGTATATATATGTGTATATACACATATGTCTATATGGGAGGGTATATATACATATGTGAGTGTGTGTATATATGTGTACATAGACAGAGGGCACAAGATCAATTTAATAGAAAAGGATGATATTGTAAAAGGTAAAATTGAGAGGTGGGAGAGGATTAGAATGAGAGGAGACAAGGAGAGACAGAATGGGATTAATCATCATATAGAAGAGGCAAGGGATAACTGTTACAATGGACGGAAAGAACAGGGAGACAAAAGGGAATGGGTCAATCTTACTCTCACTGAATTTGGCTTAGGGAAGGAATGACATGCACTCTAAATTGGGTATCTTGCCCTGGAGGAGAGTAGGAGGGAAGGGGATGAGAGCAGGGATGATGCAGGGGAGGGCAGGTTGAACAGGAGGGTTGTTTGAAGCATACACTTCAGTAAAGGGACAGGGACAAAGTAGAGAATGGAACAAGTGGGGGGCAGGATAGGAGGGAGGGAAATATAGTCAGTCTTTCACACTATGTCCATTGTGGAGATGTTTGGTGTAACTACACATGTGCAGCCTGTATTGAATTGCTTGTCTTTCCAGTGTCTGTCCTCAGTGGGTGACAAGGGAGGAAGGGATAGAATCTGGAGTTTAAAGTTCTAAAATCAAATGTTTAAAAAATATATATATATAATTATTATTATTTTCATGCAACTGGGAAATGGGTTAATGCAGGCATTGGGGTAGGGAGATCCATCTTGCCCTACTGGAAAGTCAGAGGGGTGATGGGGGAGGATATAGGGGACAGCAGATTGGGAGAGGGGTTATACAGTGGGATGGCTGTTTTGGGATGGTGGGTAGGGGAAAGATGGGGAGGAAATTTGTAACTCAAAATCTCATGAAAATGAATGATGTAAACTAAAAATAAACAAAAGTTAATTTTTAAAAATTTAAAATTAAAAAAAAAGAAAGAAATTTGGTTCAAGACCAATTATGAAACTACTAGTGCAACTGACAGAAGAGTACACAAAGTAATGGCTCAATAAATATTCACAATGCAGACTGTGTACATGAGAGAAAAAGAGCTTTCTCTTTGGTCTCGTTAGCATTTTCACTAATTAAGCTACCAGGCAGCTCAAAGAATGGTAGAACAGTAACTTTACAAGCGATTGAAGGAAACTTGTGCCCAAAGAAATACGGGGTTTGCCCAAGGTCCTACAACTAGCGAGTCAGGAGAAAAGGCGAGACAGATGCTCTGACTCCCCAACTCAAGACGTGAAACTCCCTCTACCGTTTCTAGGCACAATGTTTTGGCACTAACATTAACTTACAGTTGGGGCACAAATTCCCAGCATTCTGAAGCTCTTCTCAGTTTCGATTTTTGGTAAAGTTGTATCTATTGCAAACAGTCTAAGTTGTATTTTGATTTGAGATTAAAAGTAAATCTGACTCTAACCCCAGCGCAATGCATGACAGAGTGGAAATGGTGGCTTTGGAGTAAAAGGACTAAGGCTCCTAACTTTTTCTTGACCTCACGTATAAAATGAGGAGTGATCCTTTTTCAGTCCTAGTAAACAATCCTATGATCGCAAAGCATTACCACAAATATTAATAAATCCTGACTTTCTTTAAACTGCTGGCCAAAGTAGGGATCCAGCTGTCAATTTCCATTTTTCTTTAGGAAAAATTAGTTTCAAAGTTGCAGTGACATCATGATGATCATGATGATGATGACATAGCATTTTACAGTTTATAAAATACTTTCTTCAAATTCACGTGGGGTTTGTAGTAAAACAAACTAGAGGCAGAAAATCAGGAGAAAGGAGAGTCTCTAGGATATAAAGGGAAGATGAGTAAGAGAAGCAGACTAGGTAAGAAAGTACAATAATAGGATTACCAATTAAGCACATGGCAGCTATGTGGGAGATAAGACAACTCTATCAGTAGCTAAGTAGGTTAAATATTATCTCAATTTTAAAAATGAGGAAATAGCCAAAGTTATATGGCTAGTGTCAGAGCCAGAACCTGAACCTAGGTCTTTTGACTCCAGGTCCAGAACTCTTTCTTTTATAGTATGTTGGTTATCGTACACATTAAGGAAAAGTATTCTGGATACAAGTACTCTGGATAAAAAATTAGTCAACCTGGTAAGTATCATCTATAGTATATATGATTTCCTACCTTTGGAGCTAACGTTTCCTTTGGCACTGGCTTCACAGAAGCTGTAGGCTTTATTTCTCTTACGACATTTGTGGCTTTGGTTTTTTTCACAAGCAGTTTGGTTTTTTCAACTTTCTATGATAAAAGAGTTATGGCATTAGTATTAATATCAAGTTTTTCCAATAATTAAAGTCTGCAAAGACATACACATTTATAATAAAATTACCTTTGTAAGATCATAGAAGTGAGAAAAGGACCCACACGTACAAAAATATTTATAGCATAATATATATATATTAATATTTTTTGTGGTGGCAAAGAATTGGAAATCAAGGGGATGCCCATCAATTAGGAAACAGCTAAACAAGTTGTGGCATATGAATGTAATGGAATACTATTGTGCTATAAGAAATGAGTAGCAGACGGACTTCATTATAAACTGGAAAGACTTATATCAACTGATGCTGAGTGAGGAGAGCAGAACTAGGAGAACTTTGTACACAATTACAGACACATTATATCTGGGACGACTAATTTTGATGGACTGGGCTCCTCTCAGCAATGCAAGGTTACAAGACAACTCCAAAAGACTCATGATGGAAAGGGATATATACACACCCAGAGAAAGAACTAGAGTCTGAATGCAGATTGAAGCAACTACTTGCTCTCTCTCTTTTGTTTTGTTTTGTTCCATTTCTTCTTTCTTGTTGTTCACTCCATTGGTTATAACCCTTCTTTACAACTTGACTAATGTTTAATATGAAGGTATTTGTAGAACCTATATTTGACTGCATGCCGCCATGTGGGGGAGAGGTGGAGAGGAAAGAGGGAGAAAATCTGGAACTCAAGGGATTGTGGAATTGAATGTTGTAAACTAAAAGTAAATAAATAAATTTTAAAAATAATTTTAAAAAATAAAATCACCTTTGTTCCCCTGGTTGTAACTTTATTTCCAATTTCTTCAAGAGCAGTTCTTCTAACAGTAACCTGCATTGTGGCTTTTGAATTAATTCCTTTGTTAACATCCTCCAAACCATTAGACACCTAAAGGAAAGATCATTTAAGCTTCTGAGACAATGACATATGAAACAGCTGACAATCATTAATAATGTTCCAAGAAACTGAAAACTGTGTAATTATAATGCTCTTAAAAATGAGGAGAAAATATTCTCCTCACTTTTTTGGAGAGACAGGGGTGAAATGTATCATATAATAGTACATTTCATCAGAATCAGCTAATATGTTGATTATATGGCTAAATGATTATTTTGTCTCCTTTTTTATTCTTTTTTTTTTTTACAAGAGACGGTATTCAAGGTCAGGGGAAGGTAGAAGGGCATATTCAGAAAAGAAAGTAATATAAAAACAAAAGACCAATTAAAAAGTATTTTTCAATGGGAAATAAGAAATAGTCTTTTCCCTTATCCTCTTCTGTGTTAAAGAGTTCCTTATATTGAGGATATTTTGAGGATTCAATAGGTCTGATCGTTAAGAAGATTTGAAGACTTCATAGAAAAATGATTATGGAATGTAGCACTTAAGATATCTGCTACAAATTCCTGGGATATAAAGGTACTTATTTTAAAGCCTCCCTTTTCAGAAACCCCATTTGGAAGCAAAATTAGAAAGCCATTTTGTTCCACTATTTAAAAGCAAGTATTACCTTATTACACTTAATTCTGCTTCTTATCAAGTCTTTCTAGGTACTAGAAATGTTTCACTAAAGTGGATCATTTAAAGTGACAGCACTTTTACAGCTTTCTTGTACAACAGTAATATTTAGAACTGAATTTGATTTCTTACAGAATTATTCTTAGATACCAAAAGGTATGAGGGTTAAGGATGATAAATTTTCCTATATGCAATAAAAATATAACCCTACTAATGATGTATTGAATTGGCTCTAGACAAACTTGTTTGGAGAAAAGAAAACAAAAATTTCCTATGCATGATGACAATAGTTAGCTACTTTAAAATCTTTAAGTTACTATTATCACTATCATCAGTTATTATTTTATAAGCATAAGTACCATGCCAGGCCCATGTATTCTCAAAGAGTTGTTTCAAGAATGGGATTTCAATTTTTACAGCCAGTGTCTCTGATGAAGGCCTCATTTCCAAAATATATAGAGAACTGAGTCAAATCTAGCAGAATACAAGTCATTTCCCAATTGGTAAAACTGATAAAAAAGGATATGAACAGGTAGTTTTCAGATGAAGAAATTAAAGCTATCTATAGTCATATGAAAAAATGCTCTAAATCACTATTGATTAGAGAAATGCCAATCAAAACAACTCTGAATTACCACATCACACCTATCAGATTGGCTAACATGACCAAACAAAAAAATGGTAAACGCTGGAGATGTGGGAAAATTGGAACACTAATGTATTGTTGGTGGAATTGTGAACTGACCCAACCACTCTGCAGAACAATTTGGAACTAAGCCCAAAAGGCTATTAAAATGTGCATGCCCTTTGATCAAGAAATACCACTACTACTAGGTCTATATCCCAAAGAGATCACTAAAAAAGGTATAAGAACTCACGTATACAAAAATATTTATAGCAGCCCTTTTTGTGATGGCAAAAAATTGGAAACTGAGGGGATGTCCATCAATTGGGGAATGGCTGAACAAGTTGTGGTATATGAATGTAATGGAATACTATTGTTCCATAAGAAATGATGAACAGGGGCAGCTAGGTGGCGCAGTGAAAAAGAGCACCAGCCCTGGAATCAGGAGGACCTGAGTTCAAATCTAAACTCAGACACCTACCACTTACTAGCTATGTGACCTTGGGCAAGTTGCTTAACCCCAACTACCCTCCAAAAAAAAAGCACCCACACAAAAAAAGAAATGATGAACAGGTGGTCTTCAGAAAAACCTGGAAAGATTTATATGAACTGATGCTGAGTGCGGTGAGCAGAACAAGAACACTGTACACAGTAACAGCCACGTTATGCAATGACTGATTTTGATAGACTTAGTTCCTCTCAGCAATGCAAGGATCTAACACAATTCCAAAATACTCATGATGGAAAATGCCATCCACATCCAGAGAAAGAACCATGGAGTCTGAATGCAGATGAAAGCATAATAATTTGTCTTTCTTTTGTTGTTTTTGTTTTTTCTTTCTCAGGGTTTTCCCCTTTTGTTCAGATTCTTCTTTCACAACATGACTAATGTGGAAATATGTTTAATTCGATTATACATGTATAACCTATATCAGATTGCATGCCACCTTAGGGAGGGGGGAGTGGAGGGAGAGTAAGAAATTTAAAACTTACAACCTTATAACAGCAAATGTTGAAAACTAAAAATAATTTTTTTAAAAGAATAGGTTTTTGTAAAATGACTAAGATATATGTCAGACTGAGGAGAATCAAGCTAATTAGTACACAGGCATTCTGACTATTAATAATGTTATAAGAAGAGCTGAGAAGATGTACCAGTTTCCCTTCTTTGCACAGTTTGGAAACAGGGGTCTAAGGATATTGCATGTACTGACAAAATCCTGTCCTCATATTAGGTGGGGATTTCAGTACATATTGATGGAGGGTGGAGGCAAGATGGCAAAGAAAAGGCAGAGACTTGCCTGAGCTCTCCCAAATTCCCCTCCAAACAACTTTAAAATAATGCCTCAAAATGAATTTTGGAGCAACAGAACACACAAAAGGATTAGGATAAAACAATGTTCCAGCCCAATATAACTTAAGAGGTTCAGCAGGAAAGGTACATCACACCAGGGTGAGAGTGGAACACAGCCCAAGCACAGGCTGCCCTGGGCAAATCAGCAGCCAGGACCTAGATAAAGATATACAGGCTCTGGGAAACCCCTTGAAGTCTAATTAAATCTTCCCACTTGATGAGGCATTTGCAGAGACCATAACTTTTTCATTGTGGCTAGGCCCAAACCTCTTGTTACTAGCCTAGCCTTCCATTGTCCATCTACTTCCCTTGAGCCTGTCAAAATATCAATCCACCCTTGCATTGACCTCATTATAAAGATACGTATACAGACTAACTTTGATAGACTGGGTTCTTCTCAGCAATGTAAGGTTAGAAGACAACTCTGAAAGACTCATGATCAAAAGAGATATCCACATCCAGAGAAAGAGCTGCAGAATCTGAATGCAGATTGAAACAAACTACTTGCTCTCTTTTTCTTGTTTTGTTTTGTTTCCTCTTTCCCACTGATCATTCCACTGGTTATAATCCTTCTTTACAATCTGACTAATGATTAATGTGAAGATATCTGTAGATCCTATATTTGATTGCATGCTGCCATGGAGGTGGGGGAGGGGAGGGAATGGGAGAAAATTTGAAACTCAAGGGACTGTGGAACTGAATGTTGTAAACTAAAAATAAATAAAGAAATTAATTTTTTAAAAAAGATATGTATACAGAGAGAGATACACATATATACATACTGACAGTCCCTCAACTACCTTAACCTCCTGGTTACTTGATCTCAATTCCTATGATCTATAAACAGAGATGTGTTCTTTTATATCTCCTTCATTCTTGTTTCAGATTAAAAGGTGACAGTCTTTCTATCAAGACAAACCCCAAATGCACCCTTGATCCCAGCCCCTCCTTCACGTTCCAGAATAGTGCCCACAGAAGTATCCCCATTCTCTTTCAGATCTTCCTATAGATACCAAGCTCCTTCCCTAGCTACAAACATGGAAAGGGGGGGAGGGAGGCCAGGATATCTCCAGTCATCCAGATCTTTATCTTGCCATTGGACCCAGATGGCTCCAGGGGAGAAAGTGAGGGTGGTGACTTTAGATAGCCCTCCTTCACTTAAAACCAATTCACTTGCAAGTCAAGGCATCACTTCCCAGATTTCAAAGTGCTCTTCAAGAACTAAGGACAAACAACAACAAACATGCCTGTTTCCCCTAGACTTTAAAAAAAAAGACTAACTTCTGACCTTATCATTTAATGGAAAATATTCTCTTCAAAATAATCAATGATCTCTTAACTACTCCTTCCAAAGTTCTCAATGTTCTCCTAATTGCCAAATCTAATGACCTCTTCTTAATCCTGGTACTTCTTGATCTCTTTGCAGAATTTTGACGCTGTAGATCAGTCTCTTTCTGGATACTACCCTCTTTAGGTTTTCCTCTTTCTTAGAAGGCCTCTTCTTTCTCAGTGTTTTTTGCTGGTTTTTCATTGCGGTTATATCCATTAATCATATTATCCCTCAAGGATCTCTCCAGGGTCCTTTTTTTCCTCTAAACTATTTCACTTTGTGATCTCATCTGGCACCATGGGTTCAATTATCATCTCTATGCAAATGATATCCAGATCAATATATTTATCCCTAATTTATTTCCTGAGTTCCAGGCAAGTAGAAACTGCCTTTTGGGAATCTTGACTTGTATGTATATCCATAGACAAATTAAACTCAATATATCCAAAACAGAACTCATTACCTTAAACTCTTCCTTCTTACAAACTTCTTACTTTTGAGAGCACCCTCTACCCAATCAAGCAGATTTCCAAACTCAATGCCATCCTTGAGTCCTCACTCACCCTACACATCCAATCCACTGTCAAATTTTGTCATTTCTTGTGGGTGGGCCAAGTCTAACGGATTCTTGAGTTTGTGTCTTAGTCCAGAGGCTTGTGACTTGCTCCAAGTTCAAGGACTCATTGAGCTATGTCCAAGTCTGGACTTGTTGACTTGTTCGGATCTGGGAAAGTGCAAAGTCCCCTCTGGACAAGTGTGCCATATCTTTCCCCAAGAAGAATGTTTGGCAATCAGTATCAAGAAATATTGCTGTGTCTCCCACAAGCAGTCTGGGCTTTCAGGAAGCCTCTTGGTAGTCAAGGTCTTTTGCTGATATCTATGTTTAGCTGAGCGCATCTGTGAGAAACTGGTGACTCAAAGTTCACTGTAAAATTTTCCATGCATAAACAAGAAAGACATATAATCAATTATACTACTCCAATAAAGCAGCATTGTTATCCAACTATGCACACCTAGCTAGATTCTCTTTAGTTCACCATCCATCCATCAATGTCAGTTGCTGGCAATTTCTACTTTCACAACTAGGTATGGGGACAGGTATGTATATGTATATGTATATGTATATGTATATGTATATGTATGTATATATATATATATGTAGGTATGTGTGTATATAATAACTTTCTAACTGGTTTCCCTACTCAGCTGCTAAGGTGACTTTTTTCTAAGGAACAAGTCTGACCATGTTATTCCGCCTGCAACTTGAGCTCCAATAAAATATAAACTTCTTTGTTTGACATTTAAAGTTCTTTATACCACCTCATCTTCCTACTTTTATAGTCTTTTCACACCTTTCTCCACACACGTTGTTAAAGCCAACTAACCTATTTGTAGTTCCTCTAACCAGTCACTCCACCTTTTGTTTCTGGGACCTTTGAACTTACTAGCTGTCCCTATGCCTAGAAGCTGTCCCCATACCTAGAAAGTTTTGCCCCCTACTGGGCCTCTCTCAAGATTCAGCTCAAATCCCACCTTTCCCAATCCCCCTATTTTAGTGCCTTCCCTCAGATTATCCTCCACGTAATTTATATTCATCTTGTACATATCTAGTTATTAATATGTCTGTTCCATTAGAATGTGAGCTCCTTAAGGACAGAGGCTTTTATGACCTTTCTTTGCATTCCCAGGAAACACTTGATGGCACACACTAAATGCTTACCATCTCCTCCCATCCCCCATTTCCAGCAGACAGTGCTCACTATCATCTTGCCTTTCTTTCTAATATTCAATCTCTCCTTAGATTTCTTCTCTGACACTGCAGATTTGCTCCCTCACTCCTAGACCAATGACTTCTAAAACAAGAGATGGATTTTCCCAAATCTATGCCCCAAACCCTGGGCAAATTGAATCCTTCATCTTTAGAGTTCCCACCTTAGAACCCTAAGGAGTTGACTGGTGACTGACTACATGCAAACTAGTCCACTTAGGTCACTATGTCTAGGCCAACCCACAGATATCAGATCTTGCAACAGCTTCACATCCCATATGCTTTCCACTCAGGATGTCTCACAATCTTCCCGTTTATATTTACTATCCCCATCTATGTATCTAGCCTACCTCTTTTAGAAGGTCCAATCCCACATCATCAACTACATATTGAATATTTCAAACTAGATGTCTCCTAGGCATCTCCAATTCAAAATCTTCCCCTCAAATCCCAACCACTTTCAAACTTCCTTGTTATTGTCAAAAGTATCACAATCCTTTCAGTCACTTAGGTTGACAAATTCAGAGTCATCTTTGACTCTTCACTCTCACTCACCACACATCAATTACTAAAATTTGTCATTCTTTTTCCACATCTCTCATATCTGTCCCTTTATCTCTACTCATTCAACAGTCACCTTAGGTCAGGTCCTTGTCACCTATTTGGTGGACTACTGCAATAGCCTCTTAATTGGTCTCCCTGCCTCACTCCGTTCCACCCTCTATACAGCTGCCATAGTTATTTTCCTAAAGAATCAGTGGTCACTCACTAATCAGTCAATATGCATGTATTTACCTACTCAGTGCTTGGCATACTGTATGTGGGTCGATAAAAGAAGAGCAAAAATACAGTTCCTGACCTCAAGAAGCTCCTTGAGGATTTCCTCATCCAGTTACTAGTCACCCAGACTCACTTAGCTCCATTCTAATAAAGGGGAAAGACAAGAAGAATTTAATAAGAACCAGGCACTTAATTTAATATGTGCTAGACACTATACTAAGCACTTTATAAATATCTTATTTGATCTTCACTACAATCTTGATAGTTAGATGCTATTATCACTTCCCATTTCACAGCTGAGAAAACTGAAGAAGAGAAAAGATAAGTGATTTACACAGTGTCACACAGCTAATACATTTCTGGGGCTGAATTTGAACGCAGGTCTTTCTTACTGAGGGCCCAGCACTCAATGAGGGTGACAATGCACAAAAAAATTGTGTATACAAAGTAAAAGGAAAGCAATATCAGAGGCTCAGGCGCAGGGGAAAAGAGAGGGAGAGGGCACAGAAAGTGGGATTCTGAATCCTTAAGGAAGCCAGGGAAGTCAACAAGGAGAGATAGAGAGAGCCTTATAATCAGGGGAAATAGTGACAACAGAGAGACGGCAGTATTATTCCTGAGAAATGGCAAGGACGGGAAGCTGGGCAGTACAGTACAGGGAAGGGAGTAAAGTGCAAGAAGACTGGAAAAGTAGGAAGGGACCAGGATGTAAATAGCTTTGAATGCCAAACCGGGTTTCATATTTGATCCTGAGGGTACTGGGGAGACAGTGAAGTTTACTGAGCAGGGGAGTGACAAGATGAGTCTTGTGTTCTAGAAAAATTACTTTGACAACTGAATGAAGGATGGATTGGAGTGGGAGGCTAGTAGCAGGGAGATCACCCAACAGGGTATGGCAATCATTCTTGTCTTAGGCGAAGAGGAGCTGTACCAGGGTAGTAACACTGTCAGAGGGCAAAGTGGGATGGACACATGAGTTGAGAGGCAGTGAGTGGAAGATGACACCAAGGTTGTGAGCCTGGAAAAAGCCAGCCAAAGAGAACGTGAAAGACCTAAGATGAGAGGAAAACCAGTGTCCCCGAAACCTAGAGAAGGTCCCTGAGCTCGGAAGGGGAAGAAGTGGGATTTGAGCTCGGATCCCCCAACTCCAGATCCCGGGCTCTCCACAAAATGACGGCACCACCACCGGGTGATGGGGACATCAGGGTCAAGATACTGGGGGAGGGCCCTACGTCAGCAACTCTCCCCTCCCCGCCTCCAGGAAGGGACCGTAGGAGTAGAGGAAGGAGACAGTGGCTGCCGAGGGGCGTCCCCGCCGAGGAAGGAGAGAAGGAATCGCCATCACGCTGGGGACTCACCACGGGGCGTCGGAACAGCGCCATGGGGACCGGGACAGGCCAGAGCAGGGGCCGCAAGGTATCGGCGAGACACAAAGAAGGGACACGACCCACCAGCAGAACCTAGTCCCAGGATTACGCCGCCGCCGCTTCTTAGCCCTACGGCCGGAATTCAAATGCCGCACTACTCGCACTCTCATTGGTCCTTCCGTCCGGCGATACGCTCTTCTGATTGGGCAGGCAGATCAGACTCACCTCCCCCCCCCCCCCCCGAACCTTGATTGGTTGTTTCCGGAGACTCGGCCTGTCATAGCAATGGAGGGTTTTTTCCTGTTTTTAAATTTAAAAGTTGCCAAGAGGAAATAGAAACAAAACGGATCTGAATCGAACGACTGAAATGAAAACTAGAAAGCTTTCCCTCTCTTCGTATAAACCCAAGGTCTGATAACATCTCGCGATGTTTATACCAGCTTGAGCGGAAGCTAGGGCCGCGGAGCATTCTGGGAGCTTCATTTACTTCCTCTGCCGGCTGAGGCGGAAGTTGGAGCTCATGGTTGTGGGTCCTGTTTCCAAAACTGTTTGGCTTCTTCTTTGTTGTAGTGTTGTAGATTAAGTGGCACCTTCTTCATCGGTCCCCCCTAGAAAGAAGAGTGGAAGAAAGGCTCGTGGGGGAGTCTACGTGGCTATGCCTACCTGACATCCCCAACATGTGCCCACCCACTTCCCATTACTTCCCGCCCCCACACGAGAATCTGAAATTGGAAAATACTCCTTGGGGACTCCTTTTCTCCTAAAACAAACACCCACGCTTGAGAAGGGATGCAAGGACATGGAAAGGACTGAGAGCAGTTCTGCCGGGAACTTCCAATTAGATTCCTCTCCCAAGTAATGAAGGCTTATCGGTGGGGTTTGGGGGGCGGAAGAGGGAAAGGGTGGAGAGGCAGAGAGAAAAGTTCAGTGCAACTTAACAAGCATTTACATTTACTGAGCGTCTGCTAAGTACGAGGTACTAGTGAGAGATGTACTAAAGATACCAAAACAAACAAACAAAAAACTCCTGCCCTCAAGGAGTTTAAATTATGCTGGGAAAAACATGTTCAACCAGTTAGGTAACAATACCCCAAGTCTCACCTCTGTGGAATGATGAGTTTTATATCAATTGATAGGATATGTATAATGAATATACTAATAATTTAGTTCTTTCTAGAGCTGTCTCTCTGGCTCAGGAGTCAGAGCTCAATGCAGTTTGAACTGATCAATCAAAACTTTGACAATGCTCACAATCACTGGACCTTAAGTGACGTGAATCAAAGATTGTAGAATCTGTTGCCATCACAGAACTCTGGTTCTGTACCCTAGGGGAGCTGATCACGAACCCCAAAGACATGACTCCAGAATTATTGTTGTGGGCTTTGTGGTTTTCTAGTCTGTGTCTCTCGATAACTGATTGTTTGTAATACACCTTCCCTCCCCCCCCACCTACTTGTCATTTAAGTATATAACCTTATGACAGCACACTTTTACTTCAGCTAAGAGAATATTCCTCACTCTGAAAATAATTAAACTGGTTGGTTACTGGCACTCCTGTAGGTCTGCTTTGTGTGGCTTTGAGCATTCTTAGGTTAGAGCCTGGCTCAGTAAAAATTCTGTTATCACCTCTAAGCAGGACTGTATTTCCTCTCCAAAACTCCAGGGCCCTAGATTTCCTTTCTGTAAAGGAAATTTTTTTTCCTACCACAGCCACTTTGTTGGGGGATAGGGGGGAGGGGATTAATAGCCGTGTGACCATAGATAGGCAAGTCACTTTCCCTTCTCAATCTCTTTTCTGTTCACAGTTTGGGAATAATATTTATGTACTGCATGGGATAAGTGAAAACTTCTTCAGTTTGGGGTGGTTAACTTTCCCTTTCATCTTCTCCATTGCTTCTGTCAATCACTTTTATCTTCCTTTGTCTGTTTTCCCTGCCTTGGTGGAACCAGCCCCCCCCTCTTTCCTTGCTGTCCCAGTTGGGGAAGTATGCCTCTCCACCAATGAGAGAGGAAACAGTCAGGGCGGGGTCTTGACTAAGTTAGGTTATAAATTCCAGCACTATCTTTTGTAACTTGCCTCTTCTCCATGATGAGTCATGGGGAAGACCGCCCTCTTCTCCTGGGGAAGAGAATAAATTCCTGTTCTTATCCTAAGAGATCTCTGTGATTATTTTCTTTTCACTAAATTAAGGATGAAGGAGAGTAGTTATAAATTTGAAAGTATCATTTACATGGCTTTTACCTACAATAAACATTTTGTCAGGACCTTATTACCTTGTGTAAGATGATAAAAACTATTTCATGTCTCCAGGCAAAGTAGATTAGTGCAATGGAATTATATATCTCTCAGAGAGCAGAGGCTGATTCCTGTACTTCATATTCAATAAAACATTCATTATGCTCTTACTATGAGCAACAGTTCACTAGCAGATGAAAACCATACAAAAATAAATGAGACATTCCCTTTCCTACCCCAGCTCCAAGAATTTTACAATTTACAATCTAGCAGTACTAATAGGATATATATAGTTAAAATTTACAAAAGTAAAAGATGTATAATTAAAGTGTTGTAAGAGTTTGAAGGAAGGAAATATTCTTCTGATCGGAAGGCTTGAGCAAAAAACTGCCATAGACTGAAGGGAAATGAATGGGAGAAATACAAGAAATACAAGATGTGAAAGGTAAAGGAGAGAAAAGAGTCAAAGGAGTAAAAAATTTGGAAGTCTACTTATTGGTTTACTTAGTCAGTGCCATACCAAACTACCAAAAAAAAATATTTTATGAGCTAAAAAAAAAATTAATTTAGAAATACAAAACGTCAAGAATATCAAGGCAATCAATGAAAAAAAAAGCGACAGAAGGCTGCCTAGGAGTACCAGAATCCAAACTATATTACAAAGTAATAATCATGAAAATAATCTGGCACTGGCTAAGAAATAGAGGGGTGGATCAGTGGAATAGAATAGGTACACAACATACAGAAGTAAATGACCAGAGTAATCTAGCGTTTCACAAACCCAAAACTCTATGCTTTGAGGACAAGAACTCACGTTTGACAAAAACTGCAAGGAAAATTGGAAAGCAGTATGACAGAAACTAAACGTAGATTGAGATCTCACACCAAATACCAAGGTAAGGTTAAAATATGTAGATTATTTAGAAATAAAAGAGGATATCATAAGGAAATTAGGTAAATATGGAAAAAAATAGCCTATCAGGTCTATGAATAAGGGAAGATTTCATGATCAAATAAGAGACAGAGACGATCATGGGAGGAAACATTGAAAATTACAAAGAGAAAGAATGAATAAATGAATGTTATGATCTGCACGCTTAGAGGGAGTATTACCAATCAATGAACAAGTATTAAATACTTCCAATGGAACAGGCACTGAGCTAAATGTTGGAGACACAAAGAGGATAAATACACCAAATAGGCAGTATCTACATTTAATAAGATCTTGGATCTGTTGAAGCACTAGAACAGAAGAGACAGATCAAAAAGTAGGGAAAAGGGCTTACTTGGTTTTTTTTTTATTTTTTAATTTTTGTCCCAATCTTTCCCCTACCCACTACCCCAAAACATCGATCCCACTATATGCCCCCTCCCCCAATCAGCTCTCTCCTACATCCTCCCCCATCACCCCTCTGACTTTCTGATAGGGCAAGATGGATCTCCCTACCCCAGTACACGTATATTTCCCTCCTTCCTATTCCACCCCCCATTTATTCCATTCTCTACTTTGTCCCTGTCCCTTTCCAAAAGCATGTACTTCTAGCAACTCCCCCCCCCAACCTTCCCTCTCCTCCATCCTCCCCCCTCTCATCCCTTTCTCCCCTACTCTCTTGTAGGGCAAGATATCCAATTTAGACTGAATGTCATTTCTTCCCTAAGCCAACTTCAATGAGAGTAAGGTTGACCCATTCCCTTTTACCTTGCTGTTCTTCCCCTCCATTGTAACAATTATCTCTTGCCTCTTCTGTATGACAGGATTAACCCCGAGCTGTCTCTCTCTCTCTCCTCTCATACTATTCCTCTCCCACCTCTCAATTTCCCCTTTTAAAATATTATCCCATCCTATTCAATTGATCCTGTGCCCTCTATGTACACATAAATACACACTGTCATATATGTATTCATACGCATATATACCCTCCTATATAGACATATGTATATGTATACATATATGTACATTTATATTCCCTTCAATTATCCTCATACTTGGAGAAGTTTCATAAGTTATAATTATCGTTTTTCCATGTTGGCATGTAAATAGTTCAATTTTGATAAGTTTGTAGTAGACCAGACTTTCAGGGGTCCCCTGGCCCCATAAAGAAATGCTCCCCTCTTCTATGAGGTCACTAAGCAGATATGCAGGAGGAGTATAATCTTGTTGGATGGATGCCTGCATTGGTCCTATGAATAACTAAAGAAAATTCAGGCTAACTAATTAGCAAGTCTTGTTTGTGAGCCCCTGTTTGTTTGTGCCTCTGGACATGGTCCTGGGATGAAGTCTTAATGAATAATTAGCCTTGGGCTGGGGTAGGGAGTGGTTGATTCCAAAGGAGGGTCCTTGCATTCTGGTTACTTAAGAATTTCTGCTATAGGGAATATAAGCTTTATGATTTTCTTGTAGCTTGGCTCTGTATGAAATGGTTCTGTAATAAACAGACTATCGAATACATCCCTGTCTCTCTTTTATTCAGCTTGTTGCTGGGCCATACAATTGTACTGGTAACAGTAAAGTTCCTTATGAATTCTTTTCCATGTTTATCTTCTCATGCCTCTTGTATTTGAATGTCAAATTTTCTATTCAGTTCTGTTTTTTTCATCAAGAATGCTTGGAAGTTCTCCACCTCATTGAATGACCATATTTTCCCCTGGAACATTATACTCAATTGTGCTGGGTAGGTGATTCTTGGTTTTAATCCTAGCTCCCTTGATCTCCAGAATATCATATTCCAGGCCCTTTGATCCCTTAATGTAGAAGCTGCTAGATCCTGGGTTATCCTGACTGTGTTTCCACAATATTCAAATTGTTTCTTCTTGGCAGCTTGTAATATTTGCTCCTTGACCTGGGAACTCTGGAACCTGGCTATAACATTCCTAGGAGTTTTCTTTT
>CM053582.1:451439146-451463586 GCA_028627135.1 Pseudochirops cupreus
AGCTCTTAGGGAGAGGCTGGGAACTCTTCCTATATACTTCCGACAGACTGGATAATAAAGACTCCAAGACCGAGGCCCAAGACTGCGATCTGGATCCAGGCCACTCAACGCGAGAGCTGGCCGAGAAAAATCGCTCAGTCCCCCTGCTGCCTGCAGGCCGCGGGTGGGAAGCTGCAAAGCCGAGGCGGGTGCAAAAGCTCTGCCTTATGCTTTTCCATTCTGGAGGCCTTCTGGCCGGACTGCTTAACTCCCCCTTTCACAAATCCCATTCACAGCTGCCGCTAATCCGCTCACCTGAAGCTTCTCAGCTCTTCCCGTCCAGCCGCCCCTGGGGCACAGCCGCGGCTTCAGGCCAGGCTGGTTTGGTTCGCAGTGCTGATATGGTTCCTCGTAGCCGAGCTGACTTTAGTGGGAAGTATCTTTGTGTGCGTTTTGGAGTTCCAGGATTGGTTTAGAGTCCTATTTTATGGGTATTTTGGGGTGGCCATGTGAGAGCTGCGATGTGTTGCTGCTGCTATGCCGCCATCTTGGCTCCGCCCCCCCTGACGCTACCATTTTACTACCATTGTGACTTTGCACTATTTAACCTTTCTGGATCTCTTTTCACTGCTGTTAAAATGAGCAGGTTGGATTAGATGATTGATGGTGTCCCTTCCAGTTGTAGACCTGTGATCTGTCTAAGACTCATATCAAGCATGTCAGTGAGTTTTTTGCATAGGTCATCCCCCCAATTTAGCAACCTTTCAATCTTATTTTCTTTATGTCTAGCTTTTACTTATTTCAGTCATCCCCCAGAGTACATTCCCATCAGCATGCTAGTTTTCTTCTCCTCAGATCTGGCCTTTCAGAAGCACATGTACTGTACTTGGTTGACCTGATTCTTCAAAAGCTCCTAGATTCTCTGAGTAGTAGAAATTCTGCCTAAGAATAGTTGGCTCAGTCTCAAGGAACTGTTGAGATCAAAATAAGATCTTAGTCTGTATTTCTTAATGAGTTTTCTCTCATGCAGGATAAAATAGGTCTTCTAGGAATTATATTATTTCTGAGCTTGAGCAGGCAAGCTTTTAATATGTCTGGCAGTCGAACTGAAAGACTTAGATGTAAGCTTTAAGGTAAAGGTGACAGCATCTCTGTGACATCTGAATTTTGTTAACTTGGATAAAATAGAAATTTATAAGTAGAAAGGACCATCTAGTCTGTCTCCCACATCAGACAGAATAATTTTATGATTGATAGGAAAATATGTAAATCTGATACATGGCCACAACTGCAGTTCCTTCACAGAGGTAGGTTAGTCTCTTCAGCTACAATTAAACCACTGTTTCCTGAATAACCCACCAGTGGATGATTGCCTCTGTTAATATGATACATTACATTTTACCACACACTTTCTTCATAATCTCTTTCTATTCCCACGTTGCCGATGAAGAAATAGGTTCAGAGAAGTTAAATTATGTGGCCAGAGTCACACAAATAACAAAATAGATGAATCTCATCCTTAGCATGAGGAGGTTTTGGTTGGAGGAACAAAAGCAAGAAAAGTAGAGGTCGAGATGACTAGGTGGTGCAGTGAATAGAGAACCGGCCCTGGAGTCAGAAGGACCTGAGTTCAAATCCAGTCTCAGACACATCACACACAGACACACACAGACACACACACACAAAAACACCTAGCCATGTGACCTTGGGCAAGTCACTTAACCCCAATTGCCCTACCTTCCCCTCTCCAAAAAAGCAAAAAAAAAAAAAAGTAGAGGTCTGAGTTTAAAAGGGTCTAAGTTTTATTTTTGGGGTGGACAGGTCAGTCTTTACATCATCCATTTTCCTTTTATTTAAGCAAACCTTGAGAAAGAGTATTTTAGGTAGAAATCTGAAAATTTTAGGTAGAAATCTCTTTGTGGCCATAACTGCAGTTAACCTCAGCCAGCACTTTTGGTTTCAGTCAGACTCAATGTTTTATTTTAAGTGACTGACAAAAATAATCAAGACTCACTTCTTTTTCTCATGTAATAATATTTTATTTTTCCAATTGCATGTAAAGATAGTTTCCAGCATTCATTTTTATAAAATTTTGAGTTACAGATTTTTCTCCCCTTCTCCCTCTCCAAGATAGCAAACAATCTGATATAGATTATACGTGTATAATCATGTTAAACAGATTTCCGCATGAGTTATGTTGTGAGAGAAGAAGGAGAACAAAAAGGGAAAAACCATGAGAAAGAAAAAACAAAAAAAGTGAAAATAGTATGCTTCCATCTGCATTCAGACTTCATAGTTCTCTGTCTGGATGTGATTAGCATTTTTCATCACAAGTCTTTTGGAATTAAGACCCACTTCTTAAAAATGTATTGCATTTTATATCTGATAAGTCTTCAGGTGTATGTACAGCTTGCTACGGCATAATTAAAATGTAAAATAAGTAAAATATTTGAGCTAATGTTTTCCTTTAATGGAAAACTAACCTGGGCCTTTGATTTTTATGTTTAGCATTTGTTTTAAGTTTTCATAAAAGGAATGAAAAATTTGTCGAGCTTTAGGATAAACTTAAATTGCCAAGCTAAATTTAAATAATAAACAAGGAACCATTCTTCAGTAATATTACTTTATAGTGCTATACTATTATAGCCTCTTCTTTATCTCAGTTAGATATAGGCTTTATGTTGGATCACTATAGCTCTTTGCCATACTCATCATTTTATTTATTTGTTTTGTAATTTAATCAGAAAAATGTACACATTTCATTTTTTAAAAATATGCTAGTGGTATTAATTTCTTGACAAAAGAAGATTCCAGTTAGATCATTATATAAAGCTGAAAGATTAAGTTATGCATTTTATTCAGTTTTCACTTTTTGTCTTCCTGTTTCTCTTTAGATTGAGAGAAAAACAAGCTTTCCTGATCTTTCAGTTTTCAAGTGGTTTCTCAATTTAGAATGAATTAGTCTAAACAAAGAAAACATTCTTTCTTTACCTGCAGAAGCTACTTTTGATGTGGATTCTCACCTTGGTAGTCCCTGAGTTCAAGTGTAATTTAGATTGTTTTCCAGTATTCTGGTGTGACTTTTAAAAAAATCTTCATCAGCAGACAGTTGATTAAATGCTTCTGCCTTAGCACTGAAACTTATTGCAGTTAATTTATGCCATTCATGTGTTTTCAATTAGAACTAAAAAAGAGGTTCTCTTCCTCTTTTTGTTTTCCAAAAAATACTTAAAAGAAGTTTGAAATGTGAAATCAGTTTTTTCTTTATTTTTACAGTCTTTTATTTTTGTGCACCTTGTAATTTTGATTTCTCTTGTTTTAGGGTCTGTCTCCAACCCCTAGAGATGTTTCTATGAAGGAAGAAGACCTGTGTCAGGCTTTCTCTAATGCACTGTTATGCAAGATAGAGGACATTGATGATGAAGATTGGGAGAATCCTCAGCTTTGCAGTGACTACGTTAAGGATATTTACCAGTATCTGAGACAACTTGAGGTAGAATTGTTTACTTGTATAGAATGCTTTAATTTGGAGGCATGTATCCATAGCAACATATGCTAATAGGGTTATTATTATTTTTAAATTTTGTAGGTTCAGCAGTCTATAAACCCACGTTTCTTAGATGGAAAAGGCATCAGTGGGCGTATGCGTGCAATCCTGGTTGATTGGTTGGTACAAGTCCATTCCAAATTTCACCTTCTGCAGGAAACTCTTTATATGTGTATTGCAATCATGGATCGTTTCTTACAGGTAGGTATTATATTAGAAAGTTCCTACCAGTGGTTTGGTTAATGTCTTTGGGCTGGTTTGCTCTCTTACAAGTATCTGCTTCCTGGAAAGAAAGCTGAGTTTTCATATTTCCCATTCATAATTAAATATTTACTAAATTGGAAGCTAAGTTTAGAGTCTCTGTTCTCCTTTCACAATTTTTAAAGACTAAACACTTGGTAGTTTTAAAAGTAATTTCAAAGCCATACATTAACCTTTCAAAAGTTTAGCTTGAAAATTTTTCCTTCTGTAGAATGTTCTTTTTTCTTATAACTTATAAATATAATTTACTCCATGGGGAATGGATTGATCTGAGGGCCACAGTGATGAAGAAGGCCTCTTCCCTTCCCCCAGCCACCACTGTCCAAGAGGGCAGGGACACCCACCCTTAGCTTTACTCTTCATATCCCAGCTTGACTCACCTTGGGGAAAGAGGGGAAATCCTCCACCTAAAAAATCCCTTTCCTCATTGTCTTTTCCACATAGGTCTTCTGGATTCTAGAATCCCCTTCGTTAATTTGGAAGGTTTGAGGGAGGGTTTGGTCTCTTATTGTTCTATGTGTAATAGGAGAAACATTGTTTCGTGTAGGTTCAGCCAGTCTCTTGGACAAAGCTTCAGTTGGTTGGAGTCACAGCATTACTTTTGGCTTCCAAATATGAGGAGATATTCTCTCCAAACGTTGAGGACTTTGTTTATATCACAGACAATGCATATACCAGCTCTCAAATTCGAGAAATGGAAATTTTGATTCTGAAAGAATTGAAATTTGAATTGGGTCGACCGCTTCCACTCCACTTCTTAAGAAGAGCTTCGAAAGCTGGTGAGGTGAGGGTCTTCAGCCTACTGCAACTAATAGTTAAGGTTCTGTATCACTGCTCTCTCGGCTGCTAATTTGGAAGCCTTCAGAATGATACACTTTGCCTTACCTGCATTTATCTAAGAGAAAACTATAAATTTGCTAGGAAGTCTTTTTAATCTTTATTTTTCAAAGCTTATGGCATTATTTGTGAAAATCGGGAAACTCTCTTTTCTCTTTTCTCTGTAACGTGTCACACAATGCAGCAGCCTTCAGTGCCAAGCAAGGGGTGAAATAAGGCGGATTGACATCTGTATAGCTTTGACATAGATTACTGATTTATTGATTTGCAAGTCAGAGCTGCAGTTTCATTGAGGCAGGGAACTCCCAGTGCAGATACTCTCTCTACTAATGCAAATCAACAGCTGTTTTGTCATATTAATCTTCTAGAGTGGCCTGGGACCATGAGAAGTGAAGAGACTTGCCCAGGGTCACACAGCCTATATCTTTGGAGAAGTAGAACTTTTTGACCCAGAGGCTGACTCTCTATCCATATCATACTGTCCCTCGTGATTGATTTTTCCAAGTTAACAACCCTGACCTCATAATGGATGTGCTTCTTTCACAGGCAGATGCTAAACAACATACATTAGCCAAATACTTGATGGAGCTAACAATTGTTGACTACGATATGGTGCATTATCATCCTTCTGAGATAGCTGCTGCTGCTTCTTGCTTGTCTCAAAAGGTTTTAGATCGAGGGACATGGGTGAGTGTTGGATTTTGTTAGAAGTTTATGATACAGTTTGCAGAGGTGGGGAACCTGGGGCTTCAAGGCCACATGTGGCTCTCTAGGTCCTCAAGTGCAGCAGCCCTTTGACTGAATCCAAACAGAAGTTCTGTGAAGACTCTTGGTTTTGGGTCTCCCCATGTGAAGTGAGGGGAAAGGGACAACTATTCATTCCAGGATGTGCTCAGTTCTGCTTAATTGTTTCAAACTTTGTAACCTGCCCTCGTGGAATATACCTTTGTTGGTCTTCAAATTCTCTTTGTACTTCTTTAGGGTTTGTTTCAGAAGTCCTCCCTCTTTTGTATTGCTTCAGCATGATTTTCAGAGATCACACTTAACCCTGTGGATGAAGGAGGCAACTTCGACTTTTAAGAAGTCATCTTAGGACCTAAATGATAGGTCCTATTAGCATTCATAAGCTGAAGCCTATCTGCCTGGCTGAGTTTAGGTGTTTGGTCTAGTGGTGTCCTGTTTACTATGCCTTGAGTAGAGTAAAACAAAAATCCCCATAGGATAACATTTTGTTTAAAGTGTTTCTCCTTTGGGTGGGCTGCTTTTGGCATCATTTTATTTCCTGTTTCTGAATCTTTTCAGAGAAAATCTTGTACATTAAACAGTAATGAGGCACATAGGAGTAGGGAGCTCAGCTTTTAGCTATAGAGGTTGAGAGATAACCAGGCGCTCCTCAGTCTGGGGTGCAAGGGGACTCGACATAGCTCTACCTTGCCTTTTAATTTTTGCTCCATATGACGTCCTTCTCAATATCTAAGATGAAAACCTTGTTTCTAGAATATAGTCCTATATTAGTCTACCTTAGAAAAGAATCAATTCATTAAAAATATTTTAAAATTTCACTTAGTTTAGTGCCTCAGAATGGAAAGATTGTCCTTTTTTATAAACTGAATTTATAGCCTTAGATGGTCTTTAAACTCTGACAGTCTGATTGTAATAGTTAGAGTTAAGGATCCATTTTTTTTTCATGATGATAAGGTACCTAATCTGTCTTTGTAAAACAAACTATTCATCGCTCATCTCTTTTATTTTACTTGTTGTGTATTTTAGAGCCTAAAGCAACAGCATTATACTGGTTATTCAGAGAATGATGTACTGGAAGTGATGCAGCATATGGCCAAGAATATAGTAAAAGTAAATGACAACTTGACAAAATTTATTGTAAGTATTATTCCTTCTTCAACTTTGGGATTTTAAGTAAATGGCTTACTCAGTAGATATGGAAGGCCATTTCTGCAAAAGGTTTTTACACATTTGTAGAATAGACTTGGGGTAGCCTTTTGTCAGGGAAGAAATTCCCTGAGAAAATCAGCTCTGGAAATATTTGGGACTTGCCAGAGTTAATTTCACAAGAAGATACTTCATTATTCTAAATCAGAAGACCTAGTTTTGAATCCTGACTTTGCCTCCAATAACCTGTGTGACCTTGGGCACATTTACCAAGCTCCAATTTCTTTTAAAATGAGAGGTTTTGACTAGTTCTTTTCTCCAATTGTCATTTTTTTGATTTTATCCTTATACCACTTTAGCATCTTTGTCTCCCAAAAGAAAAGTTCAGGGCAGATGTGGTGGATGAGTGACTGGCAGAGCTGTATGGCCTCTTTAAGGCAGATCAGCAGATCTCTGTACTGTCTGTATGGACACATTGCAGCCTGGCTTCCTCATGAGCAACAGCCCTTTATTTTGGGCTCTTCTGGTTGCCCAAGGAAGAGTACTACTTGCCCCAAGACTTGATTCACTTTCCAGTATTCGTGATTGACAAGAATAGCAGGCACTGGTGGGGCAGGGTGTTGTCCCTTTAGTGAGTCATATCCAGGTCCTTGATGATCTTGACTTGATGATCACTAGCTTCTGTTAGCTCTGTTAACTATATAGCCTTTTTTCTTCCTATTAAGAAATATGGGAGGAAACAATATTTGGTGTTATTGAGCTCACAGGGTGATTGTAAAGTGATTGTGAGGGTTAAACAGAATAACATCTATGAGTAACTGACCCTGTAACTCTAAATAAGGCACCACAAAAATGTCTGTTGGGTTGCATCTTGGAGCTTCCATGCCTTTCCTTCTCAGGAGGTCATAATCCTCTTTGGAGAATCAGTGTTGGGTCCTGTTTTTATGTTTAATCAATTCCTTTTGAAATGGCCAGCACTAACATCTTGACATTGCTTCATTGGGAATGATTTAGGCCATCAAGAATAAGTATGCAAGTAGCAAATTCATGAAGATCAGCACCATTCCTCAGCTAAATTCAAAAACTGTCCAAGACCTTGCATCACCTTTATTGGGAAAGTCATGAGATGGCTGAACCCAAGTTGGAAGAATCCTCAGTCCACATACTCTTGTATATCAGCATTCATTTGGCACGTCTACTTTTTTACATATTCTTTCAGCCTGCTTTGTGGAACCTTTTTATTTTGTTTTCTCAATGTATATTGAGGAAAAATAAAACCATAATTTTCCTTAAGGAAACTTGTGTATATTTTCCCTCAGAATTTAATGCTCAATTATTGTAAACTTGTTCAGTATTGTTATGTACAGCAATTAAGTACTATGCTTCCTTTACTTAACTGTGATATAGCCCTTCCTACTGTGATACAGCCCTTCCTTTTATTCTCCCCAAAACCAATTAATTTCAAAACCTTTTGAATAGGAGGTTTGAATTTTTTTTAAAATTGTATGTGACCAGATTTTTGACATAGCTAATTAGTTCAAGATGGAATAAGCAGGAAGATTTCTGTTAGACATGCTTAAATTTAAGTGCTTCTGATTTTACTTATAGAAATAAATGGCTGGTGTAAGAGGGTCATTAGGAGGAAAGTTTCCAGGCAGTTTTTTGGGGTGAGTTAGGAATGGATGGCCCTGGCTCTTTTATGTTTCTCTCTTGGATAACTAGCAGACATAGCAGTTAGTGTGATAGGGGTATTATTCTCTTCTTGCCAAAAGGGAAATGCATTCCTAGCACATTTCAGATTTGGAACTTAGGATAATGTTTCTCAGTAATATTTGTTAAAAGGCTTTTATATGCTAACCACTATTTAAATTATGTTTTTTTTCTATGGGAATACTTTTTGAGCTCCAAATAACTACTTACTATGAGCTTTTGAAATGTAATCTATAGTCACCTATACTGTGACAGTGTAATTGTATGAACTCCAGAGTCACAAATATGAATGGGAAAAATCATCCTGTGTGCTGAGAATGAACTTCCAATAATTTCAAGAAAGACTCCTTATTTTAATTGCAAAATTAAGATTCTCTGCTTAGTCCTTGAATAAAAAAGGGGACTATTTCTGCTTGTGAAGATGAGGGTTATTATAATTCTTTTTCAGGCATGCTCTCCAGTGCTGTTTCTACTTTATGCAGATCAGAATCATTTGAACTTTCAGCTGCAAGTTGAGGGTTCAGCTGACATGAATATCATTTGTAAATAGTTTTGTGGAGACTTAAAAATCTGAAATATGTCACCCTTAACTTTTTTTGAGTTAGCAAAAACTGTGAGAAGGTAAGAAACTACCATAGCAACCCTCCAGCTGCCAAGTCAAAATGTGTATGATCATGAAATGTATTTAATCTTAAAGGGTCTTTCCTTTAATCAAAGCAAGATTATTTGCTGAGACATGATACTGCTCTCCATGTCGTACTTACTGATCAGTTTCATGGGCAAATTGTCAAATGAGACATATTTTAAAGGTTATTCAATAGTATTTTTCATATAGTATTACTTAGCCTGCCTCAGGCCTTAGTTTCAGGATATAGTAATAAAAAGTCCCTTAATAGTATTATTAATTAATTAACAGTATATTACAAGGCAACATACTTAAAATGCAATCAATGTAAATAAATTATAAACTTGGAAAAAACTTCTAGGTTGTTAAAGTATATTTAAATGAAGAGAAGGGGTATTATGATGAAAAGTACAAATAGAATGGTGATGGTCTATGTGGAATCTAGAAAAAGGAGGGTAGGAATCTGTCTCTAGCACTGTCCACTGAGCTAATCCTGGTTGTTCTAACCCTTAAGATGAAAAGGTTGCCTCACTGGGCTCACTCATCTTGATGAAAATACATCTTAGGACTATTCACCTTCCATCACTCTGACTTTCCATTCACCAAGCAACCTTCTGATCTGTAATTTGGTTTCTCTAATAGACTGTTCTGCCAGGAAGGATATATTGTACCAGTGATCCCCTCTGTAAATCAATAAATTTCCATTCTGCTTTATATTTGAGTCTTTTGTGAATTTATTGTGAATCAATTTACCAGAGCCTGATCACCCTGGAAGAACTGATGAACTCTATTTACAGATTGTGCATGGAAGTCTGTTGTACAAAGAAAAGGGAAACCCTTCAGACCTACCCTCAATATAGCCTGCTAACTTCTCTATATCAACATTGCTACAGAAATCCCTTAACTTTTAAAATTACTCTGCCTCCCCAGTTCTTGGTGGTAGAGGAGTGTAATTTATAAATGAGTTCTAGGAGGTAATTCCAGTGCCCCTGGCCCTCTGCCAGTGGAGGACCAGGTTGACCTGCAATCCTTCCTTTCTGGCTGTAATTAACAGCTGTGGGTTTGCACCCAGAAAATGAACTGTCCTAGAAACAGGCCGGGGTAATCACTGTGCTGGAATAATGCTCACTCTGGCCTCTTGGACCATTTTGCTTGCCTCTGAAGGTTTTTTTTGCCCTTTCTCCCCAATGAAGTGGAGCTGTTACATCCTCCATGCCCTCTCATCCTTTCCTCTCACAAGGAGGGTAAAATCTTATTTATTTGATTTTTATTTTCTTTTAGTGTTGTTTGTGGCCTTCAGAGGTTGTAATGTAGCCAGTGTCAAAGGCAGGATTTGAACCTGTCTTGCTGGTTTTGAGGTTAACTCTTTATCTATCATGCCATATTGCCTCCCTAGAGCTCCTTTTTCATGTTAGTTATTAACATGAATTTTGAGAAGGGTCAAACTGTCCCATAAAATAAAAGGAACTGTCTGTTGTAACATAGTAAATATTCTGTCCCTATCGCTGTGTGTGCGTGTGTGCGAGTGAAGGGGTTCCATGGTATTCTAGATGTAATTTGTGGCAACTCATTTAATGGTTTTTTTCTGGTGGGGAGGGATGCCTCTAGTCTTGAGTGACTCATCTGAACCATCCCTTAGGCGAGGAGGAGGGAGGGGAAGGCGGGCTCCGAGATATAACAACGTGATCATTAATGGGGACAATCTAATTAGAAGAAATCCAGAAACACTGCTGGTAGTGCCTGGTTTTGCCTCTTCGATCTGTCTCTTGTCTTTTAAAAAAAAACAAAAGAAGTACTTTAATGTAAAAGAAAAAAAACCAGGTTATTTTCCCCTTTATACTATATTCTGTGAGCTATATTACCTAGCCCTCTTGATAAAAGGCAGGCCAGATTTGAAACGATTTCATGAAACACGCAAGATGGATCTTTTGAAAAACAAATGGCACACACAGCTTTTAGTTCTCTATTTGGAGCTGGCCCTAGGGATGGCCACCATCTTTCAGAACGCTGTTTTGAAGCATTGTTCATGGCCTCCAGGATCAGTATTGGATAACTTCTCAGGACCTGAGCTCCTCTAACACTGTCTGAATTAGTCGTTTTTTTTGTTACACTCTCATTTGTGTAGCTTTTATTTCCTGAACAAGATTTTTATTTTTTGTTTTAAATCAAGGTCTTTTTGGGTAGGCTGTCCCTTTAACTGCCTCGCCCTTGGGGGAGGTCATCTAATGAATGATATTCAGTAAACAATCGTCAAGAGGAAACAAACCCTAAAAATTTCCCTAAGAACTCTTTAAAATCGGAAAAATGAGTGACTCCCCTAGTTTTTCTAAACCTGCTGTACCCACCCCGACTGTTGGAGGGTTTGTCCCTCTAAATATGCCAGAGTATAATACGGAAATATGACTACCCATACAGAACCTGTATCAAATCGCTTTCTCAATGCAGGCTGGGGAGGGGAAGAGAATTCTGAACTCAAAGTTTGTTAAAAGCCATGTTAAAAATTGTACGTGTAATTGGAAAAAAATAAAATAATATTTTTTTTAAAAAACATGTCAAAGTAAGTTACAAATTTACATCTTACACAGCTTCTCTCCTTGAGGGCTGATTGCTATCTACTATACCACTGCCCACCTATGACTTTAAAATGAGCCCCATTTCTACATCTTTACCCCATGTCTTGCCTATTTTCCCACTTTATCAATCTGTACACATTTATTTATTCACTTAACCAATGTGTAACTAGTACCTATTTACAAAGCACTATGTAAAACACACAAATGCACAAAATATTGCCCCTGTCTTCAAAGAGCTTACAATCTACATATTGCATTTGTGATAACTAGCTAAATGTTCTTATCCATATAGTACACCAATTTATATACATAGTGATATCAATGATCCCAGACTTTGGGTTCATCTAGAATTTATAAAAAAGGGAAAAAGCTCAGTTATCTGACAGTGTAGAAGGTTTATGATCAATTACTAAGTTGACAAGAAAGAAAAAAGGAGTAGATTGCATAAAAAAGAATTCTTTCCAGCTCTAAAAACCATAATTCTAATGCCCTAACTTAAAAAATGCACGGGGAAAAACAGAACATAGGAAACCTCAAAAGTCTACATTCAGACTTCTAGGTTTCAAAAAATATTTCTCTAAACTTTAGACTGTACAGAATTTACAAGCCTGTCACCCATTAGCTTTCTGTAGATATTTCATTGATTCAACTTAAGTCAAAGAACACAGTTCTGCCCTTTGGGGAGGCAAAGGGAGAAAGGAAGCAGATGGATGTTGGTCTGTTTTTGTCTTCTGGAAGAGCCAGAGAAGAAAAGAACAGAAGGGTGAGTGTGTGCAACTTTGGGGAGGGAAGGACTTTTGTGAGAGAATGCCTTCTGGGGAATAATTTTGGGACTTCAGAGGGGATAAGAGTAGCTGCTTAGCAAGGGATTTTGTGATGGAAGGTTCCATATATCCTGGCAACCTCAACTGATTGGAATATGACTGAGAATCTGGAAGTAGGCCAAAAAAAAATGTCTCAAGAAAATAACCAAATACTTGTCTGTCACAAGGAATATGACTAAATATCATGTACTTTACCCAGGAGATATCTTCAAACTTTGTGGTTTTGTTTCTGGCAGCTGCTAGAACCCAGGCAGACAGACTGATTATAGAAAGGAGCAGCAGCTGCCCCTGAAGAAAATGAACAATAGTTGACCTTGGCCTGCTTATGTAGAAACTCCCAGCATCCTGTCCACCCTTCCTTTCTTTTATCTTCCTAACCCATGCCTTTAGATCTATGAAAATCTAGGACTTTTCCAGCTAGGGATGTCCCCAAGTGTAGAAGACTGGGAATTGCTGGTCTAACCCATGGGCTGTATCTGGCCCTCAGTTTAATTTCACCTTAAGTTTTCGAAAATAAGCCTTCCAAAATAATACCACTCTTACTTCCCAATTTAAGTAGTATTGTAGTCATAATAAAGAATCAAGGTTCCATCTCTGAGCATGGTGTAGGGGATTGAGCGATGGATTTAGGATTAAAGGAATCTGGGTTCAGATACAGCCTTTGACATTGAGTGGCCACAGCAAGCCACTTAACTTCTGTGAGCCTCAGTTTCCTCATCTGTAAAATGGGGATAATAGTGTACACAATGTTTTGAAGCATACAGGAGATCATATAGGTAAAGTGAATTTTAAAAGCCTTACATAAACATCAGTTATTATTATGCATTTAATACCCTCCCCACTTAAGGTCTCTATTTGAGATGATAACCTTTCTTTCCCTCTCCCCCAAACTCCCAAGAGAAAGACTAGATGGTAGGTAGTAGTTTGCTCAAAGATTAAGGACTAGTGGTAGTGGTAGCTCATGATTACTGGGTCCAGGGTCAGGCTGGGTAGGGGACTGGGCTAAGTGTGTTGGGGTGACAATGTTGGGTAAAAAGGCTGGACCTTGGGAATTGAGGATTGGGTGGGAGATAGTGCCCAGTAGGGACAGGGAAATCAGGAAGGGGGTCGATTTGACCTTTGAGCAGAGGGAGACCTGGGATATTGTGGGAAGAGATTAGATGGGTGGGGGAATATCCTTTGACCCCTCTCTCCCCCCCCTCCATTTCCAGGGTGGTCTAAGCTTTCTCTCTAGCATCCTCTATCCCTGGGCCTCACTTTCCTCCCCTTTCTCTTATTTCTTTTCCTTAACTGCTCATAATATGGAACTAAAGAGCTTTTAAAAAGCGTATTTATTGAATCAGGTTTTGTTTCCAGTTGTTGATATAAGGTGCTTTATACCAGTTCATGGTCCTCATATTTGAGTTTCTCTAACAGAAAACAGGTCACAGCTTCATGCTGTACCGTATCCATTCCTTGATTTCCCAGCTGTCAAAGAAGAGATTTGCTAGTTGGGGAGAGAAGGAGGAATTACAGAAATACAAATCTGTACTTGAACCTATGAATGAACAAGGCAGCTCACCGATTCCTCTGTTTATTTGGGACAATTGGGGAGTGGAGCAGAGAGGGAGACGAAGATGATTACCGAGAAGGAAAGCGAGAGACATCTAAATTGGGGATGGAGAAGGGCGTGGGCTAGAGCAGTAACACTGATTCTATAATTGAGAAGGAATAGTGCACATTTGTAAGTACCTGGTGCAAGTCTTATAATAAAACTACCTTACGACTAAGTACAGTGGAATACTACATTACACATTCATACATATTTCTACCATTTTAGGATTTTGTATATACAGTATATGATCTGCTTTTATAAATGTACAGCTTGAGGAAGAGAGATCCTTCTTGTAATAGGTACAGCATTACACATAAAACCAACATGGGCCAGCCACATTCCAATTTAAGACACCAAGAAGGCAACGTGGATAACCCACCCCTCCTCCCATCCCCACTGCTTCCGCCCAGCTGGACCGGCCCTTGCACTAATTCTGGGCAAAGTGCAAACCAGCTGTTCCATATCTGCTTGAAGAGATTCAGCACAGCATCCCTTGCCTTCAGCATTTGGATGGAAACTGATCACTCATACTCTTAATCGTCAGGCCTCTGTCCAAGGGTGACCCAGAGCCTTGTTTGGAGTGGATCCCTCCAGGGAGGGTTGCAGCATTGGCAGAAAGGTACAGAGAAGACTGTCTGTGTCAAGAAGTTTGGGGTTTTTGTTTTGTTTTGTCTGTGTTTTTTTTTAAACAAAGAGAATCTAACTAAAAGGCACTTGTCAACAATGGCCTTTGAACACTTTCCTGGGCCTTCATGGGAAAGTGACTTGCTGCTTCGACAGAAATCAAAAGGACAGGATAGACTTCACCTTCCATCTGACCAAGTTTAAATACAATAAATAAAGCTTGGTTGGTTACATCTCTGTCCTTCTGGGTTCCTATGGCTTAGGCTACCTTTTAGATAAGAGTAACTCCTAATGATACCCTCCCCCCCCACCCTCTAACCCCATGCCACCCTCCCCAGCTTCTTAAATAAGCTCCCCAGCAAAGGTGCAGTTAAGAACTCCAGGCCACAGAGAAGATATTGCTTGCTGTTGCTTAGAAGGGGAGTCATTCAAAATGTTCTGTGCTCCATCTGTTCCTAGGAATCCTCCCTAAATATGGTCCAACATCTCTTTGTGTTCAGATCTTGGTCACGTAGTTGTTGGGGAAGAGTCCTTGTTTGCCTCTCAATCGGCCTGTCCACCAGCCTGAGGGATCTGTGGGTTCAGAGAAAGATGATGTTACCATGGATATTCCAGTCCTTAACCCCCACTTTTAGCTGTGGGGTTGAGCCAGCTGTTCCATTTGCATGTTAGGAGAAAAGTTGTTTTTTTTTTTTTTTTGCTTTTTGGAGGGGGGAAAGCAAGGCAGTTGGGGTCCAGTGACTTGCCCAAGGTCACATGGCTAATAAGTGTTAAGTGTCTGAGGCCAAATTTGAACTCAGGTCCTTCTAACTCCAGGGCTGGTGCTCTATTCACTGTGCCACCTAGCCGCCCCAGAAGAAAGGTTTTTGCCATATGAATGAGTAAATCCAGAATCACAGAATGTCAGAGCTGGGAGGGACCTTAGAGGGTAGATAGTCTATATTTCTTGTTTTACAATGTTCTTCCTCTGTCTCTGTCTCTCTCTCCTGTGAGCTCCTACAGAGCAGGGTCCTAGGTCTGTTCTTCCATCTCTTTGTGATACTGTGAGCTTCAGAGCATAGAAACTGATAAGCCTGGTGCCTAAAAGACTCAGTGATATTTCTTTTAGCTATAACTGGGTGAAGCAGTGCCTAGAACCCTGGACCTGGAGTCTGAAGTTCAAATAGGACTTCAGACACTTCCCAGCTGCATGACCCTGGACTAATCATTTACCCTCTGCCTCAGTTTCCTGAAGTGTGAAATGGAGACAATAGTAGCCCCTATCCCCAAAGGTTGTTGTGAGGATAAAATGAGAGAATATTTGTAAAGTCCTCAGCACAATTTCTGGAACACAGTAGATGCTTATATGTTCTTTCCCCTTCCTTTCACATCTCATATATCTGTATTTGTTCTCTTTATAGATTTATTCTCTATATGCACCTATTGTCTTCCCAGATAGAATATAACTCCTTGAGAATGGGAATTGTTTTATTCTTTGTCCTTGTATCCTTAGCATTTAGCACAGCACCTTGCTCATAGCAGCAGATTCTTAATAAGTGCTGGCTGGTTGATTAGCTAAGAATGGAGGTAAAATGATTAGGTATTTCCTAGCTTAGGTACTTCTCTCTAATGTATATGATCAACTGTTCTCTTGAAATGGTTGGATAAGACCATTTGCAGAGTTGGATCTCTCCTTGTTTAGATTTTATAATGGTTTGGATACAGGGAGATGGTCTAGATGAACTCTGGGGGCTCTTCTCATGATTTGGTTGTGATGGAGCCTACCTGTCATCCTTTCCATGGCTAATATTAGATTTTTGTCTACTACCTTCATTCAAAGTCCTCTCCATCTACTCCACCAGGCATACCCCTGACCTCCATTAATCAGGGCTGCCTGATATAGGTTCTCAAGAACTCTGTAAGTTGAAGCTCCAAGCTCAGGCTTTCTTCATTTCAGATTTAGGCTTATCTCCTGATTTGCTGATTTTGGGGGGGAAGGCTTGATTTAAATGACTCACCTAAGTTCCTGACTTTTTGACATTTGCCCCACAGCTTCCAAACTTGACTACGTGGGCTCCTGGTATTCAACCATTTTCTGAGCTCTAGTAACTGACAGTTCCTTAACCCCTGGCTTTTTGACCCCAAGTTCTGACTCTGTCATGCTACTCCTCCCCACTCTTGTCCTAGGTGGTTTCTGCAGCTCTGCCATCCAAACTAGTGGAACGATAATTTCCAGAAATAATCTTAGATTATCCTCTTACCTTCTTTGATAATATCGATGATATCATTGGCATTAAAGCTGAGTTCATCTGTGTCCTGAGCATCGTAAGCATATAGAGCCTTGCACTGTGGTACCTGAGGCTTAGGTTTGGGCTGGGGCTTGGGTCTTCCACCTGCTGGGGGAGGTCGATTTGTTGTTTGCCTCCGGACACTGTGGACAGGAGCAAAAGAATAGTGAATACATAGTCTAGGAGGCATTCTTACTGCACTTCAGAGATGGAGGTAGCTAATTCTACAGTTACCTACCAGGTGCATTTTTAGTGGAGATTATGCTTGTTTATATGGGAGTGTGTGTGTGTGTGTGTGTGTGTGTGCGCGTGCGTGCGCACGCTCCATTTAAAAAAATTCTTTTAACATTATGTCATTTTCCAATGTTCCCTATGACAAAGAAATACAGGTAAGCAAAACAAATTGACACATTTTTGATGTCTGAAAATGGATACCCCATTCCATTCACTTAGTCTACCACCTCTCTTTCAAGAAGCAAGAGGCATGCTTTCCCCACTAAAGTCATGGTTGATTATTACATCGATCAGTTGTATCCCTGAATGTGTTTTCCTTTACATTATTGTGGTTATTACATAAATTCTTCTCCTGGCCCTGCTTATTTTAATTAGCACTGGTTCATTAACATTTCCCCATATGTCTCTGAATTCTTGATTAGTCATTTCTTATAGTATAATGATTCCTGATGACCTTCATATACACTTTGTTTAGTTGTCCTGTGGGTTGTGTCAAATCTCAGTCATCATTGAGTAGGTTGTATAATTATTTCCACGTATGACAGAGAAGGCAACTGCTTAGTGGTTATTTTAGAGCCCCCTGAATTAAGACCTGAAATTCCTTTAACTAGAGAGAGAAAGCATTTTATCCCCAAATTTGATATGTGAGAGAGGCCATGTTGCCTTAAATTCATACCAAAATTTAAATCTGTGATGGAAGACAGATTCTGTTCCTAAGAGTAAGTTTTGTTAAAGTAGGTTGTGTTAGAATAAGAAGGCTAGGAGAAAGTAGAAAGGTCTTTTAGAATGGTGGAAGGGTACTGGGGAGAAGGAGAACGCACTCAGAAAAGTCATCCTGAAGCATAAAGGTTATCTCCAGATAAATGGGGCATCACTACATATATGATGAGCAGGAGTTGTGTGTGTGTGTGTGTGTATGTGTGTGTGTGTGTATACATGCATATATGGATTTTTTTGGACTAGTTGAACTTCATTTGAAAAATAGTGAGCATCACGACTTATCTTTCTTTTGCCAGTCTATTCATAGGATAGAAGAAAAAGGGAAAATGATTACATAATTCAATTCTTTAATTTTTTTTTCATGTTGGCTGAAAGTCTTTAATTTGGAATACACAGATTGTACATTTTAAAATGTCATCCATCAGTGCTCCAGCAAGGCTCTAAGACTATACAAGGCTCTACTGTGTCCAAGATGCTGGGGATACAAAGGAATTATAACAGTTTCTGCCATCAAGGTACTTGTATCCTATTGAAGAAAACAATGTATACCTAAAAGCATATACAAAAGAAATAAAGGTGATTAAATTTGGGGTGGGGTGGTAGAAGTGGGAGACACTACTAGCAGCTGAGGGAACTGGGAAAGGCTTAATGAGCTGACCTTTGAAGAAAAACTAGTGAGTCCAAGAGGCAGAGGGGAGTAGGAAGTGCTTTCCAGGCCTGTGCAAATTTATGGAGATAGGAGATGGCCTGATACCTTTAGTACAGCTTAAATTATGTGGTATTATATAAAATTTCATTTTGTACCTGATTTTACCATTCAATCAAATGCTTAAAAAAAGTCAACAGATCAGCCTTGGGGACCCTTGCAGTTTCTATGCCATTCAGTCAAGTCATGATGTGTTTTCTGGTAGAAAATCATTTGTGAAATCTGCCTGTTCCCTTCCTTCTCATACATATGAATGTTGTTCACATAAAGATTTTATAGAGATATGTTCATGTATGTTATATATAACAATGTACATGTTCGTGTGTATATAACAATAAATATATTGTTGTTCAGTCATGTGCAACTCTTTGCGACCTCATGGGTGACACTGTGTATGGGGTTTTCCTGGAGTAGCACACTATTTCCTTCTCCTGTTCAGTTTAGATTAGGAAACTGAGGCAAACATGGCTGAATGACTTGGTAAGGGGCACATAAGCTAGTAAATGTCTGAGGCCAGATTCAAACACGAGTCTTCCTGACTGCAGACCCTGTAGTCTTCACTGGCCCGCCTAGCTGTAACCTGTTAGCATGTATTAGATAGTTAAGCACACACACACACACACACACACACACACACACACACACACACACAGAACTGACATGTCTGTGTGACGGACACGTATTTTCATACACAATCTCTTATTTTTTGTACTTCTTTGTGTATGGAAATCATGTTTATTGATTTTTGCTGAAAATGACAAAAAAATTTTAAAAAAATTTTGGGTCCCTTGAATGCTTATGTGCATGGGGAACACAAACACATTTTGAGTTCCAAGAATCTGAAATAAAGATGATGTTACAGATGCTTTCTAAGTCTAAATCCTGTATTACTATGCTAGGAAACCCTTTCCTGTTTTTTTTGGTTTTGTTTTGGTTTTTTTGATGGGAGGAAGGCAAGGTAGTTGGAGTCAGCAGTCCTGACTACAGGGTCAGAGCTCTCTTCACTGCGCCACCTAGCTGCCCCGATCCTTTGCTGTTTTGCTCAAGCTTTCTGAACTAAAGTATATTTTAACTTGTTGTCTACCTAGTATGAAATGTAAGGTTCTCAAGAGGAAGGATTTTCATTTTTCTTAATTTGTATCCCCAGTGCTTGGCACACAGTAGGCCCCTAATCTGTGTTTTCTGATAAGATGAAATCATGCATACTTGTACAGGAAGCATTTTATAAAAGTTTGTTCTTATTACCACCAGGGAAGGAAAATCCCCAGTGTTTCTGCTCATCTCTTCCTCCTACCTTCAGAGAAAATTGGAGGCGGGGTGGGGAGACAGAGTAGACAGAGGCTGACAAGCTACTGGTGAGCATTCCTGGCGCTGTTAAAAATCACAGTCTCAAACAGGTGGGTAGGTGGGTGAAGGAGAGGGCAGCTGGGTAGGGGAGTGAAGCCCAAGAACCAGCAGGGGGAGGTGTTTTTCCTGCTATGAGATTCACTCCTTTGTAACTTGGGTAATATATCAGGAATGTGGCAGGGTCCTGTTTGGCCTGGAGGGATGGGATGGGGGGAAGAGGAGCAGGGCAGGGAAGATAACTTAAATCATGCAAGATCTACTCCTCTTTTCCTACACCCAAACTACTTTGCTGTTGTTTGAGAGGCAAATACACCTGCTATGCGTCTCAGGCATTAAATCATTTCCTAGTTAATGTTTATTGAAAATCCCAGCTTTCCTGTTCTGAGAAATGCTTATCATGAAAGTATGCAGTGTAAGTAGTTTCTTAATTAAAGTAGCCTATATTGGGACTATGTCAGCACTGTACTAATAAAAGCCATTAGCCTGGGTATTAGAGGAGTCATCTGATTCCTCTGCAATAAGCAAATGAAAAAAAAAAGGAAGAAGGGACTGGAGGTGGGAGAGAAGCTAAGAAGTAATTATTTTATTTCCCACTTTATGCAAGGTCAAATCGCATTATAAGAAAAATACAGCTGACATTTCCTTTAAAGCAGGTTGGAGAGCACAAAACAAACTGAACATTGGGTGTGGGGAAGACAGAATATTTGCCTTGTTCTGTGCACCAGAAACACAAACAAGTCAGCATGGCCCCTGATTGGTACTCCTCTTAGTCAGCAGAAGAACTGGAAGAAACTGAATTCTATAAAAACTGCTAGCAAGCTACTATATGCAAAGCACTGTATTAGGTGTGGGGGATACAAAAAGACACCAACAAGATTGCCATTGTTCTCAAGGTTGCATTCAGCTGAGGAAGAACAGTGGCTCTGAAGTCAGGGGTTCTGGGTTCAGATTCTGCTTACTCTGTGTGACCTTGTACAATTTATTCGACTTCCTTAGGGTTCATATATCTCACCTATAAAATGAGAAGGTCCAAGTTTCTCTTCAGTTTTTAGCCTGTGATCTTAAGTAAATACAGAATTTTAAGAGGAGCAGGAGACATTTCACCAGAACTGGGTCTTGAAAGAAGGACTCTTAAGAGGCAGAGGAAGTACATTTCAAGCAAGGCTTTACAAAGATTTGGTCACATGAGATTGGGGAATAGTAGATTAATGTACCTGTACCATCATGTTGAAGGAGAAAAATCTGAAGTCTGGAAAGGTAGGCTGAGGTCAGACTGTGAAGACCTTTAATTGTCAATATATAGCTTTCATTTTATCTTAGAGACAATAGGGAGCCATTGCAGATTCTTGAGCTGGGAAGTAAAATGGTCAGACCTGTGTTTTAGGAATACTAATCTGGCAGCTATGTGTAGAGCAGACTAAAACCAAGAGGCTATTACAGTAATCCAGCTGAGAGGAGATCAGGACCTAAACCAGGGCAGGACTAGGACATTAGGGTGAGGAGACATGCAGGAGCTGGTAGAATCAGTCACAAAAGGTAAAACCTATGCCAATAGGGAGCCAAGCTGTTATTAGTTTGTGCTAAGTTGGGATAAATCTGTACTTTGTGGGGGGAAGGAAGACCAATGTTGTTTGGCCCAGGGCAGGGGAAGGTTTCAATTATATAGTGAACTACTGGTAGCATGTGTAAAGAGAAGAAAGGAAAGAGGTGAGTCACCCATGCTAGAAAGGGCATATGTACAAGATGTAATGATCTTAAATTAATGGGACAGCATTTGTTCCTTTCAAATTAATCCCCCTGGAAAAATGTACATTTATTTCAATGAAGGACCTATGCTCAAAACACATGTCTCATTCCTACTGTAGGATGGCCTTTGGGGCCAGCCAGGTTATGAATGCCAAAAAGAGTCAGCTTCATTATTCTTGTATCCAAAATGATTCACTAATTTTAATCACTCATTTTATTCATCTGACTTGTTTGTGAATGACTTATTTTTTCCTCCCAAATGTACCTTCACTGAGGATATTTACAAGAATGCCACAGGTTCTAAGAATAATTCCACATTGGGGTATGAGAATCACACATGTGGGAGTCTGTGTGTACACATGTACATGTGTGTGAAACATGGTTCTTAGAAAAATTCCACATTGGGATGGGGCAATCACAAAATATGTGTCATGATTCTTAGAATAATTCCACATTGGGATGGGGGAAATCACACATGTGCAAATCTATGTGTGTGCATGGATGTATGTACATCATGGTTCTCAGAACAATTCCACATTGGGGTAGGTGATCACGTGTCTGTGTGGATACGCATGTGCGTGTGTACATCATGGTTCTTAGAATAATTCCACATTGGGGTAGGGAAATCACATGTGTGATTGTGAGTGTGTGCACATGTGTGTGTGTGTGTCATGTTCTTAGAATAATTTCACACTGGAGTAGGGGAAATCACACGTGTGACTGTGTGTGTGTGTGTGTACATGTGCATGTGTAAAAATACACCTTGTCTCCTCAGGTGGATTGTAAGGCTTGTCAGAACAAAGACTTATCTTATCCTGCTTCTCTGTCTTCTAAAATGTCTGCCGCAACCACTTGTTGCAAGATTGATCAGGTATGTGAAGGAAGGCTTTGACTACAATATCACTGACAAAGCTACCAGCATTTCTCATATGTACAAGATTGGCTAGCTAAAACTAATTCTTCCCACTGGTCTACAAAACAATGTGAAATTATGTGAGGTAAGTCCCTTAACTGCTCATATCCCTCAGCTAAAGTTCCTACTTCTGGGCATTTACCCCAAGGAAGTCAAAGATAGAAAGAAAGGCACCATTTATGCCAATATATTCATAGCAGCCCATCCCATGGTAGCAAAAAGTCAGAAACAAATAGACACCTATTGACTGGGGAATGATTGAACAGACTATAATATGGGAATGTAATGGAATACTGTTTTTCTGTAAGAAATATTTAAGTATTAGGGATTGAGAGAAACATAGAAGAACTTACATGAACTGATGAAGTGCTCATCTCAGAATACACTTCCCTGCTTGCTGTAGAAGCATGGGAGACTATGGGTGCAGAACATTGCCTCTGATGAATGACAATTTGATTAATTTCATTTATGACAAAGAATTCAAGAATTCAAGAGTTATGCTAGGAAATGACTACCCCAAAATTTAATAAAACATTTAAAAAGAACTCACTCATTGCTCTTGGTTCAGACTGCTTTCCTTGGACTGTGCAATGAGGCTTTTATTTACTAAATGTGACCTCTGCCAACATGCCTTGAAGAGTGGGTTTGTGTATGTTAGAAGGGGAGAGTTGGGTGATAGTGGTAGGTAAAATTTGGAAATGCGTGAAAGTCATAGGCCTCAGTTTGCTTCCTTGGGATGGTTTCCTATAGTCAAAGAAAAATGAAACTTGAAAATGTATGTGCTCAATCAAGGCAGCATAGAACAAGTCATGAGAATTTGGCCTGAAACCCCTACTTTAAGCAAAATGACTCAAGCATTCTCTTCACTTAGATTGTTAAAGCTGGGGGGGCGGAGCCAAGATAGCAGTGTAGTAGCAGCAAGAAATCGCAGCTCCCACACAGCCACATCAAATACCCAAAAAATATGACTCTAAACAAATTCTAGGGCTCTAAAACGCATGCAGATATACTTCCTGCTGAAGGCAGCTCAGCTCAAAGCGACCATTTCAGCTCTGAGTGCCGAAATCAGCTCAGCCTGAAACAGCGGCTTTTGCCCCGGGGGTGGCTGGATGAGAAGAGCCCCACCGCAGCTGGAGCTTCAGGAGAGTGGATCTGTGGCAGCTGTGGCAGTATCCAGAATTATCAAGCCATAAGAAAAAAGGACTAAGGTTAGTGGAACTTGGCTAAAAACCGGGGAAGAAAAGCAGGTCCAGCCAAATCGCCTCCAGGGCAAAGAACCAGTGGAAGCGGAGGTTCTGCACCCGCCTCCACATTGCCGCTTCATAGTCCCCGGCCTACAGACAACAGGGGGGCCAAGTGCTCTCGTGTTGAGCGGCCTGGATCCGGATCTTGGTCTTGGGTGGTGGTCCTGGGTTTTTTTTTTTCAGGGAGCTGGAGCTGGGGAGGGACCAAGCAGCCTCCTAAAAGCCCCGGCAGCTGGGAAAACCCCAGCGATTTGGGACAAAGCTGTTCCCTCTGGAAGCAAAGTTCCACAGAACCAAAAAACAAAAAACAAAAAAACCATTGAATGTCGACCATGAATAAGCATAGGAAGCAAAGTAAGAACAGCAACCAAACTCTAGATTACTTCTTCGGGGAAAGGAAAAGAAGGAACAAGGCAGGGAACGGGAGGAAGACAACGCAATCAGAACTCCCACACCAAAAGCTTCCAAGAAACATGAAGATTGCCTAAAAGCTAGAGATCAGCTGAAGAAAGATTTTGAAAACCAAATGAGAGAAGTGGAAGAAAAATTGGGAAGAGAAATAAGAATGATGCAAGAAAATCATGAAAAAAGAGTCAACAACCTGACTGAAGAAATTAACACTTTAAAAAATAGATTAACTCAAATGACAAAAGAGGCCCAAAAAGCCAATGAGGAGAAGAATGCCTTAAAAAGTCGACTTTGCTAGATTGGAAAAGAATCTCAAAAGCATTCTGAAGAGAATAACTCCTTCAAAATTAGAGTGGAGCAAATGGAAGCAAATAACTTTATCAGAAATCAA
>CM053582.1:451464086-451507880 GCA_028627135.1 Pseudochirops cupreus
TACAATGTGAAAGTATTTGCAGATCCTATACATGATTGCACGCCACCATGGGAGGGGGTAAGGGAGGGGAGAAAATCTGAAACTCAAGTGATTGTGGAACTGAATCTTGTAAATTAAAAGTAAATGAGTAAATAAAAAAAATTAAAAAAAAATCACATGGCCATGGAGAGGTGCATAGTGGGTAGGAGAAAGCTGCAACATATAACCAATAAGGAGCTCCGAAGAAGCACAAACATAAAGATGTCACCAAGGAGTTGTAAGAAAAGAAGATGGGCTGGTCCAGGGGTGGGGAGCCTGTGGCCTCGAGACCACGTGTGGCCTTCTAGGTCCTTGGGTGCAGCCTTTTGACTGAATCCAATATTAAGGGGATTTGTTTTGCAAAGTTGGGATTCAGTCAAAGGGCTGTACTTGAGGACCTAGAGGGCCACATGTGGCCTCAAAGCTAAAGGTTCCCCAACCCTGGGCTGGTATGGGAGGTGGAAAATCAGGGTGATCCATTGATTCTCTTGCAATGCCAGGAGAAATAAAGGAAGGCCTTTGGCATTTTGGGTGGACCTTTGGGTTTAACTTTTTGAAGGATGTGAACAAGGATAGAGCCATGGATGAGTGGCAATCTGCACCATGAAAGAGTTCTCCTGAATCAGTGAGATTGCAGATCAATTGGAAGCTTTCCCAATTACGCTGTAGGAAGCTAAGGATCTGAAACTTCACATTAGAAATTATGCATGGCCCACTTTAATAGCATAGCCGTGTAATTCTACCCAAATCATGAGCCCAGAGAGAAAATCCAGCTTTATTTGTGCCAGAAGAAATAGAATGAATTCAGAGAAATGTGAAAAAATCTGTAGAAACTGATGTAATACCAAGAGAACAACATACTACAACACTGGGAAGAAAAACATCATTAACAAGCATCTAAATGCAGATTAAATGTAATTACCGAACTTGTTCTCAGAGGATAGATGATGAAACATGGTTCCCTACTCTTATGGTGGTTGGGGAACCACAGGTGCAGAAGGTTGCATGTGTAGGCATGTGCACATGGAGGGATTACTTTATTGGTTGACTTTTCCTTAAGAGTGGTGGATTTTTTTTGGTGGGGGGGGAAGGATACAAAGGAGATTTCTAGAGTAGGTGTGGAAATATCAGGAAACAACTGATAAAGTTTTTTTAAAAAATCTAATCACTTTGAAACTAATATAGTGATTACTTTTTAAGAATCATGTGACTGGTGTTTTTATCCAGGCCTTCTCATCCATATACTATGTAACTTAAGCAGTTCTCTTTCTCTAAGAAAATAGGGAGAAAAATCCTTGTTCCTTCCTACTCACCAGGAATTTTGTGAAGGCAAGACATATAAATATAAGGGTATCTCCTCAGGAATGCTCTAAATGCACCAAAGAGATGTGTATCTCTGCCTTGTCCCTTAGGTGGCTAAAACTCCTTTGTATGAGATATATACACAGCTAGCAAGGCCTCCCAATATGTGCTGTTTGGAAGATGAAAAGGATGCATATCCCAGAGCTCAATCCCTTGATTCAGGAACAAACTGAGATAGCCTCTAAATTATCCTCATTTGTTTATGACCTTGGAATAGAATACAGACCTTCAAAGACAATTCAGATCCTCAGTTCAAATTGCCTCTACTCCTTTAGGCCTTTCCTGGTCTCTCCAGATGCTAATGTCTTCTCTTTTCAGATTACATTCATATACTCTGTATATATACTGAGTTCAAATCTGATCTTAGACACTTAAGAGCTATGTCACCTTGGGCAAATCACTTAACTTTCCTTGCCTCAGTTTCCTTATCTGTAAAGTAAGCTGGAGAAGGAAATGGGAAAGCATTCCAGTATCTTTGCCAAGAAAACCTCAAATGGGGTAACAAAGAGTCAGATATGACTGAAAAATGACTGAACAACAACTGAAGTTGGCACCAAGCAAGCTCTTAATAAATAAATGTTTTTTGACTGTGCTTGTGCAAGTTACTTAATCTCTCAGTGATCTAGACAACTTTGTAACAGTGTAAATATCAGAGAAGGTGCCATCTTGAATTAGTAGAAATTTCCTCAACTAGGAATTTGTTGTACCACTTAAATCACAAGATCCAGTCAATTTCTTCTCTTGAATAGAGAGTAATAGATGCCCCCAGTAATAGCTTTCTTAAAGGGTGTATGTTATCTGAAGATGGCACAAAGCTGTTTCAGAACCTGCATTGCTATTGAGGGGACCCAAGCAGCTCTCTTGAGTTAGTGATATGGGAAGACTCACCCAGCAGCTCCTTGATCCGGGACCTTTAAGAAGTCCAGGCTTTCAAGTTGTTGGGAAACTCGGTCAGAACCAGTGGATTGTTGCCGAGGTAAGGGTGGACGCGCCATAGATGTGTAAAGGCTTTTCTGATTGGACTTTGTGTTTCCAGGAGCCTGGGGGTGGGGGACAAACTGGGAGGTTTTTATGACTCCATTTTGATGATATCCTAGACAGAGAATAGAAGGAGGGAAAGGAGAAAATGCTGCTTAGTTTTTCTGAAGTTCATTAGTGCAATCTATTGCTCTTTCTAGAAGTGTCTAAAGGATGTTTACATCCAACTCCCAGTGTATGGACCCAATTTTAAAGGCTTGATACAAGTCAAATAGTTATCATCTTCTTCTCAATGACCCAATAAAAACAATCAAACAAGATGGTATTGGAAATTGGGTTAGGAGGGGGCTTGGGCAGACTTTGGACAACAACTGCAGCTGTTTGGTGTGTGTACTCATGTGGCCTAAAAGGAAAAAAAAATAAATGGCTGTTTCCTAAGAGGGCTGGCCAAAAAAACTAGGTAGTCAAGTGGGCCACTGTCTAACCAGCAGGCCACACATTTGCTCCTGAGGGCCAGATTCCAGATTTTCTTTAGGGGGTTACTTATTTTTTAAAATGAGCTTGAGGCATGCAGTGGCAAATATCCTTTGGTTAAAAATCCACTGGGACTGGGGGAACTATCTGATTCAACTCTATGTGACTTCTATGCCAATCTCCTTTTCTTGGTCTCTTTCCTATACACAATAAGGGTCAGTGTTATTCTGCACTTGGGCCTCTCTGATGCCAGCTTCCTGCTCTGGGGTGAAGAAGAAACAAGGGGGCAGTCTTAGACTGGGATTACTTGGGTTTCATCCCTTCTTAAACAAATTTATATGCTAACCAGAAGAAAAATACACTCTGGTGCTCACATGATGCTTGAGATGTACTCTTGGCTGAATCATTCACTTACAATTGGAAAGTCACTTCTGTTTTCTCCTCTGTAAAAACTTGGTCGAGGGAAGAATGGGCTAGCTAGACAATGGCTCAGGTCCCTTCTAGTTCAAACAATATAGGAATCTATGTTCGGTTTCCTATTTTTCAATATATCCACAGGACCCTTTGCAAAGGGAGGAGGGAGCCCAATCTCTCACAGACAGGTTCAAAATTCAGTAGCATATGTTGAAAACCTGTATGTGATCTGGAATGCCAGAGTAGGGGACTAAAACAGTTTGTTTAACTACTTGCCCCTAGAAAATCCTAGAAAAGGCTACAGTCATCTATATGGGATAATTTAAGATTTTACCCTGAAGTAGATGAACTGATAAGATGACCCTTTTAGCCTTAGAAATGCAAAACTTTCAAACTTGCAAATATCTTTGTACATTTTAAAATAACTTTGGTTTTTTAATTAAAAAAATTAAAAAAAGTTACTGAATTTTTATTTTGGGAGAGGGAGGGTTCTGCCATATATATTTCTCAATATATATTCCCTTTGCTCTGCCACAGAGCCATAATTTATAATAAAGAAAAGGGAGGGGGCAGGGCAAGGAATGTTTATCAGACATCAATACATCACAAAAGACTGACATCATATGGAGAATTCCACATCCACATTCTCCCACTTCTGCAAATAAGGTGCGGGGTGTGAGAGAAGGTATCTTCTCATATTTCCTTTTCAGGGGCAAGCTTGGTCATAATTTCACAGTATTCAGTTTCAGTTGTAAAACCGTTTTAATGCTTAATGTGAATGATAGAAAAGACCTAGAAAAATAGTGAATTCTTTTCAAATATTAATCAGATTCTTTAAGTAAAAGAGTTTCATTTTACTTTGGAATTGTAGTATACTAATTTTTATTTTATATGAAAAGCAAAAACACTTGGTTATTAAGTCTCCAAAAGACTCTAAAAAGTTGGACTCTATTTTTTAACCCTCTGGACCTCAGAGGTGGGGTAGAAGGTTATAGTCTCCTGGGTAATGTTTGACTAAGAATTACATTTTCCTGATTGCTCATGAGGGTGTATAAACCACTAGTAGGGTGTAGAACCTGTGGCCTTGAGGCCACATGTGGCCTTCTAGATCCTTAAGTGCGGTCTTTGGACTGAATCCAAATTTTACAGAAGAAAAGCTATAGGGTTCAGATGTTAGCCAAGTGGTCAGTGAAGCGATAACCCTCATGGAGCCTGGGTGTTGTGTTCCCAAGTAGAAATACTTGTCCCATATATTCCAAAGGGAGTACCTAACAGACTCAGTAAATGCTTTGAGTGTATTCACTGATGGTTTCATTCACTAATAGATTTTACAGATACAAGTAAGTTTACATTTATTGGAATTAAATAAAAAAAACAACAACACAACCCAATGTTTAAATAGAAGAAACAGGTCTGCTTACCTGGAGGTGGAGGAGCAGCTCTCATGGGGTAGTTTGGATTCTGAGGCCTGCTGGAATAACCTCTATTTTGGGTAGCACTCCTTCTGGTGGGGCCTAAAAATCAACATAAGATACCACATGAAATCACCTACCAGGGAGTGGAGGTAGTGGGATGTTGTCCTCAGGGGAAGCCTATTTCATTTGATTTCTGGAAAGAAACATCTGGAAGAATTTGAGACCAAATTCCCAAATGGGTTTGCAGAAGACAAAGAAAGGATGTGTTAGCAGCATTACATTGCTGAATACAAGGGCCATGGAATCCCAGCTCTGCTACTTAGGATAGATTTATCTTCAACAAGGCCTTTAACCTCCTTGGGCCAAAGTCACATCCTTTTTAAAATGGGGAGATTGGACTCCATGACCACAGAGGTCCCTCCCAAGCTTGAAATCTATGACACTGTAATCATAAGGTGTAGAGAGTTACAATTCTGCAAAGCTGGGGATGGTGGAATCAACAGCTTGGAGGTGTACGGGAAAGTGAATGGAGCCATGCTTCTCTAATTATCACTCGTTGGCAGATGGTTCATATGTATTGCCCTCATTCTTAGACAGTACTGCACTTTGCCTCTGTCTGAATTAAATTGTTGCAGTGCAAAAAAAGGTAGATGCAATTTAGTATGTAAAAGAGAGAAGACATTCTGGTCACAAACTGAAACTACAGAGTATCTACATGTAAGTTTTGGGAAATCTAGTCTTTGCTTTCATCAAATTTATCTGGCTATAGCTTTAGACAATAGAAGGTAAGACTAAAATGTAAACAGAAACCCTACCAGCAAACCTGAAGCCCCAAATGATTGGAAGGCTCTTTGTGGAGACTGTCAAAAGAGAGCTAGAAGACCCTCAGAGGCTCACACTCCCCTGTCCTCATGTAATATAGCAGCCAAGAACAATCAAGTTCACTTGTAAGACCATCAGCAAGCATTACTGCACACCTCTCTGATGGAGCTGTCTGGTGATTGGCAGCCATCCCTCCTCTTCTCAAGCATCTTGCTATCTTTCAATGAATTTTAAAATGTATTTTGGGGAAGACTTCAATAAATTTTTTTTTGGATATTCTAGATTTGACAAACATTAGAGAATATGCACATTTCTATATATAAGAAACAGAAAACAATGATTGGATATAAAGTCACAAATCTCTAATACATACCACTTGCTTTTAAAACACACACACACACACATATGTATGTACATACATACACATTTGCAACATGGATAATTTGGAAATGTTTTCTGTGACTTCATATGTATATGTTATATTACTTGCCTTCTCAATGTGTGTGTGTGTGTGTGTGTGTGTGTGTGTGTGTGTGTGTGTGTGTGTGTGTGTGTGTATGTGTGTGTGGGGAATTGGAAAGAATTAAGAACTGAAAACAAAAACAATTAATAAAAAGTATATAATATCCAACACAGTTTCAAAGTTGTCCTGCTTGTTTGTCTTCCACGGAAGGTCCTTCTCTTACGTTGCATTTTTTAAAAAGCATCTTACTGCCTTAAGACAGATGACATCAACAGAAAAAATTATTTATAATGGAATAAAAGTACTCTTCTGGGAACCTGGGCGAGACTTTAGCTAACACGTGCCCTCTTTGAAATGAGCTCACATTATTTTTGTGGAGATGAGATTTAACCTTTGTGAAACAATGAGAGAATAAAATACAACACAATAAAATACTAAACAAAACATTATTAGATGTTGATCAGTGGGATTTGACTAGGAAGAAATGACTAGGGAAGTCAGGTCTGGGCTATGTTTTAAGTGAAACAAAGGTGAGGAGGTGTGTATGAGCACTGTATCTGAGAGCATAGGAGAGAGGAAAACAGCCTGGCTAGAGCAGAGGGGAAGCTTGGAAGAGCTTAAGGAAATAAAACAGCCATATAATTACAGCAGAGAGGGTGGTAGGTTGGTGAGAGGAGGACTTTGAGATTTTAACCACCATGACTGTGTCTGGTTTTAATCCCACTGGAAACGGGATAATTCCCACTTGAAGTGAAATGTTATAATAACAGCACAAGTCACAGGGTCAAATTCTGACTCCTGACACTGGCCAAATAACAAGTTCTCTGAGCCTCAGTCTTCCCATATAGTAACCTGGAGATGATAAAACACCCCTCAGATAGCTTTTGTGGGTCTCAAATCAGATAGTGTATGTAACATACTTTTGCCAACTTCAGAGCAATATATAAATATCATTAATTATTACTATCAATATTGTTCCTCAGGGCTCCATGAATGGTGAATGTTATTTGTAAAAATAGAAATGCATGTTAATGAGAGGTTTATTTTAGTGGTAGAGAACAAATGGTTTTGAGATCTGCATCCTTATGTAGGATAACATCCAGGAAAGCTCTAACTTCCTGAATCCAAGAGGGCTTCTACTAAGAGAGGCAGGCTTGTGGGTGTCTGTAAGTGATGGAAGGGCAAATCTGATGCGCTCTCTCAAGGACAATGTTTTCAGGAAGTGATGTGACATGAGGGTCAGAAGCGGGAATGTGACAATCTCCCAAACTGAAGTGTCTGGTCCAGAGCACCTGAGGAATTCAGATGATTTAAAAGCTGAATTGGTGTGGGGGACCCTGCAACGAGCTTGGATTTGATTTTGGTTAAGCTAATAGAAAGAGTAAGTAAAAAGAAAAATGGGCAGTAAGTCAGGGGTCAACCAAATGATAGCCCATTTGTGTAGCTGATTAATAGTATGCACTAGATGGAGGCAGCTCTAATGCAGAGGGAAGAATGCTGAAGTATCTATCACCTTTAGCAATAATAATAATACTGATATTTACATATGCTTTAAAGTTTGCAAAGCCCTTTAGATATGATTTCATTTGATCCTCATGACAACACTGAAAGATAGGAATGTCAGGTATTATTACAATCCTATTTTATTGATGAGGAAACTGAGGCACAGAGGGGTTAATGTCTTCCTCAAGGCAGCATAAGTAGTGTCAGGTGTGGATTTTGAACCCCTATCTTTTTGACCAAGTCTAAGCTCAAGCCACTCTGCTTGACATGTCAGAGCCCAGGTATGGGATCACAGATCAATAATTCAAATGGTCTTTGAGTCCAGTACCCTCAAAAAAGTGACTTGTCCATGGTTACATGGCTGGCAAATGTCTGAGGTAGGATCTGAACCTAAGTCTTCCTGATCCAGTTTTCCAGTCTGTAAAATGGGGATAATGAAAATAACATTTGCACAATTCTAGATGGTTGATAGCAAATTCTATAGTGTGTGCGTAATGCTTCTTAAATCTTAAAGCACTTTATATAAGTGTGGCATTATTATTATGCTGTGTACAATATACTTATCAAATTAGTCTAAGAAAATATATATGGAACTTATAAATCTTTTTCTTAGGTCAGTGTGAAATATGCACATTTTGGAAAATCCACCCAGATATGTGCAACATGAAAATCCTGAGTAAGAAGCTTATTGCACTGGGCCCCTCTTGGCTGTGGGTAGATGATAGACATCGACAATGGAAGAACTGAAAAGGAAGAGAGAAGGAAACCAACCCAGAAATCATCTCTTCATCTCTCTGCTCGGCAAGTAGGGAGGGAAGACACACTTACGGGAATTCTTGGGTAGCCCCGGTCCGATGCTGACCTGCAGCACTTTGTTACTGGGCTTGAGAATGGCGAGGTCTCCATAGCCTTGGTGGAACTGCACTTGGCGGGAGCCCCCGGCACTCCACGGGCCCCAGTTCTCCTTTTTCAATTTCAATTCAAGCCTGTGACAAGTACATGTACAAAGGTGGAATAAGTGATTGAGAGGAGAGGCAGTGTAGAATCATTGAGAGAGAGAGAGAAAGAGAGAGCGAGCTAACCTCAACATCAGGAAGACCTGTCTTCAAGTCCAGCCTCAGACACATACTGGAAATGGGACCTTGGGCAAGTCACTTAACCTCTAAAAGTCCCAGTCAACTCTCTGACTATATATTACAGATCACTTGCCAGACTCCATTGGGAAGAGAGTGCTTTCTTACTAGAAGTTCCCCACACCAATGAAATGGCAGGTGACACCAAAAAGATTAACAGCCAACACTCAGTGATGGGAGTCTTGTTACTGGGAAGCCCTGTCTGTCCTAACCAAGAAGCCAAGCTGAGGTAGTGAAGTTGGCAAGGACTGCAGGGGTGTGGCCTGGGGTTCCTGAAGGCCTGGCCAGCACTAACTATAGCATTTGCTCAGTGCCAAAGGCAGAGGTAGTCTAGCCTTGGCCCTTTTGATTCTGGTTTCTGCCAGAGTGAAAAACAAATAGGGCAAAGGAAGAGGTGCCAACATGATCCTGTCCTGAGATACTCAAGTGAAAATAATTCAGTTGGCTCTGGTGCTGGCTTGATGGTACTAGCTAACTAGTGCAAGGTCTTCTATGCTTTAGACATATTGTGCGATGTGCATGGGCCCTTCCTTCTGGACAGCCTCCCTCCTGTGCCTGTCATTAGAAATGGTGCCTATACATTGGTTCAGAACCCAGCTGCTTCCCAGGTCAGATATCTTCCTTGTTCCTAGTGAATGGCAGCCCCATGACTGTGAAGAGTTGGCAGGGAATACGACACATATATGCAAGTGCAAAAGAAAGCAAAAGGATAACGGGACTTAGAGCTCGGAGGGACTTTGGAGGCCAAATCCTCATTTTACAGATGAGGAAACTGAGGCTAAGCATAAGTGACTTGCAAGGTTGGCATAGCTACTAAATATCTGAGGCAGGATTTAAACCCAGGTATTCTCGAATCCAGGCCCTGTGGAGCTGGAGCCCAATTTATTAGAAGCTTCCACATTCTATGCAAGGTGAGGATCAGATTTAGTCCCCTCAAAGCACACCTATCCTTTTCACTCTGGGATGGTCAAGGAATGCACATCACTTTAATTTAGCAAGCATTTGTTAAGCAACTACTATGGGTAAGGTGGGGCAGAAGGTGGTGGAATGCATAGAGCACCAGGCCTGGAGTCAGGAAGATCTGAGTTCAAATCCAGCCTCAGATAATTCATAGTTGTGTGACTCTGGACAAGTCACTTAACCCAGAAAGCTTAAAAAAAAAAAGACTGTAAGTGGCAGAAATGATGCTGTTTTTTTTTCAATCTGGAAGTTTCAGGGCAATCAAAAGTCTGGTTCTCTACCCTATGGATAAAATTATCACAGTAAGGACTGAGGATACAAAGATTACTGACTGAAGCAGGCTTTAGGTCGACCATGCCCTGCATGTCAAGTGGGTCGGTCACCCTTTTTTCTATTATTGATATGACAAAGAACTTGCTCTCCAGAAGCTTAGACTCTAACAGGGACAATGTCATATACAATAATAATTAGACCACAAGGGAGCATCAGATGAATGCAAAGAAGTCCAGGCAAAATGTGATGAAAAGTGATGCTCATCTACGGGGAAAGGGGTTATGGAAACTTCCACAGAGGGAGGATGAAGGAAGTAGTCATTGAGTTGGCCTGTAAATGGTTTTCCTTCCTTCTTTCCTTCAGTAGATGGAGTGGGAATGAGTCCATCCCAGATGTGGGGAATGGGGGAGAGGCACAGACATGGAAGAGGACAATATGAGAATGGGATTGGCCAGTCAACCAATCAACAAGGATTTATTAAATTCTTATGGTGCCAGGCACTGTGCTGGGGATGCAAAGATGAAAAAAAAAATGTTCCTTGCTCTCAAGACATGTTATGTTCTATCAGGGGAAACACATGCACAGAGAAGCAAATGCAAAGTAATTGGGCAGGAGATTGGCACTGCCAGCTGGGAGGATTTGGAAAGGCCTTTTACACTAAGTAGGTGGTACAGGAGTTGAGTTTTTAAGGAAGTTTGGGATTCTAAGAATAGAAGTGAAGAGGGAGGTCATTCTGGACATGGGGTATACCTTGTACAAAAGCAAAGGCTGGGGAGATGGCATGTTGGCACGGAAACTAATTTGGCTAAACCACAGAGTATATGGAAGGAGTAATGTACAATCAGCATAGGAAGATAGGCCATGAAAGCCAACTGTATGTACTTTATTCCAGAAGCAATAGGGAACCATCAAAGCTTCCTGAGTAGAAGAGTTACAGCATTTAACCTGTTGGCTTTTGTCAGGCATACAAATTGGATTAGGGAGGCCAAGGACATGAGTCAGGAAGACCAATTAGGAAGGAATAGTAATAATTCCTGAAAGGTGAAGAACTGAGGCAGAGGCCCCAACAGCTGTGTGAATATTATGAAGATGTTGGAAGCAAAAGTTGGTTTGGGAGTAGCAAGGATAAGAATTGATAAATGATTGGTTAAAGGTAAGAGAAAGAGTGGAAGGGCAAGAAAGATTGCCAGGTTGTGAATCTGGTTGACAGGAAGGATGGTTTGTTGTACCCCAGACAGAGATGAGAGAGTTTCAAAGAGGAGTAGCTTTTGGGGGAAATAGAGTTTTAACCATGTCGAGTTTGTGATTCTTATGGAACATCCAGTTTGAAGTGTCTGTAAGGCAGTTGGTAATGAGGTACTAGGGATTAGGTCTAGTTATAAAGACCTGGGAATCACCTGCATAGAGGTGGTAATTAAACTAATGAGACCATATCAGATCACTAAGGAAGATGGGAGGGAGAGAAGAGGGCCCAGGATCCAACTCTGGGGCATGACCATGATCGGAAGAGACGGAGAAAGAGCCTCCACATAGGTAGTACATGACAAGGTATAATATGAGATTAGGCTGGCCAGGAATGGGGAAGTCAGATTGTGAAGAGCCATGAATACCAGAGGAGAAAAGGCAAAGCCATTGAAGATGTCTGAGGAGAAGAGTGATATGATCATGGTGGCAGTACAGAAGAGACTGGAGAGGTGGTAAATTGGAGGCAGGAGCTTAACGTGAGGATAGTCCACTGAGCAAGTATGGGAGTGGTTGTATTTGAGAGGTGTTATACAGGTAAGAGGCTGAGAGGATGGGTGCAATGAAAGAAAGAAAGGCAACTCCCAGGTTTTGAGACTAGGGTACCAGAAAAGTGATGATGCAATTCAGAAAAACAGACATTTTGGGGAACTACCATGAAAAATCCGATTATTTCCCACTTCACTTTGCTTTCCTTTCTCCAAAAAATGTTAAATAAATGACTTTGCTTGGTCATTACTGCCATATAAATGAACTCCCCAAAGGCTGGGTACCCCAAAGGTTTGGATGTCATTTTATTAGCTCCCAAAGGGAGCAATGGAAAGGAATGGGATAAGAATGGAAACTGCTGAAATTGAGGGAATCAGGGAAGTTGTCTTGCTTTTCTTGCCTCCACTGAGGGACGGTGTGGAGAGGGAACCATCTCTTAGTTAGATTTGGAAAGCATTGCCTCCCAGGCCTTACTACTTACGTATTACTGAATTTCAGAGGTAGTTGCTTCTGGGTTTTCTCCTCATAACGTTTTGCTAAGAGGCTTAAGAATTCTGTCTTGAAAACTGATTCAAGCAAACTGTCATATTCTTGTTCATGGAGAATAAACATGTCATCTTGTAGTGTGCTGCAAAGAAAGGAGACAGGGTGTCAGGGGGGGATTTGTACTTCTGGTCATGCCCCCATTATAGGACCTCAGATGGAACTTCACTACTGGCATATTGTACAACCCTCTCATTTTAAAGATAAGGAAACTGAGACCCAGGGAGTTGAAATGACTTGCCCAAAATTACACAGGTGGTAAGCAGTGAGGTCTTTGACTCCAAATTAATCAATCAACAAGCATTTATTAAGCAGTTAGACTACAAAGTGCTAGGCACTTAATGACAAAAGTCAAACAGTCCTTGAACTCAAGAAATTAACATTTGATCAGGGGATCACACACGTAAAGATCTGCAAAATGATTTTTCAGCCATTCTTTATCCGCTCTCAGGTTCCATTGAGATTTGGCATCTTTAATTAGCAATTTTTATGCTGCCCATGCACAAAATAAAATCCTGCTTTGATGATTTATGATAATGCCAAACAATCTTTCCCTCTTTATGATACTTGTAAAATTTGCCTTTTAAAACAAGTAGACAGTATTGTGTTATGGAGGGAGCCCTGGACAAGTGACCCAAATTCTAGTCCTGATGTTGCTACTGAATAACCATGTGACTTGGCAAATCATCACAACTCCCATGGGTCTCGGTTTCCCCCCATGTAAAGCAAAGAACACATAATCCCTAAAGTCCTTTCTAGTATAAGAATTCTATGATGCAATGTGAACTTCATTTCATGTTCTATGTCCTTAGGATCGATAAAGTCAGAAACAAAAGTTCAAGAGAAATAGTGTTCCTGAAAGAGCCTTGTTAAAATGTTTTGTCTGATGAATGATTGTTCAACCAACAAGGAAATTCTGATTGTCCTGGCCCTGTGACATAGTACTTCACTAGAACATGCATACATAGACATATAATTGTGAAAGTAACAACAGGGTTAGAGTCATACTTTGTGAAAGGAAATAATTACCCCCAATATCACAAAATGCCACAATAAAACAAAAATTTTTATCACAGTTATGACATTCAACACTGACAGGGAAAGAAATATGACAACTGTTCAGAGATCACAGTATTTAGAATTTGAAAGAGATTTTAGAGTAGAGTTGTCAAGCACATGGAAGCATCCCACGTCCTGTAGCCCAAAGCAGACTGAAATGTAATTGGGAAATAGGTCATGTTAACGTGCAGCTTTCTTCATCAATCTGAGACCCCCAGGGAGCCTTATGCATGGTTTAGTGACCTGTTTCTATTTGAGTTTGACACCACTGTTTTAGAGGTTATCTAACTCATCCCTTCATTTTAACAGATGGGTCAACTGAGGCCTAGAAAAGCAAAATGACATCCAAAATTCAAATCCAGGTCTTCTCATTCCAAATGCAATGCTCTTTCCCTTCCAACAAGCATTCAAGGGTATATTCCAGGGTAGGCACCAGAAAAATTCAAGCCACATTTACATGCCTTGTAAGGCAAGACATGAAGCATGTAGATTTTGTGAGAAGAGCAGGGTGTGTCTATGGGTAAATAATCATGCTAATAATTATGCAGAGCTTTGGAAAGTGTTCTACATAGTTTCTAATTTGATCTACACAGCAACCCTGCCATTGTCCTTCCCATTTTACAGATGAGGAATCTGAGGCTCAGAGAGTTGAAGTAATTTGTTCAGGGTCACACAGCATCACAAGTCAGCATCTGTGAGAGGATTCAAACTCAGGTTTCAGTGACTACCTGTCTACTGTTATAGCCACTACACCACCCTCAGGAGGGCTAGAAGAGACATTATCATGGAAGAGCAGAGGTGAGGGAGTTCATGATGCAATGTGACCTCGAGAGAAACAAAAGTGGCTTGATTTGACAAGGGCTTGGGGAACTTGTGGGAAAATGCTGCAATTACTTTATTTTTTAGCTTGGGAAGCTTAAAACTGCATTAGATGAAGTCTCTTCCTCTCTCCCTTTCTCCCTCTCCCTGTTTCCATCTCTCTCTCTCTTCTCTCTCTCTCTTTCCTCTCTCCCCCCCTTCATCCCCATTACTCTATCTCTCTCCCTCTCTGTCTCCATCTCTCTCTCTCTTTTTTTCCCTCTCTCTCTCTGTCTCCATCTCTCGCTCTCCTGTCTCCCTCTGTCTCTCTCTCTTTGTCAGCAAGACTTCTCAGAGGCTGTACATTTCACATGTTTTCAATTATCTCCTAGTGCCACTTAACAAATGATCAGGACTGGTAGATCAGCCTCCTCTGGGAAGGACATTTTGTCAAGGGAGAACAAAATTGTTTTTTCCTGTTATTAAAAATAAATTAAGTGCAATGTGGCATTCATGAATTGTTGAGGGTGAAAATGTGAAGTCTCAGCGTAGGAAATAACCAAGAGCTGGTTGCCACAGCAACAATTGGCAGGCTCTATTGTACCAAGGTAGCCCTCTCTCCTCAGTGATCTTTTGTTTAAGGCAATGACCTAGGCTTCCTTGTAGTTGCTGCCATTGACTGTCTACTGGGATCCCCTGAGGAAAGGTAGGTCATGGGGACTGAGCTGACTTCATTGTAGAAGCAGAAACCATGCTTTGGATCTAACTTCTGAAACCTGGGATACTCTCTCTATTCAAAAGGAACTTGACCCATGTTTGAAAGCTAACCTCTATGGCACGTTTTTGCAGGCCAGGGGATGACAGAAAGGAGAGCTGTAGGAGCCAGGGACCCTGGGGCTGCCTGTCAATCAGACTCTGCAAAGTTGTATCAGGTGTCTTTTCCTGCTGGCTGCCCCCAGTTGCCTGAGTCTCATGTGGAAGCAACGAATGACTTGCCACAGAGCTGGGCATGAATGATGCTTCTTTCTACCAGTTGTGGGGTCCCTTTTATTCCTGAGTCTAACTCACTGCCTTCTTGGCCTAAGAGGGAAGGACTGATCCAGGCAGGATTTTACCCCCTTCCCCCAAACTGGCACTATTTCCAAATTCTCATGGATACGTGGATTTAATTTCTGATACTTTTCTCTCTATTAGAGGCAAATAATAGCCTCTCTTGGTCTCAGTTTTCTGGAAAATCTGTAAAATGGGGATAATATGTCAACCTACCTTACAGGAAGGATAGCACAGTCTTGATAAAAGGTCAAGAAAGATTAAGGGTCAGGGAGACCTGGGTTCATATTCTGCCTCTGATACCTACTAGCTGTATAATTGTGGACAAGTCACTTAACCTTCATTTGCTTCAGACTTACCTACAAAGTCACAGATTGAAATCCTCATTAGTGGATGGAATTCCATCCTGGGGATTTCTTATTTAGGAACCTACTCTGCAAGATAATTACAATGATCAAATGAGTGCACGTACACGGACATGTGCGCTTATGTACGTCCACAAACACAGACAAAATGGCTCCTGTTTCTGCAGTGCTAAAAGAGTGGCAAAACCACACACACACACACAGACACACACACACAGACACACAGACACACACACACACACACACAGATACACAGACACACAGACACATAGACACACACACACACAGGAAATCCCCAGGATGAGAATGCCATCCCTACTGGGGACTCCATTATGTCTGTGCTGTATCCCATCCACTGGTCTCCTGTGACAAGCTTACCTCCCACCAAAGAATGCTAGTTTGCAGCTCTGGCCTTCACTGAGCTGGCCTGGGGAACGTCTGTTGCCAGCCTATCACAACACACTCCAGTCAGGCCCCTCTCCTCTACCCCAACCTCAGGAAATCACTTTTTTTCAGTTATTGATTATTTGAATGTCCCAGTTATCTTGAATGAAATCTTCATTTTCCTATTCTGTTCCTCCCAATTTCAATCTGAGATCTGTGCCTTTTCTCGTGTCTGTCTGTGTGTCCTCCTACCCCTCCCCCCCCCTTGGATTAAAAAACAAACAAACCTGAAGCACATGAGGGTTAAGTGACTTGCCCAGAATTATACAGCTAGTATGTATCTGGGGCAGAATTTGAACTCAAGTCTTCTTAACCCTATAGTACAGATAATAGATAATATATTAAAATTCTCTCTCTCCTTTCTACAATGTTTAGAGGTTGAAAAAATAGTTTTCTCATAGTAACCAAGTGAGATAGTGAAAATACAAGGAGGCAAGTATGGTGTAATGAAAATAGCACAAGACCAGGAAAGATCTGGGTTCAAAGGCTGCATCCACCATTTACTAACTGTATGATCATTGGCAAGTAATTTAATCTTTTTATTCTAAAATACTGAGTCAAAACTCAACCTCTTCTGTGAAGCAGAAGACCAGAATGTAAGAGTTGGGGGGAGGGGGAACCTAGGAAGCCACCCAGTACAATCTGTAACTGAATAAGAAATCTACTCTAAAACCTTCTGGTCAAGTATTCCTATTAGTTGTCATTAAGTACTTGAGGGGCTGGACTTCCATTTTCCTCATCTGTAAATAGGGATAGTAATTCCTCTACTACTTACTTCCTTGGATTGTTTTGAGGATGTGTAAGGGATTTGGCAAATGTTAAAAGGATAATTAGGGCAGTTAGGTGGTGTGGTAGATAGCATGCCTGGCCTGCAGGCAGGAAGACTCATCAAAGTTCAAATCTGACCTCAGACACTTACTAGTTGTGTGACCCTGGGCAAGTCACTTAACTGCCTCAATTTTCTCATCTGTAAAATGAGCTGGAGAAGGAAATGGCAAAGCACTGCAGTATCGTTGCCAAAAAAAAATCCAAATGCAGTCATGAAGAATCAAGAGTTGACAGAAAAATTACTGGACAACAACAATGTAATGCTAATTACGAATGTTAGCCTTTATTATTTATAGATGAGAAAACTGAGGGTTAGAGAAATCAAATGACTTACCCAAGGCCACACAGTAAGTCAAGTGTCAGAAACGAGGTTTTGATTCCAGAGCCGGTCTTGTGGCTAAAGACCACAGAGGTGTCCACTATCCTCTCACTCAAAAGATCGAAGACTTCACAAAAAAGAACTATTGGCCTACGTTCTATTCTCTGTTTATGAGCAGATGGAAGCCTGAAGTTGCTTTTCAGAATCATATCATAACAGGGGGCGGCTGGGTGGCGCAGTGAATAGAGCACCAGCCCTGGAGTCAGGAGGACCTGAGTTCAAATGCAGCCTCTGACACTTACACACACACACACACACACACACACACACACACACACACACACACACACGTGCCATGTGACCTTGGGCAAGTCACTCAACCCCAGTTGCCCTACCTTCCCCCCCAAAAAAAGCAAAACAAAAAAAAAGAGAAAAGAATCATATTATAGCAATTCAACAGACTAGAAAAAGAGATTCACTCAGTTGAACAATCACGAAACATTATTAAGCATCTGCTACTTAGAGACAAATACAAAAAAAAAGGCAATCCCTCCCCTCAAAGAGCTTACAATCTAATGTGAGGAAAGCAACATACAAAAGCCAATTGAAAAGTAGGAGTGAATCGGACTGAGCACCTACCAATGTGCCAGTTATTGGATACGCAAATAGTCCTTGCTTTGAAGAAGTTTATATTATATCACAGAAATGATAAACCTTGAAATTAAAAAAATCCCATCTAACCTCTTCCTTATACAGATGTGGAAATTGAGGTTCAGGGAAGGGATATAACTTGCCAAAAGTCACTCTCTGCAGAGCAAGTAATATATAACTACTACATGGCTCTCATCTCATCTGGGGACAAATTCAATGATTTTATCCCATTAATTTCTGTCCACCTGGACATTTAGGAAAAGAAAACTTCAAGAAAACATGCTCTTCAGTTTGGTTCAGTCACATCCTTAGTGATGAGAACAAATGGACACGTTGATGCTTCTTTCTTGCTGAGGGGCACCTATCAGGATAGTCTATGGAAATAAGTGTTTCTGGCTCGTTTGGTGGCATCATGGTGCCTTTGCATCACTGCTGAATGAACCAAATGAAAATAACCCCTGGAGTGGTTTAATCTGTCTATGCTTATAAAGAGAAGAAAGGTAAACAGGATTATAGGATCCTGTGGAAAGCATCTTAGAGATCATTTCAGCTAACTTTCTTAATATTGCAGATGAGGAAACAGGCCAAGAGGTCAAGTAAGTTTCTCCAACATAACAAAGGGCAGTGCTGGAATATGAATCAAGGATCTCTGACCCACTTCCAGAACTCTTTTCACTACAATGTGTTTTTTGGAACTTCCGTATATAACAAATTAGTTGAAGACCTCATTCCCAAGACCTAGGAGGGTAAGCTGGCAATGCTATCCCGCTTCACATCAGTCTCCCCTCTTTTGCCTTTCCTCAGCTCAGACTCAAGAGCCCCAAAGCAAAACTTAAAAGTTTGTTTTTTCTAAAAAATCAGACTTATCCTTGGAACTCACCACTGTCTTATTCATATGCTCTAGTTGCAATTTCTTACAGATGTTTGACTCTCTATATAGTGTTGAACGATGCCCTCTACTATTCTCTGGATCTGCTGTGCATTCAGTTCTCTTTCATCTCTGGGGCTTGTGGCTAATAGGACTTGAAAATATTGTTTTATATCTTAGTTTCTTTTTTCTTCTTCTAAAGAACATTATTAAGCAAAAGCCCAAAGAAAACCATTTATTTTTCTAAACTGTAAAAATAAATTTTTTTTCAGTATGATCCAGTTTTATATAAGATTTAGATGCTTTTGTTTCCTTTTTGGCCTAAAGGGCAGAAAGGGGGCTGGCACACAGTTTGAGGACACATGGGGGCAGGGACCAAGCAAGAGCAGGAGGAGGTCCAGACACATGTGAGACAAGATTTGGCAAAGGAGGCCAATGAATCATGAAAGATTTGAAGATAGTTGTGACTTTTAGCATGGTTGAAATTTGTTACCTTATTTCCCTGTCTCCTGTTGGGAGGTTTTGGTCCTACTATGTAGAACACCTGGGGTCTCATTAAAGTACCTTAAACTGCTCTGCTCCAGGCCCCCAATGACTTAGTGTCTCTGTTTCTGAGTTCTGCCATCTAAAAAAGGGTCAATAGCTACTCCACCAACTTTATTTCTAGAAACTATTTTGAAAATGCTCTCTATATAAACTGAATATGTCCTTGATGAGAATATGAAAAGGTGGCAGAAGACTTTTGCAGTTTTCAACAGCAGAACACATCTTCACAGTTAGAACTGACTTTTCCCTTCTCCTCTATTCATCATTCAGATCTCCAACACATGCCCTCCTCGTCCTAATGAGAGATGTGTTCGTTTTCACAAAAGGAACTCTCCACTTTTAACATGACCCAAGCAGTCTACAATGGCCTTCTTAACCACAGATGTTTTAAATACTGCCTGCAGACTGGTCACTAAGTGATGAATTATTTAACTATGGCAATCCATGAAACAACAAATAATAAAGTGAAGGGGACAAAGGCCAATTTGGTAATACAGTTACCAAGGTAACTGATAACACAAGATAACACAACAAGGCAATACAGTTAACGAGGGAACAGGTAACATGGTCTGTGATTCTTTGGGAACCTGAATATTTATAAGATTTAAGGGTTCAAGCAGATGGTCCAGGCATGACTTTTGCTCCTTATTTCACAAGGAATGATTCAGGAAATGGGGAGGAAAAGGAAGGGAAACTGAAGGGATTTGGTACAGGTTGGATTAGATTACTTCTGAGTTTCCTTCTGCCTCTGCCATTCTGAGACATATATATACATATAGGTATATATGAACTAGACTTGTGGTCACTCCCAAACATACCAATCCTGCCAGTCAATTGGTCAACAGGGAAAGGTTTGTGTTGCCCACCCTAGAATATATCTTTCTTGAAGTTAAATGGCTTCTCAAATGGAGTTTGAATCAGACCTTCTACTCTGGCCATGATAATTTCTCCTCCTTTACCCAACCAAATCCTACATATCCTTGAAGGTTCAACAAGGCACCTCTCAGCAATACCAACAATAGGAATGAAAAGATGCTGAGACATCACAGTTTGTGGGTATTCTGTTAGTGGTCAGAGTTTTTACAGGTAAGAGTTGGACCAGATCAATGCATGACTAGGAGTCAAAGTGCCATTTGAAATAAGAACTGATGACTCTGTGTTGTGGGATTCAGGAAATGGGCAAGGACTCTGCAATCCGCAGATGACTAAATCTATGTATGGGTGTATTTACACCCTCTGATGATTCCACATCCTGCCAAGTCATCCATTTTTGTTAGATTTGCTGATATTAGTCAAGTATAGTTTCTATTTAGACCAGGAGATTCTTCCTGTTTTAATTAACCCTGGCAATAGTACCATTTATATTATTCTCTTTTCCTCTTTTAAATGTTTTATTGATGATCTCGAAAAAAAAATGTAATTACTTTGCAAAGATTCTCCCCTCTTCACCCCAACCCCAACAAAACTATCTCTCCTAACAAAGAAATAGCAAACCAATTCAACATGTTCGCCTTGTCTGACAATGCTATGCCTCCTTCTCCACTTGTGATTTACCACTTCTGGTGAGAGGCAGTGTTATGGGAATCTGAAGATCTTCCCTGCCCCTAGGCCCTTTGCTAAAGTGGCTACGTGACTCTGAGGACCTTCTGATATTTGAAAGTATATTCTGTTCCCTAATAGGCTGAATGTGGTCACGTGGAGCCTGTGGTGCCAGGCTTGTTTTCCAGGAATGCCTGTGCCTTGTAGCTTTGTGATTGGGCAGTGGGTCTAGAGGGCTGTGACATTCTCTGACCCAAGAGAAAGCTATATATACCCCATGATGTGAGGTTTTGCTTTGGGGCTCACTTTGAGAAGAGTTGCATGATTTGGCCAGAAGAGACTCTGGGCAGCCGTTGAGCCCCCTGGCTGTGAAAAACCCAGATGTTGGTGCTTCCCTCTCTGGTAACTGATGTGATGGTCAGGTGCTGGAAGCCATCTGCTGATCTGTTTTTCTGTTTGTTCGTAACTTGTGTTTGCTTTCTCTGAAGTTCAGGGTGCTGACTTTTCCCCCTGAACTAGGTAAATGATATGTTTGATTAAAGTAAGATTGTTAACCCATTTGGAGTTGCTTTCCTTTAGAAAAGCAGATCTAAGAACCTGTGCTAGTAGCTGCCCTAGGTACACTACGGTTCTTGCTGATACAGGCAGCATCTTCACATTCTCTTCAAATTGCTGGTCCTGCTACTACCTTCAGTGAACTATGCACCCTGTTTGGGCAATGGCATTACGGTTTGCAAAATGAGTTGTTGGAGGTGGCAAACCTGTGGTCTGAGAGCTACATGTAGCTCACAATACTCCCAAGTGAGATTTGAACCAGATTAAAATGTAGTTCCTATCTGATTTTAATGTACTGATAAATTTATGAAAAGACATACAAAACCATATGGTTTTCTAATTATTATATTTATATCAAAATATGGTCCACTGGAATTTTTATGTATGGTTTAGTGGTCCCCATTTCTATTTGAGTTTGACACCACTGACAAGGAATCTAAGCATCCAGCTTGCACTGCTCATTCAAAGTGGCTATTATGTATGAGGGCTAGTATAGCCCAGTCCTTTGGTGATCTGTGATTTTGTCTGGGTGGTTTTGGCTTCTACTGACCGAGGTTGCAACTGGGATCTTCCTTAGTTTGAGTCTGACTGTGTTATCTGTGGCTGAATAAGATTGATCCTTGCATCCAACCTGCTGTTGGATATCCCTGAACTCAACAAAGCTGGCCCTTATTAGATAATAGACATACCAGTTGGTGGCTAAACCCATTTGGACTGGCCAAGGCTTATGCCTTCAAGAATTGTAGCAGAATGACACAATAAGCCTTATTAATACTAAAGGTGTTCAACACATCTTCCTACAAGTGGCACAACTATCAAGTCTTTATTTCAGGATTTCTCAAAACAATTTTGAGAACATCAAGTTTCCATGTCCATGTTCAGTTCCACACAAAGATAAGTCCAGCTGATTTCTTTTCTAACAGGGTTCTTGTAGTGTTCTAACTCGTAGGTAAAAAGAAGATGTGGGAACAATATCCATCATGGATCCCATCTGTATCAGTTATAAACCAAAACAAAATTTCATCAGGAATGAAGCTTTCATTTTTCCTAAAACTAGGCTTTAATTCAGCTACAGCCCCTTCTTCCCTTATTTTTCAGACGCTTCTACTACAAGGGTCAAATCTAGGCACACAAATAAGCCAGTATCATTGAAAGGTGCTGCACCTCTCACAGACCAGAAAACCAACTCAGGCAAACAATCTGGGGAGGACACATTTCAGGAATGTAACTTAACTGTATTTTTATAATCAAGTACAGTGAAGTCTAAGAATGTGGTTTTAAATAACGCTCACTCTTAAGAGTGCTTTTCCTTCACTGAATATGCATATGGGTGCTCGCATGCTTGGGGCAGGGAAGCAAGTAATTCTGCCTTGACTATTTAGGCACACCCACCCGTAATTCTTGGATGCACGTTCTCATGCAAACTTTCTTCTTGTAAACAATACCCAAAATATTAAGTGATAATCTAACAAGCAAGACCTGTTTTTATGTCTGTATTGAGATTTGTTTGCAAAACAGCATAAAAAAGGGGCTGACCAATACAATGTGAATTTCTTTGGAAGAAAAATGTAAATTCAAGTGCCATGGGCATGGCTTGGGAATGAATCCCTTTTGTACATACATCTAAATGACTAAAAGAATGTCACAGCCAATAACGCTTCATATAATATCAGTCTCTTTCAATATGTTGGGTAGGTTTTCTCAATTAACTTTCTTAATTCCTTTTTTTATTTTTTGGCCTTTTTTTCAAGGGCAATTGGGGTTAAGTGACTTGCCCAAGATCACATGGCTAGTTTTTGTGTTAAGTGTCTGAGGTCACATTTGAACTCAGGTCCTCCTGACTCCAGGGCCAGTGCTCTATTTGCTGCACCACCTAGCTGCCCTTAATTCCTTTTTTTTTTTTTTAAATAAGGGATGTTTCTTTTCAAAAGGGAGAACATTAGATGATATAAAAATAAAGATATAAAATATCTCTTTATATTTATTATTTATATATTATGATATTTATATCCTAATATATTTATATCTAAAGATATATAAATAAAAATATTAACAGAAAAAAGATCAAACACTAGCTTCAAGTCAGTAAATAAAAGAATGAACTTTAGGAAAGAATTCTACTCTCTTCCCAGAAGAAATGAGCCACACATAGCTGAAGTTCCTACTTCCCCAGTTTTCTTCTGCGGCTACTGTAAAGTATACAGAGAACACAGTCAAGAAAGGGAGAACCCATCTCTCCACAGTCTGAAGAAAAGCCTCCCTCTTGGCACTCATTGATTAACAAGAATGTTGCCTGGGGTCCACAAGGGGCCCTTGGTGAGCTTTAGCTACCTCAAAGCTAGCTGTGGTTAAGTATAGAGAGCAGGAAGCATTAACAATAATAGTAATGGCATTTTTGTAGTTCTACGTGCCAAGCACTGTGCTTAGCACTTTGTAATCACTGTCTTATCTGGTAAACCTTGCTCAGCTTTCTGGATGATAGGCAATAGGCAAATCCCTTTCTATAAGATTGATAACTTTTGTAATTGCTATGAAGAGCATTTGAAAGCCAGGCATGGGTTTAGGCTTTCCCTGTTAAATCCTTAGCAATGAAATAGATCAGATGTGAATTTGGTGGAAAGATAGGAACTTGATGGATTCATCTGCCTAAAAACTTTGCCACAGCCTGAATTGGCATCTTTTAAAATCCCTTGTCTCCCCAGCTGCCCAGACCCCCTTCGCTTGGGACAGCTAAGTAGGTACTGAAAATCACGATGACACAGACAAGAGGCACAACTTGAAATCTGCTTTATTCAGTCGATCTCTCTAGCGCCAGGATTTTGAGCCTAGCGAGGCAGAGCCTTAAACACATACAACTTTTTGAATTTCCTGAGTACTACAGTTTTTCCTGATTATGCTTTAAGAATTTTGAGAGCATGCCCCCACCTCCCCACCCCCAGTTTGTTTAAACAAGCTGCTTTCCTGGTGCTCATCTTGTACATCAATCTTTGTAAAATGGGGACCAAAGAGTTTCTCTGGAAGGGGCATCAACAACTTTCAAAAAGTCCCGGAAACATAACTCAAGGAGGAAAGACTTGGAATGGGAGACTGTGGGGATCAGAAGCCTCTCTTCCTGTTTTCCATGCATTAAGAGTTATTTCCTCTCATCAGAGCTTCATGAAGATGAGGGGTTTTCCAGGTGTAGCTTTTAGCACCCAGAGTCAACCCAGGCTATTGAGCAGGTTGGCTGAACAGGCTGCAAGGCAGCTGCCAGTGAGAGGATGGCTCCCATGGCCAGGTCATGTTGCAGCAAGAGATGGCCCTAGTTGGCATCATTGTGCTCAGTCATCCCTGTACCCTTCAGGCTGGAGGGTGGTCTTGGAAAGTGCTCTGTGGTTTTGAATCACACAGATCACCTTCACCTCATAGGATCTCTGACTTCCTTTAAGACCCAGCTCAAATGTCATCTTTTGCAGGAAATCTTTCCCAGCTCTGTTTTCTTCCCTTTCCCTCTCCCTATACCCTTGGTTACTGGAGGCTTCTTCTCTAAAATCACCTTTCAATTATTCCGTATGTACCTAGTTTTTTAAAAAATGTTGTCTTCCCCATTCGAATGTAAGCTTCCTGAAGGCAATGACTATTTTCTGCCTTTCTTTGAATCCTCAAGCCCTTAGAACAGTGTCTAGCACACATGAAACACTTAATAAATGCTTGTTGATTGACTGAAACATCATCTGTTCTCTTTTTCACCATCTTTGTTTAATCATTGTCATACTAACACGCATTAATGAATCAGAATATAGGATGGAATATTGTACAGGGTCAAGAATCAAAGAACTGGGTTCAGGTCCCAGCTCCACCTGTTTAATTAGCTCTATAACCTTGAGCCAGGCACTTTAGCTTTGAGCTTTAGCTATAAAATAGGGATAAATAACACATGCACTGATTCACAGAGATCTTTTTAAGGATCACATTAAGTAATATATGCAAAATGCTTTCTACACCATGAAGCATTATACAAATGCAAACTGCTATTATTACATACACAGCCATAAATAGCTTCTTGGTGTTTTGTTCTCATTGTACCAGGGTCCACGTGGCTGCTCATGAAGTTAAGATTTCCATTTTGAGAGGAAGGAAAAAAAAGAAATGACTTCTGTCATACCATTTGTGCAGGTGTTCTCTAAGCCCCTCTGCTCCTCCCTTCCCTAGATCTAACTGTCCATGACTCTAAATACCCCTGGAAAACAGCCATAAACCTTTCCTTAACCATCCCTGGCAGGATACAGGGAAGTGATGTAGCCCTGACTGAGGAATGATTTTGTTACTCACCTGAGGGATACAGATAGAATCCTTTCCATTTCAATTCTCCGCTTCAGCACCTCCTTCATCAGGCCCTTATCAGGCCCCTGCTTCACCTTTTCTCTTCCAATCAAATACAAACACTTCGGGGTAAGAACTAAGTCTCGCTTTATACCCTGTAATGAAAGATGAACACGGGAAGGAGGTTGGGACTTGACGATGGTTAAAATGACACTCATGGAAGGGATCCAAGCAGGAATATCCTGAATGGTTTGGACTTGTGGCAGTAAAGACATGTGTCCAGCTACCGTCCAGATTATCTGAGATAAAAACAAAGTAAAACTTCCCCATCCTTACCATCCCAATGGGTAAAGGATATGGGTATGGTAGCACAAGGGCAAATAACTAGTACCTAAAGAAGAACGTTTTGAGGAGGGAACACGCTATAGTGAAGAGGGTACTGGAGGATATGAGTTCAAATTTGGACTCCCTTACTTCCTGTATTACCTTGGTTCACTTATTCAGCCATTCTTTCACTTTCCTCATTGGAAAAATAAGAGAATTGGACTAATTAGGGCTTCTTAACCTTTTTTTGTGTCTTGGACCTCACCCTTTTGGCAATCTAGTAAAAAGCCTATGGACCCCTTCTCAATAATAATAATAATAATAATAATAATAATAATAATAATAATCATGGCATAGGATGACAAAGAAAATCAATTATGTTGAAATATAATTATCAAAGTAAAAAATCAATTATGTTGAAATATAGTTATCAAAATAAAAAAAAACAAAACAACCCATAGACCCCAGGTTAAGAATGCCTGAATGACCTCTAAGGAATCTACTTTTAGACCTAAGATTCTATGAAGAATGCTGGGATACTAGGCCAAAGCAGACTACCAAGAGGCTTGAGGGACTAATAGTGGCTATACCCATGCCGCATCTGCAGCTGGGTCAGCATCCAAAGGCAGTAGCTTTTATAATGACCTCCGTAATGTATCAATGTATCAATCTCATAGCAAGGCAAAAACTTAAATACTTTCTTGTCGCTTCTACACAAAGCAACACAGGCTGTGGTTTGAATTTTAGCTCTGTTTCCACAATCAGTGTCTGGGTAAGGGACTAACAGGTGGTGAAATAACACGAAGGTGGCTGGTGGTGGCGCCATGGAGCAGAGTATTCATAGTACCCTTACACTGCATAAACACTCCCTAAATTATCAAGATTCTTTGTGCCTTTTTACACAGTAGAAACAGTTTCTCTCTAATGAGGAAACTGTTTATAGCTACAGAGTATACACAGAAAGAAGCCCAGTATTTGCCGACTGGAAACCAAGTTGCCTATTGTGAAAGAATCTTCTTTTATTAACTTTCTGCATCTCAACTGCAATGATCAGCCCCAAATTCTCCATGCCTGGATACGATATCAGCATGTATGGGATACAGCATTGGATCTGGAAGTCAGGAAGACTTGAAATCAAATTCTACCTTAATTTCTGTGGAGTCTTACATTAATTTACATAACCCTTCTATTTGCTCATCTATAAAATGGGGATAATAACAGTATCTCACAGGGCTGTTGTGAGAATTAAATTAAATAACTTGTGTAAATGACTTTGCAAACTTCAAAATGCTATATACATGCTAACTATTATCTAACAACAACAACAATAAATACAGTCACTGAAGATACTGGAGGATTTTCTTGGTTTGATTGTTTATTCTGACATTCTCACTGAAGAACTCTGGCAGAGAGAGAGGGAGGGAGAGAGGGGAGAGAGAGAGAGAGAGAAAGAGAGAGAGAGAGAGAGAGAAAGAGAGAGAGAGAGAGAGAGAGAGAGAGAGAGAGAGAGAGAGAGAGAGAGCATGCAGAGATCTCTTTCTCTATTTTATGGGTAAGGAAGATGAAGCCAAGACTAGTAAAAGCCACTAGGCATACCTCTGGGAGTGGCAGAGTCAGTCCCTGAATCCAGGTCACTCTGCTGGTCTAGGATTTCATCAATGACCTACCTCTTTTGCCATGGATATCTTTAAGATGTCTCATTTTTGTGGCACTCCCTACCTCCTTTCTCTAAGTCTTCCCTCTCATTTCTTAATCACTAAGAATGTCTCCATCTGATTTCACTCCTTCCATGATCTAGCAGCATTTTTTTTAGCTCATAGTCTATTAGGTCCCAGGTATCACTACTTGGGTAGTGATGCCTCATGGAGTTAATGATTAAAGAATAGTGACAGAGGAGGGAAAGGACTACAGAAAAAATGAAGGGAGTATCCCTAAAATGAGACACTTCAAAAGTATCCACGGCAGAAGAGCTAGGAGCATTGACGAAATCTGAGGCTGGCAGAGCAACCTGGATTCAGCTCCTAATTCTGCCACTACATTAGAACCTTTAGAATCTCAGATTTGGAAGGGACCCCAGAGAGTCTCTATTTTAACCCCTCCAACCCATCTAACCAAGGATCTTCTCTACAACATCATAGTAATGTTAGCCAAAATTTAGATGGAGCTGCAAAGAGTTTTACATACATTATCTCATTCACTGTGTTGTGAAGAAAGTGCTGATATTCTCCCCATTTTGTAGGTAAGGAACCTGAGGACTAGAGAGCACTCACATGTGAAGTGCCTGAGATGCACCTGAAACCAGGCCTGGATGATTTGAAGCCCTAGCTACTAACTTATACCATATCTACTTGAAGACCTCTTTCAATAGGGAAACTACTGCCACCTGAAGTTGTCTATAATTATTACAGAGTTTTCCTCTTAGATCAAACTTAAATCTGCCCTTCTCTTATTGGGTGGGACTGTCTTCTAAGACTCTTTGTTGGATTCAGCAGCCTTATAAATGTTTACTCACCAATTGTTTATCAGATTATGTGGGTAGTAAAACTAAGCCACACCAACATTTATTTCTCACTTGGTATAAATTGTGAGTTGCTTGAGAATTACAAAAGATACAGCTCAGTGCCACTCTGGGCCCTGGTGCCTACCTTGAATCTTCTGTCATACTTGATGACTGTATCTGCAAAGTCAATCTTCTCTCGTTTGCCAACAAACTGCCGGAGCTCTGGGTGCTCATCCATTCCAATGTAATCACCAATGAAGTTCCTGTTAATGCTATTTCTCCTTCTCTCTTTCTTGTTCAGGAGCAGGTCGGAGGCTAAGATTTCCCCAGAGGATAAGGAACACAAAGAGAAGAGATGATCATGTAAGAAGGGGCAGAGAAGAACTTAGCATGGAAGTATCAGAGAGTGTTCTGTGAATCTCTCAGGGGAATTGTACGTTCACATCCTGGCAAAAATAACGATAAGTTCCAGATCCATCTGGCGCTGGCCTAGTTGCAACACTTGATAAATGCATGATCAATTTATTTATATACCTTCTTCCCTCATTTGGACATATTTCTTCCGGGCCACAAATTTCCTCCAGGTTTTCTGTATCACCCGGGCATACCCATCATATTTTCTTTCTCTCATTTCTTCCAGAAGAAATAACTGTTAAATGGAGAGGAAAACAAACATCAGCTATTTTCTGAGTTTTATTAATGTCTTTTATTTTAGATCAGTCATTTCCCTGTTTCCCCCTCCCCCAGTGAACCCTGGCGAGTAACAACAAAAAAATCAATCAAAGCTGACCTATATTGACAGTTTTTGACACTATATGCAATAATCTACCAACTGTTTTTTGGTTCTTTTGAGACAAGGTCTTCCTAGAACTCCAAGCTTTGTTTTAACCTGGACCACTACTCCCCTCCTTAGGTGGTCTGTTGGTTCACTGATCCCAGAGTCTCGCCATCTTGGTGCCAGACTTAGTGCTTAGCTCTCTGAAACTCAGAACTCTCAAACTCAAGCAATCTACCAATCTCAGAGTCGCTAATAGCAAGGACTTGAAGGCATGCACCACTATGGATGGCCCCACAGATACAGTCAATTCAATTACTTAGTCAAGAGAACTTTTAATGTTGTGATTCATCTTGAAATAAGGGAATTAAGGATTTGAATCAGACTCATATGCTTCCTCTTCTTCTTTGGGAGGAAGCATGATAAAATGAAAAGAGTACTGCTTCTTGAACCAGATAATCTGGATTGATTTTCAAATTCTGTTGAATATGACCTTTGTGATCTTGAGTAAGACACCTAACCTCTATGGGCCGCAGTTACCTTAACTCTAAAACAAGGCATTAGACTAGACGACCTCCAAGGTTCCTTCTAGCTCTAAATCATCGATCCTATAAAGAGATTGGGACTGGGTCTGTGATCTCATTGGTATAATGAACTCACAGGGGAGTGAGCTCTCTCTAAGGCAGGTTAGTACTTTCTTTGTTATCTTAGAGAGTTGCCTAAAACATTATGAGTTTAAATTATTTGCCCAGGGTCACAAATCCAGTAGTGATGGTACTTGAACCCTGGACTTTAACCCAGCTCTCTATACATTATGCCATTCTGTTTGTCAGCTATCTATCCTCAGCTAGGTGGGGAAACATTTCAGTAACTAATTCTCATGCTTTCTTATAAAGTTCTTGTGATGGAAGATGAAAGGATCTGATTGTAGAGCCTGCATCATGTAATTCAGCACAATTTCCTATAATTTTATATTTTTAGAATAATAACAATTTAATGATTTATAAAGTGCTTTACAAATATTATTTCATTTGATCTTCATAGCAAACCTGAGAGGTTGAGTACCAACCCTGTTTTCCAGAAGAGGAAACCAAGGGATGCAGTGTTTAAAGTGACTTGCCCAGACTCACATGGTTAACCACCTGAGGTCAGATTTGAACTTGGGTCTTCCTGACTTCAGGTCCAGTGCTCTATCCCCTGTGCCACCTCCCTCCTTTGTGTATATTAGTCTTGTTTCCCTAACTGGATGGTGAATTTTTTGAGGATAAGGATCATGTCTTATATCTGGTATCCCTCACAGTGTCAAACACATCAGATGATTTTAAAAATGCCTATTTATTTAAGTAATTGATACTTGGTATTATATACAGTCCTTTTAAAAAAGGAACTGGAAAAGTCCATTTCAAGACATATTCAAGGCAGATCTTGGGCCCTAAAAAAAGAGAGTGGCTGATTTTTTATTAAATGAAAAACATTAGTTTCCTATCTAATGTAATTTTGCAAATGATCTCCAAACTGAAAGTGATGAAACATGAAATGAATTTTTGCCACTGTAAAGCCATAACAATTTAAGACTGCTGATTGGCACAGGCTGATCCATCATGAAAACTGTATTAATTAAGACGGCAAAATGATTTCCTTCCTCTAATACTCATCAATTTTTTTTTAAAGACATGGGACAATGTCCCTGACTTCACAGAATGAAACCAAAGGGAAAAATCCTACAATGAAGAAAACTGAAAGCCCATAGTAAAAATATTCTGATAAAAATAACTGGGCTTTAGTTATGAAGGAACAAGACTTTATTTCTTGTTTCATAGTTCTATATTCCTCACCACCCACACGCCCATCAACTTCTTGCAATCTGTCTTCTCTACCCACTGTGCTACTGAAGCTGTTCTCTCAAAGCCACCAATGACTTCCTTGTTACCAAACCCAATGGTCATGGTAAAGAGACTTGTTGAACATTGTTCCTCTGAACCTCAACCACTCACCCAGTCAATAAATATTAAGCACCTAAGAAACACCATGCTAGGTTCTCTCTCTTTGCCTGTCATCAGAAATACCACACCTTCTATCAGTTTTCCTCTTACTTTTTTAAGGGTTTCTTTCTTGCCTACTCTCCCTGAGCCCATATCCCCAATGCTCCTCTCGAGCCTGTCCTTGGTTTCTCTCCTTTGGCAACCTCATTCATCCTCATGGCTTCAACTATTATCTGGATACAATTGACTTCCAAACTCTGTGCCTCCATACATGAGTATGGAGGTATACATATATATCCATAAATGGACTTATATAGCCAATGATCTAATTGGCATCTCAATTTCACTGTCCTCCACTAGAACCTTAAATTCATTATGTCATAAGATCTAGAGTTGGAAGGATCCTTAAAGGTAATCTAGTATTATATCTATATCTATATTTATCTATCTATCTATCTATCTATCTATCTATCTATATCTACCTATCTAATCTATCTGTCCATCTACCTATCTATAGATATAGATATCATGTCATAAAATGTCATAAGATCATAGATCTAGAGTTGGAAGGGCCCTTAAAGGTAATCTAGTATTATATCAATATCTATCTATCTATCCACCCATCTATCTAGATATAAATATCTATAGATAGATGGGTGGATAGATAGATATATAGATAGAAGAAAACTGAGGTTCTAAGATCCAATAAGTTGCCCAATGTTGCACACATAGGTAAGTGGCAAAGCTCTGATTTAAATCCTGGTCTTTGGACTCTAAATTAAATATTTGCACCATGCTATGAGAGAAAGGAAAGGGAAGAGAAGGAAAGGAGAATCAGTATTTTTGAAAGCACCTACTATATGTGCTAGGCACTGTGCTAAGTTCTTTACAAGCATCATCTCATTTGATCCCCACAACTCTGTGAGGTAGGTGTCCATTTTACAGCTGAGGAAACTGAGGCAGACAGAGGTTAAGTAATTTGCTCAGGAACATATAGCTAATAAGAGTCTAAGGCTAGATTTGAATTTAGAATTTCTTGACCAAGTCCTCTTCTGTCCATTATGACACCTCACTGCTTCTTTTGAATTTCTTTCTTTCTCTCTCTCTCTCTGCCAAGGATAATTGACTTGGCCAGGGTCACATAGCTAGTGTCTAAGGCTGGATTTGAACTCAGGTCCTCCTGATTCTAGCGTTTGTGTACTATCCACTTCAGTACACAGCTGACCCTCAGCTGCAGTCTTTTAGTGTCACCCTGACAGCTCTTTCACTTTGCTCTCTGTCCCTTCAATCCACCCATTGTACACACAGCAGACAGGCATCTTCTTTACACTGAGATCTCATCATGTCATCCATTGCTCAAAACCCATTAATTACTTCCTACTGTCTACTTAGTAAAATTAAAACTCCTCTGTCTGGAATTCAAAGGAAGCATCTCTTCAGAGCTAGAAGGAACCTTGGAGGCCATCTAGTCCTACTGCCTCATTTTAGAATTAAGGTAACTGAGGCCCATAGAGGTTAAGTGACTTACCCAAGGTCACAAAGGTTCTTGAAATTCAACCCAGATTATCTGGTTCAAGAATTTAGTCCACAAGTATTTAATATTTTCTAGGTACTGAAAGGCTAAGTAGTTAGTGAATAGAGAGTTGGAATGGGAACCTGGGAGAACTGAGTTCAAATTCCACTCTACATTCTGATTTTTTTGTTTTCCTGTTACTTTGGCTTTATTCAATCATTCCTCTATGTCTAGATGTTCTTTTCCTCCCTCACCTGTTGAATTTTTACCCATCTTTCAAGTCCAATTCAAGTGCAAACACCTCTATGAAGCCTTCCTTGATGCCTTTAGAAGGTAATGACTTCCCCCAACTTGTACCTCACATAGATTGTTTTAGTTTTTATAGACTTATTATTTTGAATTACATTTATTTCCCTATATGAAACATTCCACAGGAGTATGTTGGGATAATATGCAGTGGGTTGACCCTGGAGTTAGTTAGGAAAGCTTGGGTTCAAGTTCTGACTTTGATATGTATTGCTTAACTTCCTGGTACCTGAGGCAATCCTCTAAGACCATAACTTATGAGTTGCCAATCTGCATTGGTAGAGTGGGTTTCCACATTGGTAAATCCAATAGCAATAATATAACCATCCTAGATCCTTCCCCAAATAACTAAACCCTGTAAGTTCCATGAGGGTACAGACTTACCTAACCCTTTTCTCTCTCAGATAAATACTGGTTGAACAAGTTGAAAAGAACCCTCAGAAACTACTGCCCATACACAAAAAGATTGGTTGAAAAAAGGGGTCATACCTACATGGAATGTATTACCTCTAACCCCTAGGCCATATCAACATTCTTACGCTTTTCTTCCAAGCCATTAATATGACTACATGTCCACAAAAAAACACAGGACCAAAATCAGATAAAGAAGGGAGGGAAAGTTCCCTTGTATCTACTGGTCTATGCACCTTATTTCTTAGGTGCTCTCAGTTCATGTTAGTTGTCCAAAGTAATCATCCTTTCAAACAAGAGAGTGTTTCTTATCACATTGAGCATTTCCGAGCAAATACATTTAGCTTCCTTTTGGTTTTAGAATTATTTTGGGAGTACCAGAGAAAAGACACTAGTGACTCACAAAACAGAACAAAGAGGCTACCAATTCACAACTTCCTCGAGGCTGTTGCAATGCCAAATGGGATCTTTCCCTCCAAGATCAGCTTGATTTTGTATTGCTTGCAAAAAACCCTGGAGTTAGAAACCAGGGAGGTTAGCAAAAGGAAAAACATACCCATCTTTGACCTTTACTGCCCAAAGTGGCTTCTCAAAGCAAACAGATCATTTTGCAAATTCAGCAGAGTCGCTACAAAGGCCAAGGCTGTCATATGGTGAAAGAGCACTTGCAGGCCAGGGACTGATGAGTATGTGCACAAGCTGAGGGTGGGAACTGGGATGTTCAAATGATGTCAGTCACATAATTGGGGAGGATAAATTGAAAAGAAAAAAAACAAAAATAGATCCTTGGAATTTTGGAGGTGAACCTCCCAATTCAACAAAGGGATAGAGGGAGAGACAAAAGGGCATTAAAGTGTGTTGTCTGTTTTAATTATATAGGAAAATCTGCAAGTTAAAAAGCAAAAGAGGATCTAGAACTACAGAGGATGTTCTGCATTGGACCAATAAATCAGTTGGTCCCATTTTAGAAAAATTGGAGAAAAAAAACCAGGAACCGTTCTGTGGGTTGCTTAATGATATGTGACGCAACATTTTACTTTTAAATATAGAAATGAAGTCACTGCAAAGCTACAAATAACCCAAAGTGCAAAATGCTACCACATCCTTTTCATAAATGGATTTTATCGATGTGTGCCATTTAATTTCATATTTTGAAGGCCAAGAGACAGATGTTCTGAATTGGAACAAAAAGCCACTAAAATGCTCTGACCCCTTAGCTTTAGGAAAGCATTGCAAAACCTGATGAAAGATTCTTGGATATATCAAAACCAATTGCACAAAGACATGATTAAATATTAACATGATTTCCATGGCTTTCTTCTAGACTGTTGCTACTTAAAGGCAGACAAATGAAGCCTTGCCAAGCAAAGATCCAACTTTGTGCAGTCCTCACCTCATTACCATTTTCTCCCCTTGCCTGAAAACATTGATGATTGTGAATTTCTTTTGCTCCCTTATAATAATATAAATCAGCCTCTGCAGGCATTCAGTTCAAGTCAATAACCATTTATTAGACAATTACTATATGTAGAATACCATACTAGGAATACAAAGAAAAATAGTTCCCGACTACAAGGAACTTATATTACTGGGCAAAATCAATATGGACACAAGCAATTTGAGGAGAAAGAGAACACTAACAGCTGGGGAGTTCAGGGAACTGTACATGGTTCCATATGAGCTGACTCTTAAATAAGGATATTCTAAGATGGAGAAGTGAGGAACTTCTTTAATGGAAGCTACATATATTAATCCTTTGATGGATTTGAGATCTCATCAATGTGGATACTTCCTCCAATGGTATCAACTACAATCCATTATGACTTTTCATCCCACACAACTCTTGTCCATATTTTTCTCCTTTTTACTACAGCTGGGTGATACGGTGGATAGAAGACTAGGCCTCAAATCAGAAGACCTGAGTTTAACTCCAGCCTTGGACACTTACAAGCTGTGTGACTCTGGGCAGGTCACTTCACATCTGTTTGCCTCAATTTCCTCATCTGTAAAATGGGAAAAATAATCACACCTACTTACCAGGGTGTTGTGAGGACCAAATGAGATAATAATTGCAAAGCACTTAGCATAATATTTGCTAAGTATATGCCCATAGTAAGTGACATATAAATGTTGACTATTATTTTTGTTTTGTATGTTCATAGTCACTCTCCCATTAGAACGTGAGTTTTTGGAGGGCAGATATCATGTTTTTACCTTTCTTTGTATCCCCAGCACTCAACACAGGGTCTGGCACATAATTAACATTTAAATGATGTTGACTGACTGATGGGTACTTTTTGGTAGATCCTCAACAGGAGTACACCCAATGTCCTGGTGCTTGTCTCTAGAAGTCTTAACATTTAATAAAAGAAAACACCAATATCCCAGCCTCTCACTACATTGTTGGCTCAATTCCTTTCCTAGTCATCCATCTTTCTAATGACATCTTTTACAATACTTCTCATGTGCAGTTTTCCTTCAGTAGTATTAAAAGTCTTCCACTCCCCCATACAATACTCCAATGTCCATTGGGTGACCTAAAGTTTTAATTCTTCAGAGACTGTCATATTCTGTGACTCATAACCATGAAGCATTACTGAAAGAATACTGATTTTTAAAAGATGGATCTTTGTTGCAGGGAGAAGACTGCAGTAATCAAAAGGATTGCAAAATTTCCCAAAGGTAATCTAGCCTACTCTCCTCTGCCTGCCCCAAATCAATGAACAGCATTGTATAATGATGGATAGGCTCTATGGATGGCCCATTGAATTATATGTCTGGACAACAGGCATTCTTCATTCACATGGTTTTTCATGCATGAACAGTTAGACTGAACTTTTAAAAGCAATTATGGATCTCATTTAGGGGGCTGAGCAATGTTCTAGGGCTTAATTATTGGCAAGCAGGAACATATAGAGGGAACTCACTGTCCATAGGGAAGCCCCTCTTTTCTTTAGACCCTTCCCTCAACCTCCTCCTTGATGGTGGTAAACATGTTTGGAAGACTCATCTTTGTGAGTTCAAATCTGGTCTTAGATACTTACCATAGCTCTGCTACCCTGGGCAAGTCACTTTATCCTGTTTGCCTCAGTTTCCTCATCTATAAAATGAGTTGGAGAAGGAAACAGCAAATCACCCAGTATCTGCCATGAAAACCTTAGATGGTATGACAAAGAGTTGGACACAACTATACAACAACAAAAGGTCCCTGCCAGTTTTTTGTTGTTGTTGTTTTTTTTTTTTTGCAGAGGAGAAGGCTGGGCAATTGGGGTTAAGTGACTTGTCCAAGGTCATATGGATAGTAAGTGTTAAGTGTCTGAAGCCAGACTTGAACTCAGGTCCTCCTAGCTCCAGGGCTGGTGCTCTATTCGCTGCACCACCTAGCCACCCCACCCTGCCAGTTTTAACATTATCTGATGCTATGACTTAAAAACTGGTTATGTTCCCTTTCAGTTTGCTCGAATTAGGCTCTTCCCGCTCCCTCAGATTCCATTTTCTAAGTCTTTTCCTTTATTGTGTGTAACTGAACCCACCCCAAGTTCATGTTCTTCTTAAGTTTTAAAGCACTGAAAAGAACCTCTGATATCCTAGTGAGAATTTCATGACTAAATGTAATAACCTAATTTCTACACAATTTTTATATGCTATTATCAAAGGCCTTCTTGGTCCAGTCCAGGATGCAAACACTATTCCTTAATCTGCTTTTGGGGCTAGGAATAGGTTTTTGCTCCAGTCTTTATCCTTTACTTGGAGAAATTGAGGGTACTTCTTCCTACCTACAAAAGCCTCCTGTACAATAGTTAGGGCAGCCTTCTCTAAGACAGTACCTAGAACTATTACCTAGTGAGTGTTTAATAAATGCCTATTGACTTGATATCAGTTTGTCTGGTGCTCACCTATGCTTGTAACAAGTTACTGAGTTCTGTCTCACCATTCTGTTTTGACACACCCTATGAATACTGGTGCTTATGTCTTCCAGTCTGGTCTGGTAACAAATTTCACAAAATCTGTTGGTTGCCTTACAAAGGTACCTTGCAGCTTGTGTGGGTGCATTAGGGGACCCTAGGGGCAAATGGTTTGAATTTCATCACTTACAAATCTTCCAACTTGGAAATTATTTATTTATTTCAAAGTTGCCCTTGATAATCTCGTGACCATGTTGGGCTTTCCCCTATAGTGAGTAATTTTATATGTCTGTCTCTAACATAGAGCTAACTTCCTCACCAGAATAGACAGAATTCTCTAAACTGGTACATTGAGGTCTGACAGGTGTGAGAATTACAAGACATTTATGCTTGGCTGGGTTACTTGCATGATTAGTATTTCCATCGACCTTAGCATAAATGCTTCTATCCCTGTGTTTTTTGTTCCCCAGAATCAAAAAGCAAGAATTTTTTAAGTGCCTACTATGCAATGACAGGCACTGTGCTAGGTCCTGGGGATACAAAGGAAAAAGTCAAACTGTTTTTGCCCTCAAAGAGCTTATATTCTATCAGGAGAAGAGAAACATTTTTACATATAAGTAAATAAAAAAACCACACAAAACAAAATCAAAGTACATTGAGTGGGGGCCATGAGGAATGGACATTAGCAGGCAGGGGGAAATGGCATCAGCAAAGGTTTCATGTAGGAGACAGCATTTGAACTGACCTTTTGAAGCCTCACAATGATTTAACAGCAAAGTGAGCTTCCTCCCTATAACTTTTTTAACAAACCATTCACAGGTGCACTAAATCTGTTCATTTTGTGTGCTTCCAGAGCATAACTGTGTTATTTATTAACAACCTTCCTTTTTTCTAAGGCTTCTTCCCTCCTTCCACATTGACATGTTGAGATAGTTCTATGTACCTTAAATTCTCTAAGCTATGTGGATATATAATTATCTAAGCATCCTATGCTTTGCTCAGCCTTCTGGGATGAGTCATGGGTATGTGCAAAGAAGTATAAGTACCACTCTCAATGATTTAGCTGTCAATTGGTTTCCACAAGTCCTCTTCCCTGGATGACTAAGAGGTTGTTCTCCATCAGCCATGTCATGCTCAACAATACATACTCACAGATTCAGGAGCTTTGATGAAGACTTTATTTCTTCCAAGCTGAAACTGATCAGCATCCATGTTGACTGACTGCAGCAGGTGGAGGACACCTTGTTTCTCATCTCCTTTCCATGATGGCCAAGTTGCTTTGGTCAGAATGGCATATCTGAGGCAATTGAGGAGAAAATAAGGAGAAAGAACTCAGAATTTTATGGGCTTTCCCAAGACAAGGAGGGGAGAATTCTTACACCAAATGTTCCCAGGGTCCAATGGTGACTGTTATTGCAAGAACAGCTGAGAGACTTGGAAGTCCATCAGAAGGGTTGGGAAAATGCTTACCTAGAACATGTACAGCAAGCCCTTTGTTGAAATAACTATCAATTTTAGAGCTACACATCTCCTTCCTATCGAAGTATTTCTTTCTTGAGCCTCTGAAATCTAGTTTTTATCTCCCCGCCCCCCCAACAATGACATTCTTAAAGTACTACCAAGGAATTTTTTTGGGGGGCAAATCTAAAAGTCTTTTTCTCTCTTTTTTTGCCCCTCCCTCTTCCTTTTCTTCTAGCTGTGGGTATCTATAAAAGTGCCATCTTGGTCCTCTACTTTTCTTGCCCTGTGCTCACTTATTTCTTCTTCCCCTACTCCCACTCTCCCAGACACTGACACAGGCTTTCATGTGAATGAAGATGATTTCCAAATTATTTTTAATTCTAACCTCTCTCTCATTACCTGTATTCTATTTCATTCTGTCCAACTACTTACAGAATACCTTCACTTGAATAACCCCAGATTAATCTTCCTAAAACAATGCCTTTATACTATTCCCCTGTCCAAAAATCTGCAGCAACTCCCTACTGCCCATTACACTAAGCCATAATTTCTATACTTAGTATTTAGGCTTCTCCATAGTCTGTCGTTAACTTTCCTACCCAACCTTACTTCAACACTTCTCTAATCTGTACTGTTTCTGACAAATGGATTTCTCAAGAGGAAGTATTACTAGGTACTACTTAATAAGGCATCATTTTCAACTGGCAAGTGAATTTGTGGTTATGTGTAGTTGTTGCCTCAGTGTTTTAAAAACACACTAAAAATTTGTTTTCTTAAGTAGACCAAACATTTCCCTGTGTATAGTCTGGTTTAAACTATTAAATTACTTAGCAACATTGTGTAAGATACAAAAGTAAATTCCAGTCCTCCTCAGGCCCAGATGATCCTGAATCCTGCCCAAAACAATAGAGGTTTGGGTAATGAGACTTTGATGCTTATGGTTCTCAACTCACTTCTGCATATTTTTGCTTTTTTTTTTTTTTGGAGGGGGGAAGGCAGGGCAATTAGGGTTAAGTGACGTGCCCAAGGTCATACAGCTAGTAAGTGTTAAGTGTCTGGGGTCGGATTTGAACTAAGGTCCCCCTGACTCTGGGGCCTGTGCTCTATTCACTGGACCACCTAGCTGTTCCAGGATAACCATTTATTAAGCAACTGCTTATGTTTCAGGCACTATGCTAAGTACTTTACAAATATCTCTTCTCATTCAATTCTGAGCTTGTGCTGTTTTTTGCAAAGATGTTAACATTTTCCCAAGATCTCTCCCTCTCTCTTTCTCTCCCTGTCTTTTTCCCTCCCTCCCTCCCTCTCTCTCTCTCTCTCTCTTTCCCTCTCCTTTTTTCCCTCTATCTATTTATCCCAGTCCCATCCATCCATCTCAATAGAAACCCAAGGGGTTGTCCATTCAAACACAGGCTGTTACTTGACCAAGATATAGATTACCGATCAGAGCTAGGTTTCTTAAGAAGTTGCTTAGTCCAACTGTCCCATTTTATATTTGAGGAAATTGAAGATCAGAGAGGATAGGTCCCTTGCTCAAAGTCAAACAGACAATGTGCAACATAGCTAGAATCAGAACCTTGATCATCTATTTCCAGATATTTTCTGTCAGCTTTGTTTTGTCCTTTTAGATAGCTAAGCTGATCTCTTTTGAGGGATGACAGATTTCAAAGAGGAGACTTTGTAGAATTTTGAGATTCCATGCAATTATTATTTTTCTTAAGATTAATTTATTTCTTTCAAACAAAACAAACATAATCAACAAAAAGAAATTAAAAACCCCAGGGCCCATAAACAATTAAACAAAACCACATTAAAAAGTAGTTGTGAATGCTTGTACACATAGCTGTATCCTTTTATTATTTATCAATTAGTAAGTGAAACAAAAACCATATGCATTAACTTTAATCCTGAGCACATGATAAGCATGATATATATATTAGCTAATATTAGGGACATCTAGATGGCGCAATACATAAAACACCAGGCCTAGAGTTAGGAAGACCTGAGTTCAAATTTGGCCTTAGGTACTTACTAGCAGTGTGACCCTGGGCTTATCACTTAATCTGCTTGCCTTAGTTTCTTCATCTGTAAAATGGGCATAATAATAGCCCTACTTCCCAGGGTTTGTTTGAGGATCAAATGAGATAATAATTTTATTTTATTTTGCTTTTTGGAGGGCAATTGGGGTTAAGTGATTTGCCCAAGGTCATGCAGCTAGTTTTTGTGTTAAGTGCTACATAAATATTAGATATTATTATTATTTTTGTTAATAGCTAATATTTATATTTGGAGAAGGAAACAGCAATCTACTCTAATAGCTTTGCCAAGTAAACTCCAATGGGGTCACAAAGAGTTGTACATGACTGAACAACAACAACAAACATTTATGTAGTGGTTTAAGATTTGCAAAAGACTAAATGCTCTCTTTATTTTTATAACAACTCAAGGAGGTGGGCATCATTGTTATCTCATTGTATAGACAGGGAAACTGATGCAGAAGTCAAGTGACTTACTGAGGGTCACTCAACCAAGTGAAGTGTTTGAGGCAGGCTTTGAACATGTGTTCCTGATTCGAGGTTCAGGGCTCTCACCACTGCACCACCTAGCCTCCTCTCACCTATGTTATCCATGTTTTACCGTTGTATTTGTTTCTGCTCGCCGTTTTCATCTCTGAAATCAATGTGCATATTATTCTTCAGAGTACCATTCTTAGTCCATATCACTTTATGTAAATTTTCTCTTCTGACTCTGAATTCATAGGACCATAGACTTAGAATAGGAAGCCACCTTAGAGGCCACCAAGTCCAACCCTTTCATTTTCCAGATGAGGAAACAGACACAGAGAGGTTAAGTGACTTGTGTAGGATCACAAAACTGGTAAGAATCCAAGGCTGGATTTGAAATCAGGTCCTCCTGACTCCAAATTCAGTGTCCTACTTATTATACCATGCAGACCCTTATTCTTCATATTTAATATTCCTTATGGCATAGCATATTTTCCTATGGTACTTTATATTTTCTTCATATGTCAATGTTTATTTAGCCATTTCCCAATCATTAGACACATAATGTGCTTCCATTATTGGTTTTCTTAACTATTACAAGGTCATGTTGCTAAGAATATTTTCCTACAAATAAATCCTTTTTTCTGAATCCTTCTTACAAATGAATCCACATAGACTATAAGTGGGACTGCAGGTTTAAAAGATTTGGGGATTTTTCTAACTTCTGTTGCGTTTTGATGAATTTTATTCTATTTTACATTGCCTTCCAAAATGGCCAAATGAATTCACGGCTCCAGCAGAAATGAACTGGCATGATGATTCCGCCACAAGCATTAAATTTCATCCCTTTTTACCATTTCTGCTCCAGCATATTACCAAGGAAGAACACCAAGTGCAAGAGTAAAGGACGTCATTAAAGGAGTGTATGAAAGGAAGAGAAGATGAGCTGGCAAGGGGCAAGCGTGAGAGGTCACAAGTGGACATCCGGAGTGTTCCACTAATTCCTTTACACTATTAGGAAAAACAAGGAAGGCCTTGATGGACCTTCTGTGGCAAACTTCTGAACACCTCAGAATTGCCTCACTATGGATCTCTCTATTTCCTCCCCTCCCACCCCGTCAATCACCAACACTTTTCCCAAGCTGTTATCGGTTGCTTGGGTTTCTCCTTTGGAGAACTGTCTGTATCTTCTGACCGTGTCTTGGAGTATGGGCCACGCTCTTTAAAAATTTGTGTCTGCTCCTTACAGATTTCTCGCTACATTTAGTTAGCATATTGACACAGCGAATCCCAGGACACTTTGGAGAACTCTGCCATCAAGAAGGAGCCCACCTTCCGTTCTGAATTCTGGGAAGGACACCCATCTGTCAGACTGCCGGACACCTTACCTTTACGCATGTGCGTGTCTGCTTATTTTTATCATGGCACTGACTTTTAGTAGATCACTGGACAAAATGATTTCCACGGTTCCATCTATCACAGGATCATAGTGTTGACTGACGTGTGCATGGGAGACATCTCATTAATGAAATACCTTTAAGGCTCAATTTTGCTCAATGTCCAGCTCAAATGCTTTGAAAAAACACCAACAAGCAATATACTGACATGGTGGCGTCTCTGTTCTTTACATTTCTCGGTCAGCTGTAAGACGGTGGAAATATTGTTTGCTACAGAAAATTATTAGCAAAAGCCTATGTGTTCTCCTTTCATGTTTTCATCAAGGATACCCTAATTGTATGGAAAGAAACACTGAAATCAAGGCAAATGCTGCCCAACTGTAATGCTCAATCAAGATATTAGAACCACTGCCCACATGTGAACCCCCACTCTGACAGGCAACATACTGTGTGAGGAAGTAGTGATGTTACTTAGTGGCAGCAAAGAACTAGAAACACAGCTGGTGTCCATCAACGGGGGGATGACTGAAAAAAATCTGTGGTACGTGAATGGGATGGAATATTATTGTGAATTATCAGGAATTGTCTTATCTGATAGGACAAGTGTGAGAAATTCAAATGTAGGAAGATGCATATGAACTGATGCAGAACAAAATAAGCACTAACTTTTCATATCTAAATACCTTTTTTGTCCTAAGTCTTTACTTTGAGTAGATACTAGACACTCTCTGTTTAAGTAAATTAGAATAAAAAACAGCAATGAGTTCTTCTCACAACTGAATCCTGTAAAATCACAAATAAGGTCAGAGACAGTACCACTATGAGTCAAAAATCTACCTTACACACTGTTTTAACATCAACACAGTATGCTCCTAATATAAGCTGCTATCATCTCTAACAAATAGCCCAATGATGATGACATTTTTGCATGAAATGCTCAATTAGAGTAAGGCTGTTGGATGACTTTAGGTAATACACTGTAGACCAGAGGGCCTTTGGAAACTAGCTGACCAGTTCTACAATTCTTTCATGGCCCTTATGATGGATGGTTTGGTTACATCAAATTGTTCTTTTACATATCTGCTTAAATCCAATTCAAAGAAAATCTACCCATTTCATGGAAATTGATAGTTTCTTTGAAGTGACCACTCCAAAATTTTTATTTGTTTATTCTCTCCCATGTCACTTTTTGGTAGGGCAGGATGGATCTCCCAACTGCAGTGCCTGTGTATCTCAAGTTCCAATTGGATGTAGTCAATAATAATAATAATAATTGCATATGGATAGATAGATAGATAGATAG
>CM053582.1:451508380-451585044 GCA_028627135.1 Pseudochirops cupreus
TAGCTTTAAGGCATTCTTCATGTTTATTGGAGGCCCCTGGTGGGGGTGCTCTGGCTGCACTCTCCTCCTCCCTCTCTCTCCCATGATCTTTCTTTTCCCCAAAGAAGGAATCAAGGGTTTGGGAGCTGTTCTTACTTTGCTTCTTGTGCTTATTCTTACTCATGGTTCTTCAGACCATGATTTTTTTTAAATCTCTGTGGGGCTCTGCTTCCAGAAGGGAAAGCTCTGTCCCAAATTGCTGGGGTCCTCCCAGCTGCCATAGCTCTCAGGAAGATGCTGGGACTCTTCCTAATTACTTCCGGCTGACTGGATAATGAAGACTCCAAGATGGAGGCCCAACATGGTGATCCATATCCAGGCCGCTCAGCGCGAGAGCAGTCAGTGTCTGAACAATCGCTTAGTCCCCCTGCTGTCTGCAGGCCGTGGGCGGGAAGCTACAACACAGAGGTGGGTGCAAAACCTCTGCCTTTCGCTTTTCCGCTCTGGAGGCCTTTCCCCGGACTGCTTATCTCCCCCTTTCGCAATCCCCACTCGCAGCTGCTGCTAATCCGCTCACCTGAGAGGCTCCTCTGCTCCTCCCGTCCAGCCACCCCCGGGGCACAACTGCGGCTTCAGGGCAGGCTGGTTTCGGTTTGCAGTGCTGATATGGTTCCTCGTAGCCGAGCTGACTTTAGTGGGAGGTGTCTTTGTGTGCGTTTTGGAGTTCTAGGATTGGTTTAGAGTCCTGTTTTATGGGTATTTTGGGGTGGCTATGTGAGAGCTGTGATATGTTGCTGCTGCTACGCTGCCATCTTGGCTCCGCCCCCTATTTGTTTATTCTCATAATAAAAGTTTTCATCATCAGAGGCCTTCTTTGTTTTTTTAAAACTGTATGGAACTGTTCTGGTGAAAGGGTAGACTTTACTGGTTAAAAACTTCTCAGCTGGGGTGGCTAGGTGGCACAGTGAATAGAGCACCAGCTCTGGAGTCAGGAGGACCTGAGTTCAAATCTGGCCGCAGACACTGAACACTTACTAGCCATGTGACCTTGGGTAAGTCACTTAACTTGCCCAGCCTTCCCTCCTCCAAAAAAAAAACAACAAAACTTCTCAGCCTCCAAGAATATGTTAAGAGTTACTTCATATACTCCAGAAAATCTTTTAAATTCATGCTGACCATTTCACATTTGCACAAAACCAATAGTACGTTAGGAGACTGAGCACTTTACTGAGGATGAGGAGTTGGTCCATTTTCCATGAGGATGTTAAAGACTAAGAGGTAATTAGACCTAAAGGATCTCAGAGCTCTAGCACCATAGATCCAGAACTAGAAGGGAACAGATCACTCATTTAGGCTGTCGAAGCTGAGTGACTTGTCCAAGGTTATGTTGTGAGTCAGTGGGCAGATCGATCCTACACTAGAATCCCATAACAACAACAAAAATTTTAAGCACCTACTGTGTGTAGATCACCATACTGGGCCTGGACAAGATGTAATGTCTACCTTATACTCTAGAGGAGCTACTTGAATTTCGTGCTCAGCTAAGCAACCATCAGTATATAAAATCCAGACATTTATAAATGGCTAATGGTAAACGGTAAATGGCTCCCATATTATGTATACCTGGCATGTCTTCAGCCATCCATTTCCCAAGGGGCCATTTATAGTAAGGGACCACCGTGTGGTTATTCTAATTTCACTCAAAGATTAAAAGATGTAATCTCTGTCCTCCCTGCCTTTTTTTTTCCACTTCAACTGACATATTATGCTCGATAGTCTTGGTCTTCTTGCCAGACAGTCTTAAACATATGATATCGAAAACAGAGCACTAGCCCAACAGGAAAAATGGTCTTCTAGTAACTACTGTGTTTCAAAGGCTGGCACTGAGCCTTTCCAGAGACTTCTATTTCCCTGTTACATCCTATCTTTACATCTTGTTTTCAGGTCACTAGAACTGATTATCTGGAACTCTGTCCAGGAGAATATACTCATTCTAGGGTCAGACCATGGGCTATATTATAAGGTACCATAAGAGAAGAGAATGAATAGATACTCAAAGTGCAATGAAACCTCACATTAGATTCACTTAGGGCAGAGGTCATACTGAATTAAACTCTGAACTATAGAATGGTTATAAAGAAAGTAGTTTTATTATTCTTATATACAATCCAATAAAGCAGAATCTCTGTCAAATCTGAAATGATGCAGAGATAACAATTTGTAATTAGAGCATTGACTACCTTACATATGAACTCTTCAGTGACTTCCCTGGATTCCTTCAAGTACCAGCTAAAATTCCACCTTCTACAGGGAGCCTTTCCCAGTCTCTCTTGATTCTAGCACCTTCCCTCTGTTGATTATTTCCTACTTAACCTGTATATAGCTTGTAATGAGCTGTTTGCATGTTGTCTCCCTGGTCAGAATGTAAGCTCCATGAAGGCAGGGACTCTCTTTTGCCTTTCTTTATATAGTGCCTGGCACATAGTAAGCACTTTATAAATGCTTACTGATTACTAACAAATTTCTTCAAGTAGGCTACAATTCCTCTGAAACCTTTTTATACTGTTAACCTGAAGAGTAAATGAACCCTTTTTCCATTCACAGTACAAAGACAGACCAGCATAGCTAGGGTAACAATTACAATGAACCCCGTATTTATGATGCTTTAGTGGATTCACAACCTACTGGATACAGTTTGTGTCCTTATTTTAGCAAAACTTTAGCATCCTACAGCAAAACTGTCAAAGAGCAGACAGGGACATCATTTGTTCATTACCTCTGTAAGAATTTCTGGAAGACTCGTCGATAGGCATAACCAGCTCTTCTGACCCGAATATTTTCTTTCAATCCCAGGTATTCCACTTGATGTTTGACCCTTTAAGAAGCAAGAGGACATCAAGCCATTTAAAGTTAAATAACATCCAAAGGTTTGCATTTCTTAATGATTATTTCCCTTCCATAATAGACCCCTAACTCACAAATGGAAGAAACCATGTTGAAACACTGAAGAATGTCTACTTTTGTCCCTGTTTAGACCAACAAGAATGATATATACACCTAGATAAATCTGATTAATCATATCATAGAATTTTTTTTTCATTTTTTGAGCTATAACAAAAGGCACTATATAAATGTGGGCTATTGTATTATCTACTTTTGGGAGGGTGCACCCTGCAATTTCAGTATGGTAAGTTTTTGGATATAGAAACTCCTTCAGTGGATACAAAATAGAAACTTTTCTGTAGATTAGATTGCTCTCTAGGGTGATGTTAATTGATTTGCTTAGGGTCTTACATCTACTATGTGTCAGAGTCTAGATTTGAACCCAGGTTTTTCTTTCTCCCCCCTCTGCCCTGGGCACTCTCCAATGATTTTCCTAAAACATAGGTTTGACTACATCACCTCCCTACTCAGTAAATTCCAGTGGATTCCAACCTAAAACCTACAGGATTAAATTTAAAATCCTGTTTGGCATTCAAACTCCTTCCTAGCCTAACTGTTCTGTCATCTCATCATTTGGTTTTGCTTTTCAGTCATATCCACCCCTTTGTGACCCCATTTAGGGTTTTCTTGGCAAAGGCTGGAGTGATTTGCCATTTCCTTCTCCAGCTCATTTTACAGATGAAGTACTGAGGCAAACAGGGTAAGTGACTTGCTCAAGATCACACAGCTAGTAAGTGTCTGAAGCTAGATTTGAACTCTTCCTGACTGCAGGCCCAGAGCTCTCTCCACTACACCATCTACATGCCCTGCCTTTCTAGTATTCTTACACCTCACTCCTCAACATATACCCTTTGATCCACTGACAAGACATATCATCTCCCAAATCCAGGTATTTTCACTGACTGTCTCCCATGCCTGGAATATTCTCCCTTCTCTCCCTCTCCTGGCTCCTTTCAAATCTCAGCAAAAATACCACCTTCTATAGGAAGCCTTTCCCAACCCCCTCTAATTCTAGGGTCTTCCCTCTCTTATTTACTTCCTATCTTATACCTTTTTTGGTATGTCCAGTATCTGACACATTTCAATAAATGCTTACTGACTGACTCTCCTCTTCTTTCTCTACAATCTCTCTCACAGTGACCTCAGATCTATCTCATATCCAGCACATTTCACTCTGGAGCTATAGTCCCTCACCTGCCACAGCACATCCCACAGGCATCTCAAGCTCTATATACCCTGTATCTAATCAGAAGGCATTCTTATCTCACCCCCACCAACTGCCCTCAACCTCCTAATTTTTCCATTTCTATCAAGGACACTCACATTCTTCCAGTCAGCGAGGGTGAGATTCTCGAGGGTGACTCCCCCTTCTCTCCTCCTTTTCACTTAACTGGTTTCACTGACTCTATCTCCACAACCTCTCTTTCACCTGTCCCTTTCTACACTAGTGCCATCTCTAGCAAAGGCTTTATTTTCTCTTACCCGAATTATCACAATAGTCTTCTAATTGGTCTCCTTGCTTCTAACCTCTTCCCTTTTCAATCTATCCTACCTGGAGCTAGCAAAATGGCACTCTTAAAGTACAGGGCTGAACACATTGCTTGACTACTTAGGAAGTTTCAGTGACTTACCATTGTCTTTAGGATAAAATGCAAAATCTTCTATGCAGCATTTAAATCCCTTTGCAATCTGCTCTAGCCTATCTTTCTAGGCTAGAATGATTACACATCATTCTTCCTAATATACTCTATGCTTTTGTCAAACTGGTGTCTATGTTGTCCACTATACATGCCTTTCCACCCCATGCCAGGAATGCTCTCTTCCTCTTCAGTTCTGCCTTCCAAGGTCTAGTTCAAAGGCTACTTCCTTCAGGAGGCCTTCCAAGACACCCTAAGTAGTGAATATCTCCTTCAAAATCAGCATATATTTAGTTCCTAAATAGCTTATATTTATTTATCTATGTTATATCTCTCCCTCCCCAATCCCCAACCTCAGAATACACGTTCCTTGAGACTAGAGATTGTCTTGAGTATATCTGTATTTCTCGCACCTAGCATAGTGCTTAGTACAATCCACAGCTTAAGAAATGTTTGCTGATGATTCCTAATTCTAAGGTTAGCCCTCTATCTACTCTCCCACAATTTCTCACAACTTTTACTGTGACAATTAAATGAGACAATATTTGTAAAATACCTGGCAAATGTTAAAGTACTACATTACTGTTAGGTAAGTATTATTAATATTATGTGGAGGGAGCTGGATGCCTTTTGACTTCAGTTGAAAGATTTGGACCCAGAATACAAGTTCCTCTTCTGTTTTCTTAACTGAAATTTAGTTTTGATGCAAGTTTGAGGAGACTGTAGCTTTTGGTTATCATCTAAATATAGAAGACTAATAAAAGCTCATAACCACAAATGCCCACGCAAAGTACTTATGACCAATGAAAACTCAAACATCTTTGTTCTGCAAATCCTTTTTTTAGTAACTCTATTTTTCTTTTTGTCAGTACACAGCATTAAACTAGCAATGTATTTTGGAACATGCATGGAATATAATGGATGCTGAGAAAATCATCCTAGAATCTACCACCTAATGTTCCACTGGGTAAACCAAAACTATTTTTAAAAGGATAATAATTTCTCAAGATTTGTATATACACAAAGTTGGAAATACCTAGATCACTCCTGTTGCTAATTATATTGGAAGTTGCTGAGGATAAGATGGGAAGTAACAAAGGCATGATCTAACGTACATCAATGACTAAGTTAGTTTATTGCTCAATCAAGTGACAAGCATTTATTAAACACCTACTGCATGCCAGGAACTGTGCTTAGAACTTCTTATAAAAAAGAAACAATACCTACTTTCCAGGAATTTGCTGTCTAATGGGGAAGACAAAGTGGGCATATTTAAGTATATGCAGAATTCAAGCAAAATGAATGAATTACAAGGTTTTTTCCCTAGCAGATGACTATTCAGGCAGTAGATGTAGCACTTTACATGGAGCTAGGAAGATCTAAATTCAAATCCTGCCTCAGTTATTTACTAGCTGTGTGACAAGTCACTTAGCCTCTGTCTACCTCAGTTTCCTTAACTGTTAAGTAGGGATAATAACAGTACTGCCCACAATTGCCCAGGCTGTTGTGAGGATCTAATGAGATGATATTTGTAAAATGTTTTGCCAACCTTAAAATGCTTTATAAATGCTAGCTATGGTGATGATGTACAAGCTGGCACTTAAAACTTAGATCTTAAAAGAAACCAATGATTTTGAGAAGCAGAGCCAAGGTGGGGATGAATTCTAGGGATGGGAGGCAACCAAGGCAAAGGCAAGGAGATGGGAGATATGTGAAGAACAGCAAGTACACCAGTATGGCTGGATTATTGACTGTGTGGAGGGAAATAATGTGTAAGATGTCTGTAAATTAAGAAGGGTCTGGGCTATGAAAAGTGCTCTAGAGATTTGGAGGAACAGAGAAATACCATTTTGCAAAATCCCTTTCTTTTTATTTAATGGTTGAGATTTTAGAATTTTACTTAGGCAGGAGGCTGCTCAACTTGGCCTCTCACTTTGAACACTAATGTACTATCATTTAAACTAATGACTTTGTGGGCCACCATTATTATTAGAAGTTAAGACACCAGCCCTGGAGTCAAGAGGACCCGACTTCAAATCTGGTCTCAGACACTTACTAGTTGAATGACCTTGGGCAAATCACTTAGCTCCAATTGCCTCAAAAAAAAAGTTAGAGATCACCTGGTCCAATGGCCCCATTTTATGCATAATGGAACTGAAAGCTAGAGAGGTCCAGAGAGTTGGCCAAGAGTCTAGGAATTAGTGGCAGTGCTAAGAACCCCTAAGACTCAGGTCTCCTGCTTATATGTCCAGTCCTATTCCTGGCACTGGCTGTTCTCCCTTGACTCGAGTGCTTTCCCTGTTTGCAGCTTAGAATCTCTGGGTCAGGGTGGGGAAGCTGCAGCCTTGAGGCCACATGTGGCTCTACTTCTCAAAATCATTGGTTTCTTTTAAGATCTAAGTTTTAAGTGCCAGGTCTTCTAGGTCTTCAAGTGTGGCCCTTTGACTGAATCTGAACTTCACAGTGTGGCCCTTTGACTGAATCTGAACTTCACAGTGTGGCCCTGAGATCCCTGCTCTAGGTTTTTTAAAGCTCAGTTGAGGTTCTGCCTCCTTCATGAAGCCTTCTCTCATACTCCCAGATATTAGTACTTCCCCATCAATAATATATATTATATATATGTAATGCATATAATATATAAATATGCATCTTTATGTATTATTATATATATTACATATATGTAATATATATATAATATATATTACAAGTATACCATGCACATCATTCATAGAACTTAGCTATTGATACAGAATGGGAGGTGGAAAGGTTTTTTTCTCAGCAAAATTTTTCAATTTAGGGTCTTAGTTATTATTATTAATTCTTTAGTTCTTCTAATAGTTTACACAAAGGGGGCTTCATCTAAAAATGTCCAGGAAGAAATATTTGCATATTTAAGAGGCCTATCATAAAGAAATGTATAACTGTGATTGGCAATAAGACTAAATAGACAGAACTGTCCAGACAATACAGAAAAGAAAAAAAAGAACCTATTTTCATCCCAACTATCTGGGTAACGGCAGCTGCATACTCTAACTTTCCAAGGACTTGATTATTCCAATTCAAAGAAAACAAGCTACCATTTTTTCTACCCATTTGCTCTTACAATCAAATTCAACCACATTTGGGAGGTGGCTCATTTTAATAGGAATTTCATAATTTCCAAATTTAGCTTGACTCTGAGATTTTAAGTTAAGGAGTTACCATCCAAAGATGTAAATGGAGACATTCCTTTGGTATAACTCACACGTAAAAGGAGAATATTTTTTAGTTTTTTAAAAAATCCTTTAAAAATATTCTTTATGATTCACTCAAGCAGTCAAACAATTTCCGTTGGAGAGACAGATCCTTGGAAAAACAGATTTGCCAATAACATCTCCTGTGAGAGCACCAGAAATCTGTATGTTATCTTTTTGTAGTAAAGGAATCAAAGGCAGTCCTATGTGCAACTACCAGCAGCAGCCACACCACCTTCATGGTAAAGATCGAATGCTTAAAAATTATGCTTTCCTGGTTTGTAGCTTTCTCTCTTGTTCACATCTGGAAAACCCTGCCAAGCCACATTATTCTTCCCTTTACTGCCTTCTTTGCCAACATCAGACAGTTTCTAGCAATACTACGTTGTTTCAAACCCTGCATTGTTTTCTCCTCTAGAGAGGAGTCCTCTCATCAAGCCTCCCATTAGCCATTAACCTCAAATAGGTCAAGGCCTGAAGACTGTGCTATGGCAGCATTTCAGATTTCAGGCCAAGTGGTTTTGCCAGGATCCAAACAAAAACACATTTTTGAAGGAGGAAGAAAAAACCCCAAACCCACAATGCACAAACTGCATACAATTTCTGGTCTAGGTGACAATCCACTGAGAACTAAGCTTTGACTGCATGCAGACACCCAGCAATGCAAATGACTTTTGATTAGCCACTTAAATTCAACACTTCTGTTGAGCCTACTCACAATGCATAGGTGAGGGAAATTAGGTAACTCCAGAGAAGCTGGTATACTGGAAAGCTAAATAACTATTTGTTCAATAAATACAGTGGCAGCAATGAAAAACCACTTTACTTTCCTAATGGAAGACAGCCCTACGAAGAAAACTCATGAAGTAAATTTAAGCTGTAATCTCAGTTGTCCCATTTGCTGTGGCTTAACCCACTTTTTAGCCTTTTGAAAGCAAAGTGCTATAGTATTAGGGAATTGCAAGATCATTTATTTCTGAGATTCCTTGAATTCTTATTCCATGAGTGCTGGACTTGGAGTCAACAATGACCTATGTTTGAGTCATGATTCTGAGAAAGCTACGTGTGCTATAAATATATACATAACATAAGCAAAATGAGTATGGGATAGTTTTCATTAGCAGCTAGGTAATAGATAAAGCACTAGCCTGGAGACCCGAGGCCAAATCCAGCCTCAGAAATTAACCAGCTATGTGAATCTGGGGCAAGTGACTTAACCTCCGCCTGCTCTAATAGTAGCGCCTACCTCCCAGGGTTGTTGTGAGGAACAAATGAGATCATATTTGTAAGGCACTTGGCACAGTTCTTAGCACACAGTAGGTACTGGATAAATGTTTGTTACCTTAACTCTTTCTTTTTCTTGTTCAAGATTCCTATGAATGTTACTTTAAACTGTTTTGTGGTAGAGAGATGACTGAAGGTGTGGGATGGACTGTATCAGTTTGGGTATTTCTCTAGCTAGAAATTCTTGGATTTAGAATGTTAAATGAATAAAAATTATTTATGGCCAACATGTCTAAAACAGTGAATATATTATTAATATTTTTTATTTGACAAGCACCAATGGTGATTATTTTCTTCCCTTCTTTCTCTTCCCATGATCTACCAGGAGAGGGAGAATATAGTCAGAAATGGAGTATGCTGGTTCTAATCCGGCACAAATCCATAGTGGGTAGTGAGGGGTAAGTGTGTTGGCCATCCCAGACTTGAATTCTAGCTCTTTCCCTAGTTAGTTGGTCAGTCTCAGGAAAATCACCTGATCTTTTTGAGTCTTATTTTTCCCACCAGTCAAACAGAGACAACAAATAATTCTCAAAGGCTTAGCACATTATAGGACTGTTTAAGAATCAAGCGAGATAATGTATGTAAAATGCATTATAGCCTCATGTGCAACATAAAAATGTTATTTCTCAGGGCAGGTAGAGACAGAGAAGAGAAGTAATGAATCCTTGTTCTGTATAGTGTAGGCTCTAAGCTCATGGTGGCTAGAGGAAAGGAATATGGCTGTAAGAGATAGATGGAAATTCTCCCATCCATCTAATCAAGAAGTAACTCCAGTTTGAGGGGAGAACATAAAAGGGAGCATTTTCCTCCTTTACGTCTCAGGAAATCACCGTACTAAGAAGTCTCCTGGCCTTGGAAAGAGCTAGGCTTCATTTTTCATAAAGGAAAACTCAAAATTGGAGTGGTGGTAAAACCACTTCTGTTGTAGAAGATTCATTCAAAGAGATGCTCCTATCAGTAAAGATATTTACTGTGTAAAGACTATTAAACTTTCTAAAACCGATCCTCTCTGTTCATTTGTAAGAAGTGGGAGAGGGTTCCATAGATGGGAAATGTCATGTGCACTTTCAGACAAGGTCACTCTATTATTGGCTTTATTTAACTGATTTACTTTGTTATGAGGGATCTCTCATGAAGTCATAGTAATCTGTAAGGGTTTATAAAGTAAAAAACTTTTTTTTTTTAAAAAGCAGATCAATAAAACTGAAAGTAAAAAGTTAAAAAAAATTCGTTAAATTAAAATAACAACAACCGATGCTCTCACAGTGTTCAGGTTATATCCAAAGATAAATTTTTTGATAATGACTTACTGACACCAAGAATGGGTGGAGAACATGCTTATCTTTCCACTCATTCTGTCATATTTCCACAAAGATGGTTTGAAATAGTTACCAGATATGCCCATCATAGGCTTTTGGGGAAAATTTTACAATTATCAAACCTATACAGTCTCCTTATCATCTCTGAAAATTACAGAAGTGCCACTCTGTTCTGGATGAGCAATTCTTTGTGTTGATCTTGGCCAGTCTGGGCATAATTCAGAGACAAAAAATCCTCAGATTTGATAATACTACTGGGTCATGATACGTAACTAGGTATTTTCTGGATATTTCTTAAAATATGAATAGCTGATTCCCAGCTATTTTTTCACAGAGTTATGAATTAGCAGTTTGGGAAATTTTACACTGCCATCTTGACTCTGCCTCCTCAATTTGGGAAATTTTAATCCTAGCTCTATTCCTGACTTGTATGTGACCTAGGAGCCAACCAAGCACTTAATAAAAGCATGAATTGGACTTGGAGTCAGAAGACCCAGAATTCATTCCCAGATATAACACGTATTTATACCTCTCCAGGCCTCCCTTTTTCCATTTACAAAATGAAAGTGTTGGGCTAAATGACCTTTAAGGTCCCTTCTAGCCAGGGATGTGCTGTTAAATGTCTAAAAACTGGCTCTTGTAAAAGAAAAAAAATATATGCAAGCACACTTTTCAGTCTAATTTGCAATATTAACTTTTTTCTCATGACCTTAAGACTAGACAGTCAATAAAATCATAAATCAAGCTATGATTTGTAGCATCTGCTGATTTCTGAGGTTTAAATACACTAAAAATTTAGAAATGGGCTCCACTGAGTTGCCTTAACGTGTGCTGCTCTTGGCACAATCTTTTTTCCAACTCTATGTTCTGTGAAGCCTCTGTCTCTGCCCTTTTCCCCACCTGCCCTGGTCCAGCCTGGGCTGACAACCAAAGCTAAGTAACAAGCTAAGTGATTTTTAGTTTTTAATATAATACATATATTATTGTTGTTGGTATATATATATATATATCTACATGGGTTTAATATAGTACATAACAGAAAAGGGATAGTAAGACAGGATTTTCTTAGCCCCCCCCCCACATTTTTTCCCTTTTTCTTTTAATGTTTAATTTATGGAATAAAACAAGCATTTCCATAACATAGTACAATAAAAAAAAAAGATGTTTGCCTATGAAACTGCAAATCCCTCATGTACAACTTACTATTTCTTCTAAATATACAAAAAAGGTATCATATAAATTTTCCCCCTCCCCCCTCCCTAGAGATGGGGGTTTCATGGTCTAGTGTAGGCACTCTTTTTTAATTAATTAATTAACTTTTAGTTTACAACATTCAGTTCCACAAGCCTTTGAACTCCAAATTTCCTCCCCCCTCCTCCCTCCACCCCCTGATGGTGGCATGCAATCTGATATAAGCTCTATGAATACCTTTAGGGTAGGTATTCTTAATATGTCATCCATTACACCCTCCCTCCCCCCCCACAATAAGCTTTCAATATAACTGGTTTCCTTTATAATACTATGTATTATATCATATGAATTTACAAATATTATTCTGAGAAGGGCTCCACAGTCTTCATCAGCCTGTCAAAGAGGTCTAGGATCACAAAAGGGGTTAAGAACCCTTTATCTACTGACTGAAAATGGTGCTTTCCTCTAAGGTTCATGGTGTTGGATGCCTGTGATTTCTCACCTCAGTTTCCTTCTCATGCCCACTTAGGTTCAGGGTTAGAGCTCTTGAAATGAGTTTTTTCAGTTGAGGACAATGATTGCCATCTTTGAATTGCCTCCTAGCACTGTAGTATCCAATCAAGTATTTACCATATCCTGAACAGGACAGATCCCTCAGAGATATTTATGAGGGAGAAGGGTCTGGGTGACTGCAACTATGCATCTGTGTGACATGGGGCTCGTTAAGGAGCCAAGGTACTGTAGCGAGGGTCTCTGAATGCCATCTATGTTCCCCATCTCTCCTAGAGCTGTTTCCCCTCTAACACAGCCACTCTTTGAACATCAATACTTTGCTTGGATGGGGAGACAGAACATAGAGTATTTTTCCCTTGCTGCTTTTATAAGCAAGCTGATTCAGGAGAGCAAAAGTAAAAGACAGCCTGCTTTTTAAACCAGCTCTCAGAGTCAGTGTTTTTGAGACTAAGTCTAAGCATTATATGCCACATCCTGTTAATGCCTTCAAGGATCTGAGTACATAAAGAATGCCTACACAGAGCTTTGAACTAAATTTAAAACCCATCACGACCCAGTAGTAATGTCAAATCTGAGGATTTTTTGTCTCTGAATTATGCCCAAACTGGCCAAGATCAACACAAAGAATTGCTCATCCAGAACAGAGCGGCACTTCTGTAATTTTCAGAGATGATAGGGAGACTGTATAGGTTTGATAATTGTAAAATTTTCCCCCAAAGCCTATGATGGGCATATCTGGGAACCATTTCAAACCATTTTTGTGGTAATGTGACAGAATGAGTGGAAAGATGAGCACGTTTTCTGACTCTGTTATAATGTACCTTTAACGACACTTAAACAGCACTCTCTCTCTCTCTCTCTCTCTCTCTCTCTCTCTCTCTCTTCCTCTCTCCCTCTCCCCTTTCCCTCTCTCTGCAGCAGCAGTCATGACTCAAAGAAAGCATTGTTTATAGCAGGCTCCCTTCCCCCCATCTTTTGACTTCACATTACCTGCTTTCCTCCCAGTCACGGGATTTTTTGGTCTCATTGGGCTTTATGCAGCGAATGTAATGGGGTGTACATTTCATCAGGGTGCTGACAAGGTCATTGGCTTGTTTCTGGGGAGAAAAGGAATGATACAATTTTAGATGCATAGAAGAGCCCCATTGCACAGCAAATTTCATTTTCTTTACAAGGCATCTTAATGGAAATATTGCTGAGTATAAATGAATCAATACAGCTTAAATTTAAGAAGACACCTGACTATGTATTAACAAAGTTTTTTGATTTTTTGCATTCTTCTCTGCAACATATCTAGTGTCTTTGTTATGTTCCTCATACCAAACATGCTGATTGGAACATTTGTACAACTTGAATTTTGCACATTTAAGTCAGGAAGACATTTCTAGTGATGCCAATAAAGCCCATTTACATTCAAAAAACAACCTGATTCAATATGACAAATACTTAGCAGATGCCTACTGTGAACAACATTCATTGTACAAGACACTGTAGGAGATTCAAAATTTGCACAAGTACCTGTCTCTACTCTCATATATCTTCCAGCACAGTGGAGAGAAAGACTCAGACCCAGATAATGATGCCAGATGATAATGCATCAGAGAGGTACAAAACATAATTCTAAATGAGTTCTGAGGGGGAAGTGGCTAATAAATGAAATCAAGAAAGACTTCATAGAGGAGGTGATATTTTGGTTGATTTTTAAAGGATGAGTGGAAATTTAACAAAGGTAGTGAAGGAAAACATTGTAGGCATAGAGAACATCTTGAGCAATGCCTTAGAGGGAAGAAAGTACATGTTATGCTTAGGAGTCCAGTTTGGCTAAAGGTGATGTGATAGCGAAGAGACTAAAATCACATTCAAAAGTAGGTTGTTTCCAGTCTGTGGAAAGACTTGAAAACCAGGAAAAAGACTTTAGACTTAAGTAGGTAGTAGGGATCCACCAAAGATTTCTTAGCATTGGTTGGTTGTTGTTCTCCTTTGTGCTTGGAGAAGACCAAAATGACATCACTATGTTGGGGTCAAGGTAAATAAAGTGTGTCCAACTATGGCTGATGAGATCAATTCAAACTTGGAAGACTCTACCACAGGTTAGGCACAAATAGTCCATATGAACATTTGGAGTGGGAAATGGTATGGGTAATATTTTAAGTGAGGCAGAGTTGCCCAATGTCATGGCCTCACCCTCTCTTCCAGAGTCATCAGAGTCTAATGACAAGACAGAAGTCAAGACAAGTGGAGATGGCCCAGGATGCAGTAGATGACCTTAGCATCTCTGAGGTGCCTAACCAAGTTCTAGGCACTCCATAGTGCCTACTTCAGGCATCTTCATGGCCACTGGAACAAATTGTTCTCATCCACCCATTCCACCAGGGCAAGTTTTCATGTGCTTGAGGTAGGGGTTTAAGGCCCATCAATTACCCTCAACCTGGTTTAGCCTGTCTGCCACACCCCAGTAATCTTAGAATTATATGACCAGATCATATGACAATGTTATTAAGGATAAATGAGTGAGGATAGAATGGAGACAAGGAGATGTGTGAGAATGTTTTTTCAACAACAGAATTTTGCAATTATTAGACATGAGAGTTGAGGGAGAAGGAAGATTCACAGATAACACTAAGGTTTTTAACGTGAGAGGGCCACTGAGAGAAATAATGAAATCAGAAAGAGAAAGCAGGCTTGGGGAAAAGATAAGCTCAGTTTTATATGTCATGAATTTGAGGTGCCTGTGACACATCCGGGAAGATAAAGACTGGAGATACAGATTTAGAAGTCATGCGACACCTCACAATTCCTAAGGAAGCACAGTACAGTATTAGACTTGGAAGTTAGGAAGACCAGGGGTCCAAATCTTCCTCTGACACTCACTAGAGATGACCATGGATGAGTCATTGCTAAGACAGGAATGTCGAAGGAAGTTAAGATGGAAAATAATAGAACCCTGGAGGAACAGCTGCCTTAAGTGGTTGAAATGAAGATTTCAGGAAAGGAGATACAGAGGTCACATTTAGAGAAGCAGTAGTAGAACCGGGAAAAGTCCTCTCTCAATCCAAGAGAAACAATATTAGAAATTATAGCGAGGATGAGAAGGATGAAGACTGAAAAAAGCTCATTTGATTGGGTGATTAGGAAGTCATTACTGACTTTCTCTTGAGCAGCTTCAGTATAATGGTGGGGACAGAAGTTAGATGGGGAGGTGATTGGGGTTAAGTGACTTGCCCAGGGTCATACAGCTAGTCTGAGACTAGATTTGAACTCAGGTCTTCTTGACTCCATGTCCAAAGTGCTATCTAGCTCCTTCTGTAGACAACTTTTAAAAAACCACTGGGCAATCAGGGGTAAGAGAGAAGGATAGCTGAAGAGACTTAAGCATCCATGATTCTATCATACCACCCAAGAAAAACAGCACATAATTTTAATAATAGGAAGTAAAGTGACTCCATCCTTTCCTTTTAACATATGAAATGCATTCGGAACTCAAATCTGATTCACTTAGAATAACAAAGAGCAAAAAGAGTGAACAACTCCAGAGTTGGTTAAAACAAATTTCTCTCTCTGTCTTCCTACCACCCCTGCCCTTGCTCACCCCCTTTCTGAGTGGAGATGTACTAGACAGCTTTTAAGTATTGACTTTGCATCACAACTTCCACATATTAGCATTAGAAAAATCCCAAATACCAAAGATATAAACTTATGGGTCACATGATTCAGATGAGGGACGATTTGGGGAATACAAAAAGAATTTTGTCTGATGGGTAAAAGCAGGGTCCAATAATGAAGTGGACAGAGGACAGTCATTCTGATTGAGAAAAATAAGTCACAGTTATTTCAGCTGCTAGATTTCTTTAAGAAAAACAGCAAAATATAAGTGACAATTTTCCCATGAAATCAAAAGGAAATTTAAGAGGCTAAGTTAGAATCTACTTTTTCCAAACACTGCTACAAAGGATTAGGCAGCTATGTGGTATAGTAGATAGAACGCTAGATGTGGAATCTAGGAAGACCTGAGTTCAAATTTGGCCTGAGACACTTTGCTAGCTTACCTGTGTAAGCAGACCCTGGATAAGTCACTTATCCTCTCTGTATTTCCTCATTGGTACAAAGAGGATAATAAAGCACTTACTTCCCAGGGTTGTTGTGAGGATAAAATGAAATCGCATTCGTACAGAGCTATGCAAATGTTAAAACACTATATAAATGCTAGCTATTTTTATTAGCAGGCCTTCAATTTTCAGCTATACAAATTCATGGCTGCCTACTCTGTACAGAACATGCTATTAGATAATAACTATATAGAAAAAAAAAGTAGGTTCTTAGCCCCCCCCCCCCTTCTCTGAAGGCAGGACAAAATCCAAGACAATTTTAACCTGCCTCCCCACCATGTGATTCAGAACGAATGCTAATTTCCTTTTGGTGCTGTCTTTGTCCATAGGGTTATTTGTGATGGGAGCTCAATTTAAGTTAAAAAATGAATTGTTCAACACGATCTCAAATAAATGTAAAATTTGTTCTTTGCTACAAAGTTATTTAATAGCTAAATGCTAGATAAAATTCTGAAATGTAGAAAAAAGGTCACCATATCATCTATTGATTCAAAGAATGATAGAATCTCAGATCCAGAGAGGGAAGGAAGCCATATTACCCAATTTGCTCATTAGGAAATTGAGACCCTAAGATGGTAAGTGACTTGGCCCAGGCAGTAGAGGATTTCAGTACTCAGAATTTAGAGACTAGCTATTTGTTCATATAAACATTCTGAAAAGTTACCATCTGCCTCAACTCCGATTGGCTTCTATGTTTCTCTTATGGCTCCTAGCACATTTTTCCTTACATTTTAGTTATTTGCATAAATGCCATGTCTCCTTAAAAAATTAGCAAACTTTTAAAGATCCTTGAGGGCAGGGAATGGGTCTTATTGTACTTCCCACAACCTTCAGCCTTAACTCTTAGCCCAGAGGAAGGAAAGAAATAAGCAAGGAGACCCTTGTCCTTAAAAAATAGACAATGTATTTTGGGGAAAAAAAGGAAATGAACACGAATGAATTTCCAGGAAGCCTGTTTGTCTCTCTTAAAAGAAACTACAAGACCACAGTAATAACATAGGTCCTTTATATATAGCACTTAAGATTTAACAAATACTTTATATACACTATCTTATCAGATCTTCCCAACAATTCTGAGGTATGTTCTATTATTAGCTTCATCTTGTGTTGTTGTTCAATCTTTCCCAACTTTTTGTGACCCCATTTCGGATTTTTTTTGGTAAGGATACTAGAGTAGTTTGCCATTTCCTTCTCCAGGTCATTTTACAGATAAGGAAACTGAGGGAAACAGGGTCACATAGGGTGTGTCTGAGGCCAGATTTGAATTAACAAAGTCTTGCTGACTCCAGAACCAATGCTCTAATCACTGTATACCTACTGGCCCATTTTAGAGATGCGCAAATTGAGGCCCAGAAAGGTTAGTTGGGTGACTTACTTGTCTAGGTTCACATAGTTAGTAAGCATCTGAGGTATGATTCAAACCCAGAACTTCCTAACAGAAAGTTCAGCATTCTACCTACTTACTACACATGGTGCTGCTTTGCTTCTTACTGAGGCAAATCAATTAGAGTCAACTTTTGATTAGGGCTACCACCTGGCAATCTGAATTAAAGCATAGTCTGAGGTGTCTCTTTAGGTATTGGGGGAGGAAGCATATTCAAGTATAAGAATGGAGCCACTTGAGGCATTAGTTCCAAGACTACAAATAAGAGAGGGAATAAACAGCAGAAGTTTCCTTGACCAGCCCTCATTGCTACAATTCTCCGGGGGTTTAAGCTATAAGGCCATCCCTGACCCTGAGCCATGACGCTATCCCTAAGCTATAATGAGTAGGGTTTTGCAATTTTTTTTGGTCAGAATTTAAAGAAATAGAGTAGAAGCAGCTCCTGGAAGAGGGGAGATGCATGGAGGTCATTCCTACCCACCCACTCGCCATTCTCATGATGGCCATTCTAGTAATATGGATGAGGGAGGACTAGGTAGTTAAAAAAATAAAATCCTCTACAGGCCTGTGACTGAAACTTGTCCATTCCTGAGTCAAGATATTGTCTCCAGAATATACTTATTAAAAAATATATATATGGAGGGGGAGGTTCAAGGGAAGCAAACAGAGAGAAGCTGAGAGAGTTAGGTAACGACTTATACAGTATTTATTCAGAATAATCAATCTATTATTTCCTTGGCAAAAAATAGCCTCTTAGTTCCTCAGCATAAGGTCCAAAGCAAATGGGGCCTGGTCATAAAGAGGAAGCAGGTAAGGGAAATACAGAACAAGAGGGCGCTTCATTAATGTAAGGCTTGAGAAGGTACTCTAAACATTCAGGGGCCATAGATGGGAATTAGTAAGCAGAAAATTAAAAAAAAATAAGGCAGAGGGGAGGAGTGAGGAATAGAAAGAAAAGGTGAATAGATGCAACCACAGAATTTCCAAGTTGGAAGGGATATCAGTGGCCTTCTTATATGAAAAGGAATCATTTATATACTGCTTCCCCCACCCCACCCAGAGCAACAAATGATCTTCAAGACTCTGCTTCAAGATCTATAATACAGGGAAACTCATTACCTCCCCAAACTGTCATTTTTAACTTTTGAATGATTAGTTGTTAGGAAATACACTCCTTGACTGAACTAAAAATTTCCTCTCTGCAGTCAAATACAAATTTCTTGACAGTGAAGACTTTTATTTTCTCTCTTTGTCTCCCTAGAGGCTAGCACAGGGTGTCAAACATGGAAGGCTAAAACTTAAATGTTTATGAATTTGAATGGAATCCCACTCCCATTGCTCTAAATTCTGCCTTTCGGGGTAAAGCAGGATGGGAGAGTGATCATGTCTCCTCTTTTCTCCTTACAGATCTTTTTTCTCCAGGGTAAATATCCCCAGTTCCTTAATCAGTTCTCCTATGATTTTGCTTCTTGTCCTCTCACCCATCTGGCTATCACCATCCTCAGGACAAGCTTGAGTTTGCCAATGGCTTCCCGAAACTTGATTTGAGAAATGAATACAATAATCTAGATATGGCACTGAATTGACACTCAGCCTACTTCACAATTTCCTCTAGGGTCAGGCTGGGCAAAGGACCCTCCAAGGCAAACTCAGTTCAGCAGTCCAAAACCTCACCAATTCGAATGTTTCCAAGTTTCTCTTCCTCCAGTAAGTCCTAGTGAAAGCTAATGACAAATGGAATCCTTTGCTTGAATTGAATTTTGCCAGAGGGGCATTGTGGAGGTGTCAGAAGACCTGGGGGCTCTATCACTTACTATACCTCATTTAAACCTCTCTTTCTGAGGCTCATTTCCCTCATGAATATGTATTTATGCAAACCTATGATTTTATTTCTCTGGGAAACACCTGGTAAGATAACTCTGCCATAGATGCAGATCAACAACAAAATGAACAGTCTTAGCATTGAGAGAAAGGGCAGCTAGCTGGCTCAGTGGATAGAGTGCCAGGCCTGAAGTCGGGAAGACTCGTCTTCACGAGTGCAAATCTGACCTCAGACACTTCCTAGCTATGTGACCCTGGGCAAGTCACTTAACTCTGCCTCAGTTTCCTCACCCACAAAATGAGCGGGAGAAGGAAATGGCAAACCATGCCAGTATTTTTGCCAAAAAAATTCCAAATGGGATCATGAATTTTTGGACATAACTGAACAACAACAAAGCATTGAGAGTCTAGGTGGTTTGCCGTAGGGGTCATATATCAGAATAGGACTTGAACCCCGGGTCTTCCTGACTGCAAGGATGGTTTACTCCCCAAAATGCCTCATTCTGAAACAAGGATGACAATACTGATAGTACATTCTCACAAGATTGTTCTGAAATCAAATGAGATAATGTTTGTGAAAATGTTTTTTAACCAGAAAGCACAATACAAATTTTACTGAGATTACATCTCTTTCTTTAAAGGAGATTCTTAGAAACAGAAGGAACTAATTAGAAGGACAAACACAAACAGAAAAAAGGGCTATGCAAGTTTTCCTTCACTTGGCCTATTTCACAATTTTACATAGAAATGGTCTTGATATAAATAGTTCCTAAGTCAAGTAGCTGCTCTCTTACAGTATCCAGAATCATGGTCATGATGGGTTCCATTAACTCAATCTTCTGTTTAGCTCAGGTACAATATTACCATCCATGGGTTATTAATTTTTAAAGAATATTAAACACAGTAATACACTGCGCTCAAACCTCAACCCTCACAATTTAACTCTTAGCACTAAAGTTATAATGAACAGTCTTTCTTTGATGATTCGTAAGATGCTCCTGGAAAATGGAGACTGGGAGGTTTGGAGAAGTAAGTGCTCTCTAATGATTCTATTATTACCACTAAACAGATATTTATGAAATGCCTGATTATGTGAAAGGCATCTTGGCAACATGGTTAAAGGGCCAGGCCGGGAAGCAGGGACACACACGAATCCTGCGGCCCTAGACAAGGCATTTCAACTCTTACTGTCTCAGCTCCCCAAGACTCTAAGTTGAGCATAATTTCTGTAGTGCATTGGCAGAAGGAATTTCCTCCCCAGGGATTCTCTGTGCTAATGAAACCACAGGCCTAGATTGAAAAAAACTAAATAAAATATGGAGAGCACTGTTATTAGGCAGCAGTGAGGATACAAAGATAGACATCATACTGACCCTTTTCCAAATTCACAACATTAAGATGGAAAACAGGCACACATCCAAGTAAGTGGGATACAAAAGAGAATGATATAAATGTAAAGAAGACCAAGCCAACTTGAGACAGCTGAGATCATCATGATTCTGTAACTGGGGGTGGTGGTGGTCAGGAAAGACTTCATGGACGGAGTGGTGCTTAGATAAGGACATCAAATTACGGGAGGAACATCAAATGTATGAAAATGGAGGTAAGGGGCAGCAAGAAAGCCTATTCCAAGAAAGGGAGCAAAGGCCAGGAAACTGAGATGATTGGACAAGACTAGAAATTAGCTAATAGTTTGGTCTAGTTGGGACATATAATATAGTATAGTGTATGGAGACACGAAAACTAGAAAGACCAGAACTAGACTTTCGGTGACCAGAAGTTCATTTTATATTCATTGGCAACTGGGAGCCATTGAAAGTTTTCGACTAGAGAAGTAACACATTAAAAACAGGGTGTTTATATTGTGTTCACTTGAATAAAAGACAAAAATGCATAAATCAGTGCAGATGAGGTGGGTGTCAAATCTCCATGGTATACACACACACTCCACATATATCTCAGTTCGTTAATGAGTTATAATTTCAAGGGTAATGAAGAGCGAAGAAATCAGTTCAAAAGAGACTGTGATTATGATGATATAAAAATAGTAGCAGCAACAAAAACTGATAGCATAAAAAAGATAAGGAAACCAGGAACACTTAATATATTATTTTGTTAAAATTTATATACCTGGCTTTTCTTTTAACAACTATAAATAGTAATAGCTAACATTCATTAAGCTCCTACTATGTGCAAGGCACCGTGCTAAATGCTTTACAAATACTGTCTGATCTGATCCTCCCAACAACCTTGGGAAGTAGGTGCTATTATTATTTTTTTAACAGTTGAGGAAATTGAGGCAGACAGCAGTTAAGTGACTTGCCCAAGGTCACATAGCTAGTTAAGTGTCTGAGACTGGATTTGACCTGAGGTCTTCTTAACTTCAGGCCCAGTGCTCTGTCCACTGTACCACCTGAGAAATCATGTCTGCATAAGACTTCATTTCTTATTTGATTTGGCTAATTTGATAATTTTTTGATGACGACGGACCTGTAATTTAATGGGTATAGGAAATTCCCAATGAGGAACCTCCTGTTACCTATGCAGACAGGGCCCAGAGACATTCAGCGACTTGCACAGAGCTGGCACTGTCAGCAGCTCAGTCCCTCCTGTTCCAGGGACCGATCACTCCATTTAAGAAGCTGCCCAGCCTCTCCTGTGGCCTGTGTTTACTGCTGGCTATTAAGCTTAAGCTGATGCATTTCTCAACAGCAAGGCTAAGACACTTAGGAAGGAATGGGTGCAGTTTTTCCCTTAAAATCTTGCCAACCCTGAGTGTCAGAGGTTGGGTTAATAAACTGTGCCTATCATGTGACAAACTGAAGGGGACTTTTAGGAATAAGTTCCTGCTCATGGCTTCTTTAATTGTTTTGTTCTCATCAAAGTATCAAGTTTGTCTTTCTCACACAGTAGAACATAAAAAGGCATAGCCCTCCTGGGCAGTATGATTCAGCCTTCTCTCCTCAGGCTTAATTCCTCTATCAGAGAGACAAAACTCTTCACAGCCTTTGTATCCTTTTGATTTTCAGGCGTTTAAATCCTTCTCCATTATGTCTCATATTGTAAGTACCACAATATGCGACTTCCAGCACCTTGTCAGCAGCTTCAACATACTCTTTTTTCATTTGAATTAAAGTCTGTTCAATTGGAATATCTTTCCCCATCTTGGGGATTTTGACTCCTAGTTTCTTTCAAACCACATTCTAGAGTCTTCACCGACAACGCTGTGTGGGAGTGGAAAGAGTGTTAAAACTGAAGTCAGTCATAGGGCCTGAGTTCAAATCCTAGCTCGGTCACTAATTAGTGTGAGCTGGAAATAGGGGTATGCTATAGCCAGTTAGTAGTTTAAACATGTTAACTCATTTGTTACTTACAAAAATCCTGTGAGGTAGGTATTAATAATCATCTCCATTTTACAGATAATGAAACTGAGGTAAGCAGAGGGTATACTTGACTAAAGCCAACACCATCTACACTGTCTACTACCATCTAGCTCCTCTCAACCAGATATATCTCTTCCTCTTTTGGACTCTCACAGCGACCTTTCATGAAGGTGTGGACATATTGTCTTTGAAGAAACCCTGGATTTGGGATCTAAACTCACATCCCATCTAGGCAATCTTTTATCTGTGTAACAATGGAGAAGTCACTCCATTTCCCTGGGTCTCAGTTTCTTTGAAGGGGCTGTACTTCCAAGTTTTAGCCTATGGTATTCAATTTCTCACTCTATTTTAAAAATTATTCATTTATTTCTGTCAAATTAATTCCCCTACTGGACTACAGGATCCACCAAGGCACTGGGGCCATGTCTAATGACTTTTTATTCTCCCCTTGCTGACTAGGACAGCATAATACATGTTGGCTGAGTCGAATTAAACATATTTATAAGAAATCTCGCATCTTTCAAAGACCACTGGAGTCAGGTTGAATACTTGAATACTTGCTAACTGACCAACTGAATACCCATGTAAACCATGCAATTGTTAGGACTTGGATTGGAACTTGGATTTTCCCACTATGCTCTACTGCAGTTCTATTAACTTTCACTGATTTATACTATAACTACCTAAAATTTAGATTTTCTTCACAAAAACTTATTCATTTATGATACTGTTTTGTACAGTAACAGTAGATAGCATATGTATAGTGCTTTAAGGTTTTTAAAGGGCTATATATGTTACCTCAGCTGATCCTCACACATGAGTCCTGCAAGGTAGGTGCTATTATTACCCTCATTTTATAGATGAAGAAACTGGGTCAAGCAGAAGTCAAGTGACTTGCCCAAGGTCACACAACTACTTAAGTGTCTGAGGCTAGATTTGAACTCACTTCTTCCTGATTCCAAATCTGGCATATTGCCCATCATACCACCTAGCTATGTGGGGCAACAAATTAAAGGACTATATATGTCTGGGGAAGGGCACTTCAAGTGGCCCTATGCTGATACAGCCTCACTAACTAACTATCTCCATATCACCCCAAATGCTCTGTCCTTTCACCAATTTTTTCTTCCACAATGTTGGCTATCTTCCTATTGCTCATAACAGTGGCAGTATTCTGCTTTTATAACATCTTACTCAAAAGAGTAATTGTGCCAGACAAATAGCATTAGCCCTTTATGGAACTTTTAAAGAAGTATTTCAGTCTTTTTTTTTTTCAGTTGTCTCTGACCCCATTTGGGGTTTTCTTGGCAAAGATATTGGAGTGGTTTGTCATTTCCTTCTCCTGCTCATTTTACAAATGGGGACAATAAGGCAAAGAGAGTTAAGTGACTTGCCCAGGATCACACAGCTAGTAAATGTCAGAGGCCAGATTTGAACTCAGAAAGATGGTATCATTGATAGACTAAAGTAAACTATACTACCTTGTTATCCTCTCCCTCTGAGGCCTCCCTGCATCACGGAAGAGATCATGAGTTCTAGATGTCTTCACTGGAAGAGTATAGGCTCTACTAAAAGGTCCTAATAAAAGCTAGACGGGTTGTATGCTGCATAAGAACCAGCCTAGCTAAGTTTAGAGAAGCTCTTCATGAACAGGTTGTAGGAAAAATGAAATTTTGATGTTACCACAACTCGCAAATATCATCTATTAAACTGTAGTAGGGTCACGTTCATTGTTTTGGGAAAAGGAGCACCCAAATGGACAAAGTCATGGGCCCTTGAAGTAATCAAATGAAGACTATGGTAACCATGGGATATAAGCTGGTCAGAAAGACCAAAGCCACCCATTAGATTGTAAGCCCATTGAGAGCAGGGACTATTTTTTTATATTCCCAGGACTTAGCATAGTGCCTGACATCTAGTAGGGTCAAAAAACTTATATTGATTGATTGACTAGTAGGATCTGCATAAGTTTTTTCTCTTCTGGCAAAGCCTTCTAGAAACCTGGGGTAATCTCCATTTTATAGAGGAGTACCAAGAGAATTTTAGGGAAGGATAACATAGCATGGAAGAAGATGGATTATAGAATCTTAGAGCCAGAAGGGATCCTGACACTCCCTGCTATGAAAAAGTTTAGAAACTCAGAGAGAGAAAGAGAGAGAGAGAGAGGGAAGGAGGGAGGGAGTATTGTATAATAGCAATCGAAATTTTATAATAAGGTACTTTAAACACACCATAAAGAGAAAAGAAAAAAAAATCCAGACTTCTTCTCTGTTATGAAGAGAGGGTCAAAAAATTTTAGGCAGATTTACCAACTTTTGGAGATGCCATGGGTACCTGTAACTACCCTGTGGGAGAGGTTATGGCTTACTGGAGAGTTCAAAGTTCAACTGTTCTCCACCCAAGCTCTGCTTTGGACTTTGATCAGCTGAAAGGATCATTTTGCTCCCACAGTATGGAAGGGGATAACAGTACATAACGTATTCATACAGACACTATACACACCAAGGGAGGACAGCTAGGTGGTTCAGTGGGTAGAGTGCTTTGCCTGAAATCAAGAAAACTCATCTTCATGAGTTCAAATCTGGCCCTTAGACACTTACTAGCTGTGTGATCCTGGGCAAGTCACTTAACCCTGTTTGCCTCAGTTTCCTTATCTGTAAAATGAGCTAGAGAAGGAAATGGCAAACCACTCCAGTGTCTCTACCAAGAAAACCACAAATGGAGCCAAAGAAAGTTGGACATAGCTTAAAAAATGACTTACACTAACTTACATAGTCTAAAGGATATTTTGCTATCATTAGAAAATTTTCCTGAGATTAAAACAACAAACATGTTTAATGTGCTTTTGGTAGATCCATACAACCTGATGTCATCCATATATATAGCATCATAGGTCTAAAAGTGGAAGGGACTTCAGAGGCAATCTACTTGAACTGCTTAATTTTATAGCTGAAGAAACTGAGGCCCAGGGAGATTGTCACTTGCCAAGGTCTCAAAGGTAGTATACGTCAGAGGTAGGATTTGAATCCAGACCTTCTGACTCACAGGGCCATTGTTCTTTTTACCATGTCACCCTGATACAATCATGTGTAATCCAATGTTTTGTCTCATCATCATCAATATTCAAAAATGATGCAATAGCTCTTGGTTTCCTATCCCTCTTTTGTGAGGAGTGAGGGAGATTAGGGGAGGGGACCAAATCTGTGATTCTTTCCAGTACAGAAACCGTCCCTGTCACTGAAGGTCATCTGCACCTGTTACCTGAGGGACTGAGAAGGTAAGCGATTTGCCAGAGTCACATAACCATTCGTAAGAGGACTTTAACCCAGGCTGTTTTTACTACACTATTCTTACTCTCTCTCTTTCTTTAAGAGTTCATTTTTCCACTGAATTAATCCTCCTTCCCCCTACCCCAAATGCTCTTTTTGCTTTGGATTTCTTGAAAAGAAGCTTAGTGAATATGACATTTTAAACATGTTCACTGACAGAAGCATACCTCTGAGAGTAAAGAAAGAAAAAAGGCTCCCTAGTCATCTCTCTTTAACCCTTCCACCACTCTTTTCCTAGTTCAGAAAGAACCGATAAATAGAAGTATGTATAGAATGGTTTACTTCACACACACACACACACACACACACACACACACACACACACACACACACACACACACACTTACTTATATCTAATGGTAGCCACTTCTAGAATGGGAAGGCAAGAAAAAAAGGAAAAGAAGAAAGTTATAAGATAACTTTAATGGTAGCCACTTCTAGAATGGGAAGGCAAGAAAAAAAGGAAAAGAAATAAGTTATAAGATAACTTTATTATATATTTAAAAGGAATAGGAAGTTATAATTAATTTGCAGTTTTATGTACAATCATCTTTTTTTTCCTATTTTACTATATTATGGAAATGCCTGTTCTATCTAAGTTCAGAATAAAATTAATAAAATAAAAAGAAAGAAAAATCCTTGTCAAACCTGGGGCCATGAGACAAAGCACTGATTTTTGATCTCCACTGTGACTAGCAATTTGGATACCAAAGGCAAGTAGCATTAAACATGACCACAAGTCAAAATTTTAAGATAAATTCAGTTGAATGGTGGGAGATTTTTGGATGTTGTTAGGAATGCCTCACAGAATCAGAGGGAGAAGAAAGAGGTCACTTAGAGGAATATATCAGTGAAAAGTTCACTTGAGGAGCAGTTGACATCTGGTAGCTCCCCACTTCTGTCAAACTCGATGTTAAGTTCAGTTGTTTTTATACTGCTGAAGTGCTGTCAATGCTAAAGGTCCCAGGGTAAAACCCTGTTCTCCTTTGTCCTAGCTTTGACTCAGATAGTCAGGTTAAAATAAAAGGGAATTAATTCAGGAAGAAAAAAGGAGAACTTTAGAAGATACGTCAGAATCTTCCAACCCTCAGAGCCTGAATGACACTTTATAGCTGAGGTCTCTAAGAGCAGACAATACATGTTAAAAAGGGAAGAAGAAGAGTGTGATGAAGCCGTGGGCACCTGTAACCACCCTGTGGGAGAGGCTATGGCTTACTGGAGAATTTGAAGTTCAACTGTCCTCCACCCAAGCTCTGCTTTGGACTTTGATCAGCTGAAAGGATCATTTTGCTCCGCAGTGTCCTAGAAAACAAACTGGGAGCAGCAGCATCTGGATTTTCACTAAGCTTCTCTGCTGAGAGTTTCACCATGTTTTTCTGCTAAATTGTAGTTGGCTCAGTGGGAACCAAATGAAACATCTTTTTTTCCTATCTCATAAACTGGGTATTCAAGTGCCATTGGCATAGATTTCAACACTGTTCTTACTTCACATCCCTACAACCATGGCAAAGAAATCTTCTTCTCCCAACTGCCACATACATCATTATGCAATGCAGTAAAATCCTCTTAATGTTTTTCAAGAAACTCCTCAACAGGGGAAATATTCTGTAGAGGAGGAATGGAAACTTATGAACCTGTAGACGGATCCTAAAATTTCAATGTACCCAATGGGAAGGAATGTCTTAAAATGATTTTACAATACAAACCAGTAAGTACAGTATGTTTTGATTCATTTTGAGCTGAACTTGTAATTTCATCAGTTTGGGAGAACTCTCAGTGTGGAAAATATCTCCACTGATAAAGATCAGCAGCAACATGCTTGTAACATAGTTTTAGAGAGTTTCCTGAGGGCACCAGTAGTTTAGGAGATTTGCCCATGGTCTGAAAGCTAGTATGTGCCAAAAGTAGGATTTAGAGCCAGATCTTGCTGGCTCCAAAGCCCATCGTCCATTCACTCTGCCAGGTTGTCCCAGAATAATAGTATGTGCTATAAGAAACCCCCTCAACAAGAGAGGGTGGTCAGTTTTTTCCTGAGCACTATTTCAAGTGAACCACATGGTAAAGAAAGTGGGGTATGATGGAAGACAGAAGCGAGCAGATTGCAGATATCATTGGATAAACTGAAGGTTAAACTAGATACTGAACAAAAACCTTCAATTCATTGGTTGGCAGTATTAGCCATTAGCATGGTGTGTGGCAGCACTATTTATTGAGTCACAGAATTAAACTAAAGAAACAAATAATTAAAGCTATTGAGGGGATGGGAGTGGAGTGTCAAGTCAGAAAGAGGAGATTATCACCTCTTTTATAGGCATCCTTTTACATCATAAAACAGACATAGGGAAAAAATCCAGCTAGTTTCAAAGTTGGGTCATGCGCAGCCCTGCTGATTTGGGTCCTTTGGATATGAATTTGAGAGCCGTGTGACCAGATTTTCCACCCCAGAGCTAAAGTCTGGACCTACAACTGAACCCATGAGTCACAAGCTGCATGCAGATATTAATGCTCGTGGCTTCTGAGAATTTCTCTTATTTCATGATGAATTTTCTTGCCATGGCTGCTGAGCTCCAGCCAGCCTAATCTGATGACTGTCCATGGCTGACTCCTTGCTCCTCCCTCTGGCCCTAGGCACATGCTGATTTCTTCCCCTTCCCTCAGAAGCCAGCTTACAGCTTACTTCCTCCATGAAGCCTACCGAATACAGAGGACTCTAATCTTGTCCCTTGTCTGACTCCTTCAGCACTTACTCAATACAATAGCGGTTTACTGAGGCTATTACAATAAAAAGCGTAATGTAAAGAGTACTGGACTTGAATCCCAAAACCCAAGTCTGTGTCCCAGCGAGACGCTTAATCTCTGAGCTTCAATTTGCTCATCCATAAAATGGGTATAAAACTATTTATACTGTCTAGTCATAGTGTTGTTGTCATAATCAAATGAGAAAGCATGGAAAAGCACTTTCTAACTAGAAAACACTGTATAAATCTGAGCTGTTATTATGACAATGTGACTAATACTGTATTAGGCATCTTAGCGAAACGAAAGAAGTATATGACATTGTCCTGCGCCCTTAAGAAGCTAGTAATTCCTTTGGAGAAGGGAAACCAATACAAATAAATTAAAAAGACAATATAAGACAGAATATGATGAAGTGCTAAACCGTAACACAATTTTTTGCTTAAATTTGTTTCTAGACCTATCTTTATTATTCCTGAGTAAGCCTATTACTGATCTGATTTTTGCAAAGTATGGGACATTCACAAAGAGAGAAAAGAAATGTTGGCTGGAGTCACTGGGGAAGGCTTAGTCGATGAGATGGGTCTTGAACTGAGTTTGAAAGGTGGATAAATGTGTCTGGGGAAAGGGAGAATGGCATTTCAAGTGCCATTTATAGACAGAGAATGAGGTACATGTGTGGGATTGGGTGTAGTGGGATGGTGGGATATGTTATGGGATGATGAGAGCAGGAATGGGATGAAAAAGAATATAGTCTATCTGGAAAATGGAGTTTGTATTAGGAAGTAATGGAAAAAGAATGCTGAAAAGGTACTTGATTAGCATATTATCCATTAACATCTGGACACATATTTCTTTGAAAGTGTTCCTATATTACCACATGCATTTGGCTTGTCTCCTTAATTAAAGCCCTTATTTGCAGGCTTCAGGACCTCAGAGGTCAGTGAATCCAAGCCCTTCACTTTACAGGTGAGGAAGGTGAGGCCCAGGGAGGTCATTTGCCCAGGGTTACAAAAGTATTAAGCAACAGAATCAAGATTTGAAACCCAGGTCTTATAACTCCAAATCTGGTGCTCAATCCACAGACCATACCAACACTCTTTTTTGAGCATTCTTCTTCGTTGTTCTATACACTGTGTTTATTAAATATATGTTGACAAATTCTGAACTCCTTGCCTTTGAACGTCCAAATAGACAAATGGTACAATCAACACACAGTTTGTGAAGGCTCCCCTCCCACCAAAAAAAAAGAAAGGAAGAAAAAAAAAAGAAAAGAAAAGATAAAATGAACATTCTCTATAATAGCCCAGCAGAATTTCAGGTCCATAAAGCTCTGAAACTGGCCAGTCTCAAGCCTTGATTTGGAACACAGATTTGGAACTAGACTTCCAGACATGGCTCTGAATCAGAAACTTTCCTCTTAGGTTTAACAAAAATTCCTCCAGCTTCAGCTAAAATGTACTTCCTCTTAGAGAGCAGCTGATTTTCAACTGCTGAATAATAGTCAGTCAAATTACTTAAAATCCATTTGGGATTTATATTTGGCCAAGGCAAATTCAGCTGATGGCCTGTGACCCCTATTTTAAACAGTTGCATCAGTCCTCAAGTGTTTTCTTTATCAAGCCCCTCTTATCTCTTTGGCTTTACTTTTGCCCAGGAGCATTGAAGCCCAGTCCTTGGCTCTAGGGTAAGTCTCCCCCACCATAATCTAAAAGACAACTCAAAACAAAACAGTACCTTAATCTTGCTGCCAGCAGTGGTTGGACGTCCTTTCTTGTCAGCTTGTAGATTTTCCGGAAATAAAGCCTTTATAAAAGGCCTGAAAAAAGGAGCAAGAGAGTAAGTAACAAATCAGAGACAAGCTTTAGTGGCTACAATTCTCCTCCTAGAATGGTGTTTTAGGATCAGCATTTCTTAAACTTGTGGCATCAGTAAAAGGTTTCTGAATGCTCAACGACCAAAATGAATTAAAAATCAAACACATTTGAATCTGAGGTGTTTCGGGCAGAGCTTGCCCATTTTGCATCATGCAACCTTTCTGCAGCCTTGGTTCTGAACACAAAGCATGCGCACTTTGTACTATGCCTGCCCTCAGGCCACGCAAAGCCAAAAAAGTGCCATAAAAGCAAAAAGGGGTCATGAGTGGAAAAAGTTTAAGAAGCCCTGTTCTGGGTAATATAGAGAACGAGCATGTCCAGGTACAGTGGGGACAATCCAGGTACAGCTACATCCCTTGAGCTACGAGGCTTAGGGTATAATAAATGATAGATATGAGAAAGAATTCTAAGATACATGTTATTACTAGAATATAAAGCTGGACAACTGATTTTTGAAACCTATTTCTCTACTTTTCTCCTCTTTTATTTGCTCTTGCAATTCAGTATCCCCTGGAGGTTAAGGCCTAAATATAGTCATTGTTTTGACTTGCCCGTATAGCTCTCTACTCTGCTTTGGTCCAGTGAATTCAATGGGATGATAATGTGTCCTCTACAATCTGAAGGGTAGATGAGGGGCATATACTTTATAGCAGCTTAGTGCAGTGTCTGGCATATAGTAGGCACTTAATAAGTGCATGCTGAGTAGGTACAGATGAAATTTGTGTCATTTAGATTTTAATATTAGAAAAAATTAAGCTACTGATTACGCACAAATGTAAATGGAGAAAAAAAACCAGTTGTTTGGTGAATTTGATGATGTAGAGCCAAACTCTCATTATTTCCAAATGGCTACTTGGAGCTGCTGGAATTATCCTGATTTTCCTTGGTGTTCTGCTTCACTTAACTTGGACAGAGAATAAACAGTCATATTATGTGCTGTGGTGGATAGAATGTTGGACTGGGAGTTAAGAGGACATGAGTTTGAATCCAACCTCATACACTTAGTAGCCCTGTGATCCTCGCCAAGTCACTTAATTTCACTCAACTTCAGTTTCTTTATCTGTAAAATGGGTAGAACAATAGTGCCAACTTCACAGAGTTGTAGTGAGGATCAAATGAAAGAGTACATGGAGTGTTTTGCAAACCTTAAAGCACTAATATAAAAATTTCTTGACTGCTCTTTGAAAACTAGACCCTTGGGGGCAGCTAGGTGGAACAGTGAATAGAGCACAGGCTCTGGAGCCAGGAGGACCTGAGTTCAAATCCAGTCTCAGACACTTGGACACTTACGAGCTGTGTGACCTTGGGTAAATCATTTAACCCCAATTGTCTTGCTTTTGCCCCTCAAAAAAAACAAAAAGAAAAGAAAAATAGGCCCTTAAAGGAATAAAAGAAGCAAAAACTCACTTTGCTAGAATTAAAGACATGGAAAAACACTGGGTTGGATTTTTGATGCGTCTAGGCCTTTCTGATGAATTATCTAGAATTGTCAGTGATGGCCGTGCCAGCAGTGAAATGAGGCACAAAGAACTCTCCTGTAGGAGAGTTCTGGGCCCATCTAATGCCTGATGAGTGGGAGAAAAAGAGGCAATTTAGAAGGATCATCTAAGTGGGATCACAGAAGCGTAGGTTTGGAGTAGGAATGTAATTAAAAAATGTACATAGGGCAACATGGGAGAGAAGATGAGTGACAAATAGAATGCTTTTCTAAAAGTTGACTTAGCCTTTCCAGTGCTACCTAGCCTTGAAATCATGCTGGATTAAGGTACTGTAATGGTAATGGGAATTTGAAGACCTTCCCTGCTTCGAAATAAAAATCTGTTCCCTACTAGGCTGCATGTAATCATCCGGAGCCTGTGGTGGGAGGAGTTTGCTGAAGGGTGGAGCAGAGCCCACAGGAAGCTGGGAGTCAGAGCAAGCTAGATGGTTGGGAGGAGAGGACACTTCCGAGGATAGACTTGTGAGTAAATATTGGCCTTGTATTAGTTTATGGGAAGGCTAAAGGATAGTGTGGCTCTCTGTGCTGTTGTGGCTTATTAACTTCTTTGCTACTATGATGGAATCGGCTTACTGGTTTTGGGATTTGATTTTCTGATGTCTGAATAAATGTTTTGCTTCTGTCTTCTATATGGAGAATTTGTTATATTTTGTGATCAATCACTATGCAGGCATATTTATAGTGACCACTGGCTCCGTGAATATTGCATTGGTGCTACAGATACTTGCCACTAAGCATGAGGAAGGATGGTATAATGGAAAGCAAACCAGATTTCAGTTATAGGACCTGAGTGCAAATTCTTGTTTATACCTTCTTGATCTTGGCAAGCCTTGATCTTTTAGGGTGTCAGGATCCTCATTTGTGGTTGAACTGGATTACCTCCCCATTCCCAAGCAGATCTAAACCAACAATCCAAGAACTTTATCACATGCATATATTCTACTCACAGCTCACTGCTTTGCATAAGCTCAATCAGATCCATGAAGAGAACATCACGATTTCTCTCACAGAAGCCATCCATGTCATAGGACACCTGGCCCAAATAAATAAATCATTAGGCTTGTATCTTGGTGGATCCATATGAAACCATTTTCACGACTGATGAAGGCATTTGAACAGACATTACACTCTGGAATGAGCACATGCTATATGTCAATGCCATTAGCTCATTTGTATCATGAGCAGACAGTTCTGCTGATCATTGCATACCTGAACCCCCAAGAGCTCAGACTTTACTCTAGAAGGGAATTTGCTTTGTATGGTCAGCAGAGCTTTACTGTTTACAAATTAATTGGTATCAATGAAACCCTTCAATCAACTTTCAGTTTAAAAGGAATACAAAAATGTGTATTGTTATTTTATTTAAGAAGATGAAGCTAATAACACATGACCAGGAAATCATTTACTGTGAGGGTGTCCCATAGTGATGATAGCATTTCACTGAACTCATTCACACTCCTTAGGAATAATAGCATAACTGAATCAGGACTAATCTCAGAGATCAATAGCAAACTGCATTTCAATCACTCCATTCCCTAGCCACTAAACAAACTGGACACAAAGGTCACATTACATTGTGAGTTCTTTGAGGACAAGGACTGTCTTTTGCCTTTTTGTATCCCCAGCACTTAGCATAGTACCTGGCAGAGAGTAGGCTTTTAATAAATACTTATTGACTATTTCATGCAAAAGAAATTGAACAGGTCAATGTTGAAATCACTTTCCCCTTTTCTTCTGAAACCAAAGCTTCTTACCATACCTTTCCTGCATAATGATGAATGATAAATCCTTGATTCCAGCTATTGAAGTGCTCATGGGTTCCAATTTGCATTTGAAGTTTTTGAAGCAATGTCTGATCAGCACCCTCACCCACTGCATGCATTGTGGCACAGACATCATCCAGGATGCTCATGATCCCAGGGGGATTCTAATTTGACAAATCGAAAAGGCTAGCTCAATACAAATTCAAAATGATATAAATGGTGTCAGTTTCTTGCTTGAGAAAATAAACAAGTCCTATTTTGAATGCCAGTATTTCCCTTAAAATAAGAATTCAGTCAATGACCCTTTAAGGGAAGGGCCACAAAATAGGGACAACGATGGGGAAAAAAAGATTTTTCTGTGAAAAGCTATTTAATTCCCTTTAGGTTTAACTGAAATCACACAAAGAGATAATACATTATTTCCTTCCTAAAACTAGCATGGGCTTGACTTTTTACTCCTCATCCAAGCTTTTATTTTAAAGTGGTAGATTAAATAGAAAATCAGAGGTCCGACCCAAAAGTGATAGGAATTTGATGAATTGAATTCAATCTATATTTTTATTTCTACTTTTCCTAATCCTAGATTATAGGAAAGCAGATGGAATTCTGAATTATCTCCACCATAATAACTCACATCTAAGAGATAATATGACAGTGGACAGAATAGTGGTCTCAAAACCAGAAAGACCTAGGATCAAATTCTACCTGACATATATTTGTTACATGACCTTGAACAAGTGACTTGATTTCTCAATGCTCTAGGCATCTTCTAAGACCACTGGCATATAGTTTATGTGACAACTGTTATTGTATCTCAGAGATGGACAATTAACTCTGATTAAACTCCTGAAAATGTCTTTATACGAGAAAATACCAGATCACCCCAAAAAAGTATCTTACCATCCATCTACAAACACACACACACAGTATTCATACAATATGAAGTATTCCTACAATAATTTATTTGCTAAAATCTTATATCCATCTCTGTTGAATTATTCCTCACTCAAGCATAAAGACTGATTTTATTTATTTCTATTGATAACTTTTTTTCTCCCATCACCTTTGTTTACAAATCTCTCTCTCTCTCCACCCCTCCTTAGAGAGCTATCTTTTGTCAAAAAGAATAAAAAGAGGAAGTGAGAGAGGAGGAAGAAATGTGTAGGAAAGTGTGGGTGGGAGGGTGGGTAGCTGGGAAGGAGATGCATACCCAGACACCCAGAGAGAGACGGAGGAAAAAAGAGGAAGAGATACAGAAGTAAAGAGAAAAAGGATAGAGATAGAGAAAGAGAGAAGGAGAGATAAAGAAAGAGAGAAAAAGATGGAGGGAATAAGAGTCACAGAAAAAAAGAAGGGGAGACATAGATAAACAGAGAAAGAAAGAAAAAAAAGAAAGAGTTCGGTATAAGTAACCAACACATCAGCAGAACCTAGGGTTACGTGCAATATTCTGAGACTTCTTTTTATTTAAATTTTAATTCCATGTTTATTTAAACACAGAAAACTTTCATTATGAACTTGGGAACAGGGAAACCGTAGCCGGGCCCAACACTTACAACTTTGTTCTCTATGAGGTCACACACGATTTTGTTGTTGAAGTATTCAATTGGAGTCCATCTAATGCCTTCTTGCACATATTCCTCCTGCAAGAGAGAAGTCAAAATTCTCACAGTCCCCTCTGATCTTGTTGGTGACTTAGGATAACTGCGTAAGCAGATTAGGCTGGCTGCATACTGCCGTGGTTGGTCTTTTTGATGTTTCTCACACGCGACACTCCCATATTTCGCCTCCCTCCTCCTTTCTCTTTTCTAGGCTAAATGTCTCTAGTGCCTCGAGTGCCTCCCATCGATCCTCACCATCTTATCTTGATTGTCTGGCTTCCTCTGGGCATTCTCTCAAAGGGTGGTGCCCAGAGACGAACACAGGGCAGCAGACGCTATTCCTCATGCACAATAGTCCACCTGCCATTTCCTAAAGCCCCCATGTGCCTTGTATTTATCGGTTTACACACTTATTTCCATGCGTGTCGTGCTAGATCACAAGCTTCTCGAGGGCAGTGGCTTTCATTTTTGTTGTCTCTCCAGTGCCTAGCTTATTGATTTATATTTATATATTTACTTGTTTATTTACAGCCTAGGAATTTATTAAAACCCTTGTTGACTAGTTGAATACTAGTTAGTACACACCTAGAAAACAATTAACACAGAGGCTTGGTAGTTCTTTGTTACCATTTAAAAAAAACCTGCTATTGGGTAATTATGATATAAGGCCAGTAACAATTCTTTGACTAGTAATCGATAAAATAAGAAAAGGTCTGATGCAGACAATGTGTTCCACAGAGAGGAAATCAACTTATGCTGGATTGATGAGGGCAGGGATTCATGGAAAAGACGGGTTCTACATTGGGCCTGGAAGGATGAATGAGATTTTGATCCAGAGGAGGGTAAGGTTGGATGAGGAACAAGTGTCATGCCAGGCAAAAAGGGGAGAGAGTGGACAGAAACAGTGGCCTGAAGAAAGGCTTAAAGGTGAAAGAACCTTAAGACAGAGGGAATAAGTGGCTGATGTAAAGGTTTTGTGTAAGTTTGTGGATATTGGAAAAGTAATGTGGATCCAACTCATGGAAGACCTCAGAAATAAGGAGTTTCAATTTAATCTTGTAGTTGGCAAGAGGCCACTGAGGATTTTTAAGTACAGGAGTGAGTTGTTGAAAGATGTTATATTCCCATGATTAAACTAAGGTGCCAATTTCCTTTAATGAGAAACAAGTCTTGCTACTTGTCTCAAGTCAGATTCCAAATTCTTGTCCCTGTTATGGGTTTACTTATTTATAGGGAAAATTGGGTGTGGAACAAATTTGAGAAAAACCAAGTTTTTCCTTTCGAACGCTGTGTGTGCCACAGACAATGACAATTGAGGCTGGAACCAGGTTTAGATTTTCCACTTTGGTCAGTGAGTCAGAAAGTAGTAAAACAAAAAAAAAAAAGAAGAAAGAAAGAAAGAAAAAAAAAACCTAGCCAGTCATAAGACCAGACTCACTGTATCTTTGCTTAAGGAGAGAAAAAAGAGGGTAACAGATGGCGTTACCATTTAATAGGCTAAGTTGACAATATCATTGGGCTTCTCTGCCTGATTCTTTGAGGAGGCATTTCATTATTCCAGACAAACTTGAAGAAAGGGAGGGTAGCAAGCAGTTCTAAAATACAACTAATTTAATTTAAAAACTAGACCAATCAAGCAGAAAACCAGGGAAGGGAACTAACTATTGACTTACCTGTTCTGCTTTTAGTGTTAATTCAATAAAAATCTGTTGTAGTTTTTCATTAACAAAATTGATGCAAAATTGTTCAAAGCCGTTTTTCTGGAAGATAAAATAAATTGATTAGATGTATAATTTCTCACAAGTTTATTTATATTTGTGTAAAACTATTGAAGTAAAGAACAGATAGTGCTCAGAAAAAAAGATTAAAATAGATCTACACTTTTCTTCCATTAGCTGGAACCATCTCTTGTAACTCCAGTGAAGCATTTCATCCTTCTCCCCAACCATTCACCCTGTCTTCTCCATTAACTCTCACCTGGAATATTTCAAAGCCGTAAATATCTAAGACACCAATGTTATATTCTTCATGGTCTTTCTCCATTGCTTTGTTGATGGACTAAGAGAGAATAAATAACAAAATTATAGTCAACGACTTTTCCTTCAGAAAAACAAACCAACCACCCCTTCTCTGTGGAATAGGAAAATTTCAGTTAATTGGAATATCTCTCCAAGAATACTGTCTTCACACCAGCTGATCTCATTTTAACATTCTGCTTTTGGCTTGCAAAACTCTTTAGGACAACAATAATACTTTGCCTTTATATAGATCTTTTAGGTTCACAAAGCACTTTCCTCACAACCCTGTGAGATATGTATAGCGAGTGTGTTATTAGCCTCATTTGGGACTGAGAAAACTGAAGTAAGGAAATTAAATTACTTGGCCAAGTTCACACATTTAACGAGAGCCAGTTCTCTGGCTCCAAACTGAGTGTTCTTTCCTCACCACATGAAGCTGCTACTCCAAATAGCAAAATTATTAAAAACAAAACAAAAAAACCCCTGCTACTGTGATCCAAAATACAAAAGAAAGAAGAAAAAGTTGGGCCCTCTTTATGATGCAAGTTACTCAGTTCTGGCTTGGCTCATCTCTTCTGTGGAGTCCTTTGAATCAGAATAGATTCTCATCTGGACTGATTTAATTGGAAGTATAACGAACCCAGGAGGCTATATTACAAGAATCATCAATATCCCCCAACAGTCTAAGACTGTAAATAAAAATCCAGCTTTTGAGGAAGAACTTTGTTAATACGGTTCCTATTTGAGAAATAAAAGATGCTGTCACTTATTGCTCCGAACCTTGCATTTTTAATTTCTTCGCTTTGCTAATCTGAGATGCTATAGATTCACAATGAAACAAAATGACTCAGGTAGGCGTGTTTCTGGGTGTGGCTAACCCTTTTACAGACTTAGCAAGGGACAGCCATTCAGTGAGTAACACAAGGTATGTTCCAGGGAGACATATAAGGAGCCTTCTCATTCTCTTTGTAGCAGATAACCTAGATAATCTGATTATCTGAGCTGCCTCAACATCAAAATAACTCTGTTGAGAAATTAATTTAGCCCTCTAACTTTTATGTGACTAGCATTCATGAACAGGTTCTAAGTGTTAGGAATTATTGGGAGTGAAAAGGCTCACAACATTCATTTGCTTTACTTTCATCTTTCAGCGCTCTGTCCTAATTCTATCAATTTTCCATTCAGAATTCATAACCATATCATTTTAGACATAAGAACCTCAGAACTCAATTTTGGATGTGAATAGACAAATGAGCCCTGGGGTGGAGGAGAGGGTGAGTGAGGAAAACAGGTATTCAAAGTGAAAAGTTCGTATTTAATAGCTTTACAATAAAAAATTGTGTGTGAATAAAAAACATCGCCCCAAAGAAGTTAATTTGTGTTTACTTACATCTACTAAGTAATCAAAGACTCGAGCATGGAGGGCTTTGGCAAGAGCATCTCTGGTGTAACAGGCTTGTTCTACATTCAAAGTCACATGAATGGACTCTGACTTGCCTCCCCATTTACTATCCATCTGCCGACTGGTCAGTTTCTCTTTTAAACGGTCTTGGTTTATCCCCAAGAGAAAAGCAGGAAAGGCCAAAACTGTGGAAACAAGTACATTTGCTTATTTTTTGAAATGAAAATATTTTATCTCTCACCTGGATGGGTTCTTTAAAAGCGCTCCCAACTACTTAAGGCATAAAAATATCTAGGAGTTGATCTACCCAAACATACTTAAGTCTTATATAAATTTACAGCCTTGGTACTTTAACAATCAAGCTACCCATGGGAGTACTTTATAAAACTAGACAAAATAATTCCAGAGCCCATTTGGAGGAACAAAAGGTCTAGAAGCTCCAGGGAAGTAATGAAATTTTTAAAGAAGGGAGAATGAAAGGGAATAACCCTTCTGTGCTTCAAATGGTATTATAAAGTAGCAATCATTGAAACTTTTTGGCTAATTAAAGAAGGAAAAAGTAGAACTGTACATAGATGAATCAAGAAAGAAGAAAAAAACCAATTTAACTCCATAACAGTTTTTGATAAATACAATAAGAATATTAATTATTAGAGAAAGAACTCCTTCTTTGACAAGAACCACTCTTGGTCAGCATTAGGATTAAACTAGCACATTAGCAATGGGTATTACAGTAAGTCTGAAAGTGGCATGACCTGAATATTTAAGGACCTACAACCAAAAATTAGAAGAGAACAAAATCAGATAATTCAATAGCTATGACTACAAGAGGAATTCTTAGCTAAATATTAGAGATAATCACAAAAGGTAAAACAGATCATTTTAAATGAAGGTTAAAAGCTTTTGCACATATAAAATCAGTGGAGCTAGAATAAGAAAATGTTTTTACTGGGGGAAAAAAATCTATATATACTATCTTTCCTAAGGGCCTGCAATCCAAGACACATGGACATAAAAAATAACATAAAGGCACAGGTAAAGGGAATCTTGAGAGCAAAGACACAGAGGTTGGAAAAATGTGAGATACATTCAGAGTATGACAAGTAGTTTGGTAAAGGGAATGAAGGGGAATCATATGAAAGGGTAGACTTGTCCTAGATTTTGGGGGGCCTTGAATGCCAAGCTAGAATTTGGAATTCAACAAACTGGCGATGGGGATACATTGAAAAATTTTGAGCAGGGAATGAATAGGTAAGAGTCATTAGTTTAGTAGTAATGTATAGGAAAGTCATTAGTTTGGAAGTAATATATAGGAGAGAATGAAGGAGGGTAAGAAAAATTAGAAAACTATTTTAATAATCTAGGTAGTATGACTGGAGAGGAGAGAATAGATGCCAGGAACTGATTGGATTGGGGGTTGGATAAAAGGTCTCAAACAGACAGACCAAGAAGAAGTAGGGTAGAATGCAAACCAAGGCACAAGGGGGGAGACTGTGGAAGAAATTAGCAGTAGAAAAAAATAGGGTTCTACATATATTGCTAGGGAGATAATATATAGTAATCATATACCTGCATCTTATCAGTTCTCCCTAGCATAAGAAAAAAAAAATTAATGATGTCATTCACCAAAAAATACAGTCAAAATTCCATTTTTACTTAAATCTTTATAATTTCAAGAGTGAGTAAATAATAAAAAGAAGTGTGATACACATGAATTTTTTAGATTCTTTGGGAGGTTTTGTGTACCTAATATACAAATACAAGGTGAGGAAAGAAATTGTTCAGTTGTGTCTGACTCTTCATGACCCCTTTTGTGGTTTTCTTGGCAAAGACACTACCGTGGCTTGCCATTTCCTTCTCCAGCTCATTTTACAGAACAGAAACCAAGGCAAACAGGGTTAAGTGACTTGTCCAAGGTCATGGAGTTATTATGTATCTTAGGCTGGATTTGAGCTCGTGAAGATGAGTCTTCCTGATTCCAGGCCTGGCACTCTGCCCACTGTACCATCTAGCTAGGAATACTTTCATCTTTTACATCTCATCGTAAGGGTAGGGTATATCCCTTCTCTCCAGCACAATTTTAAGGGTAAATAGTTTATTTCCATTTTTCTTGAAAATATACTTTTGTGAAATTCAACTAGGCCAAATTATGCTTCATTAGACCGGGAAATAGCTTCCTGCATTTTTTTGTTGATTTACCATTTCTGAAATTAGCGGGTGGAAGGATGTCAAATGTTTATAACATAACTGCAGTAAGGTTTCATTTGTCAAAGGTTAGCTGGATCAAACATCTCCAGTTTTAAGGAGAATTTGCCTTTCTAGGCTAATCAAGAGATTGTGGTGTTGGGGGAACTCCATGGCTCTTTATAACAGGATAGTTAGGAGGAAGTTTGTTGGATACATTAGTATGGGATTGTCCAAGCCCATCCCACCACCAGCTTGGGCCAGAGAAATTCACCAGCAGTTGCCAATGCTGAGTCTTACCCAGTTGGCTGAGATGGTTACTTCCTCCTGTCATCAGTGAAGAACAAATCATTTCATCTTGGCTCAAACACCAAGAGAAATAATTGCAGTCTCATGATTTTGTTCTGGTGTATAAATAGGATGCAAAGGGTTTTAATACATCAAGTCTACAAAGCCAAGGAAAACACTGTTATCTATGTAAAAATCAGAATGAACCCCAAACTGGAGATGTCACAGAGTGAGTATCAGTGATTCCAGCGAATACTTTTGTATGATGATCTGCAATGTATATATGTATGTATGTGTATGTGTCTCTGTGCTGGCTTATGTTAGTGTGGTGTGTGTGTGTGTGTGTGTGTGTGTGTGTGTGTGTGTGTGTGCGCGTGTGGTATGTGTGTGTGTATGTAAAACTAGACCAATTAAGAAATGCTCTTATTTTTTACCTCTTGCCTACAATGCAATATATAAAATGCACCATATCTGCTTTATCAAGATTGACAATATCAGAAATCAAGGAGTGAGCAGTATTTCCTCCTTTATCAGAAAAAAAACAAAAAAGGAGCCTTATTTGGAATGGAAATATCCCCATGCCTAATTTTCCACTGTACTGTCAGCAATGAGTGGGATACTATTTATTTCTAAACTTCTAAATTTATCATCCTTGAAGAATGCTGAGATACAAAGAAATGTTTTCTTGGGTGGTTAAGGGATATGTGGGTTCTCTAACAAGACTGAAGAGTCACCTACTTCTTAGGAAGTCTAATGTAAAAGACCAGAAACATTTAAAAATGAAAAACTCAAGAGTTTGCAATTTGAAAGCCTTAGGAGTGCTCCTCAATGGTTTTGGGTAGACTGAAAGCAAAGGTAACCAGTGACTTTGTTCTACTGAAGTGCAATTTTTTTTCTAAACAGTCAAAATAACCACTGAAGTTATTCCTTGAAGAAGATCATCATTGATTCTTGGAAAAGTGGAAGAGCTGAGAAAAATCTACTTTTCTCTCTTCTTTGCCAAGATGGAGGATCATGAATATAAAATAATGTATATTCTGCCAAACACAATTGAGGTATTTGATAGTTTTGCTGAACTGCTTTTCCTCCTTCTATTTTTATAAGGTTTTGGCAAAAGGGATAGCTTGCTGGGTAAGGGATGGGGGGAGGTATATATTCAGATATTAGTTAAAAGGTATCAATAAGATAAGACACAAATTTTAAATAAACTGTTTGGATTTCTCACAAGAACCTCCACCTCTCTTCCCCAATAAATGGGAATAAAAGATATCAATGGATATGCAAAGAATCTTTGCAGCTTTGATTTTTACCCTACCACTACAGAGCTGATTCTGGGTGGTTCTGAGTATGAGTTATGAACACATATCAGTCCCAAAGGAACATGAATTTATCATTGTATTCAGGCTTTGCAGGTGAATGTAGGAAGCTAGGGTTTTCACTGGAAGATTAATCCCTATAGGTCAGCGGTTCTCAACCTCTGGGTTATGTTCAATTTGTAACAATGAAAATACATTCTGCATATCAGATATTTACATTACAATTCATAACAGTGGCAAAATTACAGTTATGAAGTAGCAACGAAAATCATTTTATGGTTGGGGGTCACCACAACATGAGGAACTGTATTAAAGGGTTGCAGCATTAGGAAGGTTGAGAACCATTGGTATAGGTGTGTCTGCTGGCATAGAAAAAGTTAATGGGGGAAAAAACCTCTTTTATGCAGAGATGAAATTCTGCCATAAAGTTCCAAGGTTACCAGGGACCTGCATCCCTTTCCTCATCCTACAATGGTATTGCTTTTTGTGTGCACGATGAAGGTGGGGAAAATGGAAAGTAAGCAATATTCGTAACTGCTCATAATACAACAGTTTGATTTGGGTCCATGTAGTAGGCTCAAATGTTCTTCTAAAAACCTGCTAACTTGTGAATTAGTCTAACCATTCCAGAAAGCAAAGCAGAAATATGCTGAGAAAGTAACCAAAATATCCTGATCTTTTGACCCAGAGATGCCACTGCAAAGCGTACCCCCAAAAGAGGTCCAAGTGAGGAAGGATCACATTTATAGCCAAATATTCATTTTTGTAGTGACAGAAAAATTGGAAACAAAAACCAATGCTTATTGGGGTTTTTTTGGGGAGGGAGAAAGGCAGGGAAGTTGGGGTTAAGTGACTTGCCCAAGGTCACACAGCTAGTAAGTGTTAAGTGTCTGAGGCTGGATTTGAATTCAGATCCTCCTGACTACAGGGCTGGTGCTCTATTCACTGTGCCCCCTAGCCACCACTAAAGTCAATGCTTATTGAATGGGGAATGGCTAAACAAATTGTGGCCCATGACTATAAGAATATAATACCATTCTGTAAGACACAATGCATGTGAATAATTCAGAAACATGGAAAGACTTAAGTGATATCCAGTGAAGAACCAAGAAAATAATGCAAAATCATTATAATTATGCAGGTGGAAAGAATGAAAACAAGAAGTCAAACACATTATGAATAATATTAAGCATGTTTGACTTAGAAGAAAGGATGAAACAATTCACTTCTCTCCCTTCTTGGCAGAAGTGCAGGACTGTGAATGTGCAATGCTGCACAAACTTTCAGACTCAATTGACGTGCTGGTTAATTTTTCTGAATTTCTTTCCTATTCTTTGTTGCAAGGTAAGGCTTGCTGGGTAGGAGAGGGATATGTTAGGCAATGAAGGAGGTTAAAAGCAAAAGAGCAGTAAAAAATCAGCATTGAAATGGTGAGCTCCAGAGCCGGCTAGGTAAAGATGCAAGCCATTTCAGAGTAGTTAAGCTAGATACATTCATTCTATCACATTTTAGGGCCACCTACACTCTTCGCTCTCCACAGCAGCATAATTGCCAACTTCTTTAAAGCTGATGTTCCCCAAGTGGAGTACTCCAGCTACAATCTGTAGCACCAGGGCCTGCTCTTCCGCAAAGATCCCGATCACATTCATTGCATGCTACAAAAGGAAAGGTACTGAGTTATACAAACAAATCATACTCCTTATCAGTTTTTCAAGTCATGCAGAAACAGGCCATAAACAGAATGAGTCAGAGTTCAGGTAGGGTAGAGAAAAAAAAGTGATGGGTGTCTAAGAGAAAAGAACATAACTTGGCTTAATAGTTGATCTGGAAATTCTTGGGAGGGTGTCAAAGCAAGTGAGCTCAGGTTGGTCCCCAAGAAGAGAGCTCATCTGCAGCTTCTTCTCCTGGCTATAATGCGAATGGTATTTGGTAAATGAATGTTCTTTATCTTTTTCATGACATGATTCTCTTTGGTAATCTAGTGAAGCCTAGGGATTTCTTGTCAGAATGTTTTTAAATGCATAAAGCAAAACACATAGGATTACAAAGGAAACCAATTATATTGAAATAGAGTGATCAAAATATTTTTTAAATATATGTTCAGACACCCTGCTTTAGAGGCAGATATGAGGACTTCATAGAAAAGAAGTTAATAATAGTGTGGGGGGGAAACAATGATAGGTGTTCCAACCACTATGCTGATTAACCTTTAACTCTCAGCCCTCCCAGTGCAGATAAGTGAGTGACTCATAACGTCCTCTAGATCAAGCCAGAGCTGGCCCTGCTACTTTCTACCCTGGCTACCTACTCCCTACCCTCCTCCCCTAACAGTCCCTCCCAAGACATAATCAGATTGGTACAGTCACTACAATTGAATAGGTTGTGCCAATCTTTTCTCCACTAACCACCCAAGGAACTTCCCAAACCAAAGTATCCCACTCAGGCCTCCACTCCCCTTTATGTATACTTTCCTTCCCTTAGATCAGTGGTTCTCAGCCTGTGGGTTGTGACCCCTTTGGGAATCAAACCACCCTTTCACAGAGGTCAAAAGAGTGCCTAAGACCATCAGAAAACACATATTTCCGCGCTCAACACCCCGCTCCTCTATCTGTCTCCAGGCGGGTCTGCCCACATATGAGTATTAAAGGGTCACGGCATTAGGAAGGTTGAGAACCACAGCCTTAGACAGAAAGTAAATTCCCTGTGGGCATCTTCACTTTAAAATTTGTGTCAGAACAATTTAGCACAGTGCTTGACAAGAAGTGATAGATAATAAACAATAATATGGTAAAGAAACGTACAGTATAATACTATATGTATACTGTATACAACATGTATAGTACAGTATAATATAGTGAAAAAATAATAATGAGCTTCTCCATTCATTTTTTTTTTTTGAGGAGGGAAGGCAGTGATAATTTGGGTGAAGTGACTTCCCCAAGGTCACATGGCTAGTAAGTGTTAGGTGTCTGAGGCCAAATTTGAACTCAGGTCCTCCTGACTTCAGGGGCAGTGCTCTATTCACTGTGCCACCCAGCCACCCTTTTTCCATTCATTCTTGAAGAAGTTTGACTCGTGGGGCAGCTAGGTGGTGCAATAAATAGAGCACTGGCCCTGGAGTCAGGAGGACCTGAGTTCAAAACCTACCCCAGACACTTAACACTTACTAATTGTGTGACCTTGGGCAAGTCACTTAACCTCAATTGCCCTGCCTTCCCCCCCTCCAAAAGGCCAAAAAAAAAAAAAAGAGAAGTTTGACTTGCTATGTTCACTACCATCTTTAACAAGCTAGTCATCAGATAAAAGATAGGATACACAAAACTGATTGTCCTCTGTATGTCTCACATAATTAATCAATTAAGCCTTTGACATTTGGTAGTGGTTGCTTCTAAAGTTGTTTAACCATTTGCTTCAGAATAAGGGCCTGACCAAATCTGAAATGTCTGGCATTTTGCGTCTTCCCTTTGACACGCTGGTCATCTCTGCTACTGTGGTCACGTTTCACTCAGCAGAACCCACTCAGTCATGGTGTCTGTCCATACCAATGTTTCCTGAAATTCCCGCCTGTCATCAATGTCATCGACTTTGTAGGATCCTGAGAGGCTCAGGTAGTAATAGTAGTCCATGCTAGTGATGCCAAGGCTGTGTTTTTGCTCTGCGGAAGCACCTTCAATCAGCTGTTGAGAAAATGACATGAAGGAAGGATAAATGCACAATCTAAGTAATGAAAGACTCTCAGAGGCCATCTAGCTAATCTATGCCTGAACAAGAATCCTCTCTCTAATTAATCCAACAGGTGATCATCCCAGATTTCCTAAAAAGACCTCCAATTAGGAGAAATCCCTAACAACAGGTCAAGGTAACCTGTTTCACTTTTGGAGAGCTCTATTTATTTGGAAAATTTCCCCAGCACTAAACATAAATTTTCCTCTGTGCAACTTCTACTTATTTCCCTTTGTTCTGCACTGTGAGGACAAACAGAACTATCCTATTCTGTTTTTCACACGACAGTCCTTCAACTACTTGAAGATAGCAATCATTTCTCCACTAAGTCTTCTTTTCTTTAGGCTAAATGTCTAATTCCTTCAACTAATCCTTATACAACATGATCTCAGGATCCTCCACTATCCTACTTGCCCTCTTCTCAGTGCTCTCCAGTTTATCAGTGTTCTGCCAAAACATAGTACATAGAAGGTAACATAATATAAATGTATTGTATTGTATCTCTTTAAAGAATGAACACAAAAGTGGTCTGAACAGCACATAACTCAATGGGACTACCAACTCCTTGCTGTACACTAGAATACATTTCCTTAAGGCAGATTAGGATGGCAGTGGCATTTTCAGTTGCAATCTCATGCAGCTGATGCAAATCTGTTTTGTTGAATCTTTCAGTCAAACTCAACTCTTTATGACCTTATTTGGGGTTTTCTTGGCAAAGATACTAGAGTAGTTTGCCATTTCCTTCTTCAGCTCATTTTACAGATGACAAAACTGAGGCAAACAGGATTAAGTGATTTGCCCAGGGTCACACAGCTGTCTGAAGCCAGATCTGAACTCAGGATGATGAGTCTTTCTGATTCCAGGGCCAGTGTTCTATGCACTGCACCACCCAGCCAGCAGTACACTAAACTCTCAAATGCTGCATGTTATTTAGCTTTGGCTTCCCAATTCTGCACTTGTTATGCTTTCTTCCCAAGCATTCATTATTGATACTTATTGTCTAGATCAGATCAAAGACATGAGCTTATGACTCCTAAGTGTGACCTGAACCAGATCAAAATCATTAAGGGAAATATTTAACAAAATGAATAAAATTACAACAGTACATAGATAATGTTAATATGTGGTTTTCTAAGTTAATAGTCAGCCTTCAAGGAATCCTTATGTATGGTTTAGTGAATCCGTTTCTACTACTGGTCTAGATCATTCTTTTGGCAAAAAAGTTATTTATAGCCTTGGGAAATTTCTTCTCCTTTCATAGAATATTTAAGTCTAGAAATAATATCGAGTTTTTATGTGTCTCTATTTTCTCAGGGAAGGTAGGTGGCACAGAGAATAGAGCATTGGGCTTGCAATCATTTATCTTCTTCCTGAGTTCAAATCTAGCCACAGACATTTACCAGCTGTGGGATCCTGGGCAAGTCACTTAACCCTGTTTGCCTTGGTTTCCTCATCTGGAAAATGAACTGAAGAAGGAAATGGCAAACTACTCCAGTATCTCTGCAAAGAAAACCCTAAATGGGGTCACATGGAATAAGACATGACTGAACAACAATAATTTTGTCTCTCTATAGAGTTTGTAGCTACTTTAAGGCAAAGACTTTCTTATGTTCCTTTATGTGCTCTACCAAGTCTAACAAAAGCCATTCATTTATTGTAAGTGTGCATATCGTTAGGATTTGTACTGGTAAGAGTGTTTGCTGATGACTGGTTGTACACGCTGCATATTCTAGGACCCCTCTAGCACCCCAGCAAAATTCATCTGGGAAAGAAAAAGAGGAAGAGGAAAAAGTTTCATTAAAAAAAAAGTGTTCTAACCTGATAAAATATGTGAAAACTCCGTTCTCCAGGATTCCTCATCACCACTCTGGATTTTTCCAGAAGGAAGTTGGAGATCTTTCCACCATCTGGTTCTCCACCTGGACTAAACTGGATTTCAAAGTATTTCCCCTGCAATAAAGGATTGTTTTGGATATTTTGAAAGTTAAGTATTATTTTGAAGGAAGAACAAAAACACCAAGTTCCTAACTGGCTCATGATACAACACAATTTGAGGAAACTGATTAATTTTAAAAAAATACATTTTCCAAGTTACTCCACTCCTGGATCATAGGATTACAGATTTAAGGCTGCAAAGGGCCTTAAAGGCCCAACCTCATAATTTTACAGATGAAGAAACTGAGGTGGGTTAATGATGCCCACTTACAGCTAGGTGGCACCATACTATACAGAGTGCTGGGCTTGGAGTCAGGAAGACTCATCTTCCTAAATTCGAATCTGACTCCAGATATGCATTAGCTGTGTGACCCTGGGAAAGTCACTTAATCCTGTTTGCTCTAGTTTCCTTGTGTGTAAAATGAATCGGAGAAGGAAATAGCAAACGGCTCTAGTACTTTGTCAAAAAAACCCCAAATGGGATCATGAATAGTCTGACACGACTGAACAACAAAAAGGGTTACGACAGCTAACATGTATCTGAGGAAGAATTCAAAGACAAGTCTTCCTTACTCCAAGTTCAGCCTCTCAACCCACCACATCTACCTGGGAATCTCCCTACCTTGTCCTCTGAAACAATCACCCATTTTCTTGTCCTAGTCATAGCATTTTATAATGAGTGATTTATATCCTTCCAGCTTCACTGGGTCCACTACATACTGTGTTCATTCATATGATGTACCCCTCTTATTCCTCACTGACATTTCAATCCTAAAAATGGAAAGGGTGGGAAGATCATGGATTGTCATTGCCTAGATGATGGTGAACTCTGCCAGCCTGGTCGACTAATAGCAGAATTTCTCCTTGTCAGGCTTTATGGCTATTACCAAGAATACTGCCCTTCAGTTTGGGATAACATAAGAGCCATTAAAAATCAGAAAACAGTCCCAGAGGATAATATTTTATTAAAGTAACTGGGTTTCTTTTACTTGGTCCCTTTCAATATCACCCATTTGGGGTTTTCTTGGCAAAGATACTGGAGTGACTTGTCATTTCCTTCTCCAGTTTATTTTATAGATGAGGAACTGAGGTAAATAGGATTAAGTGACTTGCCCAAGGTCACACAGTTAGTAAGTATCAGAGACCAAATTTGAATTCAGGTCCTCCTGACTCTAGGGCCAGTGGTCCAACTCCTGTGCCACCTCCCTGTCCACCCTGCCACTGTATCTGCTTCTATTTAAGAGAAGTGAACATAAGTAAAACACTTTGCAGGTCTTAAAGTATCATATAAACATTAACTAATAGCAATAATAAAAATCTGCAAAAACATATTTGATAGAGGATAAACAAAAACACCCCCTCTTCAGTAATGGAAGTGTTGGGCTACTTCAGTTTTTAAAAGGTACTGGCAACCTTATTAAGAGAATGGAATTTTGCTTTAATTACCTGAAGATAGGGAATTATCACCCAACACTGTTGTTATGAGGGAAGTATTCCTTTAAATATTTAATCTCTTAATGACTAGCCCAAACTCATATCAGAGAGAGAAAAAATTTTCAGAATTTGTTTTCCTTCCCACTAAACACAAACTAGACTATAAGCTACTGGAAGACAGGGACCATGATGAGTGTTTTTCCCTACCTGTCCTCAGTACCCACCACAGCGCCATGCAAATTTTAAATATCAATATTGCACTTGTGGAGAGAAGAAGAAAACCAAAACCAGCAACCCAGAATTCATTGAGACAGTGACCGTCCATCAGATCTTACCCTTCCACATTTCCCTGTCACTCTACCAGACTTCTTATCTCAATTCTGTCTTGAAGAAAACCAAATAAAATAAGAAAGGTGGAGAAGAAAATTCATTTAAATAGATTATTGGAACGAATTACAATTATTTCAGGAGAAGCCTTCAAAGATTAAAGTTTTTTTTCCCCCAAGAAAAATAAATCTTGTACTTTTCTTCCTAAAATGGCATGGGGTGAGGGTAAACATGCAAACAAGACCGTCACAGACACTTGGCTACTTTCCTAAGCCAAGTCCAATTTACACACTGGGAAAAGAAGGCTTACTTCATTGATTTTATTGCCAGGGTGCCCCTATGGGGAAGGCAGGCTGTTTTGAAAAGAAAAGTAAAATGTGCAGCCTGGTAAAGTTTCAGCATTTCTTTAAAAGATCAAACAGACTAATAAATATATAATATAATATAATATATAAAAAGTGGTATGGGGGAAATTGGTCTATATCCTGGTTCCCCACTTCTCACCCCTAGCTCTACTTCCTTTCCTCACCCAGCCCTGGCCCCCTCAGAACTTTCTACACATCAATGGAGTGCAGGCATCAAACAGAAAAAGAAATATTGTGATGTGAGGTAACTATCTCAAATCACATTGGGCTGAGGGGAGCGAAGGGTCATTAGACTGACAGGCGTAAGTCATTAGGGAACGTGGGAGTTATGTGGAAATTTCACAGGGCCCTTTTTTAAAGTTAGAAACTTCCCATTTTACTGATTTAAAGAAAAAAAAAGATTACTTTTCTCTTTTAAAAGTCTCATTCATTCATGAAAGAGACACAGAATGACTCTCACTGGCTTTTCCATAGTACTTCAGTGCCAAGAATAAACTATAGTTCAGATCCTATCTAAACCCCAACACAATGCATTGATGCTTTTGAACAGAGACTTCTCTATCAGAGATGACTTCATTTGGGAGACAGCACAATGTAGCAAAAAGAGCTATGTATGGCCTTTTCCAGCTGGGAGTCTCGAGCCTGCCACTGCGTGACCTTGGATAAGCCACCTCTCTGGGCCTCACTTTGCTTTTCTAAATAACGGGTACGATAACAACAACAATAACAAAGCCTATTTGTACAGCACTTACAAAGCATTCTTTTTTTACACACCTGGTCATTTAATGTCACTTTATCCTACACTACCTACTTTAGGGTTTCCGTGAAGATCACAGAATTTCAGAATCCTAAGGGACCTCGAAGGCCATCTAATCTAAACCATGGCGAACAAGGGTCCTCCTAATGATGATGATGATGAATTGGCATTTTCATAGCACTTTTAAGAGCTTTACAAATATCTCACTTTATCCTCATACAGAACCTGGAAGGTAGGTGCTATTATTTTCCAAATTTTAGAGACAGATATTGAGTCCAATAGTGGTTAAGTGACTTACCCAAGGTCACACAGCTACTACATTTCCAAGGCTAAATTTGAATTCAGGTCCTTCTGATTCCAGGTTTACGTATCTATCCACTGTGTCACCTAGCTAGAATAACTGCTCTAAGTAGCTAACCAGCCTTTGGATAAAAGACGTCCAGTAAAGAGGAGCTCATTACTTGCTGAGGCAGCCCACTATGGAATAAAATTTATTTTATTGTTTGCAGCTTCTACTTACCTACTTTCAGTTCTGTCCTTTGGGGATAAGTGGAACATATCTATTCCCTCTTCCCACGAAAGCTTTTTAAATATTTAATGATAGCAATTAAGTCCCTGTAGTTCATCTGGGTCTGTTGGCTTAAATGGATCAAGGAAGACTAAAATATGAGAAACTTAGGAAAGTACTTAGTACCTGTGACTTGTGTAGACGTGAGACATTATTATCCAACAGCTGGTGAAGAGGACAGAGTGCTGGGCCTGGAGTTAGGAACACCTGAGTTCAGATCTAGTCTCAAATACTTACTAGCTGTAACCCTGGACAAGTAACTTTAACCCCTCTCAGTTTGTTTCTTCATCTATAAAGCAAGGATAATAATATCTACCTTACAGGGTCACTGTGAGAACCCAGTGAGATGACATACCTACACTGCTTTGCAAAACTTAAAAGTGTTACATAAATGCTAGTTATCATCATTATTATTAGCTATTACGAAAAATAAGCCCAGGTGCAAATGAATACCAAGAACTAGAGACACAACACTGTTGGTGCTTAGGTTGACATCATCCTGACTGACAGATGAGAAGGTTCCACCAGACACTGAGGTAAACGAGAGTTTCATCCTTCAGTGCTCACTGAGTAAACTTCCAGACAGCTAAATCAGTCTGGCTTACTGGTGACGCCAAAACCTCTGTTCTAGTCTTTGTTATAAATTTATTTGGCGGAAAAATCAAGGCTGATTTATTCTTCTCTTCTGGCCCACTCTTCTCTCTTCACAAATTCTGATTTTTTGGATCTTGTTTACATAATCAAATGCCTACAAATAACCACAATCAATGTGTGACTGAAGTCAGTCAACAACTGGTTCTGGAAAAGAAAGAAATGATCAAGAAAGATGCCTCCCAAGAAAATATAAAAAGCCAGATTCTCTGTTGGGATGGATGGAGATTGCAAACCCAATTCAGGGATGTCAGAAAGAGAAAGCAAGTTTGACTGAATTGGACCATTTGATTGAGTGCTTAGGGACAGACTTACAAATCTGCTGGAGTTGTTATTCCGTACAGTCTTGGCATTTCCAAAGGCTTCCAATAGTGGGTTAGATTGTAGAATGATGTCCTTTACGTGCTAAAAATGGGACAGAAAACAAAAAAAAACTTGTCTATCCAATTCTTTATTATAAGGAATGGCTTTCTGGTAGGGAACAAGATAAAGAGGGCCAAAAGCAATTGCTTGTTAATATGTATTTAATTTCCTACTGTCTTAGATGCATCTAAGCCTGCATAGAATAGCATATTTTCTTTTTAAAGTTTTATGATTTTTTTTTAATCTGTAAAAATCTGTCCCCACTGCCTTGACCTTGCCAATTGAGAAAGAAAGAAAAACAACAAAACCCTTGTTACAAATGTGTTCAATCCTGCAAAATTGCCACATTGGCCATGTCCAAGAAAAAAAAAGTTCTCAATCTGTACTCCATCACCTCAACCAGGAAGTAGGTGGCATCATGAGTCCCCTGGAATTGTGGTTGGTCATTTTGCTGATCATAAATCTTTCAAAGTTGTTCATCATTACATCATGGTATAAATTGTTTTGCTCACTTCACTTTGCATAAGTTCAAACAGGTTTTTCTGAAACCATCCCCTTCATCATCTCTTATAGAATAACAGTATTCCATCTCATTCATATACCGTCGCTTATTTGGCCATTCTACAATTAATGGACATTCTTTTAGTTTCCAATTCTTTTTGACCAGAAATGGCTGATATAAATAATTTTTATACCTATAGGTTCCTTTCCCCCACTCTCTTTGATTTCTCTGGGATACAGACACAGTAGTGTGAATACCAGTTTCGAAATTTATTAAGAAAAATGGCCTGATTATAGGTATCTATATAGAATTTATTCTTTAAAACTGAGCTTTCCCAAATCTTTATTTACCTGTTTCATCATTCAGTCTCCTATTTAGTGAAAGGTCCACTGGAATAGGTCCCTAGCCAGAAAAGTATGGTTCAGGGGAATGAGTGGGGAGGTGGGTCAAAAGACTTGGATTCAATTCCAGCTCTGATGCTCCCTACCCATGTGATCTCCAGCAAGCCATTTAAGTTTTTTTAGATCTCAATTTCTCTATCTATAAAATGAGGGGGCTGGCTAGAATCAGGGAACTCTGAGGTCCCTTCTGGCTCTAAATCTATAATCCTACAAGAATAGAATATAGCAGCAAATCTCAAGTCTTGGCTGGTAGACCTCCAAGCTCACTGAAACTGCCACACCCAGTTCTGATAGATTTGTTGGAAGGTCTGGTCAGGTCAGTGTCTCCTCCTATTCTCCCCCAAGACACTGCACTGTCAGTAACCACCCACCCACTCAGTGATTTCACTGGCATAATAAAGTATAGATCCTTTGCTTCAAAAGCCACAATCTGTAGATCTATAGAAGCTGATCTCTGACCAGGCAAGGGCTTGTGATTCTTACACTGGAAAGTTGAATTTGGCTTTCATAACATTCCCTATGTCAGTTTGCATGGTGTGTAGCCTCCCATCATGCCCATGGGACAGCTCAATAGACATTAGTTAATACCAATGAGGTATCTGAAACAAAAATGAGTCATTTCTTGTACTTTTAATTATTTGCAGGCTATGGACAATTAAGTCCCAGAAATAACTAATTTCTGGGTTGTTCTTTCTTTTTGCTACTGACTAATTCTAAGCCAGGAACTCCATATCATTGTCTTCTTAGAAAAAACAGGAAGAATGGAATCTTAAACTATAAGTCTGCAGACTAGCAACTAACAAACTATCAAAATATTAAAATTATTATTAATAGCCTCAAATAATGAGAACAAGGGACATAATGTAGGAAGGCAAAGTGATCCTCAAAGGTTATGCCTATACTTCTAAAGATCAGAGTATTATAGACCTCAAAATGGAAGGGACCTCAAAGGCCATCTGATCTAATCCTCTTATTCTATAAATGAAGAAACTGAGGAGGGTTAAAAGATTAACTCATGTGCACATAGCTAATATGTATCATTGTCAGGACTTGAATCCAGGTCCCATGACTTCAGGGCCAGTACTCTTTCCACTATACCATGTTGCCTCTTCTTACTGCACTACTTCAGAAAAGCTTTGATTTCAATGTGGGTAGTCACTCCATGGTGATATTGCAAATTCTCCATGGTTTTGCAAGTTGCTATGGACAAAAATATCCTAGCTTTCTTTAATAGTCTCATACCTCAATGGATCTGTGATCTCATCCACTCCACCTAAAAAACATTGCTTTAATCTTGTCTGCCCTTGTCAGGGCAACCTTACTTTCCACTATGAAATATATAGGATTGGATTGATAAGTTTCATTCATAAACCTGTAGTCTTCTCTCTCTCTGTCTCTCCCTCCCCCCCCATAACTTCATTTATTTCTTTTTAAATACATATGAGTGAAGCCCAATAGGATTTTGTTGTTTGACTCACATTATGGTGAGCAGTACATCACTAACTAGAGTGGGTAAGATGGTGTTTGGAGTGGAAGTGGGGAGAGAGGAAACATAATGTCATGGTGGTTTGGAGGATGAGACCATCAAACCGAAAAAAAAAAAAGGGGAACAGATGCTTAAAAGATGATGCCCATTGAAGGGAATCAGAAAGTGGCAACTTCATGTTCTCACCACTTCCTGGCCATCTTTGTTGAAACATCAATTCTGTGCTAGTAAGTCACTGAATATGTATTAGAGTAGAGGACATGGTACAGTGGAAAGAGCACTGGCTTTGGGCTTAGAGAACCTGGGTTAGACAAATCACAGATTCCTTCTGGGCCTCAGTTTCCTGATATGTAAGAAAATGAGGGGATTGGGAGTAGAGGGCTTCTTATATCCACTTCAGCTCTATCCAATCTGATCTTCAAGATGGAGAACAAGAAGCATATTGCCCGAGTCTACTTGTTTCCATGCTCTCGGAGAAAAACCATTCAAATCTATCCCCCCCCTTCTCTGCATTTTCAGTGCTTCAGGAAACTATATTGTCTTACAGGTCATTAGTGTTGGGCTCTGGGGTTGAAGGGCCAGGTCACGAGAATGCCAAAGGGATCTTTCTTTTTCAAAACCCCTGTCATTGTGCTAACAGTTAGCCTCCATTTTAATTCTAGTTTGTCTTCATTTATCGGTTGGGACCTTTCTTGGCCTGCTCTTCAGTTCTACGAATTCTCTGTTGGTTCTCTGGTTGGCCCTATTTACCTGATCCTTATCACAGGTGCTCTTAAGTCACTTCCTGTGGCCTCTTTCTAAGACCTTGCTTTCTCAATTAGTCTCTCCTCCTTTCATTTCAATCACCCTGACCTTTGGCTCCTTCTCTTTTGCCTACAATATATACAAAATGCCTTGTTCGTGAAAGGAAAAAACAAACCATAGTTGAACCATGAAATTCCTATATTTTTTCTCTTTTGTGTTTAGCTATAAAAGATGCAGAATATTTTATACCCACTACCTTCTTTTCATCACTACCTGCTGGCTAATGGCTTCTATCCAGTGACACTCCTGAAGTTACTTTCTTAAAGCTCTCCAATCAACAGACTCATTTGCTTTTGATTCATCCACATTCTCCTTCAATTCTTTGTGGCATGATGCTGTTAACTGTTCTCACTTCTTCAATTTCCTCTCTAGGCTTCTATGACAGTTATTCTCTGTCTGCATTACTAGTTTGTCCTTCTTTCTGGGTAGAAATATTGCAAGGTGAAGTCATTGATTCTTCTTTAAAACCCACACTCCTAGAAAGTTCATCCATTTTCACGATGTCATATCTCCCTGCTACTGGAATGATTCTCAAATTAGCATCTCTAGTCCTTACCTCTCTGTGGTGCTCTAGACCCATATTTCAAATATAAGACATTTCAATCTATACATGCCATGATGAGAAATAGGACTAGGAGTAAGCAAGCTAGGTAGCTGCCTAAAGTAACAATAAAGGTGCAACATAGGACACATTTTAAAGAATAAATGCATGCATTTTCAATGACAAAACCTTTTTTTCCAAGATATATAATTTCCTTTTCTGATAAATCAGGTCACATGTGTTATAGTTCAAAGCCTTTAGTGGACACATGGGACATAATTTTAAAAGATGCCTAGAGTATATAAAGACCTTGGCCCAGCTCTGTTCATGGTCACCTTGAACTTAATATATCTAAAATGGAACTTTTTTCTTTTGTCTAGATTTATTATTTCATTATTGTGATAAGTCTTCAAGGATACTGATCAGAAATTCCTGTATGATGTATAGTCTTTTTTTTTCTTTTTTGGAGGGCAATTGGGGTTAAGTGACTTGCCCAAAGTCACACAGCTAGTAAGTGTGTCAAATGTCTCAGGCCACATTTGAACTCAGGTCCTCCTGACTTGAGGGCCGGTGCGCTATTCACTGCGCCACCTAGCTAGACCGTATAATATATAGTCTTACAGAGTTGTCTGGGTTCCATAGCTAAGCAAGTGTTAGAGCTGAGACTTGAATCCAGGTCTTTCAAATCTCAAGACCAGGCCTCTGTCCACTACCACACAGTGTCTCTCTTCTGAACCCCTCCTCCCAACTAAGATTCCCCCTTCTAACTTTCCTAATTCTGTCATTCTATGAATGACTGATTAAAAACTGATTCTGAAAGATTTTTGACAAAACCTCACCAGAATTTAACCTTTGAAAACATTTTAAACAGACCATCACAAGGTTTAAAGTAAGATATAAACCACAGGAGTGTTGGCCACTGTTAACTTCCAAGTTTCCAATTTTCCCTCTACTTGGGCTTGTTTAGAGATGGGCTATTTGGTTACTTGTGTGATTCTGCACTAAAATTTTGGTCAAAACAAGAACAACAAAAAGTGATTTGTAATAATTTTTATCCTCTTTCTTTCTTGTGGATTCTTTCTGGAATCTTGACATACCTCAGGGCCCCAGAATGTCTCAATCTGCCCGTGCATGGCCTCAGTCAACTCACCTGGACTTTGGGGCCACCTCCAGAAATTCTGGAGATGTAACTCATGATGTACTTGGCAGCTACAGTCTTTCCAGCACCACTTTCACCACTGAAGAGGGAAAAGCACACAGAAAACATCTATGAAGTGACTCATGACATAACACCAATAAGGAACTGATTAAAAATGTGTGAAATTGAATAGAGAAGTGAGAAACACTAGGGCTCTGCCAAACAAGTGGTTTCCATGAAAAGCTTAATAATACATTTAATTGATGGGTAAAACCAAAACAATTCCATCTCTTCAAGGAGTCTCAGAAAAGAAATGTCACCCCCATTGAATGTACCTGGCTGCAAAATTCTGTACAGAAAGAGATAGTGCTCTCTTGCTTTGGGGGTGTGGGATTCATTACCAAGAGCACTAGTACCCCTGTGAATCTTTCTTTCTTTCTTTCTTTTTTTGGCAAATGAATGAAAATAAACAAATGATTAGGCTTAACATTTTTTTAAAAGGATAGAAAAAATATCAGATTTCAAGCTATTTGCCTGGAACTGATGTAGGCTTCCTTATTTTAGATGTTCCAAAATTAAATGATGAGGCAATATTAATCATATCCTGAACAACAAAGAACTGCCTTCCTGTTCTTCAGTTTTATGGCATGTTCTGCTGTGTGTGTGTGTGTGTGTGTGTGTGTGTTTTAAATAGCGTTCTGCTCTTCACAATTCTATCCTTTCCTGTAAAATAATGACATCAGTACAGTACATGCTGAAATCAAGGCACATGTATCTTCTTCCTACCACTGGTCACAGAGTTAGCACGATGAAGGAGGTCAGAATTCAGGGACCTCAGAAACTTAAGTTTAGCCCCAGACTTTTATTTGGAAACCTTGGTTTGCTCCATGCTTATAAATAGAGTTTGAGGTTTTTGTTTGGGAGGAGAGAACAGGAGCTCTTCTCTTTCAAAGGTTTCCAGACAGAGCTTATTGCTGCTACCACCATATCGTGGTGGTACACATTAGCTCTCTATCACATTAACAGAGAAACTGGAACAAGGACAACTATTGCTGCTTGCTTTATCATTTTGTTGTTATTCTGTTGTTTCAGACTCTTCATGACCACATTTGGGGTTTTCTTGGCAAAGACACAGGGGTGGTTTGCCATCTCTTTCTCTGCCTCATTTTACAGATGAAGAACTGAGGCAAAGGGTTAAGTGACTTGCCCAGGGTCATACCAGCTAGTAAGAGTCTGAGGTTGGATTTGAACTCAGGAAGAGGACATTTCCTAACTCCAAGCCTGGCATTCTAACTACTGTCCCACATAGCTGCCCCATATACATACATATGTATATACAGAAAGAGCGTCCCAAACATCAATAAATAATACTTTTTTTTCTCCAATTATATGTAAAAACAATTAAAAAAAAGTTTTGGGTTCCAAATTCTATTCCTTCATGTATGACAAGCAATCTGATATAGGATATACATGTGTAATCATATAAAACATATTTCCATATTAGTCATTTTGTGAAAGAAAACTTGAACTAAAAAAAGAAAGTGAAAAATAGTATATTTCTGTTGGCATTCAGATACCATCAGTTCTTCCTCTTAGAGGCAGATTTTTTTTATGTTTGAATCAAACATTTATTAAGCACCTACTTTGCATCAGCACTGTGCTCAGTGCTGGGACACATTCCCTGCCCTCAAGAAGTTTGCAATCTTGCAGTTTAAGCTGTTAAATATATATATACACACACATATGTATGTATGGATAGGTATATGCCTGTTGTCTGAAGACTGGACTAGTTAAGTCTGGAGAAGTCCATCACCAGGTTAGGCAAAAGGATGATAGATTTTCCAGCTTTAGTCATTCTTGCAAACCCTCTCAGAAGGTATGGAGGGTCTGTGTTAGCTTATACAATTGGAGAATATCCCCACTGATGAAATTCTAGATACTTTTTTTTTTTTTGCTTTTTGGAGGGGGGAAGGCTGGGCAATTGGGGTTAAGTGACTTGCCCAAGGTCACATGGCTAGCAAGTGTTAAGTGTCTGAGGCCAGATTTGAACTCAGGTCCTCCTGACTCCAGGGCCAGTGATCTATTCACTGTGCCACCTAGCCACCCCGAAATACTAGATTCTTAAAGTAGTTCACTGTCATGAATAAAAAGTTCTTGTTGACTGATTGACACACATGGCTGCTGACATTTATGCCCTCAGTAGACGGCAAGCTTCTTGAGGACAGGCATTGTCTTTTGTTTTCCCTTTGTATCCTTAGTATCTAATAGTGTCTGGTATATAACAGGTACTTAATAAATGCTTGTTGGGTTAGACTGGAAGAGAGAAAAGAAAAAAACACTATCCATCCTGTTATGTTTATTAAAAACTTTCAGAGAAAGAACTGATAAGTAGTAGTATGTGCAAAATAATTTTACTTATATATACCTATTTGTATCTAATGATAGCTATCTCTAGGGTGGGGAGGGAAAGAAGAAAAAAGGGGAAAAGGAAAAATTTACATGAAAACTTTATTATATACTTAAAAGGAATAGTAAGTTGTAAATAATAGATTTACAGTTTCATATGCAATCATCTTTTTATCATACTGTGCCATAGATGTTTTATTCCATAAATTAAAATAATAATAATAGTCATAACAAAAAACCTAATAGCATTGCCCCCTATCCCTTACAACTGTAGTGAAGAAAACGATGGAAAACTGAAGCTTTTTCTCCTTTCCTGAGCAACCACAATGGAAGGGGAAATACTGATTTTGTACATTAAGTAAGGGCTTAAGACCTCTAAATGTTCAGCAATTTGTTGTCTCTTTCAGTAGCTTCAATTGAAATAAAAAATTGTCTAGACATTGATCTGAATTGTCATTACTGGGTTTCAATTTACATACACTTTTCAAGAGTACTATTGATTTGAACCGGTAATTTGCTCACAATATCATACGATAATGGAATGTTACAATTACCTGAATTATATAGTAAGTATATGGAACCATAATTATACCTGGTGCTCTCCCTGGTAAAGTCAACTGCTTTCCTTCTCTAGGGCATAGCACCCATGAAAGACTAGCACAAAGTAACAGTGAACAAAACGTGAAATGATTAACCAGCATCTCACAGATGTCAGCAGCATCAGCTTTGCTTATGGTAACAGGCAATATGAACTCCCTTTTCTAACTTAGCTTTTATAATTTGACTCTCAACTGAATGAAAAAACTATCCTACGAGTTTATTTTCTTTATGTTTAGAAAACCAGCTGCTAGGATGTTTTGAGACACTTTCGAACAAAAACCCTCAGAGATTTCACACAAAATGTCAGTTTAAATAGGAGTACAATTTAACGTTTCCATACACAGTCATTACAGAAATTGGAACGTGTGGTATAAATTCAATAAGAAATGGGAAGAGTGGCTCACAAAACATAAACTGCTTATGATAATAAACTAATTATTAGCTCCAAAGACATTTTTTTCCCTTACAGTCAGGTATAGAGTCATTCTGCACCAAAAAGTAATAAAATGATTTCAATACTGTTATGAGACACAAATTTGCAATGTCACATGATGTAGCATTTCTTCAGGGGCGACGCTACGGGGTCACCAGGGCCAAGTTCGTCCACAGATGAGACGCACCCACCCGATCCTCCTCTGCCCCCAAGCATTTTCAGTGCTGGCCTTGTGCTACAATGCTAGTAATTTTGACAGTATTCATTCCTTTTAGTTAAATATATTATCAATGTGTTTCTTTATTTTGTGGTGAGAGGAAACATGCTTTCTACTTAGTTGTATTTTTTAGACTTTACTAGTCCAACCTGAGTGGTCCGGATGGGACTCACAATCTGGTCTAGTTAGTCAATGAGCATTTATTAATCACTTACTAGTGCTAGGCATTGTGTTAAGTGCTGGGCATACAGATACAAGCAAAAAGACAGTAACTGCCCTCCAGGAGCTTACATTCTAACGGATAAGACAACAGATAAAAGGAGGCTGAAGGGAAGGAGGAGGTATGGGGGGGGGGAAGGGGGGGGCACAGAAGATAGGATGCTGAGTCAGAAAGACATCCTGACGGGTTCAAATCTGGCCCCAGACACTTCCTAGCTGTGTGACCTTGGACAAGTCACTTAACCCTGTTTGCCTCAGTTTGCTCATCTATAAAATGAGCTGGAGAAGGAAATGGCCAGCCACTCCAGTATTTTTATCAAGAGAACCCCAAATGGGATTGTGAAGAATTGGACACGCCTGGGTGGCCCCCTTAAATGGAGGATCTGGGAAGAGTCCTTCAATCAGAGGGAGGCACCTTAGGAGCAGAGGAGACACTTCAGGGTGTGAGTTCCAGGACTGAAATGATCTTTCAGGTGAATAGATTTCTGGTGCATGATGGAGCAGGACATATTAAAGAACCTGCAAAACCTCAAAGAATCACGTAGAGTTTTATAGAGCAGATTCATAGCACCACGGATCTGAAACTGGAAGAGATCTTAGAGGTCATTTTGCCTGCCCCCCCCCATATTAGAGAATAAGATAAGAATTTGTTGTTCAGTTGTTTCAGCCGCATCTGACTCTTCATGACCCCATTTGGGTTTTTTTTCTTGGCAAAGATACTGGAATGGTTTGCCATTTTCTTCTCCAGCTCATTTTACAGATGAGGAAACTCAGGCAAACAGGGTTAAGTGACTTGTCCAGAGTCACAAGGCTAGTGAACGTCTGAGGCTGAAATTAAACACACAAAGATGAGTCTTTCTGACTCCAGGTCCGATACTATCTTCTGCGTCACCTAGCTGCCAGAAAAGAAAAAAGTTTAGTGACGTGGCCAAATGAGTAGTAGCAAAGCTAGGATTTGAACACGGGTCCTGGGTCTCCAAGTTTAGTGTTCCTTCTTCTGTAGCGTGCTAAACTAAGCTTTAAAAAAAAAAAACTTTGTGAGGGATTTTTCAGGAATTGAGTTAATGAAAAATTAAAAATAATGAAAAAAAATGAGGCTGCAAATTCTAAGGTTATACAAGATCAAAGCGTTGTTGTAATTGATCACTAGTCTAGAAGATAAAGTAATAAATAACGCCATCAGAAATGGGAAGATTTGAAAGCTGACCTTGCTGAAGCAATCCCAAATGTGAGGAGGACTTTGAAATTCTCATTGGCCAATGACTTATCAACTGGGATCAAAATCTCACACGACTCCAATCCTCTCTGTATCTTTATGGAAGCACAGCCCTTTAGCAATCCCATTTTGCCAAAAATGTTTGCTATCTCACACAAAGTCGGAAATAACAAATAATAGCCTTGCACCACGAAGATCCTAAGACAAGATCCCTCCCTCGAGGGAATGAGAAGCACATCAAAGAAGGGTTCTGGCCAGCCCAGCATCACTGACAACTCCACTCATACAGTCACTTCTCGGCAGGGCTACAGCATCGGAAGGGAAGATGGTTATTTTTTTCTTCAAAACATCTTTTCTGCTCATCTTGGAGGGAGTGAGGGAGGAGGTACACAAAACCTAACCTTGAAATTGGTGATTAAAACGTAATTGTTATGTCTCTACCTTGGCGACGAACTTAGTGCTTCGTCTCCAGACCTTTGATAGGCTGTTTTTTCACGGCTGGAATACAGTTCCTTTCTTACGTCACCTCGTGGACTCCTTGCCCTCTTCAAGAACAATCCAGGCGCTGTCTCTGGGAAGCCTTTCCTAATTTCTTTCATACTGGACAGATTGCTGGACTTGCGAGTCAGGAAGGCCTAAATTTGAATCTTGCCTCTAAAATTAATTAGACATATGACCTTGGGCATGCAGCTATGTGGCACAGGAGATAGAGTGTTAGACCTGGAGTCAGGAAGATCAGAGTTCAAATCTGGCCTCAGATACTTACTAGTTCTGTGATCCTGGGCAAGTCACTTAATTATATATTGCTTCATATAACTGTATGCATAACGGTATGCCTCAGTTTCCTCATCCGTAAAGTGAGCTGGCAAAGGAAATGGCAAATCACTGTAGTATCTTTGCCAAGAAAACCCCAAATGGAGTCATGAAGACTCAAACACAACTGAACAACAACAACATGAACTTTGGCAAGTCTCTCAGCCTGAGTTTCCTTACCTATAAAATGGAAATTAAAATTGTACCTACCACCCATAGAATTATTAGGGTTAAATGAGATTATAACAATACATGATAGCATTTACGTAGTGATTTAAGGTTTACAAAGAGCTTTACAAATATCATCTCATTTTCTCTTCACAACAACCCTGTAAGATGGGGACTATTAATACCCCCATTTTACAGGAGGAAACTGAGGCTGTAAAAGATTAGGTGACTTTTCCAACGTCACACAACTATTAAGTGTCTGAGGCCACATTTGAACTCAGGTCTTCTAGATTCTAGAGCCTGTACTCTATCCATTTTTCCATTTGAGGTCAGCTAAACTATTAATAATTCTATTATTACTTCCTCCTCCTCAAAATACATAAACACACAAATATGTGCCGTCTCTCCTGGTAGAATTCATTCATTCATCCAACAAATATTTACTAGAATTTAAGTTTGTTGTGAATAGGGACCTTTGTGTCTCTACTACTAAGTACACTGGGTTACATACAGTAGCTGAATTAGGTTGGCAAAATACAATTAAATGAATGATGACCACAGCACTTTTATTTCCAGCACTTTGAGGACTATGTGCATAAAAATTCTACCTCTCCAAATAGCAAATAAATCCATATTTAAATCACATCGTCAAACAGGCAAGCCGTAACGTTTGATCTGCAAAGAAAACGGACTTTGTAGACATCTTTCTAGGCAGTGTTTGTTTGTGGGCACTTAGTAAAACTCTAACCCCATCAACAGCAGTTAAATTATGTAGGTGGCCCAGTCAAACCCTGCCTCCACTCAGCAGGTTGTTCAAATCAGATCATTAACTAAGCTCTCTGTTTTCAGTCAAAAGTAAACCAGTTTCCACATTCCTGTTTAAACAGTTAATAATTTACCACATGGAAGTCAAAATTTAGAAAAGAATGCCAAAAAAAAAATTCTGGGCGGGAAAAAATCGGCCAATATGGAAATATGTTTCGCATGATTTCGCATGTATAATTGATATCATATTGCCTGCCTCCTCAGTGGGTTGGGGAGGGATAGAAATGAGGAAGAGAATTTGGAACTCAACATTTCAAAAGCAAACAACCCTTTAAATAAATAACAAAATGATAAAAAATTCACCACGGCTTACAGTCAAATTTGGGGCATTTCCCTCAGATTGAAAGTCCTACTCAGATATGACTAATTAAATGGTTTTAGAAAAAGCTTACTAGGGCCAAAACAATAATAAAAATACCCTCCTGACTCGTCCTTCCTCCTGTGTGTCCTTGTGCTCAAAAGAAGTTGCAAGATAATTGAATTTACAAATACAATTGGCAGATATATTAGTGACTGAATTTTGCTCTAACTTCGGCTGGATACCATCCCCCCGACAGGGCCTTATAGATACAAACTGAATATTAAATGACTAATGAATTTAAATGAATGAAGAAATAACTTCCAAGTTTATGGAAAATTACAATGTAACATGGGAAAACTTTCCCAGTTCTTTTCATAGACAACTGCCCTTGGTTTCATGGTAATTGTAACATTCCTGGAAGTGAATGTGGAAGTCACCTTTTTCTTCTGACTTGGCTCTGCAGCTGGGGCTTTGAGGTGCACAATGACACCTTCGAGCCTTCAGCTTCTATGGTTGATAAGTAAGACAAGGAATTAACTGCTTTTTTTTTCCTGGAAGAACTAAATTTCAAATGAGAGGCAGAGTGGTGTAGTGGAGAGCCCCAGACAAAGCCGGACCTGTTTTTGAGTGCTAGCTGTGACTCATAGTAGCTGGGTGACCACTGGGAAGTCTTTGAGATAATTTATAGGATGACAACAATAATATAAAAAAAATAAATATTGACTCTTAAATTTATGAAATGTCTATTGGATCTCCTAAAAACTCTGCACTAGATACCATCGAGAAGGCATTGTGGTGCAGGGGAGAGAACGCTGGACTTTGCAGTCAGGTGACTCTCGGGTGCAAATACTGTGTCTAAGCCTCAGTTTATCTGTAAAATAGGGATAATACCCTTAATACCTCTCATACAGAGTTGTATTGGGGATCAAATGAGATAATGTATATAAAGAACTTTTTAAAATGTAAAGCGATTCATAAATATTAATTACATTATTACAAGGATAAAATGAAATATAATCCCTGTCCTCAGGAAACTTCTAGTCTAACAAAAGAATAAGTAATAGCAGCAGTAGCTTGCACACCATTCTTTTTGGATTGTGTGTGTGTGTGTGTGTGTGTGTGTGTGTGTGTGTGTGTGTGTGTGTTAAGAGACTAACTGAATCTCTTGTGCCTCTTGTCTCTTCCCTTTACTCCTTGATATCCAATCAGTCACCAAGGTCCTATTTCAGAATGCTTCTCTTCTCCATCATAGCACTTGGCACATATGGAGACCTTTAATCTGCACACTTCTTGCAGATAACTCTTTATAAACAACTCTTTAAAAAAATTATATCTAAGAAAGATTTCCTACAGCAAAAGACGAGAGAAAATTTAAATGCTTGATAGTCAATAACTTTCATAGCTTTTCTTTATGAAAAAACCTGCGTAATCCTTGGAGGATGAAATCTAAATAGTTATGCATTCAAGGACCTCAACAATTTTGCCATACTCTTATCTACTTTTTCCATCCACTTAACCCAACCTCTCTGACTAATCAATTAATCAGGTATTAAGTACCTACTAGGTTCCACAGCACTATGCTACCATCTGTGGGAGATATCAGAGGAGTATAAGACATAATCTCTCCTTGCAAGAAACTTGCCACAGTATTTCTCAACACAAACCCTTTGTTGCTCCAATCAAGTCTACTTCCTTACTGTCTCTTGAAAGAGGCAAGGAGATCCTCTGTGCCAAACATGTGTTCAGTCTAGTCTCTCCGCCCCGCCCCCCCCCGCCCCCAGAAAAAGGTTAGTTGATGCACTTATTCTTTTGTTTACACTGCTATCACCTCCCAATGACTTCTTCCCCTGCTACATTGAACCATTTCTTATAATGAAGTATACCTGACCAAAACAAATCAGAGCTTTGGCCATGCCTGACAATGTGTCTCACTTTACACTGGTATAGTCCACCAAGACTCTGCCAGGAGTGAGAGGCAACCTTCACCATTGACTCTGACAATTCTCCCAACGTTCTCCTTCCTAGTCACCAGTCACTAGCCACATTCCAAGCTTGATAGTCTTCCTCCTTGAGATCTTTTCTGCCTAGTCTAGCCTACGTTTATCTCTCCTTCTCTGAAATCTTATAATCATATACTTTATAGTACACCAGGGACCGTTGTATAATGATTATAGAGGTTTATATTTATTATAGCTTTACTTATACCATTTTGGGTCATAGTTATAATTTATCTGATACTGAGTTCTTGGTCAGGACCACAACCCCCAATTACAACACTGTTTCTAGGGGAAAAATATAATCCACTTAACCACATGGTTTCTAGGAGTGCATTGTGGCATGAAGCAAAGACTGCCTGTGTATGGAAATCTGGCAGTGCCCCACTCACACCTGTTCTTCAGTGGATGAGGGCTATGGGGAATTGCATGCCAAGAAACCCTCCCAGCTGCTAGAGAGACTAATGCAGAAGTGTTATGGGAATGGAGCCAGGTCTCCTTGCCCCAGCCTCATGGTAGTCTGGTGTCTTACTGTATTTTCCCTTCTCTCTCACTGTAGGAACCCTTTCTTGGATATCATAAAGACCCATGACTGGAATGTTCTCTTTCCTGGTCTCTGCCTTCTTTGAAGACTCTGTTAAAATTCCCCCTTTTATAAGAAGTCTTTCCAGGATCCGCCTTGAAGCCAGTGCCTCTGGTATCATTTCCAGTGTATCTTGTAAATATCTCACTTTTACGAAGCTGTTTTCATATTATCTCTCCGTTAGACTGCCAGTTCCTCAAGGGGAGAGACTATTTTGGTCTGTGTATCCTCAACATGATGCCTGGTACTTAATAAATGGTACACTGATTCATTGACGGTAAGGATCAGACTAACGAGAGGTAAAAGCCTCTATCCAACTTTGGGGCACAAAGACATTTTCCAAATGACTCCTATAACAATCACACCTGGCATGTACGCAGAAGGTCTTTGATCTCAAATTCTGAACCAACATCATCTTATTGAATTGGCCAACACTGCCCTGTAGCTAATGCCAAGTATCACCAGTGCCATTAGATCATGTGGGAAACAGAGAGAGAGAGCTCAGTGAAGGGATTTCAGATAGCATGTTGGGACAGAAAGGATGCTAGATCATGGCTTTAGAGCAGGAAGAAGGGACTGTGGAGGCCACTGTGTCTGAACTCCTCATTTCCCAGGGAAAGAAGCAGACCCAGAAAGAGAAAGTGATTTATCTAACATCACAGCAGTAAGAAGTGGCAAAGGCAGAATTTGAACCCAAGTCTGACTCCAAAGTCAGTGTATCATGACACAGCAAGTGTCATGGCCTGGATCTGCCACTCTAGAAGTGTGACCTTGAGCAAGTCACTTCCTTTCAATAGGCTTCTTTTTGTTTTCTGACTTATAAAACAAGGACTTTGGGCCAAATGATATTTAAGGTCTATTTCAGCTCAATAGAGCTCTCCAGCATAATTTTTATGCTGGACAGAGACTAGACCTATGATTTCACTGATATGGGGAATTTTGGGGAGAGGAAACTCCTTTCCAATCAATGTATACTGGCAACTTCTTCACAATCTCTAATCTTAGAGAGCTGCCTAATCCGCTGAAAAGTTAAGGAATGTGTTTATGATCCCATAACTAGTACAGCATGTGTCAGAAACAGGCCTTTCTGGTTCTGAGGTGAGCTCTCTATCCACTAGGATATCCACTATCCACTCTATCCCTCAGGCAATCGGAGTACAAAGTAAAAAAGGAAACAACCTCTACTTTCAAGGATTTTGACTTCCCACCCAGAGTGTCATCTTTGACCTATGTGACCACTGTGGTTACTGTTGTTGAGTTGTTTCAGTTGTGCCCGACTCTTCATGACCCCCATGTGGGGTTTTCTTGGCAAAGATACTGGAGTGGTTTGCCATTTCTTTCTCCAGCTCATTTTACGGTAAGGAAACTGAGGCAAACAGGTTTAAGCGACTTTCCCAGGGTCACACAGCTAATAAGTGTCTGGATCTGGATTTGAACTCAGGTCTTCCTGACTCCAGGGTTAGCGTTCTATCCACTGTGTCACCTAGCTGCCCATACTGCCACTGTATCTGCTTCTATTTAAAAGAAATGAACATGGACTGGAAGAATATCAGAAATGTTGTCTTTATACAACAACATCATCTGTCTCATAAAAGGAAATGCTAATAACATAACACAGCACACAGGGGAGCCCACTGAGTGGCAGAGGTCTGGCTAAACACCATTAAGATTAGAACTTTGTTTTTCTTATTTTTCTTCTCATCAGCGTGGATTTGAGCTCTATTTCCTTCCATGCAATTTACACCCCACTCCTACCACCTAGGAAGAACTCCTTGGCACTCAGAATGAATCTAAGCCTACTTCCTTTTAAAACAACCGGAGAAATATCGATTATTTGTTTTGGGGGTCAGAGATACATCTGAGTTTGAGTCAGCATTTGGGTGTCCAAACCCCGTGCTTGCTCCATAGTCAGCGTCTGGTTCATCTAGCTCTCCCCATGAGAGCTATCTTGAGCAACCTGTCCAGTTGTATAGCTTTCTCTTCTGCCCCACAGGATTTATCACTTCAATCTACAGTAATTGTCTCCTGGAGAGATAAACATGCTGGACTGCAGACCTTCCTCCCTCTCCCCTACATCCAGTCTCACTTAGCAGACAAAAAGTAGGGTGAGATTGGGTTTTGGCAGCTCCCACTGTGACTACCCAATCAACCCCAGCCTTCTAGAAACAGACCTCTCTATTCTGAGTCCAAACATGGTAGCATGGAAATGGCCCTGAGAGGCAACAGCTTTTAATTCTTGGATGAATTCATTGGAACACCTGGCTAACAGCTGGCAGGAAGCATGAATTTAATCTTGATTGAACAGAAGTAGCTTCAGTTCATGCCTGTTGAAAGCACTTATAGGCTTATATTAATACACACATTAGGCTCCGAAAGCATATGCTCTTGGTGTTCTGAGCTAAAAGTTATTCATATAAATAAGAGTTTAGTTATTCAGATACATAAGAGCTTAGTTAATATAGAGAACCCATGAATCACTACTGAGTATTCTTTGGAAAATCGCAATTCATATTCCTTCTCTGCTCAAAACAAATCAGTGGCTCTTCACTACCCTTCAGACAAAATCCAAACATTTCAGTGTGCCATTCAAACCCTCCATAATCTAGCTTCAGCCTCCCTTTCCAGCCTTATTTCTCCTTAGGGACTGCATACAATCTAAGCAAACTGAGCTACTTACTATTTCCCAAATATGTCCCTGCCTTCCTGTCTTTGTTCATTCTATTCCCTCTGTCTGAAATAGGATCCCAGATCTAGAGCTGCAAGGCCATTTAATCCAGCCTCCTCATAAGGGATTTTTGACCAATGTTACAACAAGGTAGAACGAGTCCAGGTCCTCTGACTTTTCCCCACTGTATCATGCCCCTTCCTGATCATTCCTTTCCATTCTTGCCAGTCAAAATACTATCAAAAGCCCAATTCAAATATCACCTTTTGACTTCTTCCTAATCAGAAGGAAATGTTCTGTGCCTCCTCCAGCAGCTAGGTGGTACAGAGGATAGAGTGCTGGGCTTGGAATAAAAAAGATCTGAGTTCAAATGTGACCTCAGATACTTAGTAGCTGTGTGACCCTGGAAAAGTCACGTAACCCTTTTTTGCCTCAGTTTCCTTCTCTGTAAAATGAACTGGAGAAGGAAATGACAAATTACTTCAGAATCTTTGCAAAGAAAACGTCAAATGAGGCTATGAAGAGTTGGATATAACTGAACAACAACATGCCTCCTCTAAATTCTTTTATATCCTTCTCTGTGCCTTTTCAATGATATTTACTATATTTGACATTGCTTTTCATGTCTCCTTTCCCTCACTATACCATGTCTTATTTATTTTTGTAACCAATAGCATAGAACAGAGTACATATAGTAGGCAATGAAGAAATACTTGTTGAGGACTGAACAAAACAATGTTGTTTTCTTTCCTCATGGGCTTATAGGATTAGATTTAGAGCTGGAGACAAGTTTAGAGGTAAAAGTCTAATTGTCTCATTTTATAGATCAAGAAACTGAGGCCTGGAGAAGTTAACTAATGATTGATTTAATTAATTTTTTTGGTTTTTTTTGGGAGGGGGGAAAGCAGGGCAAGCAGGGTTAAGTGACTTGCCCAAGGTCACACAGCTAGTAAGTGTTAAGTGTCTGAGGTCAGATTTGAACTCAGGTCCCCTGACTCCAGGGCCAGTGCTCTATTTTTGCCTCCTGCTTTAGATGCAGGTTCAAAGGAAATGAAAAGTGTGTAAGAGAGAGACTTTATTAATAAAATTCATCCCCACCACCAATGCCATTCTCTCTCCCTCAAAGTTGTCTTAACTTCCTTTCTGAGACTACCCCCATAGCCTGTGAACCCCTCTAGTTAATGAGCCTGACAGAGACTCTTTTCTGCAACTCAATTTAGTCACAATTAGAAGTTCGTTTGGGAAGGAAAGTCAGATAGAACATTGAATTCATTGCTTACTGCTCAAAGTTTTAAAGAATTCACTAAGTTAATAGGCTTCTTTTCCTCTTTTATTTTTGTTCATTCATTTTAATTATCTTCTGACCCAAATCTCAAAGACATAGCCCTTGACCTTCCTGCTGTTGAATTTCAAGTATTGACTTTTAACTTAAGGAGTGTTAGGATAAAAAAAATGATGAAATGAAGGTAGGGGAGGGCCAGCAGAGAAGCTGGTAAGAGACAAAATTCTATCACGAAAGGAAAGAGAAAAATGGAGTGGAGGCTATCTGGCCTAGAAACATTCTGCCATAGAAGTACAAGCTCTCTAATCCAAAGGGAAGTTGAAAGTGAGCAAGGAAACCGTCACTTCCAAAGGCAGCTGCTTTACTATTTTAGTGCAAAACATAGCAGGAAGGCCTTTCCTTCTCTTGATTAAAGTAATCTTGGGAAGTATCATGGGGCTTGAAGCCAACAGTCAGTTGTTTTTATTTAACCACATGGGACAAAACACCAATACTGCAGATGCTCCCTCTGTACTAGTCATTACTGCTTTTAGGAAAATAAAATAAGATAAAGCAGCCAGAAGGCTTTGGACTCAACCATGTGAACAGGCTTGTGGCATTACCTACTGACATGAAAGCACCATTGATGGAGAAATAGCCCAGTGGGCTACATGCCCGTGGACAAGATCATGCAATTAAGTGAGTGTTGCAGACATCAACTTTGCTTGTACTCCTTTTGGAGAAAGCATTTGGCATGGTTTAGTAAGGAGCTTTGCCAGACAGACCCAAGGATGGAATATATGAGTATCATACCTGATGATGACACATTGGTTTTCTCTGTCAATAATCATATTTCTATACATGTTGTCAGCAAGCGCATAGATATGGGGTGGATTTTCATACTGTGCCTGGAGAGAAGGAAAAGGGAAAGGCATCCATGAGACATCAATCATAAAACAGATTTTAAACATGAGGAGACAGAACCAGAGACACTAGTGACTTGCCCTAGGGCCATGTGGTCAACCAGAACAAAAAATTACATTGGAAATATTCCTTTCTCTTCTCTGCTCTAGAACACACCTTTATACAGGTGAGGTTCTTGCAATTGCATGTTGTTGGTTGCTCAGCTGAAAGACCAGATTTTGACAGCTCCCGGTCTTTGTCAATAGGAGCTATATAGCAGAGTTAAAGGTGGAATTTGACCCAAGGCAATTCTTTTTTGAAAACTGAATGGCAGGAATCCCTAATAGGCAGATGTGATTCAGTCCTGAGACATGACCAAAGTCTTCAGAAATTCTAATGCCACACCCTACCACTTAAAGCCACACCTTGGTGAGAGCTGCCCATTAGTACTGCCCACCTATGGCCTTTGGGCTAAGCTAAACTGAAAAACACTAAGCTGTCCATGAGAGCCTGAACACAAAATTTTGACTTAACTGCCACCTGAACTAGAATACTCTAATACTCTTGAAGAGATGAGTTGAGAACACTTGGGACCCTGGAGGAGATATGGGGTGGGGGTAGTGAGGTGGGAATTAGGTGGAAGGGGTAGGGCTTTCTTTGAAGAAGAGGAGGTGGTAGTCTGAGGGAGCAAACTGGTTTGGCTTGTTTGTTTTATCTGTAGTGGGTAACTAATAACCAGGATTGGTTGTTTTGTGCCTCCCAGTTTGATGGGACCTCTTTGTTAGCCTTCAAAATGGAAAAAAAAAAACAACAACAAACCTCAGTTCTCCATACCCAACCAAATTCTCCTCTTCATACTGACTTGGAAAACAAAACAACACTCCCACTCAATCACAAACATGCTTTGAATCACAAACTCCCAAATCCAGGACAAGGAAAGAGAATCTGGACTGAGTCAGGAGATTTGGGTCACCAGCTTAGGCAAGGGCCACAAACCCTCAGATTCTGTGTCCTCATCAGTAAAAGGTGGATAACAATCTCTGCACATCTCTCAGGATAATAGAGAGATTTAAATAAAATGACCAAGATGAAAGTGTTATGAAAAGGATAAAGTGAACAGTGCTTGCTCTCACTCTCTCTCGCTCTCTCTCTCTCTCTCTCTTGTTTTGGATAGTAGATTTCTTAATTGAAGAAAACTCCCTTTTTATCAATGGAGATGGCTACTCACCAGTAACTTAATCTTAGGAGAATTTGCCTGGGCCACTTAGAGATTATATAACTTGTCCAAGGTCACAAAGTCAAAAAGGCTGAATTTTCAAAGCCAGCCCACTTTAGGTCCAGTCCCTAGGGCCCTGCATGAAATAACTACAGGTTGGGTTTCCACTCTGGGAAGGCTCAGGCTTTCCACTTCAACTGAAGAATTTGTGTGGGCCATCTTTTAGACTGTTTTTCAAGGGATCAGTAGCAGTGAAAGCCCTAGAGTTTCTGCCCTAGGGGAAAAAAAAGAAGGGAAGAAAACAGAAAAAGAGTAGGAAGGGGAGAAAAGGAGGCAAGCAGGTTTAAAGGGGAAAAGGAAAGCAAGTGAACCAAGGAGTAAAATCCATTTTTTCGCCCTGAGGATATGTCATCACCCACATTTCAATGTCCTATCTTATTTTTTCATTTTGCATCTTACTCTACCTACTATTTTAACTTCTTTTACGTGGAATGCAATTTAAATGGGGTGCACACTTGCATCTAGAAAAAAAAATTCATCCTCTGTGTGAAACAGGAACACAGCCCAATCCTACTCTGAAATGGCAAGGGGTTTTTATGTGTGTGTGATTTAATTTGGAGTTGTTTAATAATAGTAAATTATATGATTTAAGACTTTTTTTTTTACTGAGGAAAAGTAAGTAACTTCTGCGATAGAAAAAACATTTGAGTCAAATTTCACTGAGCTTCTTCATTTTCAGGAGGCAAGGCAGAACAGAAGGAACTCAAAATTTGTAGTCAGAAGGCCTGAAGTCTGATTCTACCTCTGCTATTACCTGGGTGACTTTAGTAGGCAAGTCACAAACTCCTAATCTGAAAAATGAGAAGACTGTACTTGATGATGACTGACCATTCTTTCTGTCTTCAATCTATTAATACCACATAAACTAAAGTCAGACTGGACAGTCCTCCGTTTTTTGTTTCTAATACTACTAGTACAGAAACATACATTTAAGATCAAACACTGTCATCTAACTGAACTGTCCAAGGTAAAGCGATACATAGGAATAAGTTCATGTAAATACATGTATCATATTTATACAAATCAATATAATACATACTGTTAATGTCAAGGAAAAGAACTACAAAGCACAGAACATTATGGTCATTTATGAAACATTACTTACAGCTCCTTGGTACATTTCAATTTCCTTTTCCCCAAAGTATGGCATCTGTTTGAAAGGGTTGACAGAAATTAATACAGAACCAATATATGTCTGTATGTACATTTAGTTAAGGTCCATAATTATGAAATCTTTAAAGTGAATCCTCTCCCACCACCAAGAACATTTTTGATCTGTTTTATTAATTCTTCCTATTATTTATTGAACATAGATTTTTTTTCCCTTGGAAAATCCATATGAAAAATTGGGCAGGGGTGGCTAAGTGGTGCAGTGAATAGGACATTGGCCCTGGGGTCAGGAGGACCTGAGTTCAAATCTAGCCTCGGACACTTGACACTTTTAGCCATGTGACCTTTGGCAAGTCACTTAAACCCAATTGCTCTGCCCTCCCCCAAGCAAAAAAAAAATTTGGGCTGCTGAACCTCAGTATCACAGAATTACAGATTTAGATTTGGAAGGGACTCTCGGGGTCATCAAATCCAATACTATCATTTTAAAGATGAGTGAACTGAAGTTTGAAGTTAAATGAACAGATAAGAATCAGTCAGCATTTGAATTTAAGACTTTCTAACTCAAAGCCTAGTACTCTATCCACTGTGCCACTAAGGACTCTGGGTATCAGAAGTCCTATTCCTGGTTCTGCCTGCCACCCACTAGTATTAGATTTATAAGTAACTTAACCTCGATTTTAACTATTACCAGCCCTCTTTGACTCCATAAAATTAGAGTGAAGTTAGATGATGGGAAAATGCTTTGTAAACTGTAAAATTTTGTACTATCTCAGATAAAAATAACTTGTGACAAAAGAAAGTAAATTATTTCATGATTAATAGTACTTTAAGGCCATTGGCAACATCCCTAAAGTCAATTCATACCTAAGATGGCAATCCATATTTATTGGGAAGCTTCCATCAAGTCTCCTAGGTCAGCCAAATGTCTCATCCGCCTCTCTTCTCCTTATTAGCTAAATACTTGATGACCTAGCAATAACTAGTACACACACACACACACACACACACACACACACACACACACACACGCACACACACGTATATGTATATACTACAGATATCTACAGCCACCACAAGCTCTGGCACACTCACCCCAGGATCATCGCCCAAGACTGAGACCCAGATCCAAGCAGGTCAAAGCAAGAGTGATTACCCTCTGAATGGTCACTTGGTCCCCCTATGATCTGCAGGCCAGGAGCTCAGGAGGCAGCCACATGGCAGCTGCTGCAGCCGCTGCACCTCCACTACCTCTCACTCCCAAGAGCAGGGGCTGGCCTACACTCTTCTCTCACCCAGTTCCAAGAGAGTTCCCTACTGACCTTTAACTTTCTGTTTGGCATTTATGGGTTGAGAAGTCTGGAAACCACCACAGATGCTGGTGATTCACTCTCCTGAAGTCTGCTCTGGCCAGTCTGAGCCTCTGGTCAGGGCTGCTCCAGGTCTGGGCCTGTGCAGCTCACACAGGACTGCACTTGGCTCCCAGTCTGATGTGATAGACCCTTCCTGTCAGCCTGCCAGACACAGCCTTCAGCAGGAGATTTGTCTCTCTCTGTCACTTTTTGGGTTCTGTAGCTCGAAAATTTGTTTAGAATCATATTAGAGGTGGTTGGAGTGGGAGCTCAGACAAGTTCCTGCTTTTACTCTGCCATCTTGGCTCGGCCTTCTCCCTGTCCCCACCCCCTACCCCGGTTGTTGTTGTTTCAGTTGTATCTGACTCTTGGTGACCCCGTTTAGGATTTTCTTGGCAAAGACACTGGAGTGGTTTGCCATTGCCTTTTCCAGCTCATTTTACAGATGAGAAAACTGAGGCAAAAGGGTTAAGTGACTTGCCCAGGGTCACACAGTAAATGTCTGAGGCTAGATTTGAACTG
>CM053582.1:451585544-451630341 GCA_028627135.1 Pseudochirops cupreus
CCAGTGATCCACTCTCCAGAGTGCTCCAGCTGCGGCTTGTCCTGAACACCCTGGGGCTAAGCCTCAGTTTCAGGCTGGGCTGGGCTGGCTCGGCTCCCAGCACTCTGCCATGAGCCCTTCCTGTCCCTGTCCTGCCTGCTGGGCTGCCCCCAGCGGGAGATGTGTTTTTCTGTAATTTTGTGTGTTCTGGAGCTCTAAAATTTGTTTAGAGTCATATTTTATAGGTATTTGAGGGGGTTACGGTGGGAGCTACAGAGTTCTCCTGCTTCTACGCCACCATCTTGACTCTGCCCCCCCCCCCAAGCTTCCCTGCACCTTGTCAAGATGTAGCAAGTGCTATTGTATATTTCTATCATGCCCGCCAAAGGTTTCATGAATGTATGCTTGTGTCACCAATGATGAGCTCTTTACATGCAAGAATCTTTCTCTTCCATCCTATGCAAGCCAAGTATGGGGCTAAAAGCATAGTAGGTACTTAATAAACATTTGACTGATAATGCATACCTAACATCATCAATTCCTGTCATCCTTTGTATTTTATAGTGTCATTGAATGGCGGAGCTAGAAGACCTTTGAGATTATTGAGCTCAACCTTATTGTACGTATAGGAGAAACCTGAATCAGAGATGTGCCTGTAAGTATTTAACAATAGGCTTTCCAAAAAAAAAAAAGTTAATGTTTTGAAACTGACAAATCAAACCTTGATTGTTTTGTAGTCCAGACTTAAGAAAGTGATGAAGAAAGCATTACTAATGCAGCTTAATCTTAAAAGTGTGCTGCGTAGGAGCTGACTCCAGCACTCCGCTGCCTGAGACCCAGTGATCACATAGCTAATAGGTAGGAGTGCCAGGGTTATAACCCACATTTCCTGATTTCTAATCCACTGATTTTGCTATTAAGCCAGACTGCCTCTAGACTTTTTCTTCCTAATAAAAGTTTTTCTTAGAGAGGAAATTATGAAGCTTCAACCTGGGTTATTTAAAATGTTCTGATATAATCTATATAAAGGTCTTGTCATTAATGTATATTAAATTCAATTATTTCAGAAATTCTTCCTGAAATTTTCACATTCTTGTCTACTGATGTTTTTATTTTTATGGGGGGGGGGGGGAAGAGAAACAAAGGCAGCATCTACTTTGTGAAATGTCTGCTTAGAAAGCAAATCTCTACATCAGTAGAATTACCACCTAAACATACCAGCTAAACAGAAAATTAGCAGTTGAAAAATATTCAGGAGTCAGTATGTCTGCATTTTGTAAGGATCTGGTACTAGTAAGAAAAGAAGAAAACTTTGTTGTTACTGAACTCACTTCCAGAAATGTTATGCTTTCTAATCTGTATCACTTGTCCCTTTGACATTTCCAGATAATGAAGAACATAATCTGTCTCCCCTTAAGTATGGAACTGCTCACCTCCTGGGAAAGAGCATCCTTGTATCAGATCTCTGTTCAAGGAAGAACATCCTGTAAAAATAAACAGCCCTAAAACAAGTGAAAACTTTGCTTACCCTAAAAACAATTTCAATTCAAAAAGGCTCAGAAAAAAATCACTTTAAAAAATGATGTGCCATTTAATTCAATACAGACAATTCTTCTGTTGCTTGTAGCTGTCGGAGCACAGTTACGCTATTTTCCCCCAAAGTCTGGAGTGGTAACTTATTCCCAAATTTGGGGGTTTAGAGATGGAGGACAGCTTAGGGATCACATAGTGCAGGAGGGATCCCAACCTTTTTTTGGTTCCTGTTAAATGCTCCCATCCTTTCATTTTCAGGAAACTTTCCCCATAACTTCATTAGATTGTAAGCTTCTTGGGGGCAGGGGCTCTTTTGTCTCTTTTTTTATCCATAGAGCTTAGCACAATGCCTGGCACACACTAGGAACTTAATAAATGTTTATTGATTATTCAATATGAAAGAAAATAAATCCTAGATTTTGCCGTGCATATGCACATTAAAATAAGAGACTAATTTTTCATAAACACTTTATTTTATACACAACTTATTTTTAGCTTCTAAGTTGGTAAATGTTTATTATAACACAGTCAAATAAATGAGTAAGACCCTTGATTTTGTTTCTTATAATCAATAGTTACATAGTTGGTTTTGTTTTGTTTTGAAAGAGACACCTGCATATCTTGGTCAGCCTCTGGTTGTTCTTTGCTTCGTATTTGATTATAATTAGGACTGTGTGAATTCCAAATTCATAGAGATAAGTTAATATAAATGGAATAAAAACATTTTGAACACTTTTAATAGGTGAGGATTTGCTTCTGCAAGGGACACCTAAAATTATATAACTTTGTAAAATTGATTGATCAACTGTCCTTCTTCCACCTACATTTTCCCCACTAACACCATTATTTTTTAATTTACAAAATAAAATAGGATTTTGTTGTTCAGTCCTGTCCTGATTCTTTGTTTCTTGGTAAAGATACTGGAGTGGTTTGCCATTTCCTTCTTCAGTGGATTAAGGTAAGCAGAGGTTAAGTGACTTGCCTAGGGTCACACAGCTAATAAGTATTTGGGGCCAGAATTTGAACTCAGATTTTTCTGACTCCAGAGTCAATTCTCTATCTATTGAGCTGCCTAGCTGCCTTCTGTTGCACAGGACAGATGATGTAGTTATTTACAAAATATTCCCTTAGCAATTCCTTTAGGGATATGCATACCATAGGTTGGAAACTCCCTATCTACAAACGTAATCTCCTCTTCCCATACCCCATCTTATAGATAAGAAAATTCAGGTTTAGTAATGTGAAGTAATTTGCCCAAAGAGACAGCTATTTAATAGCAGATCTGGGACCAAAACTTAAATCTTCTAACTCCAAATCCAGGGCTTTCCCCCACCTAGTTCACCTAATTTGTGAACTGAGAGAAAAAAGAAAAATTGAGTAATGTTTAAGAAAGGAAATTCAAATGCTAATCACACCAGGTTTAAGTCAAGAGAACAACAACCAAAACCTGGACCTCAGGATAAAAGGGGTAAGCATTATTCATAGCTCCTAACTTTCCAAATCAACTTTTCCAGAGCAAACTCAAATTCCAGCACCATTTTCACAGCTGCCTACAAGACATTTCCGTTTGAATATTCTGATTTCACCTAAAATATAACACATCTAAAACAGAACTTAGAGTCTCCTCCTTTCCTGCTTCCCCATTTTTGTTTCTGTTCACCTGCCCTTCCCCCCCACGTCCCAATGCACACTTTGCTTTCCTTACATTTCCCTAGATGTCCTAAATCTCTTCTTTTCCCCCATCACACTTGAACTTATACTTACCTGCACACGTGTCTTAGGAGGTAAAAATATTTCCTGAATTTTGTTGACACCTTGTATGTGTTGACTTCATTTGACACTGGCAAATCATTATGGGAAATACAAAGAAGAAGAAAACATGTCTTTGCTCTCTAAGAGTTTACAATCTGGCATACTATGGTAGTTGCCACAAAAGTTGAGTGTCTGTCTCACTTGAAGGGAATCAAGATCTAATCTAGGTTCCAAAGGATGGGTAGGGTTTCTACTGGGTTGACATTGAGGAAACCTTAAGAAAGTCAATTTGCCCTCTCAAGATTTAGGTTTCTTGGGGTGGCTAGGTGGTGCAGTGAATAGAGTCCTGGCCCTGGAGTCAGGAGGACCTGAGTTCAAATCCAGCCTCAGACACTTAACACAAAAAACTGGGCAAGTAACTTAACCCCAACTGCCCTACCTTCCTCCCTCAAAAAAAAAAGACTTAGGTTTCTTCATCTGTGAAATCATACATAGACTTCTGTAGTCTAACTTCTTATGGAAGATGGTACATGGAGAATATTGTAGGGAACAATGTGACCCAAGGTACCTAGGTTAGAAAGTCCAAATTATATTTAGCGGTAAGGGAACAGGGCAGGTTAGCAAGAGCTGAGGGTTCATGAAGAGCTAGAAGAGCTATAGTAAATGAGGGTAGAAGTGGAGTTTGGCGGCCAATTGAAGAGGACCTTGAATGGTGGGTTTAAAAAGTTGGCATGTGTACCTTACTATGTAGGCGATGGGGAGCAACTAAGTTTCTGAGCAAGGGAGCAACATGATTGAAGTAGTAAATTTTGGAAAAAAGATAGAAGATGGCTTGGAGAGAAGATTGTAATTTCCATACAAAGTACAATGAAGTAGCTCTACTCCAACAGGACTTTTATTGATACATTGTCTTATTCTCTTAACATAACCTTCATATCCAAAAAATATTTCTCCTCACCCAGAGTCATCCCTTATAACAAAAAGAGGGAGAATTTTGATCATTAAGATTATGAGGTTCAGTTTCATTCTTTTAAAAAAAATTTTTTTTCCATTTACACTGTTGTAGTCATTGTGTGTATGTATATATGTACATAAATATATAGTTTTCCTGGTTCTGTTTTCACTTTGTATCAGCTCATAAGTCTTCACATGCTTTTCTGAATATTCATTATTCTTTAAAATACAGTAATATCCCATTATATTTATATACCATAACTTATTTAGCCATTCCCTAATCAATGGGCGTCTACTTTATTTTTAGTTCTTTGCAACCACAAAAAAAAAAGCCAGCAGGATATTTTTAATGGGGCTAATAGTGATGCCAAGTCCAGGATATACCCAGGACTGACTCTGTTATTTGGCCTGCCCTTCCTACTTGACTTGAAATTCTTACCTTTGGAATCAAGAATTCAACAAAGGCAAGAGGATACATGTCCCCAGAGGCAGGCCCCAGAAAGAATTTATAAAACTCTGTTTAATCTTAAAGAACAGGAATGGGAGTGTGCTCAGATATCCTTAACAAATTTGTGAAAAAGTCTGGAATGCCTGGGCATTTAGAATCACAATAAATTGAGTGAATGACAGCCCCCAGCTCAGGGGACCATCTGCACAGTCTCCAGCCAGCACTGCTTTTCTATAAACTATGATTGGTCAAGGTCCCCTCTCTGGCTTCTCTTTGAGGACCAGGATTATAAAATGGTCTCACCACCTAGGACTAATCTTGTAATAGCTAACAATTACAGAGGCTTAAGATTTGAAAAAAGTCACATAGATTATCTCATTTAAGCCTTAGGATAACCCTGTGGGACTTGTACTGCAGATATTATTACAGGACTTTACCAGAGAAAACTGAAGCTCGGACAAGTAAATGACTTTCCTGGTGTCTGTGATGGGGGCAATATTTGGAAGCAGGTCTTCCTTATTCCCAAACCAACATTCTAGCTGACATCACAATCAGCTGACATTATGCTGCCTCCCACATTTAGTCAGTCTCCAGATCTTGTGGGACTGATTTTTATTAACTTTTCCAGAAGAAGAGTTGAAGGAGGCTGGGGTGGATAGCAAGAGGATGCCTGGTGTGAACAGCTGGGTGAGATACGAAGCATGGGCTGGCTGGTCTGGTCTGAGAGGGGAAGGAGGGAATAAGTATTTATAATTATTTATGTGCCAGACATTATGCTAGGTACTTAAAAAATTTTTTTTTAATTCACTCATTTGATTCTTATAAGAAACCTGGAAAGCAAGTGCTACTATTAGTCTCATTTCACAGTTGAGGGAACTGAGGTAGGCAGAGGTTAAGTGACTTGCCTAAGGTCACTTAGAACAAGTATCTAAGGCTGGATTGGAACTCAGACTTTCCTAACTCCAAGCTCAGTGTTTAAGTAGATGATAGAACAAAGAGTGAGAAGCCAAGAACAGAGGGCGAGAGAGTCCTGACAGGTCACAGTGGTAGAATAGAAATACGCAGAAATCAGAGGCAGAGTCTAAAATAGCCCAGACTAAAGACAAACAGGCCAGGATCTGACATCATACAAGTCGGTAAAGGGGGAAGTCACGTGACCCAGCGGATAGAGTGCTGGGACTGGATATACAAATAAGATGAAGTGGAGGTAATCAATAGAGGACAAGCACTAGCATTGTCACTAAAGGATTCCTGGGAACTTGATGGAAACTAGGAAGTAAGATGAGGAGGGAGAGAATGCCAGACATGAGCAACATGTCTGGAGGTGGAGAGTCTTGTTTAAGGAACAGCGAGGAAGTCAATGTCACTGGATCATAGTGCGTGTGTGTGTGTGTGTGTGTGTGTGTGTGCGCGCGCGCGCGCAGGAATAAGGTAAAAGAAGACTGGAAAGGGAAGAAGGGGCCAGGCTGTAAAGGAGTTTGATAGAGCCAACTTACATTCGATTCGATCTTCAAAGTGATGATTTTATTGAAGGATAGGGCATGTGACATTGCAACGTCAATTGGAAGAAAACACTTTGTAAACTGTTTTTTATACACATACACACACACACATATATATGATATTTCAGGAGCACTCTTTACTTCCTGTGTAAATCCTAGCCATCCTTCAAGGCCCATTTCGATTCTCATTTCCTTAAGGAAACCAACCTCAACTTCCCAAAGTGATTTCTCTTTCCTCTGAGCTAACATGATACTTACAGTGTGTGCCACAACATTTTAACAATTATACAACACTTTGTACTGTCCTCTGTCTCATGCATGTATCTCAATTTCCTCTCGAGATTATAAATTCTTTGATGCCAGAGCCCCTGTAATAAGACTGTAACTCCAAAAAACTCATGATGGGAAATGCCATCCATATCCAGAGAAAGAAATATGGAGTCTGAATGCAGATCGAAGAATATTATTTGCTCTCTTTTTTTGTGTTTCTTTCTCGTGGTTCCTCCCTGTTCTAATTCTTCTACATAATATGACTAATGTGAAAATATGTTTAATAAGAATGTAATGGGGACAGCTAGGTGGCGCAGTGAAATAGAGCACCAGCCCTGGAGTCAGGAGGACCTGAGTTAAAATTCGGTCTCAGACCCGTAACACCAGCCATGTGACCTTGGGCAAATCACTTAACCCCAATTGCCTTGCCCTCTCAAAAAAAAAAAAAAGACCGTATATGTACAGCCTATATCAGATTGATGCTGTCTTGGGGAGGGGAGAGGAGGGAGAGGTGGATAAAATTTAAAACTTATGGAAGTGAACGTTTAAAACTAAAAATAAATAAATTTGTAAAAATTTTTTAAAAACAGGAATGTAAATTCAATCTTCAAAGGGACCTTAGAGAGAAGGTTAGGTTCACATATTTTTATATCCATTTCTGAATTCCAAGGTATCTAGGACAGTGTGAGGGGCAGCTAGATGGTACAGTAGATAGAGTTCTGTCCCTGGAGTCAGGAAGAATTTTCTTCATGAGTTCAAATCTAGACTCAGACCTAGTCAGGTGACCTTGGGCAAACCATTCTAGTATCTTTGCCAAAAAAACTCCAAATGGGGTCACAAAGAGTTGTACATGACTGAAATGACTAAACAACAAAAAGCAGAGTATGATCACATAGTAGATACCCAGTGACTACTGGATTGATTAAAAGGCTATCTTGGTCATACTTAAGTGGCTTGGGTTCTAGTCCAAGCTCTAACAACTAACTAGCTGTGTGACCTTGGGAAAATCACTCCATTTCCATAGCACAAGGGTGGCAAAGGTGATTGATTGCAAACGTGTCTCTTACAACTCTAAACTCCATGATTTGTCTCTGATCTCTCATTTCCCCCTCCCCTTCCCTATCCCTCCCCCCAATCTATTGCTTTGCTATACCTGGGCAGAAATGCAAGTCCATTAAATGAGCCTGTGGGAATAATAGCTGGGCAGGAAGAGCAGAATAAGTTTAAGGAAACACAGAAAATTGAAGCTTATCTTCAAAAATATGTTTTAGAGATAGACGATCTCCCTATTCACTGTTTGACTTGAACCTCAGTTTACTGATCCATTAACCGAGTGAAAACACTCTGCAAGCCTCAAAGTGCCACATATACATATATATGTATGTATATATATGCCTGCTCTTGTTATTAATTATTAAAATGAGGAGGTTAGACCAGATAATTTCTGAGCTACTTTCTAGGCCTAGTAGACCCTATAACCAACCATATGTACATGCTGTTTTCCTAGGTAGAGTGTAAGCTCCCTGAGGGCAGGGACTGTTTCACTTTTGCCTCTGTATCCCCAGTGCCTAACTGAGGGTAACTGACAATCCTTAAGCCCATTGATGAGTTAGGGAGATGTCTACCCCAAGCATGTGAAGACTTCTTCCGGTGGAATGGGCAGCAGATGAGAACAATTTGTTCCAGTGGCCATGAAGGCAGCTGAAGCAAGGGCATTGGAGGCTTAGAGCTTGGTCAGGCAGTGGAGATGCCAAGGTCATCCACTGCATCCCTGGGCATTGCCAGTCATCCTGACTTTTGTCCTGCCACCAGACTTTGCTGATTCAGGCAGAGAGAATGAAGCTAGCAACTCTGTGCAACTCTCCCTTACTTAAATCCAATTCACGAACAAGTCAAGACATCACCTGTGATGTCACTGGTCCTCTTTGAAAATGAAGAATGAACAACAACTGAAAAGAGATAAAGGGACAAAAATGCAGTTGGGTATCTTTTCCTAATTGAAAAATGAACAACAGCCTAATAATGTCTGGCACACTGGCATTTAATAAATGCTTGATTGATGGATCAACATCTTTAGATAAGATATAAGGATTACTTCCAAAGGATTCAATACCAAACCTAGAAATGACTGTAGAAATACTTATTTTTTTTAAACTTTTTTTTTTGGAAGGGAGAAGGCAAGGCAATTGGGATTAAGTGACTTGCACAGGGTTACACAGCAAGTGGTGTCAAGTGTCTGAGGCTGAATTTGGACTCAAGTCCGTCTGACTCCAGGGCCAGTACTCTATTCACTGTGCCATCTAGCTGCCCCAAGAAAATGTTTTTTTTTTTAATAGAAGCAATCGTGGTTAAATGACTTTCCCAGGGTCACACAGCTAGTAAGTGTCTGAGGTTGGATTTGAACTCAGGTCCTCCTGACTCTGGGGCCAATACTCTATCTACTGTGCCACCTAGCTGCCCAATGACTGCAGAAATAGATTGGGCTTCCAGCTGGTGTGAGTTGCTCATTTCTTCCCAGAGCTCTTAACTTCATTAAGAATGTGTGAGAGTCACCTTGATATATGCAACCATCCCATCTCAGGTTCTGTGATCTTGTCGGCCTGTGTAAGCTGAGCAGATCCGGGCTTAGCTCCCAGAGGAAGACCTCAGGGCTGATGAAGGAAGTGCCTGCTAGGCTAGGCAAACGCCATTCCTTTAAACACCTATGCCCTAGACAGGAGGACTGCTCTAGACTTTGTGAATCTGGATTGATTGATGGATCAACATCTTCTCTTTCCCACATGCTTCTCTTTCAAATGTTCCCAAATTATATAAGTGCAGTGGATTTCTTTATAAGTCAAATTAACTAGGGAAAGGGGCAGAGGACCTGCCAGTCTAAATTAGTGGGACTTTTTAAGTCATAAGCTAGTTTTTATAAATGTGCTTGATTATGTAAAGGAGTATGTAGGCTCTTGGTGTCAGATGACATGAGCTCTGCTTCTGATTTTTCTACCAATAAGAATAGCTCACACATCATGCTTTGTAGCTTGCTTAGTGCCTTCTTTATAGCACCTTGGAACCATAATGTATTTTGTTTCACATCCCATCCAGCCATCCACCTCACCCATCTTCTTGCCATCTGCCCAGCTGCTGAACACTGTTGTCTCCAGGACTCCAGAGATGACACCTATGTGAAGGGTTGGGGAGGGAGGATATTTAAATCACTCATCCTTAGAGCTGTGCTAATTGATGGGACGATGAGGCAAATTCACATGGACCACCATTCATACATATCCCATCCAACTGACTAGCCTAGCCATTCTAGGAGTATTCATTCCCCCTTCTCCTCATACCCTTCCACCTTTTTTTCTGGGAACTTAAAATCCAGGTGGCAGATAGGTGGCACTCTGGACAAAGTATAAGACCTAGAGTCAGGAAGACTCATCTTTGTGAATTAAAATCCAGCCTCAGGCACTTACTAGTTGTGTGACCCTGGGCAAGTGATTTAACCCTGTTTGCCTCAGTTTCCTCATCTGTAAAATGAGCTGGAAAAGAAAATGGCAAACGACTCTAGTATCTTTGACAAGAAAACCCCAAATGGGATCATGACAACTGAACAACCACAAAAATAAATTCAGTATCATCACTGTTTGGAAATGTGTCAATGAAATCCTCAATAGCTCTCCTAACCATCTCTGCATCTTGCCAGATCAGAAAATCTTTCCCTTGCTACTACCCCGCTATGGATTGTCTCCTCCAATTAGAATGATTATATAAAAAAGTTATTAAGGACTTACAATGTGCCAAACTCTGTGCTAAATGGTGAACATTCAATCACAAAGATTTGAATGCAAAAGCCATGATAGCCCCAGACCTCAGGGAGCTTACATCCAACAACCGGAGTGATGGCTGGGGAGGAGGTTAGAGCAACATACCCCATCCAGGAAGTATGACAGAACCGATCTGATCCAGGGTTCACAAGTTCTAGAATTAAAGGGAGGGTAGACAAGGAAGAGAGTAGGCTCCCAGGGAGAAAGTTGCTACAGGACATAATCTTCCACGTGGAAGGAGGCTTTGGAGGCCAGAGAGGAAGTGAAGCAAAGCCTCGGCTGGGGCTTTCCTGGAACAGGTCCTAGGAGAAGCTGGGCCCCAGAGGGGAAGTTTCTCCAATGCATGTTCTCTGGTGGGACGTATCAAGGCAGTTGGTAAAGAAGTTACCTTCTGTTAGACAGGGCAGGGACCACCTTGATTTTTGTATTTGTATACCTAGCACTTGGCACAGAGTGTTTAATTAATAATTCTCATTCATTCATTTTGCAACAGTAGAATTCTTATACTAGAGTTGTAGATGAGGAATTTGAGACTTAGAGAGAGCTGACTTACCCAGAGTCCTGATAGCTAGTAAAGTATCAATATGTAGAGAAAGGAAGGGAATTAGTATTCACCAAGCACCCACTAAATGCCAGATGCTGTGCTAAGAGCTTTACAAATATTATCTCACTTGAACCCTGTGAGGTAGGTGCTATAATAATCCCCATTTTCAGTTGAAGAAACTGAGGCAGACAGAGGTTAAGTGATTTGCCTAAGGTAACATAGATAATAAGTACCTGAGATTTAACCTCAAGTCTTCTTGGCTTTAGGCGTAGCACTCTATCCTCTGTGCTACCTAGTTGTATTAAATATTAATTGCTAATACAAGCTTGGGTAAGTTCAGTATTTATGTTTGACACGTGAACCCATAACTCCCACACAACATGATTAAAGCTAGTCTTCTTAAGGAATCACTGGAATGGCCCAAGAAGGAATCAAGCTAGCACCAAGTCAACTCACCTGTTTCCTGTAAAACCCAGAGAATCTTGCACATCGTTACAATGTATTTTTTGAACCTTCTTCCTTCTGGGTCCCACACGGCTTCCTTCTCTATACTAGGCAGGGTTTCAACCCAGAGCTTCTCAAAGTTAAGTCTGGGGCTCTTTCCACTGTAGCAAGGAAGGTATTGTTTGTTCAAGTGGACTCCTAAGCTCTCACTGATGTGGAGATGTTCACACACCTGCATCTCAGCCTGTAGGATTTTTATCCACATCCTTCCTTCAATTCCCCACGAAGAATCTAGAGCATCCATAGATAATCTCCCCAATGCACGAGGGAAGGCTTCCTCTGATTCTTTTCATATTTTGTAGACATCAATGCGGCAACCAAGCTTTCTGTTCATTTCTACTTGTCATCCCTGCTCCAGCAGAAGCCTGCCTCCTTCGCTAATCAGACACGTCCTCCATGAGATGCTATTTTTTATACCAGCTCTATGTTCATCAGTGTTGATAACACTGTTGTTGTTCAGTCACTCATTTGTGTCCAACTCTTTGTGACCATGTGAACTGTACTATCTGAGCGGTTTTCTCGGCAAAGATAACTGCTGTGGTTTGTCAGTGTGTTCTCAGACGGAGTAAGGCAGATAGAGGTTAAGTGACTTGCTCTTTCCACTGAGCCGCCTCGCTGTCTCCTGGGTAAGGGGGTAAGCCTACTTACCCTCCCTGCATTTTTCCATTCCCTTTGAGTCACCTGTGATTTTGATTCTTGCCAAGGTGGTTGTGTGCCCAGTTACATAGCCATGTAGCACCACCAGACAAGTAATAGTGTTAAAATTATGAACTCCTGTGGCAGGGAGTAGGTTAGGATTCATTAAAAATGCTGGCTTATTTCCAAATGCAAACTACTCTGCCCTCTTCCTCCTAGCCCATTCTGGTCTCTGATCCTTGTCCCTCAGCAATATCTATCTTTCCAAGCTATATTTACTGTCTGCCATCTACAGACTCATCATAATCTGAGCAGTTACAAATAGTTAGCTTTTCCTGTGTGGATTTCTAGGCCAATTATTTTTGAATGAACAAGAATCTCATTGACAAGGTGTCCCACAAATGCTCAGTTTCCTCATCTGGAAAATGAGACTGGATAAGATAATTCCTAAGATCTTCACATCAAAAAACATTATCATTTATTTAAATTGGAACTGGGCTAAGAGTATATATTGTTTAGCAGAGGAACTTATGGAGATATGTTTTAATGAATAAAAATTCATAGTCAATGAGCCAATTACTTCTACACGAAATGATTTCCCAAGTTCTTAAGGGTTCTTGTATGTCATTTGTTTTCTTATGTAGTTTAAATATTTTCTAAAAATTTCATCTATAATAATTTTTTTTTCAGCCAGTCCTTTCCTTGGAGAGGATGAATGACAAAAAACAACACAAACTTCAGCCGTTATCTAAATCAGGGATTTTTCATCTTTTTTTTTTTTGCATGATGGATTCCTTTGGCAGTCTGTGGACCCCTTCTCAGAATAATGTTTTTTAAATGCATAAAATACACAGGACTACAAATGGAACCCAGCATACTGAAATACAGTTATCAAAATATTTTTTAAAAAGTCCATGGAACCCAGATTAAGAATGCTGGTCTAAATGCTCATCAATTCTGAATCAGTAAAATCCTGACAATGTGGGAAATATAATATGGCTGAGAGGCCCAAGTCATGGTTTGTTCATTGCTTTTGTTTCAAAATTATATATTTAAAGGCCTCTAGAGTCACTACTATAACTATAGGATAGAATGATATATTTCAGATCCAAATTTAACTAATAATTATTAAAGCCTATACTGAGTGCAGAGCATCAGAGCAGAGATACAATGATGATGGCAGAGATACGAGGTTTGATCAGTCCTTTGCACTGACCTTGTAGAGCTGTGTGTGTACTGCACTTGTGCTCTAGACTCTTGAACCAAATTAGAACTGTGGGTCTTCCCCGACTTACAAGGATAATTTTTTTTTAAAGCCAAAGGAATAAAAAATGCTCCTGTGTTTATGTCTAGGGAGGGGGTGGGTGGAGAGGGAATTGTTACAAATTCTAAAAGTAGGAAGCAGGGAGAGTATTTTGGGCTTGGGACTCTCTGTTCCATAGTAAATTATGCCACTGGCTTAATTGTTCTTGTGTATTAGAAACCTAGGAGAAGCCATAATAGGTGGGTTACACCCAGACCAACCGGAGCAGCTCAACTTGCTGTGCCCCAGGACTCAGACAGAGCAGCCTCCTGCCAGCTCAACTATAGCCAAAACACACACACACACAGACACACACACACACAGACACACACACACACACACACACACACACACGCCCCCAAAAAAACCATGAGTGGTTACATCTGAGTACTTGATTGAAAGCTGATTATTGTTGTACTAGAACAAGCATAAGGCTAAGTTGGGGGGAGGCCTGAGTTATATCTAGGGCTGGTTTTGCCACTAACTAAATGACCTTAGAAAAAGTTCTTTGTGCTTTTTTGTGCTTCAATATCCACATCTGTAAAATAAAGATAAAAATAAAATCTGGCCTGCTTTGTCTCAATGGGGCATATAAACGATAGAGTGGATTAACAGATGGCACTCTGAAAAGTTAAAATTCCTATATAAATTTTGCTGAATGTCATCAGAAGACTTATGTTTGAATTTTGGCTCCTCTACCTGTATGACCTTGGGAAAATGACCTTTCTGGCCTTGAGTTCCTTCACCTGTAAAATAAGAGGTTTGGAATGTATGACCTCTAGTTTGTCTCTCTCAACTCTAAATTTTATGGCAAGGAACTATGCCTCTATCCAGGCAAGAAAGAAATAAAATTGGTTCTTCAAAACCCTTCCTCCTGCTCCCCAAATCATTTGTACAACTTGTTTTCTTCGCAAGACTTTTCTTTAGAGAGGATGAAAAGTAAAACTCATGACCACTCTCTGTCTGAGTGATCTCAAAATCTGAAGGAATGAAATCTCAATTAAAAAGGTTTTATATGTAGGAGATAGGCATTGCTTGGTATTACTGTAGAAGTCTTTATAAACCCAATCCCAGACCAAACTTCTGGTCTTGAAAGGCTTATCTTTAAGAAAAAAATCCCACTAGGGGCAGCTAGATGGCACAGTGAATAAAGCACCGGCCCTGGAGTCAGGAGGACCTGAGTTCAAATCCAGCCTCAGACACTTAACATTTACTAGCCATGTGACCTTGGGCAAGTCACTTAACCCCAATTGCCCTCCAAAAAGCAAAACACAAACAAAAAAAGAAAAGATCACGCTACATGTTTATCTCATGAATGTTTTCTTTTATTAAAATAAATAGATCATGTCTTCAAATAAAAGACTGGTTAAAAAATCGATGAATGCCCAGACAAGTCCCTCCCATGGAGTGGAGCTAGCTTCCACACACTTTCAGACAACTGATGCCTTTTAAGTCGTGAGCATTTAGTAATTTCAGTTTGGTGAAGCTATATTTCATCTTTTAGGGCACAAGGACATTATTCCCTAAGGAGTGTGCTAACTTGTGTACTTATGGCTGTTGGGTTCATTTGAGTGATTCCAAGGCCAGCAAGTGAGAGACCAAGAGAACAAACATACATCAAAACAAGAGAAAAGAAGAAAGAAAAAGAAAAGTATACAAGCAGTTCTTATTACAGGGGCCCAACAAGATGTCACTATCTTAAGAATTTAGCCTCTTGGCCCTCATGGACAGCCCTAAAACAGTTAAAACTCCTGTGTTATTTGGCTACGAAGCCAAGTCCATTCCAGGCTGGACTCTTGCCAAAGTCTACTTGGCCCTCATAAAACTTCATGTCAGGGGAGTGGGTGCCATTTTTTTCACCCCTTTTGGAAAGGGCTTTCAATGGCACCTAATTACATACAAAGGAAAGAGTAGGATTTGCTCTCCAGACAGGAGGCCAAAATGCTAATCATTTTATGCCAAATGCGGCCAAAAGAATTGGTAGCCCAGCTTCCTCTCTCTGAGACAGGCCAGAAGAACCGGAGAAAAGGAATGGCAAAGAGGAGAAAAGTCAGTAAGTTTTCAAGGTTTTGGTATCTTTCCTCACTGTTTATCCTCTGTGCTTCATTCCTGATCACATCTTATACAGACTATGAACAGTAATCTTTAGCAGGAAGTATGGGAAAATTTCAAATGATTTGAATCCATCCACACATAAGCACCTGGCCTTCCACTTACATAAACTGCTTTATGAGGTGTCTACATAATTTCCTTCTACATGGCAGGCCACGTAAGGTCGGGACCAAGATTTTCAGGCCTCATTATTAGCAGCTTTTCCTCGTCATTGAATGGTGTGGTATAGCTCTATAAATTGGACAAATCAAGTAAAAGAGAGGGAGGAGGTTTGAAGCTGTTCTCTTAAGTGCCAAAGATGGCCTCTTCAAGGTTCTACAGGTAAAAAAGAAAAAGAGCAGCCGCCCAAAAGTAGATTCTAAAACCTGGCTTAGACATCTTGCTAAGAACTTTCTTCCTATCAAAGAAAAGGAAAAGCAAATCACAGGATTATAGATCTGGAGCTAGAGTCTAACTCTTCATTTTACAAATGGGGAAACTGAGGCATGGGGAAGGTAAGTGATTTGCCCAGGATCACATAGCCAGTGAGTATCTGAGATGGTATTTTAACCCGGATCTTCTTGATTCCAAGTCCAGTGCTCTGGTCACTATGCCATGCTGCCTTTTAAAATGTCATTTTTATCAGTTTCTTTTGTCACAGGTAGAAGGAAGGAAACCAGCCCTTATTAAATGCTTATTACATGCCAAGCACTGTGATAGGCACTTTACAAATATTATCATCTCATCTGGTCCTCACACCAACCCTGGGAGGCAGGTGTTGTTACTATTTGTCCCATTTATAGCTGAGGAAATGGAGGGGGCAGACTTGCCCAGGGTCACACAGCTAGTAAATATCCGAACCCAGGATTTGAACTCTGGTCTTCCTGCCTCCAAGTACAATGCACTATCCACTACGCCATGTTGACTGTAAAATAAATCTTTTTTTTAAATGAATATTGTACATTTTTTCAATACAGTATCATTTTTTACCAATAGTGTATTGATATATAGAATATATAGACTGGGGGCAGCTAGGTGGCACAATGGATAGAATGCTCTGCCTGGAGTCAGGAATACTCATCTTTATCAGTTCAAATCTGGTCTCAGATACTTACTAGCTGTATGACCCCAGGCAAGTCACTTAACTCTGTTTGCCTCAATTTCCTCATCTGTAAAATGAGCTGGAGAAGGAAATGGCAAAGTACTACAGTATCTTTGCCATGAAAGTTTCAAGTGGGGTCATGAAGAGTCAGATATGACTCAAAAGTGACTCAACAACAGTAATACTACCTAAGATGATAAGGCAAACCAATTACATTAAAACATAATGTTTTTATCAAATTATTTATTTTGAAAGTTCACGGACCCCAGGTTAAGAAGCCCTTCATTGAAGAAACTTAGGAGGGAAAGGAATGGAGTGCTTGTAAATAACACACAGAATTATAAACTTGAGTCTTAGGGTCAAATAAAATGTTTGTGGCAAATCCCAAACTGACATCACAACTACCAAGCAGGATCAAAGAAGAAACGAATATGCGATGAAGGCAAGGATCCAAGGACCTTCATAAAACAGGCTGGAACCATTTCCATGATGACAGGCCAGAAGGCAGTTTCCCTCCTTTTTATAGTGCAAAAAGTACAAGTTACTCAAGGTGGCTAGACATCTCATTTTCATAGAGCTGTCGATCTGGAAGGGACCTTAATGAGCTAGTCCAACCCACTTATTTTCCAGATAAGGAAACAGACCCAGAGAGAAGAAATGCTCTGCTTGTTGACTAAATCACACAAAAGGTCTAAGTTGAAGAAGCTAGGTTTCAAACTCAGACTCTGCCTCCAAATGCAGCACTGGTTTTGAACTAGCTGACCACTGAATCATGCTGGTTTTACATTAGCTGATTTACATGGATAGATGTCAGTACAAGTATTCTAGTTGGTGCAAATATCTGGTAACCTGCCAGAGTGGGCAGAGGAATCCTCGTTGCCATGGCCAGTAAATACTGTCCTACCAGAAGCTCTGTTTCAGTTATCCTGGATGAAAACTGAACTTTATGGGTTCTTTATTTGGATAACAGCAAAGCAAGATTTGGTGATAAATGTTAATCCATCTGACTGGTGGGAAGGTCAGAAAGACCTCATGATAATGAAGAGGATCTAGGGAAACTCAAAGCTCATGGTGACCAAACTGCTAAGTATTGTACTGAATCAAAATAGTCAAGGAACCAAAAGTGGGGTCATTTATGAGGAGATTAAGTCATTGCTCTCCTACTTCCCTTTTTCAGAGTGGGGTTCCTTGAAATCAGGTCACTTTACTTTTTTTTTTTTGAGGGCAGTTGTGGTTAAGTGACTTGCCCACGGTCACACAGCTAGTTTTTTTGGGTTTTTTTGCATTAAGTGTCTGAGGCCGGATTTGAACTCAGGTACTCCTGATTCCAGGGCCGGTGCACTATTCACTGTGCCACCTAGCCGCCCCTCAGGTGACTTTAACAAGATGATTTTATATCCTTTCATATCTGGTCTTTCATCATCTTACTTGCCTTCATATGATCTACATTCCAATCGAGCTGATGTCCAAATTTGACATTTGATCTCTTGCTTCCATCTAGCAGGTTTCTCTAACTTTCAGAATCCTGTCTTCCTTCATGGCTCAGCTCAGAAGCTACTACTACCTTAAAGACATTGCTGATGGCCCCTGCCAACCCCCAAATGAGTGCTCTGCCTCTCCTCAATTTACCTTATCCTTATTAATCTGTAAACATGTCTTATCTCCCAATAGAATGAAAACTCCCAATCAAAGTTAACTTCATGCTCCAGCCAAGCTGATCTAATTGTTCTTGTCCACAACATACCTTGTTCAATGTTCATTCATTTCAGTTGTGTTTGACTTTTTGGGGTTTTCTTGCAAAAGATACTGGAATGGTTTGCCATTTCCTTTTCCAGCTCATTTTTCTAGATTAGGAAACCTAAACAAACAGTTAAGTGACTTGCCCAGGGTCACACAGGTACTAAGTGTCTGAGGCCAGATTTGAACTCAGGAAGAAGAGTCTTCCTGACTTTAGAAGCTCTAGCCACTGTGCCACCTAGTTGCCCTACAAGTCATAACGTATTTACTATTTTACTTTGGTTCTTACTCTTCCCTCCATCTCCATTTCCTAATATTAAAACCCTCCTCATCCTTTAAGACACAACTCAAATATTACCTCTTCTCAGATAATCTCAGGCAAAAATGATTTCTCCCTACTTTGAATATCTGTAGTATTCTGACACCAAATCTGCAGATGATCCAACATTGAGAGGGACAGATAACACAATGGATGACGGAACCAAGATCCAAAAATATCTCTGAATTAATGGGTGCAAAATAAGGCAACAACATTTAATAGTAAAGGCCTACATTTCAGTTGGAAATATCAATCACATCAAGTACAGGATGGAAGAGACCTGGTTTGATACCAAATTATGTTAAAAATACCTAGAGATTTCAGTTTACTACAAAGCTCAATAGGAACCAACAGTATGTTGTAACTGCCCCCCAAAAACTAATGCAACTTTATGATATAAATTTATTACAAGGGAAGCAACAGTCCTGTTGAATATTTCATTAGCCAAATCACATCTGGAGTATTTCATTCAGTCCTGGGTGCCAAAACTTTTAAGAGAGCTATTAACAAACTGGAGAGCATCCAGCATAGACCCGGAATGGTGGGTGAGTGGTGTGGGAAGCGGATCATAAAGGATGGTTAAGGGAAATCAAAATGCTTTTTAATTTGGCAAAGAGTAGACACCAATGGGTGGAAGTCATAGGGAGGCACAGGGTGGGCTCAAAGGAAGGAAGAGCTTTCTCAAGACAAGAGCTGCCTAAGGCCATGGTAAACCAAGAGCCCAGCGGAATGAAGATGAAAACACTCCATTTAAATCCTCACAGAGGCGAAGAAGTTAAAATGCAAAAAGCGACATGCATTTTCAAATACGGCTTATATGTGAATGTTTTGCCAGACTGTGTAGATCTGTATTGAGGACGGTAATGTTTTACATAATTGAACGTGTATAACCTATATCAAACTGTTTACTCTCTCAGGGAGGGGGGAGGTGAGGAAGGGAGAGAGAAAATTTGGAACTCAAAATTTTTTTAAAAATGACTATAAAAGGACATATGAAGTATGTATAGAATAATGTTACATATATGCCTATTCGTGTCTAATGGCAGCCATCTCTGGGGTAGGAGAGAAGAAAAAAGAAAAATGTATATGATAATTTTGTTGCATATTTGAAAGGAATAGCAAGTTGTGCATAGATGTGCAGTTTCATGTATAATCATCTTTTTTTATTGTACTGTTATAGAAATGCTTGTTTTATTCCATAAATTAGAAATAATTCTGAAAAAATGAATGCTAAAAATTGCACTTACATATAACTGGGAGAAAATATTACTTAAAATATGTGTATATATGCACTTATTTTGAGGGATTTTTTTTTTCAAATTTGCTCAATTTGGTGTGGGGAGGGCATAGTTTGAGAACCACAAAACTCAAAGTGTACAACCTCTTGTCTTATGACAATAACACCACCACCAACAAAACAAACAGAACTGCCCCCAAATGAAATGGATTTATTGACTGACTGGTGGGAGAAGTAGAGAGCATCTAGGGATGTTGTGGAGAGACAGCCTATATTAGACAAGGACTTGAACCTACAGAATCTCTGAGGTTGATTTTATCTTTATAATGTTATGATTATTTTCTGTGGAAGACTAACTCTGGAGGAATGAACACTCCTATTCTTTGGTCAGATATTATCACTTAAAAGGAACTTGTAGTTAACGCTTACAGGCTTTAACTACTTCCTGAAGAACTTCTAAGGTTCAGTGTCTTTAGTTTCAGATAAAGACACGTCACTTAAATGAGCAGTCAAGAATGACCCATTCCCTTTAACATGCATATACCATTTCTGACTATTTGACACTTAGCGAGCAATAGGATGGTCTCTGTTCTGGTTCATGAACAGACTGGTTCCCATGACACTAATGTAATAAGGCCACTTACCACATGGAAGTTGTCTATATACATATACACACTGTTCTGAACATTATAATTTTTAAAAATTGGGTGGTAGGAAGAATCATTTAAAAAACACATTTTAAACACATGTTTAAAAGGAAAAAAAAAGAAAAATGTTGTCCTCCCAATGATTTGTACATAGTTCATTCATTCATTCATGGTAATATGCTAAATGGAACCACAATGTCACAATGTAGTTAAATGCAGGAGATTCTGTTTGGAGGTAACAAGTCTTTGAGAGAATTGGGTTCATTAGGACATTCATAAAGGAAGTATAACTACAAGATGCTTCCATTAGAAATAAATTATAAAATATTAATTGTAATTAACTTTCAGCAATGTACTTTTTTTCAGAAAGAAAGGTCTGAAGATTAGAATGTCCCCTGTTGACCTCTTTTTTGTTTTTCAACTCTGTTTCAATAATCTTTACCTAATTCAACTTTTCCCTTTTTATTGCAGAGGATACCTCCAATGCTGAGAATATTATAGCAATGATTCCAGCTTTTATCTCTGTGCCTTTTCATTGGCTGTCTGCCATAGATTCCTCACCTCTTTTAAAATGGCCTGGTTTCCTTCAAGAATCAGTTTTGCCTCCTCTTCCAGGGAACTTTTCCTAGTTCTCACAGCTGTTAGTATCTTCTGTCTTTTATTTATCCACCTTGTATTCATCGTATATGCTGTCTCCCCCATTACCTTAGAGGGACTTTGACTTTTCTTTGTGTCCCATATCTTATCTTAGCACAATGCTAAGTTTATAAAATAACCATTTAATAAATGTTTACTGACTAACTGACTTGCAGATTTGGAAGTCAAATTCTTGGTGGACAGTACCAGTTACTATGATTCTGCCAAAAGGCCACAGATGCTGTAAAGGGTATTAAGGATAATCTTGTCCAACTCCCATATTTTACAAATGAAGTGAAGTAGTTCATTGAAGGTCAGTCACATGCATAGTTAATGGTACAGCTAGGACTCAAACCCAGGTCTTCTAATGCCAAACTTCACAACATTCTTTGCACTGCACCCAATCTAATAGCGAAGTCTTTAAAAATAAATATGGATAATTTAGCTATGGAATTTCTTTTACCAACTCCCTTCCATTGAGATGAATGGTGCAGTATTTCAACATTTTCTTCTGGGTACCCAAGGAAATAGGGAGGTAGTCATTGTCCTGAGGCTCAAGGGAGCAACAGCACAATCTCCCCCAAGTCTAAGAGGCAGTAGCTGCGATTTATAAAAGTTGGGTTATAAGATCAGTAGTCACAGGATTATAGATGTAGAACTGGAAGAGACGCTAAAAGTCATGCTGTCTAAACCCCTCATTTTATAGAGTGCACGTGAGGCCCTGGAAGGAAGACTCTAAATAGGCTTGCTCATAGTCATGCATGTACAAAGTTTTTTAGATACCAGCTGCCTCTTCAATCTGAAAATGTTAGTTGCTTTTTTACTTCATTGCTTTTAAATAGTCAAATGTTTCATGGGAAGGGAAACAAAACCGACCTAAGCAATTCAGTACATTTCATTTCGATCAAATTAAGTCATGCCCTTCAAGTACTTCCTAACCATAAACTTTTTTTTCCTATACAAACAAGAGTTACTGTTTTATTTCTGTTCATTCACAAATGATTCTCCCTTCCTCTGGAAAATTCAACCACAGAACACAGAACACTGGGCAGCCTTAGAAGATTGGCTCACACTTTCGAAATCACACCATATTTTTCAATGTCACTCACATCAAGAAATATGAACTGAATTGTTGGCTTTAAAATACATAGACTCTGAAGAACTTTTTCATGGTGAATTTAATTATTCTATCATCCCATCACTAATTTCTATGCACACTCTCATCTATTGATGAATTAATGTATTTTATCAGTTGTTTTTATAGCTAAGCTTTAATTGAAAGCAGGAATTAAAAAATATTATACATTCTTTTCCATTTCTTTGTGGAAGTCTTTAACTTCTAGGATTTCCTCCAGCTCTAGTAACAATTCTCTAAACAAAAATTACAACAAAGTGATCTTCTTTATGATCTTATGGGCAAGTCAGATTCTCTGGTTTGGAGTTCAGGTTGTCAACTTAATGGAGAGATTTTCTGCAGGTCAATTCCCTATTTCCATTTTCATCTCCTTTCTTTGTAGGAAAATAAGTGCTAGATTTGGAGCCAAAGGACCTGGGTTTGAATCCCAACTCTGTCATTGCTTGAATGACCAGGGAGAGTTAATTAAGTTCTTTAAGCCTCATTTTCCTGATTATAAAATGTGCGAGTTTGATTAAATGGGCCTTAGGTTCCCTTAGAACCTGTGATTCTGCCAGAAATCAACAATCCTAGGAATATGGCTCTTGCCTTCCCCACTTTGGTTTCTGTTGTTGTTCAGTTGTATCTGAATCTTTGTGACCCCATATGGGTTTTTTTTTGGTGGGGGTGGGGGTAAGCACAAAGATACTGGAGTGGTTTCCCATTTCCTTCTCCAGTGGATTAAGGCAGATAGAGGTTAAGTGACTTGACCAGGGTCACACAGCTAGTGAGTGCCTGAGGCTGGATTTGACCTCCTAGCACAGCCTCTTGGTTTCCGCAGGGGAGGAAATAGTGCTCAGCAGAGCTGGACAGAATGAGCATCAGTTATTCCAACCCAACCCAATAAACATTGTTATTAATTGCCTACAATGTGCCAGGCACTATGCTGGGCATACAATTAATAAAAAGACAGTCCCCCCCGACCTCAAGGATCTCACAATCTAATGGAGGGGAGGGGCCAATGCACAAAAGGAGGCAGCAAAGAGGTGGGTGGGGGTTGGGAAGGTATCTTTTTTTCCTTTTCTCTTAAATATCATCCTTAACCCTAAATCACTCTGGGTCTCATTGATTGACCAATATTAGGTCCCAGGCCAAGCCCTCATTGGTCACTGTGTGGGCCCTGATTGACTCAGAATGAATGTAAATAGGAATTGTTTCTATTTTGTCCAGAAGCCTTGAGGGTCTTCACTCTGACCTCATTTCTTAGGGATTTTTTGCTTTTTGGAGGGGGGAGGGCAGGGCAATTGGGGTTAAGTGACTTGCCCAAGGTCACACACACACACACACACACACACACACACACACACACACACACACACACACACACGGCTAGTAGGTGTTAAGTGTCTGAGGCAGGATTTGAACTCAGGTCCTACTGACTTCTGGCTGGTGTGGTGCTCTGGTTCACTGTGCCACCTAGCCGCCCATGGCCTCATTTCTTTTAAGCCCTAATCACTGAATAGGCTTTACCTCAGTCAAACTGAGACCTGTTAAGGACCTTAGCTTGAAAAGGTCAAGGATCCCACTACATCCTGGGCCATTGCCAGTTGTCCTGATCTATATCTGGCCATTGGGACCAGATGGCTTCAGAGGTGAAAGTGAGGCTGGTGTCTTTGCACTGCCCTCCCTCACTTAAATCCAATTCACCTGCATGTCATGGCATCTTTTCCTGATGTCAAAGTCCTCTTCCCAGAACAAAGGAACAACAGATACAGAATGGAGTGAACAAAAGTCCAGTTTCTGCCCTTTATAAAAGAAGGCATTTGGAAGAGTTTGATACTCCACCCTGCAATCAGAGGGGAGAGGAGGCTGAGGTGGTATTAGTCAAGGTTTGAATTGGCAGGTGTTGATGAGATTAGAGGTGATAAACTTAACCTGGGAGAGGCATCTTGTTCAGTAGAGTGAAACCAGGCAGATACAGAGTGGAGACAGAGAGATCTACAAATGGCTAGGTTACCTAGATGTACGTGGAGAGGCATGTCCATCTGCAAAGAGACAGATTATTCAACATTTACTGAGGACCTACTATGTGCAGATCACACAGGGTAAGTGCTCATATGGTGATCAGAAAAAGCAATACAAGGACATTCTCTCTTTAAAAAAAAACTTTGGAATTGTGTGACATGAGTGACACTGGCACAGGACCTCCCAGCATGGCATGCCCTCATCAGAGAAGGTACTGTGCTCTATGTCATTTGGGGAATGAAGGACAACAACCAACCACTCTGCGTAAGATCTACTGTATCAAGCCTGTACGGAATGATAAAAAAAGTAGAAGATAGAACCTACCCCTGGTCTCGGGCTTAAAACTTAATGGTGTCTACAGAATAAATACAATGTACATATAATCCCAGAACTAGTCGGAGAAGCTCACAAATATGTTTCTGTCTAACGCTGTGGACCAAGTGTAGAAATTTGTCCCTTTGCAGAGACTTGTGACTTAAAATGTCTCTCCACTCGGGTAGAGCTAATCTAGCCACTTGTAGATCTGTCTCTCTCTGCAAATATGCATGAATATGGTCCCTGGACTGTTAAAAAACAAAAAATACCATTCGTGGGAAGAGACCCAGAACCAAAACAACACCGGAGACAAAAAGCTGGAGAACTTTGCCACTTAGGTTCACAGACTTAATGCTAGAAGTGACCATGGTGGTCATCTCATCTAAGCTTCTCATTTTGCTTATGAGGAATGAGAAGCCTAAAAGGGTGAAGTGATAGGTCCAAAGGTCACACAGGTAATAAGTGGCAGAGCTGGGAATTGATCTAACGTCCCTTGATTCTGAATCCAGTGCTCTATGGGCCATGCTGACTTTGAAAAACAATGTGGAATAGAGCAGTGGCCCTGGAGCCAGGAGGACCTGAGTTCAAATTGAACCCTCAGACACTTAACACTTAACTAGCTTGTGTGACCTTGGGCAAGTCACTTAACCCAACTTGCCCTGCCTTCCCCTCTCCAAAAAGAAAAAAAAAAAGCAAAGTAGAAGCCATATACATAGTTGTTGTGGAACAGGACAGAACAGAATGATTACCAATGCCACTTACACCTTTCCCACAACTAGAGCAAATGAAGACAAACCCACAAAAGGGACTTTTCAGAATCAAGAGTAGGATAAGCTAGAAATGGTCTGAGGGCCAGCATTCTACCTACAAGTAGACTACCATTCTTAGTGTGAGCTCTTTGAAAGCAGAGGCTGGTTTTTCCGCATTCTTTATATCTCCGTTGCTTGGTATAGTGCCTGGCATACAGTGGGCACTTAATAAATAAATGCCTCTTGACTTGATTGTCATATTGATTGATTCCCCAAATAAGGAATCAAGTACGCACTATGAGAAAAAATGTCCCCAGCACTCTGCATGTAAACACATCCAGACCAGCCCCAAAGTCAAACAGATCCTGAAATATGTTCAAAGCTCGCGGAACTACGAGGAAAATTTACAGGACATTCCAGGCACTCTGAAAATCATTGAGAAAAAAAAAACAAAACAAAACAACCCAGCCCCTAAACTTTCCCACAATCTTATTCCTTCTAAGTTCACAGTATCACATGGTTTGATATGGAAAATGCTATTTAACAATTGGCAACTGTCAAATCCTGGGCAAGCAAACTTCCTGTATAACCACTGCTTTTTGATTGTTTCTGAAGGGCTGCTATAGAGAGCAAGCCGCAACTATTCCGACTTTCCAGAACCCTCTGCCGATTATAGACAGAGATCTAATCCCCATGGACAGGGTGGACTGGTATTTCAAACATGAAAAACATTGGAATGATGATTAATAATTTACCAATAGGAAAGTCTCTTAAAACAAACACATACACGCACAAAACAGTCATAGGGAGAAAAAAAACTAAATTTCCTCAAGACAAAAAAGGAAAAGTGAATTGAATTTCAGCATTCTAAAGAGCAAACTATAAAATATTTCTTACGTATTCAAATTTTTCCATGTCAAGGAAGATCATGTTCTAAGGTGATATTAATTAATACCAACTATTTCAAAATTAAGTTCTCTTTGTTCTGAGTGCAGATCCATCTGCTTTGCATAGATAAGTTAATATATATACCAGAGTCAGAGGCCACAAAGAAAGCCACAACAAATTCCTCAGCTGTAATAGATATTCCACATGTTTTAAAGTGACTCAAAAGTATGATTTCTCTAGAATAAAAAAAAAATAAAAATACTGGAATTTAATTTCTTTCAAAAAAGGATAGCATTAGCTCCTACTTCTACTCTGCTGATATCAGAGATTATTTATGGGTTTATTTCACTACCTGAATCCTTGATACTCCTTTCAATTCAGAATTCCCAATGATAAATATGCTGATTTAGGGTGAAACCCAAATGTTGGAGAGCAGTTTTATCTACTTGGCAGGAGACTGAACCAGAAGACTTCTAAGGTATCTTCTAACCCCAGGATTCTTTAAATCTATGAAGTATGGTGCATTTTAGCAAGGACTAAGCACCTACAATAACTGTGAAATTATTATGTACTAGGATTCCAATCTTTGTGCTATTTCCAAAAATTTTGTCCCATGACCACTTGACTTTGGACTGGTGCAAACTGGAAAAAAAAAGTCATATTTAAAGTTCTGGGCAAGGAGTTTTCTATTTTTCAAAAAAATTTTTTTATTGATATATTTTTATTTTATATCACCTACATTTTCTAATACATTAGTTTCCACCCCCAAGTTAAGCTTATTTATATTTCTCCTATTAGACTACTTAAAACTACAACATATTCCAACTAATAACAGCATAAGCATATACATCCCATTCCTTTGAGGCTTTCCTTTGATATCCATGAAATCAGTGAAGTTAAGGAAAATGTGGAAGCAGAGATTGAGCCTATTTTGAAAGAGTTTGAATATATCCCACTAACAGAAAGTTACTGATGCTTATGGGGACATTGACTACATAAGAATAATAATTTTATTAAATGACGCTCTGTCCAATTCCAACTCATCCTTCCAAGCACAGCTTATCTTATCCAAGAAATTTTGCCTGTTCCCCCCAGCAGGAAGTGATCTCTTCTTCCTTTTAATTAACATAATCCTTTGTTTGCAACTCATATTGCATTTTCATGCTATACTGTGTATTAAAGTTATTTGTGAATGTCCCTTCTTTTTATCTTCCAAATACATTTACCATAGAGCTATTCAACATAGGAAGCACTTAGTAACTATTTGTTCAATGAATGAACGATGCTCATCTTTCCTTAAACCCTTCCTTTTCACTACCTGCAGAGAATTTGGAGGGCATATCTGTCAGGAATTCTTTTTAAGTTAAGAAAAACAGATCTGAGAAATTACTGTTATTGACAAGAACAACAACAAAAGCTAGCAAGTATATAGCACAAAGCACTTTGTGTGTTATCTCACTTATTCCTTACAACAACCTGTGAGGTAGGTGCTATTATTATCCCCATCCTGGGGCCACACAGTTGACCCCTGAATGAGAAGAGTTATAACTTCAAACTCAATGAGTCAACAGAATGACACAAGAGGCAAAAAAGTTGACTCTACCAAAGGTCAAGTCATTTATATCTGTGTCCCAGGCACTGTGCTTTAAAAATATATCATTTGATCCTTACAACTCAGGGAAGGAGGTGCTTGTAACAGCTCAATGAGGCAGATAGGGCTGGTATTTTTCTCTTACCACAAAAATAGAAAACTAAGGCATAGTGATCTGTCCAAGGTCACACAGTGAATTAAGTGACTGAGCCTGGATCTGAAGTCAGTTCTGAGCCCTTCCAAGTACATACCCCTCATGCATCAAAAACATGGCAAATCACACCCACAGGGGCAACAACTTTAAAAAGAGTTAGTTAATTGTTTCATGCATGTTCTTTACAACAGTTTTGCTGTCATATACAACAAATCAGATAGGATATTTTTCAAGACAATTTATTGTAAAGCTTTTCCCATGAGCGAGAATTCAGGCTGTATTATGATTGATCTACATTAAGCTTATTCTATAGCAATGAAGGCATAAGTACACATTGGAATATTATGGTACCTGAAAGGATACCCGAGACAGGCATCTCCAGCAGCCCATATCCACAGGAAAGATCCATTCAATTGCATAGGATGCCATGTTAGGATGGCAAACTGGCCTGCTGAATGATAACCTACTAGGTGAGGCTAGTAAACAAAGTTTCATTGAAGCTGATTTTTTTTGATGACTGCAGCTGGTCTGGTTGCAAAAAGTGGCCCCCAAGGATTATTTTTCTCATGTATTTCGTATATAAACAGACAGCACCTATATTAGCAAAGGAAAGTTAAGAATTGAACTAGGGAGACTAATGGTGCCCAAAATACTCTTATTCTCATTCTCAATGTCTCCCTCTGTCTCTTTCCCTGTCTTTCTATCTCTCCCTCTCTTCTGTTTGTCTCTTTGCCCTCTGTCTCCTTCCCTGTCTCTCTGTCTCTCCCTCTCTCCTCTGTCTGTCTCATTCCCTGTCTCTCTCCCTTCCCTCTCTCTCCCTCTCTTCTCTGTCTGTCTCTTTATCTCATCTTCTGGAGAGGCAACAGTGAAGGAGTGGAAAGAGTTTGGCTCCTACCTTACCACTAAGTTAATTAATTTACCATTGGTCATAGAACTATACCATCCAGAGCAATCTTTTTTTTTGATTGCTGGACAAAATATTTTTTTAGAATACTTGAGAACTCATTAAATGAGCATGTATATCCCTGTTTCACAACTCACTTAGTTATTCAGACAGTAAGCATTTATTGGGTGTTTCTTATGTGCCTGCACTGTGCTAAATGGTTGGGGATATAAAAAGAAAACAAAAGAGAGTCCCTGCCCTCAAGGAGCTAGCTCACAGTCTAATGCTGAAGACAATAAGCAAACAAATAGGGGAGAGGAAAAGAAGGGAAGAAGGAGGAAGGTAAAGAACTAAAAATCACTCATGTGTCCAAAATTTGGCAAGGCCTGCATAAAAAGTAGTATGTCAATGCAATACAGTATCACTGTACCATAAAATGACAGATATGAAGAATACAAAAAAATGCTGAAAGACATATTTACATAACAGAGCAGAGGTAGCATATACATACTATGAAAAGCAACAGCAATAAATCACACATACACACACATTTAAAGATAGAGAAAAAAAATGCAATTCTAATTTATATAAAACTTACCAAGGGCTAAGGTAGGGTCCCAACCCAGACCTTTTGATGCCAAGTCTGACATTCTCTGTACTATACTCCACTGCCTCTACATCACAGTCAGTCACAGAAGAAGGTTATTTGAATGTTTTTGTTAATGGCTACTAAATTTACAGTAATTTTTAAAAGAATATATTCTGAAATGGAAACATTTGAACATTATTGAACCAAAGTGATTTCATGAGGTTAAAAAAATTTTGATTCCAAATAAAGTATCACCTTTTGCTATTTTACCTGCTGCTGTTCCAACCACAATGGCCATGATAAGGAATATTATCTATAAGAGGAAAAAAACATCCTTCTTCCAAAGGTATTATGCTAGTCCTGTTCCCAGATTTCTTTTCTATGTCACACATTTCTTTCTACTCATAAAGTACCCTGAAACTATACTGTACCAGTATACTGTTAAAACGAAATTACTATGCCCTGGAGAAACATACATTGATAGTCACACTTATCATTTATTGGTCGATAAACCTCAGCAAAGACAACACCACATCAACAATTTCAAACAACATAGTCATCCTGGAAAATATTAACTATGTGGCCAAGATACTAGATTAGAAGTCAAATTAACAACTCATCTTAAAACAGGATTTCTTTTGTCAAAGTTGTCCTCAGACCTGGGAGCTTGAGAACCATTTTGATAGGACACAGGTACCTTATCCATCCCTTAGGCAGGCAACTCTGGAATTAACCATCAGTATCACAGAAAGAAAAGAAAAGAATATTGGAAATTTTGCTTGGATAAATGATTATTCCATGGTTATATTCTTTATAGACTCATTTACATCCTTTTAAATATGTAAGAGAAAAAGCTTTTTATTTAGGGGAAAAAATTCCAACAAGAAGCACTTTTATCTCATCAAATATTTAGTACCAGGCCTAGAACTACCTGAAACTTTTCAGGTCATGCCCTGAGGATGACGAGCAAGCCTATATTTTCCGAAGTTTTAAGAAATAAACTGTTATTTTTAACAAATGAGCCAAAAGTATTTCCCATTTTTCCACTTCCATTCTCAAAAATAAGATAAAAATTGTAGTCATGTAATACTATATAAGCATATACATATATAAACACACACTCACACAGCACACAAACATCACCAGGACTTGACCACAGAGTTGAAGTTCTAGGAAATACAATAAAGAGTTCCCAGTATGAATTCCTTAAAGAAAGAATAACATTGGTGAATCTGTACTTTTGTCCTGTAGTGTACGTATCTGCCAAATGTGAACTCTCAGGATTTTTCCACACATGTACCTCGAACAGATATAACTCAACCTAATATAAAGCACATGCTTGATTTTGTTCTACAATTTCACATTTGGCAAAAGATGGAGCCTGAGTCTGCGGCAACAGATGTAAAAGAGCATTTAAACCACCAAAGTCTAAAACATCTTGCTTATAAACTTGTCGCAAGGAGAAGTAAAAACCAAAGCTCAGGAATAAAGGTCTTTAAATCCTAAAGCAAATCACTTAAACACATTGCCTAAAATTTCCCCTCCATAATATGGCTGATGCGGTTAGACACAGCCAATTTTGTCTTCACGTTAACTAAGAAATACACCCAAGAGCATAAATTAATAAAACAAAAAATTTCTATAAGAAATAAATTATCCTAAGATAGAATTTGCTGCTAGCTAGAACCAAAATGCTTCATAGGAACAATGAGGAGGCTCCCGTGGAATGAATCACCACATCTGAAATACTGTTGGGAAAACAGACGACTATTATTAATATAATTGTTGCTCTTTAGGTGTTTAATAATCTGTTTTAATTTACAAGTGTTTTACAATCAAGAGTGAATTTTGACATCCTTTTGAAAGGAGCCAATATTATTATCCAATGAACTATGTGACATGGAGAGGTAAAGCAAGTAAGATCACATGAACGATCACATGAACACAAGATTCAGAGCTCTGAAGTACTTTAGAGAAGTCAAGTCAGAAAGCATTTATAAAGCGCCTCGTAGAAGCCAGGCCCTGTAAGAAGTGCTAGCAAAAAAAAAAAAAAAAGCAAAAACACAGACTTTTGTAATCTCAGAGCTGAAAGTAACCTCAGAAAACTATCCAACCAGTAGTTCCTAATCATGAACAACCATGTCCATCATCATCTATTAGGTATGATTGCTAGAAAACTAGTCAGAAAGGGGACTCCGTAGAGGGGGAGTAGTTCAGACTAGAAGACAGCATAATTAATAAAGCGTATTGGTGGTCAGCATTCAGAAGAGTCCAGATATCCAGGAAGCGGAAACAGAACACATGCTTTCTTGAGGCATCCCACTGCAGTCTTGCAGAGCTATCATTGGCAGTCCATCTTCTCTTACATCTAAATTTTGCATCTGCTACTTCAACCCATTGCTCAGAGGCTAGTTCTGTTCATTGGGGCCAAGCAGGGAAAGACTAATTCCTCTTCCATATGGTAGCCTTTCAAATACTTGTGAAGACGCTGAAAGTTTTCTAAGAGGACAGACTCTTTAATTCTTTGTATTCATACCCTACTTATATGCCTGGTACACAGGCATTTAATAAATACTTGTTGACTGATATATGAACTTGAAGTCTTCTCTCTTTCAGGCTAAATACCGTCAATTCCTTCAATCTTGTGTGCCATGAGCCTCAGTCTCCTCATTATGCCTACCCCTCTCTCTCTGAGGCTCCTTTCTCTCTAGCTTGTTCATGCTTTACCTAAATTGACACTTACAACAAATACCCTAAGTGCGACTTAACCAAGGTAGAAGGGAAACTATTCTATCCTTTGTTATTTTTTTTTTTTTTTGCTTTTTGGAGGGGGAAGGCAGGGCAATTGGGGTTAAGTGACTTGCCCAAGGTCACACAGCTAGTAAGTGTTAAGTGTCTGAGGCTGAATTTGAACTCAAGTTCTCCTGACTCCAGGGTTGGTGCTTCATTCACTGTGCCACCTAGCTGCCCCTTATCCTTTGTTCTTAACGTGAATCTGTTTTTCATGGACCCCAAGATAGCATGACCATTTTGATTGTTCTTACAGCGCTGATCTATATCGAGCTTGTATTCCCTTAAAACGTCTATATGTCTTTTTTTTTTCACAAACTGTCCACTCATGCCTCCCACATCTTATACTTGTTAATATGATTTTTTTGGAGCCCAAGAATGAGACTTTAAATTTTTTTCCTATTTAACTTCATCATTTTAGGTTGGGCCCATCATTCTAGTCTACCATATTTTGGCTACCAACTGTCATTAAATTTGCTAGCTATGCCTTCCGAATTTTTGTCATTTTTAAATCTGATAAGCATGCCATCATCCAAATCACAGCAAACTCCTCATGGAAATCCAGGAAAGTTCAGAGAAAATGGAATATAACATAAGCAAAATTAAGAAGCATGGATGATAAACCCAGAATCATCTCTCTAGATTCTAGCAAAACATTTGAGGAAGGCAACATTATAGGATCATAGATTTGCATCACCTAATATAACTCCCTCCATTTTATGAATGAGGAAACTGAGGCCTAGAGACATATAGAAACATGCCCAACAAGGTCACAAAGGTAATGAATAGGAAGGTTAGGATTTGCACCCAGGTCTATCTAACACCAAATCTCATGCTAATATTTATCCAAGTCACACTTTTCTTGACAAAATTGAGAGTGGGTCTCTATGTTTCTGACTTAGAAATGTCTGTTTAATAAAATTCAATATAATTCTTCTATCTTTTAGTAAGGTGCAGAAGTCTTCTATGGCTTTTACTCAGTCCCTGACTTCATACACACTTTGTAATGAAACAACTCACATATAAAATCATTCCTCCACATCCCATGAAACACACTGGGGCTACTTGTTTGAGTCAGCCAGTCAACACCTATTGCAAGTCTAAAAATGTGCAAAACACAACGAAAACGTCATAACATTTGGGAGCTAGTAGCCTATGGGTCCGATGCCTCTTAGGAATTTAATAGAAGGAAGTTAGGAAATTAATGGAAGAGATGCTGAATGATACTTTGAATTTATCTAGCATCTTTCTTCAAAGAACAGAGGTGATCTTAAATAATGCGTTTCTTGTCATTCTTAGGTGTAAAGTGAGTTCTCTTTCTAGCCAATGGTTTGTGGGTCATGGTAGCAGTTGGCTTCTCAGGTTTCAAAGAAAATAAAGAGCCCATGTACTATCAAAGTGACTTTGAGCTGATGTTACAAGCATTGGTTAGAAGAGCAATGAACTGAAGACAGTCCTGAGACTCACAGAAGTGTCAAGAGTTTTGGGTTTTTTTTTTAAAAACAAATGGTGGGTTCAATCAGCCAATCAAAATTTATTAATAAGCACTTACTACCAAGTACCAAGCTATGTGCTAAGAATTAGATTCAAAGAGAAAGTGCTGGTTCAAGAAGAAAAGAAACATAGGATGAGTTGAAAGTAGCTAGGCATCCACTTGAAAAAGCATTAAAGATAAGGTTAGGAGAGAGAAAGTGAAGAGAGTGAGAATAAGGAGAATTCAGGATGTGCAGATCCAGTTGAAAAGCTCAACTCAGGAAAAGCATTAGATGGGAATGCCTGGAATCAAAAGGAAGGTCAACTGGAAGATTACAGAGGGCAGAGGTCACAGGACATAGGCCAACTTAACAGATAACGTGGCTGTGAGAAAGACAACTTTAATCAAAGACAAATGACCAATAATCAATCAAGAAGCATTTATTAAGCATTAAAATATGATCTATATAAAAAAATACTCAAAGCATTTTTTGTGCTGTTAAAGACGTGGAAATTGAAGGGGTACTTGCAAATGGAAAATGGCTGAACAAAATGGTATATGAATGTAACAGACTACTATTTTTAGTTAAGAAACAGTGAAAAGACAGTTTCTGAGGAACCACAGAAGACTTGTATAAACTGATACAAAGTGAAGTGAGCAGAACCAGGAAAATCATTTTTGAAAAGCAAATAAGTTTGTAGAATGAAACATATTTTTGGACGTGGCCAATGTGAGATTTTGTTTTGTTTGACATAGTTGTTCGAAAAGTTTTGTTTTTCTTTTTTCAATGGGGGACAGGAGATGGGAGGGAGAGAAAATAAACACTTGTAAACTAAAAAATAAAATTTGAAAATTTGAAAAGGAAAAAACAAACAAATCATTCAGCATTTACTTTTAACCAGGCATTGTGCTAAGTGCTGGAGATTCAAAGCAAAAGCAAAAAACAAAAACAATCCTTGTCCTCAAGGAGCTTGTATTCTTAATGGGGGAGACAACAGTGTAAATTAGAACATACCAGACAGATCCAGACCAAATAAAAGAGAACCTTACCTGGAAGATAAAAAGGTCTAAAAGAAAACATTGAAATTATAGTTTGGAGTGAGATGTGTAGACATTTTATCACACACACACACATATACACACAGATATGTTATTTTATGTTTATAATCTGTTTTTAAAAATAATATAAATGGGGCAGCTAGGTGGCGCAGTGAAGAGAGCACCGGCCCTGGAGTCAGGAGGACCTGAGTTCAAATCCAGCCTTAGACACCTAACACAAAAACTAGTCGTGTGACCTTGGGCAAGTCACTTAACCCCAACTGCCCTCCAAAAAACAAAAAATAAATAAATAAATGGTATATTTGTGTACTATAAATTATACTACAGATATATCCTACATTATAAATTATAATATATGATGTTATATCCTGACTCCAGGGTTGGTGCTTCATTCACTGTGCCACCTAGCTGCCCCTTATCCTTTGTTCTTAACGTGAATCTGTTTTTCATGGACCCCAAGATAGCATGACCATTTTGATTGTTCTTACAGCGCTGATCTATATCGAGCTTGTATTCCCTTACCTGGGAATAATGATATCTATATCCATATACTCCAAACTATAATTTCAATGTTATTTATTATAGATTACACTCTGAACTATAATTTCAATGTTCTCTCATAGATCTATATTCACATAATATTCTCTCATATATACACCCACATACATAATATGTATACTCTCATATGCATGCATAGATACATACAGAAACATACAAAATTATATGGTGACTTGAAGTACAACAACTGTATTCTTTTTCAACCAAAAGTGTTCTGTCACATCCTTGTAAAAAATTAATTGTGCATTAGAACCGAATTCTGAATTTGTTGAATTATAGAGGACATGATGGTAGGTGAAGCATATATTACCTAGATGTAGATAATCGAGCTTCCCAAGGCAAATAAATGGTCCTGGAAAGAAGGCTGATGAGTAATCTGTTTGAATCCTGCCTCACTTCATCACACACCCTATGAATAATCAATCTTAATAAATAGTTGAGCAAAAAAAAGAAAAAAACCACGGACAGTCTTCATTCCTGCTGAGTCTCTACAAAGGCTTCTAGCAGTCCATCCAATTTTCCATTGGTCACAGCTGCTCCAAGATTCTCTACTTCAAGGGGATGGGGCCACCTCAGGATTTAAGGGCATGCCCAAACCATGCTTGAGTCACATATGCAAATTTCTTCAAGTGGTCAGGAACAGGAAGATTTCCAGCTGGACACATAGGGGTATAGGTTAGCCTAGCTGAACAAAGACAGCCCCATGCACCAATCAATGGCGTTTGGAGGAGGAGGATGTAGAGAGCGTAAGAGTGGGAATTGCTCCTGCTTCTCACTTTTTTCTTTGATATGCAAAAAAAACCATAGCAGCAGACCCTTGGTCACCTATGCTCTGCTTCTAGGAAGTCATCTAATCACATGTTGCAATCTGAGGTTCAACATTGTAAAGAGAATATATTCAGAAACCTCACAATGACCTGAGCTGAAGTTTGCTGTGCATTTGGACCTGCAGAGTTCTCCCTTCCTTGGTTTCATTTCAGTTCAGACTGACTTAACTATTTAAGGAAATCAGACCTCCCAGCTCCCTACCCCCCAAGGGTTTATACAATGAATTGCATTCAAATTTCATCCCATTTTGCATCCTGTTAAATGCCTTAACACACTGTCCAAAGTTCATGGGAAATTGGCAAGAAGAGGAAATTTCTTAAGTGGAAACTGTTAAAAGGAAAGGTGTTAAGGAAGGGATAATGTCCAAGAAGATTCAAAAGTTTTTTTCAGTACTATGGGTTTGGTTTTTTACATTTCTTAGCTTCAAATGGTATGGATTATTCCATTCTGGAATTAAGATATTTTAGGTACAATTCTTTACAAATGAGCCTGTACAGAGCTATCTTCTATTTTTCCTCCCAAGCATTTCCTCACCAAAAAGGGAATAAACCAGAGTATTCAGGAGGCAAAATAGTCATCAACTTGTTTTGATTTTAAAGCTTTTTTCATTCACACAATGGTTACTAGGAAGTGAGCATGGTATGTTGGTAAGAATAGCGGATCTGGAGCCAGAGAACCCGGATTTGAATCCCGAATCTTCCATTTTACTACCTATGTGATCATGGGGATTTCTAGGCCTCCATGGTTGTTGTTTAGCTCTTTTAGACATGTCCAACTTTTTATGACCCCATTTGGGGTTTTCTTGGCAAAGATACTGGAGTATTTCCTTCTCTAGTTCATTTCACAGATGAGGAAGCTTAGGAAAACAGGGTTAAATGACTTTCTTACTGTCACAGACCTATTAAAAGTGTCTGAGGTCAGATTTGAACTCATGAAGCCCGGTCTTCCTGACTGCAGGCATGACGCTCTGTCCACTGTGCCACCTAGCTGCCTAGGTCTTAGTTACCTCACCTGTGAAATCTGGGGATTGGACTAAGTGACCATTCTCCTCCACTCTGCTATCAGATTGATCTTCCTCAAGTGCAAAGATTGACCATGTCATCGTCCTATTCAATAAACTCCATTCACTCCCTATCCTGTCCAGGATCAAATATAAAACTTTCTGTTTGGCATTCAAAACCCCTTATAACCTGACCCCACCTACCTTTCCTGTCTCCTGAGAACCCAGTGATCTAGTAACACTGGTCTCTTTACTGTTCCTCAGACAATATACTTTATTACCTGACTCAGGCATTTTTAATTGTCTCCTTCCTGGCTTCCTTCAAACCCACTTAGAATCCCACCTTTTATAAGAAGACTTTCCTGGTCCCCCTTATGCTAACATCTTCCTTCCCTTGATAAAAATTTATCTTGTTTGCACATAGTTATGTTCATGTTGTCTCCCCTCATTAAACTATAAACTCCTTGAGAGAAGTGATTATATCAACCTTTTTGTTTCCCCTGCTGCTTAACACAGTGATTGACACCAGCAGATACTTAACAAAGCTTGTTGACTGACTTTTCTTTCAGCTCTGAATCTGTGATTCTAAGTATGTCTAAGGAATACAGAAGAAGCAGCTTTTATACAGAGTGATATCTCAATTTAAAAATTCCCTGGGAATCAAGGAAGTCAGATGTCTATAAATAAACATACATACATGTATATATCTTCCTGAATCATGCCAAATAGAGCTTCCTGCTTTTGCTTACTATATTATAAATATATCTCAAGGCGAGCTTTTACAGGTCCCCACCTAGTTGAAAGCAAGTAATACCCAACCTAGGGAAAATCATTAAACAGAGTCAGTTTTGTCTCTCCTCACTCTGGTATCTTCTTTCTTGCCTCTAAGACTTCTCCTAACCTCCCCCATCAAAACAGAGAAGAATCTGATATCGTCATTTATACTCAAACTACAGGCAAACTCAATCAGGCTGAATGAAGTATTACCCCAGGCAAGCATTTTCCAATCTATCTTATATCTCAGTTCTTAAATAAAAGGCTTCCTCTCACCTCAAACTCTACAGTAAAAAGAATTTCAGCAAGCAGGAGAATAGAGCAGGGGTATCTGAAATCAGACCATCTCAGGCTACTCTGAAGATAAAACTGACTTCATTCTTTTAGGGTGGATGGTGAAGGGGTCACAAAAGGTGACCCTAACCCTTCACTATCCAATAGTGCCTTACCTTCTTGGGAAAAGTCAGTTCCCTAATGGCTGCTTGCAGACTGGTCTACCTGATCAAAGAGCCCATATTACTTCAATAAACTTGACTATACATTGCCCTTGCAAAACCTAGCAGATGAACTCATTATTTTTCTTTCCTGCCCACATCATTTTAGACATATCCCTCATCCCTTAAATTTAATCGAACTCTGCTCTTCTAGCATTCAGTCTAGAGGCTCCCAGCTCCATATTGACTTCTGGCATGTATGATATTACTTTCTTTAGCATTAAATTATGATTTTGTACTGGAACCCAACCTTATGCTTCCTGGAATGCACCTACAGATTTCCTACAGCATTCTAATGTGGGTAACGAAGCAAGGGAAGATTACAGAAACAGTGTTGTCCTTAGGCTAAGGTGGGAGTAATCAATCTTCTCAACCAGTCATTATTAAGTCATTCAACTACACCTATTCTCTCTTAAATCCAGGGGTAAAGGCCAGGCAGAGGAAGGCTTATTTTCCTATTCGTAAATTAGAATTCTTCCATATACAAAAGGGAAAATTGAGCTTAAGAAACATTTAATTGCTCAGATAATTCAAAAACCAATCAATCAGTCTAGCTCACAATTGTCCAGATGGGAAGTTCACACAGCCCAAATTCACTGAATTGAAGATGTAAATGGACTAGCTCAGGGTCACACAGCTTATGAGTCAGAACTGGATTCTGGGAGAAGAGGCCCCGGGGAAGTCAACTCATCATTTCCCACTCTGCCTCAGGACTTCATCATGTGAATTTGGAACTCTTTTCACTATAATACCTCAGGGTCAATGCTCTTTCCACAGTGCCACACAGGTAGAATTCATGCCTCTGGTCCAGGACTCAGTGTTCAAATCACCCTTTTCACTGCATAAAATTTGATTTACTAGTCCAAAACAATCTAAATCTAAATCTGAAAAAAGAAAAGTTTAAAACAATCTAAAATAAAACAAAAACAAATTATTCATGACCTAAAGCAAGACACACTTCCAAGTATAGTTACCTCCATTATCCTCATTCCATTGGAACATATTGGTATAAAGAAATCTATTGTGATTTTTTAAAATATTTCAGATAACAAACCATTTCTTCAGTTAAAAATGTTTACCATGTTTCAAACACAAATTTATTTCAATGACAGATATCTGAGGCATTCAACAATTTAAGTGAGTTACACGTAAAGCATTCAGAAACATTTACTGTACATAAAGTGTACAAGAAGGTGTATTTTCAGCAAGTATTCTGATATATGTGAACTTCATGCCAACACTTTGGAGAACTCAGAACTATATAAAGGGTACTGGGGAAACCTGTGATTTCACTGGTATAGGAACTTCTAGTTGCATAAAACTCCTACCATTTCGGGTCAGTTTCTTCTCTGTGACTAATTCTTAGACTATAGCATGGAGAGGTAAAATGACTTACCTGGGGTCACACAGTTACAGATGTGTCTGTCAGAGGCAGGACTTAATGCAGATCTGCCTTGTTCTTTTTAAAAAATTAGCTAATTTTTAGTTTTCAACACTCACTTTTACAAGATTTTGAGTTCTAAATTTTCCCCCTTTCCTCTCCTCCACCCTCACCAAGAAGACAAGCATATAGGCTGATCCAGACTAGGCCAGCCTTGTTCTAAGGCCTGCTATCTGCCATGTCTCTCATCTATATGGTATTATGGAAAAAGCATTAGCCTTGGAGTCAGACATGGAATTCAGGTTCTGGTGCTATACTGACTAACTCTGTAACCCTGGGCAAGTCACTTAATCTCTATGAGTCCAAGTTTTGTTGTCCATAAAATGGGTTACAATGAAGAAAGCACTTCTGGAAATGATCCATTTACTTTCTGTTAACCTTTATAGTGCAGGTAGGTATGAAAGTGGATAGAGAGCCAGGCCAGGAGTCAGGAAGACTAGCTGTATGACCCTGGGCAAGTTACTGAATATATATACTGAATATACACTGTTTGCCTCAGTTTTCTCATCTGTAAAATGAAGTGGAGAAGAAAATGGCAAACTGCTCCAGAATCTTTGCCAAGAAAATCCCCAAAGGGGCCATGAAGAGTCTGACATGGCTGAAATGACTGAATAGCAACAATACTTTCTATCTTCCCCCAGAGGCGTTCTGTACATAGGACTTACCGTACACAATGGAATCTTTGTTAAATGAATGACTTTGAGAAAGGTCTAATCGAAATGCAGATATGAACTTAGCTACAGTGGTGATAAGGGGAAGTTTCCACAAAAGATAAACACAGGAAGAAAACAAACAAACAAGAAAGATACTTCTCTAGAGCTGGAAATTCTGGTTTTCAGGGAATTAGAAAGAGAACAAAACTAGATCCCACTAGGGAAACGGGTTGTTTGTTTTGCTCACCTTAGGTTCTCTGTACAATGTGAGCTATTAGCTTTAGTCACAGTCATTGAATCTATGGTTTTTGACGGCTCTAAAGGACCCCCTACATTTAGGCAGGGTCTACTGAAATTCAGTCAGATTCAGAAAGTCAAGGTACCTTGACAGACAAGGAGAATATTCACATCTTCTCAGACAATTGTCTGGTGATCTGGTATCAGCAAAAAAAAAAAAAAAATTCTGTTCCTTTCCCACCGTAGCCCAAAGACTGTGGACCAAGAGCTAAGGGCTTGAATCTCATATTTGCATAACAAGGGTAAATGAACATCAATGCCAGCTGACCTCCGAGTGGAAGAGGCTCTGTCTTCTTAAGAGCTGGAGTACTTCCGTAATAGCCATTTTTAAAAGGTCAGCACTTCTGGTGGTAGCCTTAGGGTATGAGTGTAACTGAAAAGTATCAGGAAAAAAAATCAGTAAATATAGGCTGGTGACTAGTTTAAAGCACAGTGAGAGGCTTGGATTCTAATCCAGACACTGCCTGGATTAGCTGTGTGACTTTAAGCGAAAGCACTTCAGCCTTGGGACTTGGGTTCTTAATCTGTTAAATGGGGAAACTTGTGGCTTAATGATTTCTAAGGCTATCTATGTCATTTTGGTCTTCTTCCAACGGGAAGAATACAACCAAACCAAGACTATCTAGGAAAAGTGATTGGAGAAAGGGTACAATCAAGCCTGATGATGCTTGTCTCATGCATATTGCAAGCTGAACTTATTATCATCCTGACCTACTAAGAGGAAAAGTAAACTGTAAAGGAAGAACTATTGTTGCCATCTGGTGGGACTTAATGCCATCTTTAAAGAATCTTTCCCCCATACCATCTAGAGTTGAAAGGAGCCTTACATATATTCTAGCCCATCATGTTTTTGCTTATATGGAAACTGTGTCCCAGGCTGGTAGGTGGTATTGTGGACCTGAAAGAAATCCTTCCTCAGACATTAGAAGTGGTCTTGGATAAAACACTTAACCTCTTCCAGCCCCAGTTTGCCTATCAGTAAAATGGGAATGAACATTAATAGCATCTACCTCATATATGGTGGTTGTGAAGATAAAATGAAATAACATGTTAAATGCAGCCCAAATTTTAAAGTGCTAAGTAAACGCTAGCTGGTATTATTGATTTTCCCAAGGTCACAAGGGTGACCTCACAACAGGAGAGAGCAGAGCCAGGATTCTCTTTCAATCATTCAGCAATGTAATAAAAATTTACTGAATGTCTAGCACAAGGTAAAATATAGTCTCTGCCCTCAAGGAGCTGACAATCTTAATGGGGGGAGGACAACATGCAAACAAGTATATACAAAGCAAACTATTTAAAACCTTTGACTCCAAACAGGGATTTTATGTTGAGCCTGGAGATGATAGAGTGCTTACCTCACTGTTGTATCGCTGTGAAACCTGGACATTCTACCGGCACCATGCCAGGAAACTGAATCGCTTTCATTTGAATTATCTTGGAAAGATTATGAAGATCCCCCGGCAGGATAAAATGTCGGACACTGAGGTCCTTACTTGAACTGGACTGCCAAGCATTCAAACTCTGTTTTAGAGAGCACAACTCTGATGGGCTGGCCATGTTGTTCGAAAGCAAAACATATGGTGGTCAAAAAGTCCATTTTAGGGAGAACTCACACAGGGCAAGCGTTCACATGGTGGTCAGAAAGAAGTGATACAAAGATACTCTCAAGAACTGTGGAATTGGTTGTGTGATGTGGGAGACGCAGGACTGCCCAGGATGGCATGCCCACATCAGAGAAAGTGCTGTGCTCTATGAGCAAAGCAGAATTGAAGCAGCTTAAAGGAAATGCCGCATGCGCAAATGTAAAGTATCCACCCCAAATGTTCATGGAGATTATTTGTGCTGGATCTGTGGTAGAGCATTTTGAGCTCTTATTGGTCTAATCAGCCATAGTTGGATACATTGAAACTTGACTCTAGCATAGTGATGTCATTTTGGTCCTCTTTGAGAACAAAGGACAATAACTATGGTAGGGAGCCATGGAAGAGGACAGAATAGGAGGATGACGTGGTTAGACCTGTGCTTCAGGAAGAACAATTTGACGGCCAAATGAAGGATGGACTAGAATGGGGAAAGACTTGAGGCAGGTAGACCAACCAGTAGGCTATTGTAATAGTTAATCCATGAGGTGATGAGGTCCTGCACCAGAGTGGCAGCATTTTCAATACAAAAGGGGGCTTGATGATGAAGAGATGTTAAAAGGTAAAACCAACATAATGTGGTAGTATGTTTGATATTGGATATGGGGGTGAGAGAGAGGAAATGAGGAATCAAGGATGAAATATGGGGGAGCAATGGAGCCTGGGAGGAAAGGTGGTGCTCTCAATAGTTATATAGAAGTTCTTTGCTGACAAGTTATTCCAACTTCAACTGTATCAACAGAGTGGAAAATAAGCAGTACCAATGACTGAAGGAGAGAGACCAGATCTCCAACGACTGCTTTTCTTACCTGCTTCTGAAGCAGAACAATGAAGTCTACAATTCTATTTAGATTTTCCATTTCCCTTTCTACTCTATCTACCCTTATTTCAACCCATAATCTCTTAAGAAGTAGTGAGGTGGTAGCTTCTGTTGTTCAGAAATTTAAGTCATGTCTGACTCTTCTTGACCCCATTTTGGGTCTATCTTGGCAAAGATGTAGTTTGCCATTTCCATTTCCAGTTCATTTTACAGATGCAGAAACTGAGCAGAGTTAAGTGACTTGTTTAGGGTAACACTAGCTAGGAAGTATGTGAGGTCATATTTGAACTCAGATCTTCTGGATTCCAGGCCCAGGTGGTAGCATCAATAACCAAATAGAGAAACACTACGGAATGTCTCCAATCCTTTTTTTTTTCTTCCTTAAACTAATGTAAACTAGTAAAACAGTTTAAACTAATGTAAGCCAAATTACTTCTCATTTCACTAGGCTGGATAATCAAGAGCTGCTTCCTATAGCAGATTTTCAGCATGACTCTATTTACATAGCTCCTCATTCCACTACATTTATTCAAAAGATAAAGGTCCCAGGGTACTTTTAAAGATTAGATTAACTACAGAAAAAGTTGGATGCAGCCAAGAGTAAAACCTACTCTTCTATACATAGTTTACCCAAATAACTACAGCCTATCTCTGGGGGTATAATAATGACTCAAGAAATAATAACTCAGTAATAATAATAAGTAATAACTCAAGCTCATATTTATATAGCCCTCTGTTTTCTTGGCACAGAAGAAAAAGTCCTAGATTCGAAATCAGAGGACCTTTGTTTGAATTCCAGTTTCTCCCCTTGCTAGCTACCTGTGTGACATTGGACAAGTTATATTTCAGTTTCTGGACCTTGGGACTTCATCTGTAAAATGAGGAAGGTTAGACTGGATGACTTTTAAGGTCCTTTCCAGTTCTAAAGAATGATCTTGGGCAGATATTATTATCCCCATTTATTTTTTTATATGACTGTAGACAGCTTTGCTTTCTTTGTCTGAAAACTTCCTGTTCATATCCTTTGACCTTTTATCAGTTGGAGAAATGAATTGTATTCTTATAAATTTGAGTCACTTCTCTATATATATTTGAGAAACAAGGTCTTTATCAGAGATATTTGTTGTAAAAAAATTTTTTTTGGAGGGGGGAAGGCAGGGAAACTGGAGTTAAGTGACTTGCCCAAGGTCACATGGCTGGTTAAGTGTCTGAGGCCGCATTTGAACTCAGGTCCTCATGACTCCAGAGTTGGTGCTCTATTCAGTGTGCCACCTAGACGCCCCTAAAATTTTTTTTTAGTTTTCTGCTTTCTTTCTAATTTTGGTTGCATTGGTTTTGTTTCTACAAAAACTTTTTAATATTATGTAATCAAAATAATCCATTTTACATTTTGTAATGCTTTATACGTCTTGTTTGGTCCTAGATTTTTCCCTTGTCCATAGATCTGACAGGTAAACTATTCTATGCTCTCCTGATTTGCTTGTATCACCCTTTATGTATAAATCATGTACCCATTTTGATCTTATCTTGCTATAAAGTGTGAGATGTTGGGGGGTGGAGCCAAGATGGCAGTGTAGCAGCAGCAACATATCGCAGCTCTCACATAGCCACGCCAAAATACCCATAAAACAGGACTCTAAACCAATCCTAGAACT
>CM053582.1:451630841-451652285 GCA_028627135.1 Pseudochirops cupreus
GGGAGGGGGGACATACTGGGATGGCTGTTTTGGGGTGGTGGGCGGGGGAAAGACGGGGAGAAAATATGCAACTCAAAATCTTGTGGAAATGAATGATGCAAACTATAATAAAATTTTTTTAAAAAGTGGGAGATGTTGATCTAGATTTAGTTTCTGTCATATTGAGAGGGAGTGAAGGGAGGAAGGGATAGAATTTGGAACTCAAAACTTTTTTAAAAAAATGTCCAAAATGGCTTTTACATGTGATTGGGAAAAAATAAAATATTATTTAAAAAAAACAAAATATTATTTAAAAAAAAAGACTTTCTTATCAAGGAAATTGAAGCTCCTCACCTTTCAAATGACAAATATAATAGCTGAGGAAAATTATGTATCACAACACAGGGCAATCTAAGTTTGTTCAATTGAATGATCCAGGCAAGAGATAGTACTGCCCCTCATTTTAAAAGGTAGTCAGCCAGTGATTCTATAAATATTTACTAAGTACCAGCCTGCTCTGCTATATTATACTAAGAGCTAGGGAGGCAGGGTACAAAGAAAGTAAAAGACAGGCTCTGCCTCAAGTTGCTTATAGTCTAATGAGAAATACTATGAAAATACAAAATAAAGTTGGTAGGGGATACAATTCTTCACTACTGTTCCATTGCTCTGTTAGCACTAGGTAGAACTTGTAGCAGAAGAAGGTGTTTGAGATGGCAGGAGAATGTTCCTCTGGTTTCTTTTCACTCAAAGCACTTTGTAAACCCTCAGAGCCCTCATTAGAAATGACGTCTCTGGTTTCTAAGTAGACAAATCTCCCTCCAGGCTTTCATTCACACCTTTCTTTTCCTGCTCCTCTCACAGGTTAGGAAAGACCAAAATGGAGAATAGATTTTAAGTTTAATGGGTCTGACTGGACTTCAAAGGTCAGTGGTCAAGGCTGGGGTAGCACGCAGAGGCTAGAAGGGATATTAAGAGAAGAGCATTTAATAGTCCCGTCTTCAAATCTGACTTCAGACCATGGTCTGATACACAGTCACACGTATCCCAGTTACTAAGTATCGTGATAAGGAATGAGAGTTTTGCAGGCTATAAAGGCCGACTTGGAATTATCTCTGTTCTCATGCATACACACCATTCATTTAAACATGGCTTTTGTAGCAGGATGTTTGATTTTGACCAAGTAAGTCACTTCTTATAGGTCTGGGGTGAAATGTGGCTCAGTCTCACTTGACTAATCAATTATAGCTTTAAAGAGTCTCCTAAAGCAAAGCGTGACAAAGATAAGATGAACCCTGGGATGCTACAGCCTCAACGGTAAAGAAAGCTCTACTTTTATAGGCCTCTCATATTTGTACTTAGAGTAGCAATTCTTAAGGACTCCCTCCATGGACCCCTAGATTTCTTGGGGGTCTAGGAACCTGAATGAGGAAAAAAAATTACATGTTTATTTTCACTAACCTCTGACTGAAATTTAACACTTCCTGCAATTATGAATGCAGGTGACAAATTATTATTCTGCTAAGGGGTCCAAAGGCTGTACAAGATTGCTAGAGAGATCCGTGCCTCCCCTAAAAGGCTAAGAACCCCTCATTTAGAGTATTGAGGCAGTGATGACAAGAGAATGGATGGATTCTGTTTTTGCTTTATGTAGGAGACAATGTGAAAGTATATATATTTCCACATGACAGGTCCTTCAAATATTTGAGAAGAGTGATCACCTTTCCCTCCAAGGTCTGTTCTTCAAGCTGAACATCACCAAAGTTCCCTGAACCATTCCTCCTATGACAAGGCTGCCAGGCCCTTCACCATGACACCCATCAGTCAAGGGTGCATTCACTGGTTTGTTTGTCATCTTCGTATGGCACCTACATTATGCCTAAAAGTACTCTTGCCGCACAGCATAATCTATACATAATGAAGAATTGGCACACCACCATTCCTCTCTCTTTACTGAACCATATTGTAGTTCAAAAACTATGCTGCTTAAACTTTATTTTGCATAGATTGACTTCTCTTCTTTTGGACAATTCCTTTCTTCCTCTAACCAGTTGGAAAGAAGTTGTCTTGGAAGAAACTCACTCCCAGCTACACATTAGGTTGAATGGTTGGTCCTACTCAATATGTTTTTCCAGCATGATATAGACCTCTCTGGTGAGGTATGATTCATTGCTGTGAAAATGTACTGTGTAGAACATATTCTTACTTTTACTTAAAAAACAAATATTAAATATAGTTTTCCTTCTTGTTTATCTCAGCTTTTGTTTTAATAACTGGAGCTGAGTCTATACCAGTGCAAAGTATACTCTGGGTCCAATTCCCAACAGCTTACAAAAAATGTGGTGCTAGTAGAAAGCCAAATACCTCTGGATTCTCTTATGCTCATGAAGAAAGCTAGACAGGATGAAGGAAAATTCGGTCCACCATATATTCTGGCTGAGCCTAATTCTGCCTCAAGTACTCAAAATAACTGTTACTAAAACCAAAGAAATCTAAGGGTTTTGGCCAAACTGCTGAATAATCAGGTAATAAGTGGTTATTAAGAGAATCTAGGGTATACATAACCTTTAAGATGTAGGTCAGTAAGGACAAATGTGCCTATTCATCACCTCCCCTTGGGGTCACTGTAGGGAAGAGAACAGTAAGCCTAATGAAATAGGAATCTGACTAAATATACTTCCTGAGTTACAAAGCTGTTAAACATGTAGTGGGAAGAGAATGCTTATACTTTTTAAGATTTAGGCTAGAATTCACATTTGCTATAGCTCTTGAAATAACAGAAAGGAGATGGGGGACACATCCATGGTTTCTTGGAAATAGTTCTTGAATGTCCTTTTAAAACCATTCATAACCTCAAAATAGTTTAACAAATGGTTCCATTTCTAAATCCACAAAGTTCTTTGAGAAGAGTCTGCTTCTACCTGCTGGGAAACAGGAAACAACTAAACCTTATTTATAGGCTTGAGCCTTATTCCTCAGAGGCAGAGAGCTGTACTGTCCAAAACATACCATTACCAGGTTCCATGTTAACTTGAATTATTGGCAACAGTCAGAGTGTCCAAAAAGTAGGATTTTATTAGTCATCCTAATTTGTTCAATTTTCTCTTTTGTGTAGAAAGACAAGTGCAGTATGATCATCTTTTCCCTCCACCTTTATTCTTTATGATGTTCTAACTATCTTACATTATCTTTAAAATTTGCTCAGTTGGAGAGGAAGGGACAGATACAATTACACTTAAAAAATGAAAAAATATTCTCAACAACACAATAACCCAAGACAATTCCAAAGGGCTCATGATGAAAAATGCTATTCTCGCCCACAGAAACAACTGATGGGAGTCTGAATGCAGATTGAAGCATGATATTTTTCACTTTCTGTGTGTGTGTGTGAGTGTGTGTGTGTGTTTTCCTTTTGATCAATGTCTTCTTTCACAACATGACTAATATGGAAATATGTTTTGCATGATTACACATGTATAATCTCTATCATATTGCTCACCGTCTCAGGGAAAGAGGAGGTGAGGGAGGGAGAAACTTGGAGCTCAAAATTTAAAAAAAGAATGTTAAAAATTGCCTTTATATGTTATTGGGAAAAATAAAATAAATAAAAAATAATATTAACAGTAGATACTAATGCAAACCCCTCTGCCCAAGAGTATTTACATCATAAAATGACTTTTACATATATCATTTCCAATGTTGCTGTTACTAAAATATCTACCTCTGCAAAGCTAAAAAAGTCAAGAGGCAAGTTTTTTTTAGGAAAAAAACTACAAACCGAAACCTACCATTTATTATCTAGCAGACTCCTCAGATCAAGAATTTTTTGTTTACAATTTTAAGTTTGAAAATCGTAAAGATGCTCCTTGAATCACAATTTCAGAATCTATACGCTTGATATGTTGATCATGTTGCCCAACTCTAGGCTCTACCTCCAAGCTACAGGAAGGGAAATAAACCTCTCCCCCTGAAGCTCTCTTCAAGTCTAAGCTCAAATCAGATGGATGTTTACTTAACTGAGGCTGGCAGCCTAAACAGTCCTTGGCTCCAACACAATTGTGTGCTGCCTTAGGAACAATGCTACAAAAGTTTGAAGGTCCATCTGTACACCAGGGACAATACCTGTTACTGTGTACAAAGAAGCCTGTTTATCTGCCCTGGGATATAACCCTAGCAATACTTCTCAGAACACATGAGGTCAAAGCAGGCATATACCTTGCATGGGCATTATAGAGCAGAAGGAGGATTTTAGGTGGCACAGTGCCTGGCCTGGAGTCACGAAGACTCCTGTTTGTGAGTTCAAATCCAGCCTCAAACATACTATCTGTGCGACTCTGGGCAAGTCACTTAACCCTATTTGCCTCAGTTTTCTCATCTGTAAAATGAGCTGGAGAAGGAAATGGCAAACTACTCTAGTATCTTTGTGGAGAAGACCCCAAGTGGGGTCACAAACAGTTGTAGACAACTATAAAACTCAACAAGAACAAACCTAAAGAGGACATATCTCCTACTAAGTCTTTTTTTTTCCCCGCTTTTTTTTGGAGGGGGAAGGGCAGGGCAATTGGGGTTAAGTGACTTGCCCAAGGGCACATGGCTAGTAAGTGTGTCAAGTGTCTGAGGCTGGATTTATATTCAGGTCCTCCTGACTCCAGGGCCAGTGCTCTATTCACTGTGTCACCTAGCCGTCCCCTATTAAGTCTTTTAACAGCTAGTATTCATATAGTACTTCACAACAATCCTGGGAGGGAGGTGCTATTACTGGGAGAGTTTAAGTGACTTGCCCAAGGTCACACAACTAGTAGAGTGTCTGAGGCTGGACTTGAATTCAGGTCTTCCTAACTCTCAAGTCCAGCACTTTGTGCTACCACTTGCACTTACCCACTGGAGAATTAGTTCATTGAAACCCTTCCTTATAGCAGACTACCTGGTCCATTCTTTGGTTTCTGGGAAGGTCTTCTCTAACCATTCCAGATAGAGTTAATTTATGCAACTCAGAATAAGATTTCATACTAGCTTGGTAAAGCAAAAACAGTAATGGTAGGAGATTTGGCTTATTGTTCTGGTTACACCACTAAAATAATTGCTGTTTGACTTTGGACAAGTCATAGTCAATCACCATCAAATCATAGTGAAATCACAGGCAAAGCTTTAGATCTTTAAATTAAGTGAGTTGGACTCAATGATCTTTAAGGGTCCCATGTAGTTCTAATATCTGATGATTTTGTGTTCTTTACTATGGCAATATACACAACCACAAAGTCATGTGAATAGATTTTTAAACAAAATGCCAGTATAAAGTAAGTCCAAATGAGTGCCGTCTCCCTCCCTATAGTCAGGTACTATACATCCATTACAACACTGCTTCCATTGCTCAAAATGGTTTTGGGGGGGGTGGGGGTGGAGACTCCTCTTCCAGAGCTGCCTTCAAACCTACTAAACATTCTCTTGAATATACTCCAAGGTTGCAATTTTTCAGGCTATGCAGGTATATCTGATTTTTGGAAATACCCAAAAGTTATTTAGTGCTAAACCTGGTGAATTAGGAGAGTGGTCAAACCACAGGATAAATGCTTAGACACGGCTGCTCAGACAAAATAATTTGACTACTTTTCTTATGTAGCTCTGAAGGCAATCAACAATTCTATAGGAGTTTCATTTGAAACAAAGGCAGAAACCCCAGGGGAAAGAGGGCAGCCTCCCAAAGTACCAGCTTTAAAAGACAACATTCATTTGAATATCTAAGTTTGGTCTATTATTAAAAAATCAGTTCCACTACTTTATAATCATTCCATATAATCTGCTTCAAACTCTTTCAACTCTATTCCTCCTGGGGATAACTGTCCTAAAGAGATCTTTACAATAAACGCAGGATGATAACCTACACTTGCCTAAAAGCAAAGTTCCTAAAGTTGGCCAGTAGCAAAACCTCTTGTCTGCCACATCAAATACTGAAACTGAAGTTTGAAAAAATAATCTGCTTAACATAGCACAAAATGTGCCCAGAAGCTGAGACTTTCTAATGCTTTCGATATCTGAAAACCTCTTCTTTGTTCTGTAAATATCAAGTCTTAGTCAGCAAGATTAATAAGCCAAAAAATGAAGCCAGAATGAAAAACATATTTCAAAAGTAAATATTGTCTTCACAAAAATGTAAGGCGCAATAATAAATTAGCCACATCTTCATAAAAAAGTAACAGAGGACTTCAAACTGGAAACATATTCATATTATTATGAATATCTTATAATCTCCATGATGTAGCTGATAATGCCTCACAATTATGTGGGATTTTATACTCTAATACCTTTCAAAAGTGAAGAGACTTCACAAATTTTCAAGTATAAAACACAGAGTTCAATTATGAAACACAAAGCAATCAGCAGCTTCTTCAGTTCAGTCTCATGAAAACTCATTCATATGATGCTTAATTCAATATATAAAGTACTAAGAAGGTACATGAAAGTCTTATTCAGTTCATGTTAAATAAGCATCTAATTCTATCTAACTCTCTATATAATTTCTAAAACAAACTTTCAATTAACTTGATATTGAAGGTCAGGAAGTAAGTAAAAATAAGTTTTTCATCTTGTACAATTCAGAAAGGAAGAATACACTGAAGAGGAGGGTCCAGAGCACAGGCCTAGGATGAGTGGATAGAAGGTCCACAGAAAGAAGTTTTGGTTCAAAAAGGACAGAACTACCTAATAACTGGGGCAGCAATGGAAGTCAGGAAGTCACACAAGCCAGGAAGACTTCTTCCTAAGTTCAAATTTGGTCTCAGATACTAGCTGTTCGACTCTGGGCAAGTCATTTAACCCTGTGTGCCTTATTAGTTTCCTCATCTGTAAAACGAGTTGGAGAAGGAAATGGCAAACTACTACATTATCTTTGCCAAGAAAATCTCAAAAGGGTAATGGAGAATCAGATATGATTGAGAACCTAACAACTGGAATTGTCAGAAAATAGAATGGGCTGCCTTAACAAAGCAGAGATCCCCCACTCCAGATGCCAAGCAGAGAGGCTGGTTGTCAGGTAATGCTGCACTTGTCAGGGATGTTACACAGGCATGATTCAGGCATCACATAGGGCACTGGACTAGAAGACTTCTGCTCTTCCTTTAAACTCATAGATTCTAGGATTCTGTGAACTGTGGGAGTGTGACTTCACTTAAAATGAATAAAAAAATCAAGTATAAGAAACAGCATAAATTCAGTCCTTCATAATAACCCATTATTCCGCCTGCAATCTGGATAGTATCAAATAAGATGGAGACATAATGTTTTGGAAGTATATAGGCTCAAAACAGACATAAAAGTAGTCAACTTTTTACCACATTTTGGATCACAAGGGAGAGAAAGGGAGAGGGGGGGAGGAAGAGGGAGAAGGAGAGTTGGAATCATAGCTGGAAGTAGAACTCAAGTCACCTGATAATCAGGGATTCTTAAATGTTACCCTTCCCAAAGTTCTATGTGGTGGGAAAAGTGCTAGACTTTAAAGAAAAAAAATCTTTGTTTGAATTTTGGCTCTGGCAATTTGTGGCCGTGGACAAGTCACTCAAAACGAGACTGAGAGAAGTTACTTTATCCATAAAATGGGGAAAAAGGGTTGCTGTGAGTAAAGCACTTTTGTAAACATTAAAGTGACATCTACATGACCTTTCTAATTTCCAGGAAATTTTTCTGTGGCCTTCTAGAGATGATACCTTTTACCAAAGGAAACTTCAGCACCCTGCCTTCCTTCAAATAATACCACATTAAAAAACCATCTGCTCAACGTAGGGGTAGTACGTTGTAGTGCAAAGAGTTCTAGCTCTAAAGTTAAGGGACTTGGGTTTAAATCCTTTTAACACTACATTTGTGATTTGAGGGAGTCATATAAGTTTCCTGGGCCTCAGTTTTGCAAAACAGAGGAGGGAAATGGGATTAAATAGCCACAGAGTTCCCTTCTGGTTCACAGTCATGAATAAGCTCCAATGGCTTCCTGTTGCCCCAGGAAGAAATACAAATGCTCTTTTTGGTATTCAAAGCCCCTCATAACCTAGCCTTATCTTACATTTTGAGTCTTCTTAAACCCTGTAGCTGTTACTGAGTCATTTCAGCCATATCTGACTCTTTGTAGCCCAAATTTGGGGTTTTCTTGGCAAAGATACTGGAGCGGTTTGCTATTTCCTTTCCTCCAACTCATTTTATAGATGAGGAACTGAGGCAAACAGGATTGAGTGACTTGCCCAAGGTCACACAACTAATAAGTTTCTGGGATTAGTTTTGAACTCAGGAAAATGAGTTTTTCTGACTTCAGGCCTGGCACGCTATCCACTGCACCACCCTGCTGCCCTACTTATATATTACTCCCCAATATGTACTCAAGTGACAGCTTCCTTGTTGTTCCTTGAAGAAAATACTCCATTATCTTTGCCTTCTAGGCATTCTTTCCAGCTGGTCCCATTCCTGGAAAGCTCTCCCTCTATTCCAACTACTGACCTCTCTGGCTTCCTTTAAGTTCCAACTAAAATTCCACCTCATCCAGGAAGCCTTCCCCAACCCCTCTTAATTCCAATGTCTTCCCTCTGTTAGTTATTCCCTATTTATACTGTATATAGCTTGCTCTGCATATATTTGTTTGCATGTTGTCTTCCTCATTTGATTGTAGGCTTCTTCAGAGTGGGGCTGTCTTTTGCCTCTTTTTTGAATCCCCAATGCTAAGCACAGTGCCTGGCATATAGCAGGCACTTAAATAAATGTTTATTGAATTTATTGAATTAAATTCTAGATCCATGACTCTGTATAGGGATGGTACCGTGTGATATAATGGCAAGAGAGATAAACTGGAAGTCAAGAAACCTGGTTTCTTTTAATGAACTGATGCTGAGTGAAATAAGCAGAACCAAGAACACTGTACATAGTAACAGACACATTGTACAATGACTGACTTTGACAGACTTAGTTCTTCATGCAAAGATCTAAGACAACTCCAAAAGATTCACTATGGAAAATGCTATCTATCCACATCCAGAGAAAGAACTTGGGAGTCTGAATGCAGATGGAAACACACTATTTGCTCTCCTTTTCTTCTGTTGTTTTGTTTTGTTTCTTCTTTCTCATGGTTCCTCCCATTAGTTCCAATTCTTCTGTACATCATGACTAATGTGAAAATATGTTTAATATGAATGTATAAGTAGTGCCTATATCAGACTGCATTACTGTCTTGGAGAGGGGAAAGGAGGGAGGGGAAGAAAACTTAGAACTCAAAATCTTATGGAAGTGAATGCTGAAAACTAGAAATAAATAAATTAATTATATTTTAAAAAGGGAACCTGGTTTCTAATACTGGCTCTCAGTCACCAATATATATATATATATTGTATAACCTTGTATTGTATAACCAAGTATAACCTTGGCTGAGTCATTTCCCAATCTTGGGTTCTCTGGGTTTTTTTCAACTGTAAATTGAGTTTACTGTATTAGGTGATCTCTAAGATAGCTTCTAGTTCTAACATTCTATAAATATATTATTAGAAAGTCACCTAAAAGGCAGCTAAAATCACTGATTTTAAAAAATAATTAAATATTCTAAAGGCTTTATTTTTCATCACAGGAAAAGATTTTTAAAGATAAATAGCTCAAAATCAAAGCCATTTCCACTGTAGTGGCTAAGTTCCTTGTACAGTTTCCTCCACATCCTATTTCACCCTGAGTCTTGGATTTCTATTCTACTTTGATTTGATGGCTGCCTCTTGGGTGAATTATTTAGTTAATATTGCAAACTGTAACAAAACTTCAGGTCAATTACAAAAGGTTGTCAACCATGACAACACAAGAAGAGTCCACCAAGAGAAGTGCTTCCCTGATTCTGTGTTTGAATGCATTATAAGGTCTCATGCAAACCTATTCTGATTCTTCTGTCTCTCCACACTGATGTAGGCTGAGATCAGAAGGGGAACTAGATACTTCCATACATATGCCTCTTTAGGGTTCTCTCTCTTTTAAAAAAACACAAGCCTTTGATAGTATAGTTTACGGACATGTGTAGAAACAAAAATTGTCTCTTTTTATCGTATTATGAACTCTCTCTGCTTCCTTCACTCTAGTTAAAGATGGATCCTATCCCACTTTTTCTCCCACGGTCCATCTTTACTTCTAACCCATAATTAATGGGTTTCTTATCTATAACTGGCCAAAGTACCTATTCTTTCCCTTCCTTAAAACCCCTTCAAAATTTCAACTGTACCTCATCCAGGAATTCTTCCTAAAGTGAGTAGAATGCTATATGGATTTCCAGTTGGCCTACCATCAATCAACAAAACCCACAACCTGCACCACTGATGGAGAGAGAAGTAAGAAATCTCCAAAAAAGAAGGATTTAGATTTCTCTATCTAGAATAGGCAATCTTCAACTTATGAATGCTTTATTTTGGTATTATAAGCATAGCAGTATGTGTTAAAAGCCTACCTACCATTTAGAACGTTGGAAACTACATTCTGAGTTACAAACAGTTCATTTACAAAAGACTTTTTTCGCGCAAAAATTGGGATCTTTTCTGTAAATCACAAGGTAGCATTGGTAATCTTTTACATGTTCTGTAAGATTTTTTTTTGGTAGCATATTATAGGAATGCTCTGATGTTATAAAAGTACAGCCAAAAGATCTGGACCCAAAAGATTTAACTGTATTTAATTTACTGAAGCCCTGAGAACAAAGATTGTGCCATTTCTGGAAACCCAGAAGATGGCATACCTATGTACACAGGCTCTGGTAATTAGTTAAATTTGAAGAAGTGTTAACTGTTGTGGGTGGCAATGGTAAAACAACAAACAACAACCAAAACAAAATTCTGGGATATCTGATATTTGTAATACATAATTTTCATCTGAATTTCATGAAAAGATTGAGATGGGGGATATACGTCCTCTCCCCCTATTTTACACATGAAAAAACTGAAACTCCAGAAAAGTCAAACGACTTACCCACAGTCACACAGGCATTCAAACCCAGGGTCTCTGTAATTCTGAGTCTGATATGCCCCACCATCTACCACACCACATGGTCTCTCCAAGGAAATTCACACACAGGAAAAAGAATCCTAGATTTAAATGACCACTAGGTGAAGCCAAAAGGGATTTTAAAACTTTCCCAGAGAATTTATGCTCTTATGGGATTGCAAATATCTTTAGTTCTGCATTCTAATTTGCCACATAGAGATAAAGGTTTCTACCATCAAATGCTCATAAACCAAAGAAAATTCAAAATCCAGAAAATCATCAAGAGGGAGATACCAAAAGAAAGTCTCTTATGAGTCTGAAAATGGCTATCTTCCCTATGTATGAGTCAGGGATGAATCAGTCTTGGTCAGGATTTCAGGACAGGTGGGGCTTCTTTATAATGAATTGTAAGACTAAGGTCCTAACTATATTTCCTGAAAGATCTAACTTAAAAAAAAAATTGGCCAGCTCCGGTGTTATCCCTACATGCTGACTGAAGTTATACCAATTACAATCTACATCTGAACTTTCAACCACTTCCACTGAATTCTTCTTCCCTTCCTGCCCTAAATTACAGTGGGGTGCAGCTGTGCACGGCTGAACAAAGGTGCATTTTGAGGTTTTAGCATCAGATGACGTAATTCACGTACACAGTGCCCAAGTTGGCATGGGATCCAATGTAAACAAAATATCATATTTTTTATTAGATCAAAGTCTCACAATCTTTAATAATGAATGTCCACAAGTCTACATTTTATAAAAATGAGCACAACAAATTCTTCATGGTAGTAGAAAAAAATCCATTTTATTTTTGCAAATTAGTCTAGATTATTGTTGATTTAGTGATGGCCCATCTCCTATTTCAGGGCAGCCAGCTGTTTCAACTTTTCTGACAGGGAACCTTGGCTTCAACAACCCTATCTGATACACAGATAGTCTCTTGGCTGCCCACAGACATGCCTATCTGTGTCCATGGCAAGATGCCCACTAATAGGTAAGCCATACTCCTATCTGCTGCTGCTATGTGCGGGCTAAACCATGAAAGACTTAAAATGAATAGTTTACAGAATTTTAGAAACATTTTTTTTTCTGCTATAACATCCTTCCTTTGCAACGGTGTGTTTATTGATCCTCTCAATCTATCCAACAATGTATATAGGTTTTTCAGGCACTCAGAATAGGCTACAAAGGGACTGTCTCTTAGAACATTAAAAACACATCTAACATTTTGGATTTTCCCTCAAGATTTTGTCCCAGTACTGAAATGTTATGAGAATGTTTGTTTTATCATAATCTCATTGCCCAAGGTTTTAGACTGAACTGTAGAAACCAATTTCATTAATTCTTAAACATCAGCACTATCATTTATCCTAACTCCACTTCCAACCAGGAAGCACAAATCCTAAACACATCCTCCACTTAAACAAGCTACTGTTTCCAAAGTAATTTCGGGTTAGCTAACTTCTTGAATCCCGATAGTTTAAAGGAAAATTGACGTGCGTTTTAATGTCTTTTTCTGTAGGGACAAATATAATGCTATTTTTCACTGCCTATTGATAATGGGCTCCAGGATGTCAATCTTTGCAAATTACACAACTTCCCAGACAGTAGGAGACAACAAGTAGCAAGTGTAGGCCCAGATGGGCCATCTTTACATTTGCCTGCCCTTTGTTACAATGTCTACATTTTAAACTAGTATTCTACTACACCAAGTATCACTTTTAACCTCTCCATTTTTTACAATCGTTAAAAGCACAGAGAAGTAGCAACACTCCCTCTCCCCCCCAACCCCGACCCCTCGCCCTGGTCCAGCCCATCTAATCTTTCCAAGCTTATTTTCAGGAAGGCAAATACCCCAATTAAAAAGTCTTCAGTACAAATTCTCTACTCTTCCAATCTTTTCGCAAGTCTTTTCTTTAGCCTTTCCAATCTTTTAATTTCTTTTATCTCCCCTCCCCCCATAAATATTCCACGCTCTTCTTTTGGTTGTGCTGAGGCTTTCAAGAAGGGGAAGAGACCCAAGAAAAGTCTGACTAAGACGCTGTCGTGTAGTATTTTTATGGGTGGGGAGAGGAGACTGTGCCACTTCCACAGATTCGGAAAAAAGGACATGCAAAATTTGAGCATGAGGGCAGAGCCTTCAAAACTTTCCCGGTTATATATATACACACACACAGAAGCACTGTTACCTTGCAGTTGTGGGGAACTGGGCAGCGAGGCGGTAGTTTGGGAAATACTAACAGCTATTTTTGTGCTTCTGAGTATAGATTTTGCCAGCCCCAGTTCTCCTAAACCCACAGGATTTTTGACTTCGCCAGTCTGTCACTTTCGCTTGACGCAACCAGCTCAGCCAGGCCCATCAGCCCATCTCCAGGTACTCTTTACCTGGACTTCCCTTCCTCCTCCTCCCTTTGTGGCCGGGGCTACAGCGGTGGCGGTGGCGCTGTCTCCTCTCCCTCCCTCTTTCTCCAGGACAGGCCGATAAAAAACAACCTCCAGACTGGTTTTTCCACACCACCTTGCAAATATGCCAGCCCGGACCGGGAAGCCCAGCTCGGTCCCGGCGGAACGAAAAGAATCAGGGCTTCGTACGAGAGAGTCGTCTCCGGGAAGACGCAGCCCGGCTCCAAGGCGGCCGCAGGAAAAGACCCTGCCCCTGGGCTCGGGGCGGGTGGGCTGAGGTTAGGCGGTTATATCGCCTTCGGCAGAGGCGGCCAGAGAGGGAAAGAACGCAGCTGCACTGTGCGGGTTCTCCCCTCCCTCTAACAGGAAGAAAGGGGACTCACGCATCGAGAGAGGGGCCGTGCCTGCGGTACCCCCTGGAAAACACATGTGGTTTGTTCCCCTCCCGCTCAAGCCCCACAATTTCCGCAACTGGCAGTGGCCAGATGCAGACGGTCAATCTTACACTCAAACACACAACACACACAAGTTTGGAGACCGAGAAATTAGTTAAGGCACTTTTTGCTTTCTTTTCGTCCCGGAAACCTGTTGAAAAAGGTGGAAGAAAGGAGTAGGGACCCCTACCTCTTCCCTCTCAACCTTTTCCAGGACTAATGGATAAGCTGCCGAGATGGGTTTTCTAGGACTGACGAGTAAGTGGCCCAGCAAGGTGGGCATCCCTTCCGGACAGCTTGCCCCAGCTCCCGGGTCCGCTGACCACCCCGGCGCCGCCGGCAGCTCCAAGCCCCGGCCAACTCACCATGGTGATTTCAGTTGCCGTCGCTCCTCCACCTCAATCCGATTGCTGGGGGAGCGGTGGGTCTGAAATGTAATTTCCTTCTCGAACTTCAAAAGTTGGCTCCTTTCGGGCGAAAAAAAAGGAAGAATCCTCCCAACACCCCAGACACTCAAAAGAACCAATGGGAACACTGGGGAGACTCCATCCAAGCAGGATCCGCAGGGCAGGTTAGAGGGAAAGGGGAGGCGGGAGGCTCCTTTAGCAGACCCTGTTCATTCTATGTAGGGATGAACAGCTCAGTAAGGAGTCAGAAATACACTAGAGCTTCCTCCGGCCGCCGGACTAGAAGTGCTAGCTAGAGGCAGTTGCAGCTCCACCGCCAGCCTAGCTCCTCCTCTTTCTTCACTCTCTCACTATGTACTCCCCAGGCTAAGCCTCTGCTCAGGCCAGGCAATCTGTCCTTAAATGGAGAATTCAGTTGGGCCCTGACGAATCAGGGTTTATTTTCATAGCGTCATTCCTCAGGGAAACTCCAGCAGCCAACAAGCATGGAGCAGCTAGGCCTTCCAAAGGTTTCTGGATCCTGTAGTCCTCCTCTGGCCTTTTCCTTTCTCCTCCCCTTCAGCTTCAAAAGAACTTTGTTGACCTAAGCTCCTAGTTAAAAGACTTGGTACTTTCAGAAGAGAAAAAGAAATCCTCAAAAAATAAAAACAATAAAATAAAGAAAAAGCTACAAACTTCTTTCCACATGAAAGTCTGAGCTGTGCTTATCTTCCAGATTAGAGAAGCAGCCTTGTCCAGAACAATGAAAAAGAAGAAAAACATTTTATCAGTAAAGAAGATCAGAGTCATGGCAGAAGCCCAGAGGAAATCCTTTTTCTTTCTCAGGTCTAGGATTATAAGAGAAATCAAAATGGTAATCGTCATCCTTCCCCTACCCTTTCCCCCAACTTGTATTGAAAATCTGATAGTCATAAAGTACTAGAAATAGACTTTTTAGAAAGTTAGATGGTGTAGTGGATAGAGCTCCAGGCCTGGAGTTGGGAAGACTCATATTCTTCTTGAGTTCAAGTCTGGTCTCAGACACTTCTTAGCGGTGTGACCCTGGGCAAGTCACTTAACTCTGTTTTCTCATCTTTGAAATGAGCTGGAGAAGGAAATGAAACCATTCCATTATCTTTACCATCAAAACCCCAAATAGGGTCACAAAGAGTCAGATATGACCGAACAGCAACAATGCCTTATTGTACCTGGTTGAAGCCTACTTTATTTACCCAACTGTTAGTTATATCTTCCCTGTGAAAGATAAAATCTCTAGTGTATCTCTGAGGCTTAGCTCATTTGGAGCTATAGTCTCAATTTCCAAAGCTGGAAATAATCTCACAAATGGTAATATACAGTGTCTTCCCCCTGAAATGACTTTGCATCTATTTGGACTTATTGGGTATATGGGGTCCTCTCCCCTTCAATAGAATGTGTCTTCCTTGAGGGAAGATGCTATTTATTCCATTTTTGTTTTTGTATCTCCATCTGGCACATGGGTACTTAATTAGTGTTTTTTATAGGGGAAAACATGGCTGAGGTTGGGGCTGGCATCTCTAAACAAGTTGAATGAATTGATTATCCATTTGCTTCAATCACCTGTACTAATCCAGAGAGACAGATGTTTAAATTGTAAGGAAAACCTTAGCATCTAGAGCTGGACAGTTCTTGAACAAAAGTGGAATCCTGTCTCTACTGTCTCTAGTTACTAGCTATATGGGAAGGCTTGTATATCTAGAGCTGGAAGAGGCTTCAGTCCAACCCTCTCATTTTGTAGATAAACTAAGGCTCAGAAAGGTTGTGACTTTCCTAGAGTCACAAAGGCAGTAAATGCCAAGAGGAAGGTTTTGAAGCTAAATGCTCTGATTCTAAAGCCAGTACTCTTTCCTCTGGGCAAGTCACTTTACTTCTCTTGGCCTCAGTTTCCTCCTCTGTAAATTGAGGGTGGTGAACCTGGTGATCTTGCCACTTTAAATTCTGTGAACTACTTGGAGAGGTAATATAAAGAAGTTTTCAAACAGAAACTGGATAGCCGTTTACCAAGAATATTGCATAGAGTATTCCTGCTTAGGTACAAGTTGAATTAGATGCTCTCGAACATCTCTTCCTACTCTAATTTCAGTGATTCTGATTCTTTAGGTGTGAGGGAAGCAGCATTAATTCTAATTTCAGGGTCCCTGTCATAAAGAGCTTTAACTGTAACAGGAGCACAGGGCCATATCCAGGGCTAAGGCTATAATCAGTCTTGGATACTTGGGTGTCAGGACTGTCAAGTCAAGTCAACAAGCACCTACTACATGCCAAATACTGTACTAAACTTTGGGATACGATGCAAGACAAAAACAATCCTTGCTTTCAAGGAGCTCCCCATCTAATGGAGGAGAGAACACATAAACAGCTGTGTATAAACAAGATATGTTGTTTGTGGATGAATTGGAGATAATCAGCAAAGGGAAGAAACCAGCATGGGTGGGTGGGTAGGTAGGAAAGGCTTCTTGCAGAAGGTAGGATTTTAGTTGTTAAAGGAAGTTGAGACAAGGAGGGAGAAAATTCCAGGTAAGGAGGCCAAAGTCACTGGATCATAGCATATGTGAAGGGGAGTAAGGTATATAAGAAGATGATCAATATAGGAAAGAGCCAAATTATAAAGGACTTTGCAAGCCAAATGACTTTATGTTTGATCCTGGCAATAACAGGGAGACAGAGGAGTTGATTGAATAGGAGAGTGACGTGTTTGGACCTGAACTTGGGAAGATCAGTTTGATAGCTGAGTGGAGGAAGATGGACTGGACAGGGAAGAGACTTGAGGTAGGCAGATCCACTAGCCAAATGTGAGGTGATAAGGGCCTTCTATAAGGTAGTGGCCATATCAGAGAAGAGAAAGGGGAGCATATATGAGAGATATTTCAAAGGTAGTCAACAAGACTTGGCAACAGATTGATATATTTTTCCAATAATGCTATGTGGTTGTGAGTCATGGAATACTGTGGCCTCCACAGGATTAAAGTTAAGGGTTATAATCACAGAATTTCAGTGTTGGAATGGACCTTCGTGTCAATCTAATTCAATCTATGTTTGAAAAAGGTCCCCCTGTATAATAGAGCCAAGTAGTCAAATGAAATAACATACATGGAATGCTTCACAAATCTTAAAGTGCTCTACAAATGTAAGCTGCTGTTATTTTTTTTAATAAATGGTCATCCAACCTTAACTTGAAGACCTCCAAAGTGGGAACCTATTTCTTCCCAATGCCACATGCCAATTCCTACATGCCAATTTCGAATTGTACTCTTGGTCATCCAAAGGGCATATCCAATGGTGGGCATAATTAGGCTGCAATGCATTGCTGTTATTAAGTCATTTCAGTCATGTATGACTCTACATGACCCTGTTTGGGGTTTTCTTGACAAAGATACTGGAGTGGTTTGCAATTTTCTTCTCCAGCTCATTTTACAGATGAGGAAACTAAGGCAAACAGGGCAAAGCCACTTGCCCGATATCATACAGCTAGTAAGTGTAGTCAAATTTGAACTCAAGAGGACCGGTTTTCTTAATTCCAGGCCCAGCATGCTATCCACAGCGCCACCTAGCAGTCCCTACCATACATTACTAACAAAGAATTGCATAGGATAAACCACATAAAAGATAGGTAAGAAAGTTATATGATGAGAAAAGAAATTGGGTCCACCATATAGTGAGAATGAGAATTTACGGGTTCCCTAATGCTTTGCACAGGTGTCCACAAAATATCATGTCAAAACAAAGCATCATGGGAAATACAAAGAAGCATAAGATATGGTCCCCATCTTGAGGACTCTACAGTCTAATTGGGGAGACAGAATATATGTGAATAGGACATTTAATAAAAGCTAAATATACATGATATGTCAAGTTGCATTTATCAATTAAATGCTCTAAGAGTTGAAAGAAGGAAGCGCTCTTTTTTTCTGGAGGGAGGGGAAGTCAGAAAAAAAGTAGAATTTGATTTATAACTTAAAGGATCAAGTTGGATTTGGATAGGATAAGAGGAGAGGGACCAGCACAGTGAGAGGAAATGGAGTAAAAATGGGAACCAAAAAAAATGTGGAACCAAGAAAGCATAAGAGATGTTTTGGGGACAGTAGCATTTCAGTTTATCTAGAGAGAAGGCTTTTTATAACCAATGAAGAGCTTTGTTTTGCTTGACATGCATGCTTATTACAATGGTTTCTTTTTCTTTTTTTCCAACAGGAAAGGGAGATGAGGAGAGAAAATAGATTATTGTCATTTTTTAAGAGTGTAAGGTTTGTGTAAAAGTGTGATGAAAATTAAGACTGGGAAAGTAGGTTGACTCTGTATTGTCAGGTTTTCATTAAAGGATAAGAAACTATTGAAGGTATTTGTGTAGATAAAGGACATGATCAAAATAGTGTTTGGAGGACTCCATATTTGAAATGGGAGGACATAGATTTGAATCATGTCTCTACTATTTGCTATTTATATTACCTTTGGCAAGTCACTTAACCTCTTGGGATCTTAGTTTCCAAATCTATAAAATGAGGGGATTGGACTCTAGATTCATCTCCAGTTCCGAATCTTGGTCCTTTGCTACCAAGATTACTCTCGTTATGGTGGGCAGGATACGTGGAAGGAGGGAGGAGAATGAAAACCAATCCTAAAGCCTTGCAGCATTTCAGGTGCAAAATGATAAGGACCAAAATTAGGCTGGTACAAGTGAACATAAAAGGAAATTGATAAAAGACATGTTTGAGAGAAATACTATCAAGACTTGACAAAGTAAGGTTTTTAATCCATCCTGCTTCTAACTCTACTACCTCCCAGGAATGGTAATTACAATTAACAAAAGCAGGAAGTCAGAAGAGGAAAATTACTTTGGAGAAAATGTGAGGAATTCTGTTTTGGACTTGATGAGTTTGATGTCATGTTAGGCTAACTGTGAGGAAATATCCAGTAAGTAGCTGGAAATGTAGAACTGGAGTTCCACAGAGAAGTCAGGACTAGAAATAAAGACTTGGGAGCGATCTGGAGAGTTGAAGCAGTGTTGATAAATGAGATCTTTAGTGGTTAGAATGTAGAGAGAGAAAAACAGAAGACTGAATTCTGAATCTTGGGTAATGCTCACTTTTAGGAGGGAAAAGAAAGAAGTGGCGCCAATGCAAAAGAAAGAGAACAGTTAGGGTGGTAGGAAGAAAACCAGAAGAGTATATCATCCCAAAAGTCAAGGGAAGAGAGAAAAGGGAATTACAGTTGGTCATTGTATTGATCAGAGTTTCTAAGACTTAACAATATTGTTGTTATTGTGTCAACTGTTCCGGTCTACTCACTTCTCTTTATATCAGTTCATTTGTCTTCCCAGATTTTCCCGTAACTATTCCCTTTATCATTTCTTACAACACAATAATATCCCATTACACTCCCATATAGCATAACTTGGTCAGCCATTTCATAGTTGACGGGTATCCCTTCAGTTTCCAATTCTTTGCCATCACAGAAAAAAACTCTAGAAATATTTTTGTACATGTGTTCTTTGCTTCTTTCTTTGGTCTCTTCTTCATGGCCATATTCAGTCATTATAATCATAATGCATTCACTTTTGACCTTGTTGTTATTATTCTTTGTTTTTCTTGTTGTACTTGGATACATTTTTCCTGTTTCTGCTCAGTTCACTTTGCATCAGTTCATTTAAGTTTTACCTTGCCTCCCTGTATTCTTCAAATTACTTGTTTCTTATATGAACTGATTTACCATATCCCATACCACAGTGTGTGTGTGTGTGTGTGTGTGTGTGTGTGTGTGTGTGTGTGCGTGTGTGTATGTGTGTGTGTATGTGTTGGAGAGGACATTCTCCAAATAATAGCATCTATTTTGTTTCTATTTCACTGCAAAAAATGCTGCAATAGATATATTGGTGTGCATGTCCTCTTTTCTTTTTAACTTTTTCCTCCTTAGGGGAAGAGTCCTAAGAGTAGGATCTCTAGGTCAAAGCATGGCTTTCTTAGCACAATTGAAATTCCTTTCCAGAACGATTGGATCAGTTCAAAACTCTACCAACCCTACTTGTACTTAAAAGTATTTGCACAATACTTGAAAATATAGATTTTGACGGCCTCATCAACATTGACTATTCCCAATTTTTATTATCTATAATAATTTGCTGGAAATAGGGTAAAACCTCAAATTGGCTTTGATTGATATTTCTTTTATTATTAGTGATTTGGAGCAATCTTTCAAAAATGTAAAGTTTCAGGTGTTTAGGTGAGTGAAGTTTATTTATGCAGTAAATTCAGTTACGTAAAATATTTCATTCCACAATGACACGCTTAAATGAAGCATTTATACATTAGTGATCCTCTCTTTTAGTTTTTACTTACTTTGAGTAAAAGATAGGCTTATATTCCACATAAACACCACGTTGAAAGTGGGATAAAAGAAGAAGGAGGAAAAAAAAAACCTGGAAGCAGAAACAAAAATAACTTTGTCAAACTATAGATCACCTGGACAGAAGGAGGAAATAGATGAGGAATCTGGGAAAGCTTTGGTTGTAATCCTGTCATGATATTATCTAGACATTTGCTGGAGTTCTTCTCTATCCAAAGAAAAGGAGTTATTTCTCAACTTGTATTAGTGATAAATTCATTCTTCAAAAGATGGAGGAGGAAACAAGAGGAAATTCTATTCTGGGTCTGATTCCCACTAATGAGGAAGGTTGTTGGGTGAAAATGATGAGAACTCTGGGAGATGTAACCACTAGATAATCCCTGGATCCACCAGAGTCCACTCTAGTTATCTTCATACTGTCTCACCTTGTTCTGCCTTCCTCCTCTGACTGGGCACCCCAGCTCCTGCCCTGGGATCTTCTGCTCTTAACTGGTGAAAGTTCAGTGTCTAGGTACCATAATGTACTCCTATAATCTTCATGATTTGCAACTACATGTAAACCACATTGCCTCCCTTTTCCCCCTTTGTTACCACCACTCTTGCCTTAGCATATAGTAACCATTTAATAAATGTTTTTTCATTCATTCCTGCTAACACACTGGATGACAGAATCCCAATTCAAAAGGATCTTAGACTAGAGCATTGGACTGAATCTAAGAAAATTAAATCCAATAGGAATAAATGTAAAGCCTTTCTTTTGGGTATAAAAAATCGACTTCACCAGTACAAGATAGTCTTGGGGTTGATTAGAAAGCAGCAATTTTGTAAAAGATTTGGAGCTTTTAGTAGACAGCAAGCTCAGAGTGAGTCAGTGGTATGATGTAGAA
>CM053582.1:451659216-451693565 GCA_028627135.1 Pseudochirops cupreus
CACTTCTCTTATTTGGTTTTCAAAATCCTTCTTCAGCTCATCTCTAGCTTTAAGGCAATCTTCATGTTTATTGGGAGCCCCTGGTGGGGGAACTCTGGCTGCACTCTCCTCCTCCCTTTCTCTACCATAATCTTTCTTTTCCCCAAAAAAGGAATCTAGGGTTTGGTTGCTGTTCTTACTTTGCTTCTTATGCTTATTCTTACTCATGGTTGGTCAGTCTGTGATTTTTTTTTTAAATCTCTGTGGGGCTCTGCTTCAGAAGGGAATGCTCTGTCCCAAATCACTGGGGTCCTCCCAGCTGCCATAGCTCTCAGGAAGGTGCTGGGTCCCTTTCCCACTTCCGGCTCACTGGATAAAGAAGACCCACAGGACTGAAGCCCAAGACCACGATCCGGATCCACGCCACTCAACGTGAGAGCCCTTGGCCTCTGAACGATCGTTTAGTCCCCCTGCAGTCTGCAGGCTGAGGGCTCGGAAGCTGCAATGTGGAGGCGGGTGCAAAAACTCTGCCTTTCTCTTTCCAGCCCTGGAGGCGTTTTGGCCGACTGCTTTTCTCTCACGACCTCACAAGTCCCACTGACCTAGTTCTGAACACTGCCCCCTTATCATTCTTACAAAATTAAAATTGGAGTCTTAGTCAATTGTCATGATCACACATTAGAACCAGTTTCTTATATTTTGCATGAATCCATTATCAAGTCCTCCACCAAGAGGATGGGATTTCGCCAAGGGATTTACATTAAGCTCACAATTAAAACAATTAAAAATGTTTCCAAGTAGTCCAGAAATTACCCTCCTTTTTTAACATTGACTAATTACAACAAAGTTGAGACAAATGTGATACTAACTGAATAACGGAATAATATTCCCACACACCCTGACCTACTTGTCATAGTATTACAAAGAACTAAAGGACCCTGACTCATACAGGAATACCCATACTAAACTCTTAAGATGTTCCAGAATCAAGTAGATCTGTTGCTGTTTTATTTAAAAAATTCTGATTATTGAAACTTGTCACCAAGAATAGGGACAAAATTATAATGAAGGAACCATATTTTCCAAACTTCAGAATGCCAATTCCAGGCACAGTGTATACCATGCAATTCTGCAATCTCCATTGAGCCAAGCTTAAAGTCTGCCAGGTGCTTGTTCCCAGTCAGAAGAATCCTACCTCAGCCCATGCTGAACAGTCGTTCCTCCGACCTTCATACTTGTATCTTACAGGATCTGGCACCATCAGTTGGTGGCTTGGGTAGCTTGGGCAGCCTCTCTTAACACTCCTATCTGGAGTTGAACTCAAAGAAACGGTCAGTTAACAGTCCCATCAAGTCTTAAATAATAAGCACCAACAATCAGCTTAAGATATGATTATAATCTCACATTGGTTAAGGAGCATCTTTGAAGTGAGTATCAAATAACCTATATTCATTCCTATATTTATTCTTGTTCATAAAGAAAACCAAATCTCCCATTAGGATTAGAAATTATTGCTCTAATAGATGTGCATCTACTTCTAAACTTCTCTACCTTCTTATTATTATGCTTAATCTGAGCTCATACTAAAATTTCTCTTCTCTCAACTAAAGATGTCTCTGGTTTAATCTCAACAACTAATTGTATTAATACCCAATTGCTCTTTCATCACTTTGAAATACACTGGGATCCCATTTCACTCATATACACAGATATAATTTCTCTACAGTAATTTTATAATCCCAACCTCAGTCCATGGGATAACAATTAAAAGTTGCACTTGTACCCTTATTTCCTCTACTTCTCAAATTCGATTGAGCTATTAAGTTACAAATCTTCCTGTCTTCCTAGACACTTCCTCAAACCCCTTCTCAACTTACTTAAACCCTTTAAAACTAGGACCACCATCCAGGGACAGTAGGGCTTAGATAAACCCACATTTGTCCTCAAACCTTCTTATTTGCCTTCCATATTCCCAATCAAACCTTTATTTATCCTTCCAAAATCTCTCAAACCCATCATTCAGATTATTCAGCACTCCTTTACATTTTTAACCATAAAACAAGATAGCTCATAAGTTATTATTCTTTTACTAACATAACTGTTCTGCTTAGACAAAACAAAGAGGTTAATGGCCAAACCTCACAAACTGATAGATCTGACATACAGAATTATCTGATCTTGTTATTCCCTCAGAAGTTTCCACTCTGAGTCTAGTTCTTTAGGAGGATCAAATGCTATTGAGGAGGATTTGTAAGTAATTAATCCCAAAACAGTGCATATCAATAAGTTGCTTATAATAAAACATGTTTGCACCACAGAAAACAGGTATTATTTCCACAATAGTAACAAATTTGAACTTTGAATGAAGTTGACTTTTCCATTAATACAAAAATATTCTATAATTTACCTCCCTCTAAGAAATTTGCACTGAAACTCTTTTCTTCACATAGAAGATTTTTCTGATATAGTTTCAGTAATTAATAGAATAACAGCTAGGTCCCTCACCCAGTTGTACCAATACTCAATTATTCTAACACCATTTTGAAACATTTAAGGACCCATTTACCAAGTTCTTTAATATATAAAAAGGAATATGATCTGAGGCTGAATAGCCCAGATCCTAAACACACACTTTATTATAGTAGCTTAGATGATCTCAGTCTTAGTTTATGGGATAATGATTCAACATTGTGTTTGCACCTTCGCTCCACAAACTTCTTTCCCTTGGCCTAATTATTCCCATATTATTCAGAAAAGAACGTTCTCCCAAGTTTGTTTATTCTTACTTAATTATACTCAATCTGGAAGAGTGAGATACTTCAGGAAATCTAAACTTTTTACTTATACATTCAATTATAAATTTGTTAACTCTTGCTTATACCATGCAATAACTACAAATTCAGATTTAAAAGAGCAAGGTGTCTTATGCAAAGCATCCTTTCTAAAAGTATTTCCTGTATGAAAGCAACATACAGTATACCACAAAGGTTTACCAGGACTCATATGCATAATTAATTCCTGTTCTATATTCCAGATTATATTCTATATTCCAAATATATTCCAAATTATTACCAAAAACCAATTAGTAGAAATCAATTATACCAACTTTAAAGGGCCAGTTTCAAAACTGACTCATCAATGAGGCTTTTTTTTTCTCAGCGTATGAAAAAAAAGTAACTGCTGCCCTTCTCCACCCTCCTTCCTGCTGGGGAGTGGAGAAATTCCTTTACTCAATCTGATAAGGACTCCAGGCAGTCTGCCTGAAACTAAAAAAAAATTCACAGTAAGTTTGAACGTTACAAAATCTATACACAATTAATAAAATGACCAGAAATCTTACAAGGTCTTTGTATAATTACTAACTTTCCCCTTTTCAAAAACAATTTAACACAATTTCTAAATTCTCTGATCATAAAAATCTTTCCCACATAATGGACAAAACTTAGGGGGTTTCACTGGTCTTTTCTTCACATAGTTACCAATAATTACTTCTCACAAATATATTTCTTAACTGAAACTTCCTTTTAAATATAGAAAAACTTGAAGGTTTATAATTTCTTAAGTTACAATACTTCAAAATATCATAATACAACTGTTTACCAGTAACACAATTATTATATTCCTACATTTAAACTTTTAAATTCAAAACCCATTTAATTACCAATCCAGTGACCTTAATTCAGCTGTATATATTTTTCAAATTGAGCCACATCCCTCTATATATGTAGATATATATCTATATATATAGATACTTTTAATTTGCTCAATAAGAGTTCTACAAAAATACATTTCCAATTCACGTTGCACAGAGGATCATTCATAACTACAGGTAATGGTGTATATACCTGGTTTTCTGAATAGCAGGAGTAACAACATATTACATTACATTTTATACAATTTTTCTCCATCTTTTAATTTCAACCCAATTCAGATTAAAACTGACAGCATTCCTGGCTCTCATTCCATTTTTACAATATATGAGGATTTTGCAGTTTAGATAGCATAATAAATAACAAAATGGCATTATAACATTAATTGCATTTCCAAAGTGCGGAGAGGCTTTTCTCCTCCAGCATTGCCTTTCTCATCTGATCTAGTTTGAGGCTTCAGCAGGCAGGCTGGCCAGATCAAAGATTATAAAGTTACCTTATTTTCCAAACTACAGTTATTTCAGAAAATATTACAGTACTCGGGTCAGAGTGCCCCACTCCTCATTTCCTATTTCTTTGATAATATAGTTCCTAATTTTAATAACATTTAAACAAAAAAAATTGCTTTTGTTACAACATAGATAATATCCATTCCTGCTCACATTTTAGATACCAGTTTACAATATGCTGGGCTAATCATTCTAACTGCTTCTTTTGGTTCTAGTGACAATTAAAAATATCTTTAAATTCTAATTTCTTAAGTACTATAAATTCCAAAACATTACACATTTCACTTATATCCAAATTAATATACATAACCATATCCTTAGATAACTTAACAGCTTCTGAATAGGAATAAGAAAATTGTTCTAACATCAGAGTTTATAAATATTTCCAAATTACATAATTTAGAAATATTTAAAATTTATATTCTATTAAAAACTTTAGGTGAATGCATTTCCAAACCCCCTTACACAGGAATTAAATTATAACTTTATAAATTTAAACCCTGTATACATTTTCATAATAGCCAAGAGTTCAAATGATCAATCTGAACATTATTTACATTTATACCCAAATATAATGGTCTCATATTTTACCAAATAAATCCAGATGCCAATCTATTCCCCAGAAATATCTTTAAGCCAACACGTGGCCTTTCAGAAGACATGTGCTCATGTCTATGTGATCTTCAGTTCACCTTAGATTCCTGCCCCACCCATTCCATTCTTATCTTTTTATCATAGACAAGGGGTTTGGAAAAACCAGTAAACTGGGTGGGTTTTAACTTCTCTCTCAAGTGGGGGCCTTAGGAATTTAATGATTATCTGAACTTTTTTGAACTAAATTCTGATAGAGCCTGAAAGGCGGATAGACACTATCCCTTCTGACTTCCCATGACTTGGTTTGAAGTCAGGCTAAAAATTCACTTAGCACTATCTCCCAACCTTCTAGAGGGTGGCTTCCTCACCCTAATTAACTCAATCAAGCCTTTTTCTTCTTCTTCCACCTCTGCCTTAGGCATTTCAGACAAACAGAAAAAAAAAAGTTTCACTTACCTGTTATCTGCTAAAGATCTGAACTTCTCTCTCTCTCCATTCTAAGTTTAGTTAGGCAGAGAAGAAGGAAGATTTCTAAACTTTCCAAGACTTTTTTTTTTAATCTGGTAAACCATTTTCCCTCTTTCACAAATAGACAAACTTTACACATATCCACACAGACAAATAAACAAAACAAAACAAAACAAAAGAAATACATAGAACAAAGTCTCAATCGGCTTAGCCAAATTTATCTCCCAAGGGATTATAAGGGGGGTGTGAAGGAAACATTTCTTCCCAATTGACTAGAAGCTTGTGGGTAAAAGCTGAAAATTTCCCTTGACCAGAAGCAGGTGGGATAGCCCATCAGCCAGTCCCTCCTTCCAGATCCAAGGTCTGGCCTAAACGTGTCAACCTCTTGGTCCAGAAATTGGGGTGCTGAGGCACGAGTTCTGAGGGGGCCTCCATCAGGGACCACTCATCAGCATCGTCCCCAAAAACTGCCTCCTGGTTGCCTCAACTCCTGGCCAGACTCAGTTGACCAGGTCGATCTCTTAGTCCAGGAATTTCCTAACTCCTGACCACACTCAGTTGACCCCACCCACCACCAAATCACCCAGTTCTCTCCTTACCAGGGTCTATGCACAGATTTACTGTGATTTTCAGTAATCTTTGTTCCCCCCTCTAGGCATTTTCTAATCCCAGTTTCAGACCCCCCTCAGGCCTCATTCTCCTTAGAGAGGAGTCGCTCCCCCACCTTACCAAGAGGTCACTGATTAAGAGTCAGTGGGACGTCCTTTACCTGTTGGTCAAGGCTGAGGAGCCCTCCACCTCTCCAGAGAGGAGTCCTAAATATCTCGGTGGGACCTCCAAACTGTGTGAGATGAAAGAGTTTGGAGTCTGAATCCAAGGTCAGAAAAGGTCTTTATTCTTTCTCATGAGAAAGGACTCTACCCCCTGTCGCCCAACATGGTGTCTGCAGGGAGAGAGAGCCAGGTAGAAGGCAGCCCATGATTATATAATCTTCTAAGGCAGAAACTCAACCCCCCCAACTGGCCTTCACTCTTATTGGTAGGGAGGCTGTCCCACAACCTAAGCACGGGATTCTCTCTGAGACAAAGGACCTGGAAACATGTGGGTGTCAAATAAAAACAGTCTTAACCTTATTTGGCATATCTTCTGCTGTGTTGGCTCTGGGGGAGGGTCTCCATTGCTCTAATGCTTGAAGGTCAGGTGACTTGACCTTAGGGCTAGTGAATACTGAAGCCATTCTAGATTTGATTTTTCAGAATGGGGAAACTTAACTATAAATTATCCCTCACATAGATAAGCAATTTGGGAAATGAATCGAAGCTTGGCATGGAGACACAATAGTGGGAGGAGACTTTAATTATCTGGATATCTGCTGGATATCTCTCTGTCTAAGCCAAAAAAGGAGCAGCTGATACATTTTTGGCTTTCTTTAATGACAATTTTATCCTTCAAAAGGCAAAGGAGATGATGTGGAGAGCCGCTTTTCTCAATCTAACTCTCACTAAAAAGGAAGAACTTCTTAAAGCAGAACAATGGGATCCTTCCAAGAAAGCAACCACTCCACTTTAGGATTTGTTATAAGACCTAGAAAGGGACACATAATCTGACATGTAACCTTAGATTTTAGGAAAGCAGATTTTAAAAGGATTCAGTGAAAGCACAGGCAGGATCTCATAGTCTAAAATTCTATTGGGAAAGTCTGAGTAATGATGGAAAGTTCTCAAAAATGAAAAATTAAAAATACAATGGGAAAATTTCTGATGAAGAAGAAAAGGAGGAGTTATTTAAAGAGAAAGATTTGGACACACAAAAGATTTATCATCTGATTTAGATTTTCAAAAGACATGTAGGGAAGGTGAACCAAGGGTAGGTAGTGGTGAATGAATACACAAAAATGCAAGTTGCCTAGGAATGCTGCAGAAAACAGAAAGGTTTTGTTATTCATGCTATGTAAAAGAAGAAGGTCAAAGAAGAGAGAGAACTCTCTCAGAGAGAGCTCAGGGTGCTTGTGATGATCTTGATGGAAGATCTAGAGAGGGGAGAGCTACTCAAATATTATTTTGCTTTGGTTTTCTTTGTCAAAGAGAGTGATTTTTTTTTAAACTGGAAAGGCAGAACAAGAATGGACAAGAGAATAGTTAAAACTCAAGATAATTAAGGCCACAGGAAGAGAGATCTTAGCTCTTTTTAAAAATAAAATTATTTTATTTTCAATTCATGGAATAAAACAAGCATTTCCATAACACAGTACAATAAAAAAAAAGATGATTGCACATGAATCCACAAATCTACCATGCACAACTTGCTATTCCCTCCAAATAGACAACAAAGTTATCATGTAAATTTCCCCCCCCCTTTTCCTTCCCTCTATTACTCCCACCCTCGAGATGACTAGCTAATGTTGATGAATTTAAGTCATTAGATCCAGATGAATTAGATCCTAGGCAAAACTGAAAAACTAGCAAATGTGATTTTGTTGAACTACTGTCAGTAATCTTTGGAAAATCATTGAGAACAGAAGTGCTATGGGCCTGGAAAAGAGCAAATAATGCCCCATTCTTGGAAAAAAAAAAAGAAAGAGGGTACTCTTCAAACTATAGACTGGTGAGCATGACTTTGATTCCTAGCAAAAGTCTAGAAAATATTGTTAATTAAGGTTTTTGTTAGTGGATATTTAGGAAAGACAACAATTATCACAAAGTTATCACATGACTTCATCAAGCACAGATAATTTCCTTTTGTTGATAGTATAACCAGATAAAGGAAATACGAAAATGTAGTTTACCTAGATTTCAGCAAAGCATTTAAAAAAAGTCTTGTTCTTTTTCTTGTGGGTAAGATGGAGAGAAGTGAGTTAGATGGCCATAACTAGGAATTCTTGTACCTGAGGCAAATTCAGGTGAGCAGGATGTGAAGATGGAGGAAGGTCTAAGATATGTCCATTCCTATTCATGGCTGAGGTAGACTAGAGACAGAACTCATGAGAATTGAGGATGTGGAAGTAAGGAGTCCAGGACAGTCAGTCCTATGTAGGTCTTATTTCTCCCCCACAGAAAGTAAGTTTCCTGAGGGCAGGGACTGTTTTATTTTTGATTTTGTAGCACCAGCAGCAGCATAAGACCTGATACAGAGAAGATGTTTAATTGATGCTTGCTGAGTGCATCAAAGAGGTCAGGGGGTTAGGGTGGAGAAAGTAACAACAAGAATAATAATAGTCATCATTTATATAGTGCTTTAAAGCTGAATTTTTATGAGCAACCTCCTTTATTCTGATCTACCTTTCTTTTCTCCTCTCAGCTTTACATTTTCTTTTGGTAGCAAAGGTACAGAATTGTTCCCTTCCTTTCCACCACTCACAATGGCATCACATGTTACCTTGAATTGTAGCTGATCATGTAGCCATGAGAAGGTTAGAAATGGAGACCCGACAGCAGGAGTTTGTAAAATCTGGAATCTGTAAACTTATTTTAAAAAACATTTTGATGAATGTATTTCAGTATAATTGATTTCATTTGTAATACTATCTGTTCTATTTTATGCATTTAGAGACATTATTTTGATGAGTCTATAGGCTTCACCAGAGTGCCACAGAGGTCCAGCACACAAAAAAATGTGAAGAATTCATGCTATAGGCATCTCTTTGTATGTTGGTCATTAAAGATAAGATTCTTAATGGGCTAATTTAAATCGAATCCCAAATCTAGGCATAAGGGTAAACAGTGAATTCTAGCTGTCCTATGCATCTCAGGGATTGCAGAATTTTTTTTAAACGGTCTTTTTTTTTTGCTTTTTGGAGGGGGGAAGGCAGGGCAATTGGGGTGACTTGCCCAAGGTCACATGGCTAGTAAGTGTTAAGTGTCTGAGGGCAGATTTGAACTCAGGTCCTCCTGACTCCAGGGCTGGTGCTCTATTCACTGCATCACCTAGCCATTCTGGATTGCAGAATTTTAAATATGATATTCCTTTTAATCTCTAGGCCTATACTCAAAGTGTTTTCAGTTTGATAGGACCTACTAGAGCTTATCCTCTGCTGGCAAATCTTTGGGAATTCAATGTTATTTCCACATTTCAATGAAGATCAAAGTAAGATTTTACTGTAGTGGTCCAGGGAAGGTCTACATGTCTATTTTTTTTTTAAACATTCATTTGGAATTGTTTTTGAGTCTCAAATTCTTTCCCTCCCTCCTGTTCCTTCTCTACCCATTGAGAAGGCAAGCAGTATGTTATCAATTATATATGTGAAATCATGCAAAACACATGGAAGTTTATTTTTTTGAGAATGAACCTAGTTATGTTCAGAAAGACTCATCACCAGACTGGCTGCAAGGTCATGAGTATTTTGGCCATGATGACTCTCAAAGATCAGATCTAATAGATTGTAGAGGGGCTGCACTCAGAGTCAGTGGAGGGTCTGTCTCCATCCACATCGTCACAAATTTTGTAAGTCCTGAAGTTGAATATTCCTTATAATAAGCCCTCACACTTTCTATTAGTCATTGACATAGATGGATTATTTCATTCCCATGTCCCAGTGCCTTGGCAGTGAACATAATTTTAAGTGTGTTGAAAGGAAGAAAAAGAAGGAAACAGAGAATTAAATCAAAAGATACTTTAATTAACTTTAAATGTGAAAGAAACTTCAACATTCATTATCCTTTTAAGGAAACTATTTTCTGATGGTTTGCACAAGACGTGTAGTGAAAAGTGCCCTGTTTCTTTGTGCATTCTATAATTAGGATTAATTAAGTTAAGATCAGTTATTTCTCTGTCAACTTCAGATTCTTGGTAATGGTAAGATGAGTTTCTCTATTTCAGGCTCTTTACAAACATCTGCTTGCATACTGTCTGGTCGTTCATCCAGTTTCCTTCATCCAACAAGTATTTATTGAATGTTAATCTCATACAAGGTCCTGCTCCTGTTTACAATTCAGTGAGGGTAGGGAGGGAATGTAGGACTGGACAACCAAAGGGAAAGGGAGCTCACGAATTTGGATATAAAAGCACTAAGAATAACAAATCCAGGACTGGCAAATTGGGGTATTACTAGGTCTGTGTCCTGCCCTAACTAACTGTGTACTACTAGGTAAGTTAAATCGCCATTCCAGGTATCTGTTTCCTTTTCTCACAAATGATTGGACGAGTCTAGGTGATTTCTAAATTCTCTGTATAAACTGCAAAGACGTTTATTGTCGTCTATAAAGCTGGAAAACTTTTATAGCAATCCACATGTTGTATAAATAAACACCCTAGAACTGCAGTGGAATTCTGGATACAAGCTGAATTTATGACACATTAAACTCACACTTAAATAGTCTTTTACAGTTTTCAAAGTACTTCCTTCCCAACCACTTCTGAGGTAGATATTGCAAGTATTACTACCTTCATTTTATAAGTGAGTAAGAATTTGTTATGAGAGCAGTACCAGGGGCAGTGTCCAAGCCCACAATCTCTGTCGCTGAGCAGCCAATGATCCCCCTTCATACTCTTAACCCTATTGTCATGACCAGTTCTCAATGAAGGTATGAAAGCCAAAGGACCCAGGGGGTGGCGCTCCTGATCCAGATGGGGGAATGGGGCCAGTAGAGCAGTTAGCACTGAGGAGGGAGGAGCAAATGGTGACCCCTCATCCCTGCCTTTCCACTTGGAGCAGAGCCCTGCTTGCACTCTATTAGTTCCAGTTTCCAGATGATAATAAGTGGATTTGGAACTGGTTGAGTAATTATAAGTAACAATAAAATGAAATTCAATAGGAAAGAGTATACAATCTTTTACTTGGGTTAAAAAAGATCAATTTGGGGTGGCTAGGTGGCGCAGTGAATAGAGCACCGGGCCTGAAGTTAGTAGGACCTGAGATCAAATCTGGCCTCAGACACTTGACACACTTAATAGCTGTGTGACTTTGGGCAAGTCACAACCCTAATTTCCCTCCGAAAAAAAAAGTTAAAAAGAAATCAATTTTCCTGTGATCTAAGGACTACTAAGCCTTACCACTTCCCTTATCATTGAGTGATTCCTATCATGGTTCCTGTTGCTGAACTTTAAGGACCAAAAGACTTTCCATCTACCCTGAATCTAAACTCTCCTACATGTATTGTCAGCGCCATTAAGATGTGATCTCCTTGAAAGCTGAGATTTTCTTTATTTTCTCTTTGTATTCCCAGAGCTTAGTACTTTATTTTGCACATAATAAATGCTTAATAAAGGCTTTTAAATTCATTCATTCATGATGCAGGGAGGCATGGCTAAGGGAACATTTTATTTAATATGAGTGAAGTGTGATATGGTAGCTCAGAAAGTATTATTGTGATCTTCATGGTCTACTTCAAAAAAAAAAAAGGAATAGTATCCAGAATAAAGAAAATGATAATCTATTGGTCCTCTGCCTTAGTTATTACATAAGATGGAGTACTGTGTTTCGTTTTGGGCACTATTTTTTAGGAAGCATATTGATAAATTTTTAAGTGTGCAGAGGAGAGGAATCCAGATAGTGAAGGGCCTCTAAATAGAAGATTTGAGCCTATAATAGTTATTTTCTAATATTTGAAAAGGCCTTAGGTGGAAGAAGGATTAAATTTGTCCTACATGTTACCAGTGGACAGAACTAGGAGTAGTGAATGAAAATGGTAGAGAGTTAGATTTCAACAGGATGTGCAGAAAAACTTCTTAACAATCACGTATATCCAGAAGTGGAATGGGATGCCCAGAGCAAACCCTTACTGAAGGTTTATGCGCACAAAGGCTGAAGATTTCTTGCTGGGAACATTATAGAGCAGATTCTTGCACAGACATTTGTTGAACTAAATGGCCTCTGAGGTCCCTTTCAATTCAAAGACTCTTTGATTCTGTCCTAGAAATGTAGAACAAGCTGGAAACAATGTCAAGAATGTCTAAATTACTTAAGCAGCTCGATTAATTACTTACCAGCTTGATTCAATATAGTGAACACTGTTGGAAAGACAGGTGAGATCACAGAAGGGAAACTGGCTGAATGAGTGGGGAATTATCCATTGTGGAGCTAGGATTTGGAATGGGCCTGGGGATACTGTGAGGAATTGGAGAAGGGGAGACAAGGATGAAACTTACTCGACACCAAAGCTCTATTTGCTAGAGCCTTCAGTGTTCTGTGCCTGATCTTCTTTCCTCTCAAAGTATAGAAAGACGCATAAGACATTTCATATTCGTAACCACTGTTGAGCCTGGTTGAGGGAAGATGTTACTTCCAAGGGATCTATGAGGTGTGTAAGTCTGAGTCTTTAAGATCATTCAAAATGTTACATAGATGAGAATGACAAAATGCATTAAAAAATCCCAACACACATATTAAGGACTCTTTCCTTTCTATGACCCTTAAGAGTTAAAAGTATATTAAACTAACCAGGGAAATTTTATCAATCCTATATTCTGGGAGAAAGACACTATTTCGACTGTTCTAAAAGAAAACATGATTTAAACTGGGATCCTGTAGGATTTTTATTTATTCAGTTTCTTTTATTATTATATTAATTTTATGATTGCTTTATACTAATTTTTTTTAGGAAGCCCCCTCATTGGTCCCAAGGGTAAGGGAAATTCCAGAGTAAAGTCCTAACGGATTTCCCTGAGTTTATAGTAATTTAGTGGTAGCATATATAATGGCATTCAGGTAATTTGACTCTAAATCTAGTGTGAGCTAGGATTTAAAAGATAGCTAATACCTAGTCTGAGAAGAGAGGGAAGATTTTCCAGGATTCCAGGCAAAGAGAATGGCATGCTCACACTCTACCTGTCTTACCTTTGTATCCTCTCTTTACCTAATTTGTAATAGAATATAATTCAGCTGAGTTGCAAAGGGAAGAAATAACTTGCCCCATGCCATGTAGCTAATTAGAAGCATATTTCCGTCTTTAAAAATTTTTTTAAAATTGATTTGTTTTTTTACTTTTAGTTTACAAAATTCAGTTCTACAAATTCTGCCTCCCCCCCTTACCCTGCATGCAATCAAGTATAGGATCTGCAAATACTTTCACATTAGACATTAGTCTGGTTGTAAAGAAGGGTTGTAACCAATGGAATGAACAATGGGAAAGAGGAAACAAAACCAAACATGGAAAAGAAAGAGCTCATGTAGTTTGCTTCAGTCTGCGTTTAAACTCTGTTCTTTCTAGATCTTTCTCTGAATGTAGACATCTCCTTCCATCCTGAGTCTTTAGGAGTTGTCTTATAACCTTGCATTGCTAAGAAGAGGCCAGTTTATCAAAGTTGGTCATCACACATACGTTGTGTCTGTGGTTGTGTACAAATTTCTCCTCGTTCTACTCTTCTCGCTCAGCATCAGTTTATGTAAGTCTCTCCAGGTTATTATGAAGCCTGTCTGCTCCTCACTTCTTATAGAGCAGTAGTATTCCATTATATTCATATACCACAACTTGTTTAGCTGTTCCTTAATTGATGGGCATCCCATTGTTTTCCAATTTTTTGCCACCACAAAAAAGAGCCACTATGAATATTTTTGTACATATGGGTCCTCTTCTCACTTCTCTGATCTCTTTGGGATATAACCCTAGAAGCAATATTACTGGGTCAAAGGATATGCACTTATTTATAGCCTTTTGGGCATAATTCCATATTGCTCTCCAGAATGGCTGGATCAATTCGCAGCTCCACTGACAATGCATTAGTATTCCACTTTTTCCACATCCTCTCCAGCATTTATCATTTTGCTGTTTTGTCATCTTAGCTAATCTGGCCAGTGAGATGTGGTACCTCAGAATTGTTTTGATTTGCATTTCTCTAATCACTAATGATTTGGAACATTTTTTCATATGTTTATAGATATCTTTAATTTCATCTTCTGAAAATTGCCTTTTCATATCCTTTGACCATTTATCAATTGGATAGTGGCTTGTATTCTTATAGATTTGACTCAATTCTTTGTACATTTTAGAAACGAGGCCTTTATCAGAGACACTGGTGGTGAAAATTCTTTCCCAATTTTCCACTTCCCTTTTAATCTTGGTAACATTGGCTTTGTTTGTACAGAAGCTTTTCAACTTAATATAATAAAAATTATCCATTTTGAGTTTTATAATGCTCTCTAACTCTTGTTTCATCATGAAGTCTTCCCCTCTCCATAGATCTTACAGGTAATCTATCTCTTGCTCTCCCAGATTGCTTACAGTATCAGTCTTTATACCTAGATCATGGACCCATTTCAACTTTATTTTGGTGTACGGTGTTAGTTATTGGTCTATGCCCAATTTCTTCCATACTATGTTCCAGTTTTCCCAGCAGTTTTTGTCAAATAGTGTGTTCTTATCCCCAAAATTGGGGTCTTTGGGTTTATCAAACAGTGGATTACTATAGTCATTGGCTGCTGAGTCTTGTGTATGCATGTCCCCTTTTTAAGCCCAGGTTACACTTGTGTGAACTGATGAAGAGTGAAGTGAAAAGAACCAGGAGAACAGTGTATATAATGACTACAATAATGTGAAGGCAAACCACTTTGAAAGATATAAAAACTCTGATCAATGGAGTCATGATTTCAGAAGATTGATGATGTAGCCTGCTTCTCAACTCTTGGCAGAGAGGATATATTATCAGAGACATATATTATCAGAAACAGTCAATATACTAATTAATTTTTCTTGGTTATACCTATTTATTATAAGGGATTCCCATTACTTAGTACACATTGAGTATTGCTTGATAATTAAATAGTAGGAAATAAGGTGGAATAAAATGGGTGGAGTTGGGTTATGGTTTAAGCCCCTATAGATATATCCATCATTGAAAAAAAGTAAAGACGAGTTCAAAAGGGGGGAAGACAGTAGACTTCAGAGCAGGATAGGCATTATAGATCATAATATATTTGAATAAATAGTTGTTCAGTAAATCCACTGAATTCCAAAATCTGTAATACTGTGCTATCTATTTCCATCCTTACCCAAATAGACAGGTCACTGTATCATTCTACAGATTACTCAGCTTTCTGATTAGCCACTGTTGGTTCCATGGGATCAAATCTGTTACCTGGGCAGCCCACTTATTATCTGACATCTTTTGTACATGACTTGCCCTTCTGTATGAAAGACTTCCTCCAACTCATTACTTGCTTTAAACACAGTGATTTCTACATTAATAAGTGATAGAATTGGTTAATGCTTATTGAATGAACAAAAAGAGAACTAATGAATAAATTAATTTGTCTTATTTTAAAGTTACCTGTATGTCAGAATTGTTGGGCTTTCTAAAAAAAATCATGATTTATATATATTCAGTAGGTAATTCTTGATTTAGATTGGTCTCTGAAACAAGATTAAATTGGCCCTTTGTTTTCTATAACCCTTAACAAAACTTAAATAGAATTTTCTTTTTTGCCCCTCTTCCTCAAAAATCTTAACACAGTTCCAAAAGAAGCATTTTCTAAATTGGAACTCTATGAATCTGGAAAAATCTATGGCTATGTTTTAATGAGAAATGCACAGCCTTAATTGCTTTTTAATTGGTTTAAGCCGATGGTAAAAACATTCATTGATGTTTGTTCAAAAGTTATTGAAACATATTTAGAACAAATTCTCTAAAATGTAGACCATGGCTTTATGCTTTCTTGAATAAAATTATTTTTCTTAATGTTAATATGTCTGAAAACATCTAAAATAGAGTTTCATGGCAAATGCCTGTAAGACTTTCAGTTTGCAAATCACTCATCTTGAGTACATTTTGGATAAAAATATAGAAATTGTTTCTTAGGAAGAAAGGCAGCAATAGGTGACAAACTATATAATTTAAACATCATCAAAATTTCATCTATATGTATGTGTATATATGTATATATATACATGTGTGTATATGCATGCATATGTGTGTGTGTGTGTGTGTGTGTGTGTGTGTGTAATCTGTGTTACCTTTATTAAAGTCATCCTCTGATATCAAAGTGTGGAAATTACCTTGAGATCTCATGTCAATAGAACATGAGCTCAATTAGACTATTTCAATAGTGGATGTGGGGAAAAGGGGGAGGGGAACTTCAAGTATAGTGAGACACTGTATGTCTGTCATTTGAGAAATGTTCTAAATACGTTAAAAGAAGCTCATTAACAAATACAAGGGCATTAGATATTGAAATTTATCACCTATAGAAACTCATGAAATTCCTTACTAAGGTATGGAGAAGTTGCCATGTTCATTGACAAGGCACATACCTACAAAGACAAAATCATGGCTAATTAAAGTACTGGGAGTATTCATATGATATCTGTGGTTGTCTTTAGGTTTGGCATTCATATTTTAACAAAAAAAAATCCCTAGCTTTCTTCAACATAAGCATTTAGGGATCTTGGCAATATTCTTAAATTAATTTTAATATGTCTCCCAAAAAGGGCACGGTGAACACACATGCAGAATGAATTCTAGAACCACCTCATTTCCCAAGTGGTGTGTGTGTGTGTGTGTGTGTGTGTGTGTGTGTGTGTGTCCATTGTTGTCCCATTACTGTTTTTTCTTATTATACTACATAGCAAAGTTATTATTATTGTTTTTAACAAAATGTCTATTGAGTAGAGAAAATATGTCAGGTCATGTTGTGGATTGAAATACCAATAAGTGGCTTGGGGACTTTGGACCTTGAAGATAAAGAACAGCAGGCAACTTTTCCTAGGGACCAACTTACTCCTTCCTACTCTCAAGCTCATATGCTAAACCCTATGTTCACTTGAGCCTCCTCCCTACACTATCTTTCTTTTCTTTGCGTAAGAAATAGAATTAGAAAATATTGATTCAGGAAAGTGGTACAAGACCAAATCTGATGAGCTGATGCTCCTTGTTTCTCACTTGTTGCACTACTTCTTTGACCTCTACCTTAGCCCAGAAAATTTACTTGGGAAAACCTTATCAAGCTGCAAGATCCCATCAGTCTTTGAACTCCATTTCATTGCCAACCCTTGGTTGCTCTGCTCAGAGGGTGGAGTCATGAAGTCCCAAACCTCCATTTAAGGAGGAATCTCAGCTCAGACATCACCTCATTTCTCATCTGTATGCACTATTTTGGGACTTCTCTGTCTTTTCCACCATGCTGCTGAGTTGGTTACCTTCTTTGGCCCCGCCCTCACCCCCACCCCCACCCTTTTTTGGTTTCCTTTTGTGTATTGTCTTCTCCCATTAGATTGTGAGCTCTTTGAAGGTAAGGATTGTCTTTTTTTTTTTTGTCTTTGTATCACCAGAGCTCAACACAGTGCCTAGCCACATAGTAGGTGCTTAATAAAATTTTACTGACTCACTGGTTGTCATTGCTTCCCAACTGGAGCTGCTGTGATGTCACTAGGACCCAGTGCTTACTAAGTCTTTCTAGATAGCTATGCAGGTAAGTTATAAGCATTTACCTCTGTTGACTCCCTGATCCTCACATCCCTTAAGGTACTGCAGATAATGTTACAAACTCCTTGTTCTAGAGCACTTCAAACTTCACATTGGCCATTGTCCTTTCTAATTCAGTCACTTAAAATGGATTCTCTACTTCTACATATTTGTATCACTAGCAAATTACTTTTTAGGTATCATTTTGCTTCATATGTTTAACTAGTACTTTCTGTTGTGTTCCAAATAAAACAGATTTCATTATTATGATCATTAGCCTCAAAGCAACATATTGACAATTTTACATGCAATTCTTTTTTCAGAGGCTCCCTCCTGGCAAAAGATTATATGTATATTTTGGAGATTTCTTACTTCTCTGGCTCATTGTCCCCACCCAGGTGGAGACTGGGAATGTCAGTAACTGGCATTCCTACAAAGCTAGTCACCAGCTCCCTTTATAAGCACGTACTTACAAGGTTTAAAATAGGGAAGAGTTTCATTTATAAGGAACACAGAAAAAACTTGCATCTAAGGCCATTGTGATTCAAAAGATTGCTAGTTTATCAATTGTTTCCCTCAGAGATTTTTGCACTTGCTCTGATTTAAAGCATTATTGGTAGTGGCTTTCCAGCAAAGATTTGCTTCTTTTATTTCTTTGCTCTACTGAGAAGACCCCTGTATCTACTGAAAAAAACAACATTTTAGTTTTTCTCCAATTACATATATCCCACGTGATCATAGTCCATGATCTTTGTGATATATTGCTGTAATTTCCTTGCTAGTATTTTTTTAAAAAATTTTTGCATCAATATTCATTAGGGAAATTGGTCTATGGTTTTCCTTTCCTCTTCCCAATTTAGGTATCAGTGCCATATTTGTGTCATAAAAGGAATTTGGTAGGATTCCAAGTTTATATAGTATTGAGATTGGCTGTTCTTTAAATGTTTAGTAGAATTTGCTTGTCAATCCATCTGACCCTGAGGAATTTTTCTTAGGACTTCATTGATGGCTTTTTCAATTTTTTTTTCCAAGATTGGGTTATTTTTCTATATTCTCGCCTATTAATTTATACAACTTACATTTTTGTGAATATTCAATCATTTAATTTATATTGTCAGTTTTATTGGTATCTTATTGGGCAAATAGCTCCTAATAATTGTTTTAATTTCCTCTTCACTGGTGATGAATTCACCCCTTTCATTTTTGACATTGATGATTTGATTTTCATGTTTCTTTTTTAAAATCAAATTAGCCAATGGTTATCTATTTTATTGACTTTTTAAAAAATAAAACCAGCTTCTAGTTTTATTTATTAAGTTAATAGTTTTCTTACTTTCAATTTTATCAATCTCTCCTTTGATATTCAGGATTTCCAATTTGGTGTTTAATTGGGGATTTTTTCTAATTTTTTTTTTTTTAAGTTGCAGGTACAATTCATTGACCCGCTTGTTCTCTATTTTATTGATGTAAATATTTAGAGATAGAAAATTTCCCCTAAGTACTGTTTTAGCTATATCCCATAAATTTTGGCATGTGGTCTCAGTGTTGTCATTCTTGTTAATGAAATCATTTATTATTTCTATTATTTGTTCTTTGACCTACTTATTCTTTTTTCCCCCAGCCTACTTATTTTTTAGGATTAGATAATTTGGTTTCTAATTTTTAAAATATATCCTTCCATGGCCCTTTATTGAACTTTTTTATTGCATTATGAATTAAAAAGGATACATTTGATATCTCTGTTTTTCTGTATTTGGTTATAAAGTTTTTATGCTTTAATACATGGTCAATTTTTGTGTAGGTGTCATGTACTGCTGAGAAAAGGTGTGTTCCTTTCTATTCCCATTCAGTTTTTTCTAGAGAGCTATCATATCTAACTTTTTAAGAATTCTCTTCACCTCTTTAACTTCTTTCTCATTTATTTTGTTGTTAGATTTATGTAGTTTTGAGAGGGGGAAAGTCAAGGCCCCCACTAGTATAGTTTTATTGTCTATTTCCCTCTGTAACTTATTTAACTTCTCCTTTAAAAATCTAGATGCTATAACATTTGGCGCATATATGTTTAGTATTGATATTACTTCATTGTCTATGGTACCTTTTAGCAAGTTATAGTTTCTGGTATAATCTTTTAAAATTAGACTTATTTTTGCTTTTGCTTTGTCTGTTACCTCTGCTTTTTTTTTTTTTAACTTCAGCTGAAGCATAACAGATTCTGTTCCAGACATTACTTTTACTCTCTGTGTGTCTCTGTGCCTCAAATGTGTTTCTTGTAAAGAGCATATTGTAGGATTCTGGTTTTTAATCCATTCTAATATCCATTTCTATTTTATGGGTGAGTTCATACTATTAACATTCATAGTTATGACAACTAACTGTCTATTTCCTTCCATCCTATTTTCCCCTTGTTTGTCCTTTTCTCTCTCTTACTTTTCATCCTGTCCCTGCTCACAAGTGTTTTACTTCTGATCACTGCCTCCCCCAATCTGCCCTTTGTTCTATAAGTCTCTTCCCCCTCTAATTCTCACTCCTTTTTACTTCCTTATGGGGTAAGATAGATTTCTATATCCAAATGAATGTGTATATTATTGCCTCTGAGCCAATTCTGATGAGAATAAGGTTCAAGCTTTGCCTGCTACCCTTCCATCTTCCCCTCCACCATAATATCTCTTTCATGCCTCTTTTATGTGAAATAATTTATCCTATTCTATCTACCCTTTCCATCTTCTCCTAGTGAAACCTTCTTTCTCACTCAACTCTCAATTTTGTTTTTTTTGGATATCATCCCATCATAGCCATCTCACACCCATACCTTCTATGTATACTCCTAATTGCCCTTACAGTGATAAAATTCTTGAGAGTTACAAATATCTTGTCACGTAGAAATATAAATAGTAACCTTATCGAATCTCTTATGAGATTTCTCTATCTTGTTCCTTCCTTCCTTCCTTCCTTCCTTCCTTCCTTCCTTCCTTCCTTCCTTCCTTTCTTCCTTCCTTCTTTCCTTCCTTCCCTCCTTTCTTTTGTTTCTCTTGAGCTTTGTATTTGAAGATCATTAAAAAAAATTCAGCTCTGCTCTTTTATTTAGGAATGCTTGAAAATCCTCTATTTCATTAAATATCCATTTGTCCCTCTGAAGGATTATACTCACTTTTGTTGGGTAGGTCATTCTTGGTTGTAATCTTAATCCCTTTACTTTCTGAAAAATCATTCCAAGCCCTCTGGTTCTTAAATGTAGAAGGTGCTAAATCCTGTGTAATCCAGACAGTGGCTCTGCGATAATTGAATTATTTCTTTCTGGCTGCTTGTAGTATTTTTTTTTTGACCTGGGAGCTTTGGAATTTGACTATAATATTCCTGGGAGTGTTCATTTTGGAACCTCTTTTGGGTTGTAATCGGTAGATTTCTTTCAATTTCCATTTTTTCCTCTGGTTCTAGGATATCAGGACAATTTTCCTTGATAATTTCTTGAAATATGATGTTCACACTGAACAAGTCTTATCCAAGCAGGTCACTCAGTCAACAATGTTACCTCTTACTCTACTTCCAGGAGTTATTAGCAAATTCTAGTAGCTCTGCGCAGGCCCTGTTCACTGCTTCCACAGCTCTATTTTTCTGCAGCTAAGCTCCTGGAACCATTGTCCTTTAAAACTCTATCTCTGGTAATTCAGCTCCATTGCTAGCTTCCCAGTTGTGTCACTACAGCAGATGGTGTTCATCACTTTCTTATTTTTCTTTATTATTTTGAACTTAAATGCCAAAAAAGAGAGCATTTCCATACACATAGCAGAACACAAGAATAGGATTCTATTTTAAGTTATGAATCTCCATTTCATACTGCCTGCTCTAAAAAAGTGATATTATAAATTTTAAACGTTACTTTTAAAGCTGTCCTGCTTGTCTATGCTTCCTTCTTGCTTTTTTTTCCCCCCCCTCTTCCTGTGCATTAAAGAATGCTTTAGTAACACTCTTTTTTGGTTTGGGCAGGGGGAGGAACATCACTATTTCTTACTCTCCTGCCTCCTGCCCTCCATTAACTAATAAAAAGAAAGGGGGAAAAACCCAACCCATGTAATAAATAATCATAATAAAACAAAATGAATCCACACAGTGGCCATATCCAAAAATGTATCTCTATATATTTTGTCCATCACCTCCTTGTCAAGATGTGGGCAGCATCCTTCACCACAGGTCCTTTGGAGACATGATCAGTCATTATTTTAATCAGAGTTCTTAAATCTGTCAAAGTTGCTTTTCTTAACAATGGTGCTGGTCCTTTTAAAATTGTTCTGATTTTGATCACTTCAATCTTTGTCAATTCATACTATACAGGATTCTCTGAAATTGTCTCTTTTATCATTTCTTATGAAATAATGATATTTCATTATATCCAAATACTGCAATTTGTTCATCTATTTCCCAGTTGTCAAAGAAGGAATCTAAGGCACATCCTTAGATTCTGGTTTTTTTCTTTCCCTTTTTAAATTCTTCCTTTAAATAGTAGGAAGTTTGTTTTGCCTTATGTCTACTCTTTCCCTCATATTATTCTCCCTTTTAATTCCTTTCTCCCACCCCCACCTGTTTCTCTATTAAGTCTGATATATCCCCACACTAAACTCTTTTCATGTGTCCATGCTTGAATGTTCACAACCTTCCTTTGCTCATTTGAGCTAAAAGTCAGGTTTACTTGATGGCTATTCCTCTGACTCCTTCTCATGAGAAACAGCAAGTCCCACTCTCTTCTTCTGAATCCTTTCTACATGAGTGCATTCCTCTTTTTAATTTCATTTCTTCCTCTCTCTGAAGAAACTTTTGAACTTAATTATCATCTGCATGTACTGTACGTAGCTGCATGTCCTTGTCTTTTTCCCCAACAGCTATCTCCTTTTCGACTTGGCATCCACAGAGCTCTGCAGTTCAGAAGTCATATTTCCAGGAGACAATTGTAGCTTTCCTCTATGATGATGATGATGTTAATAATGAGAACAGTTCCCATTTATATAACACTTTAATATTTACAAAGTGTATTACACACATTATTTCATTTGGTCCTCATAACAACCCTGTAAAAAAGGTATTTTTGTTATCATCATCATCATCATTATTCCCATTTTCAAAGTGAGGAAACTGAGTTTCAGAAAGGTTAGATGATTATATAGGTTCGTATAATTACTGAGTGTCTGAGGAAGACTTCAAACTTGGGTCTTCCTAACTCCAAGTTTAGTTCTCTATCTACTATGCCATGTTGCCTCTCCAGAATGTCTGCATAAAGGATTTCTATATGTATGTGACAATGTGCATATATAATTAACTAATTTGATTATAAAATTTAAAATTTATAGGCCACATTTAGCTATTTTGTATAGTGCCTAGCTTCCACTGAAGTCTTGTTCTGATACCTCATTATAACCTGAAAGTGACCCTGAATTCTTAAAGGACATACTCAGGAATTACAAGTTCTGAAAGGTCTTGTCAACTTGAAATGCCTTTGAATATGAATTGGTGAGAGATTGTATGTATACTTACCTGTCGAGGGAGTCTTGATCACCAGAAGGCTGGCTATCAGATGATATAGTTTGGCCATAGCAATTCTTGAAATTATGTGCTCCAGTATGGAGCAATTGTAATTTGGATTGATGAAAGGAAATCAGGAAATGAAATAATGGATTTTTAAAGTATTATAGTAATAATGTCTAGTGTATAAGGAGCTTACTTTAGTTCTATTCTTTAATAAGTTACTGCAATTGGCTAATATGACCAAAAAGAAAAAAATGTTGGAGGGGATGTGGAAAAATTGGGACACTATGCACTGTTGGTGGAGTTGTGAACTGATTCAACCTTTCTGGAGAGCAGTTTGGAATGATGCTAAAAGGGTAGAAAACTATGTACATCCTTTGACCCAGCAATACCACTACTAGGTCTGTATCCCAAAGAGATTTAAAAGGGGCGGGGGGCAGCAGAAAAGGACCTATATGCCCAAGAATACTTATATATAGCAGCATTTTTTCTTGTGGCAAAATATTAGAAATTGAGGTGACATTTATCAATTGCAGAATGGCTGAACATATTGTGCTAAATGATTATAATGAATAATACTGAGTAGGTGGATTTCAGAAAAACCCTGAAAGAATTACATGAACTGATGCAGAGTGAATGAGTAGAACTAGGAGAACATTTTACACCACAACAGCAATATTGTACAATGATCAACAGTGAATGACTTGGCTGTTCTCAACAACACAATGATCCAAGACAGTCCCAGAGGGCTCGTGATGAAAAATACTACCCACCTATAGAAAAAGAACTGATGTAGTTTAGACACAGATCAAAGCATACTATTTTTCATTTCCATATTTTTTTTTTCATTTTTTCCTCCTTTGGATCTGTGTCTTCTTTCAAAACATGAATAATATGGTAATATTTTTTGCATGATTGAACATGTATAACCTATAACAAATTGCTTACTGTTTCAGGGAGAGGGAGGTGAGGGAGGGAGAGAGAAAATTCGGAACTCAAAAATTTTTTTTTAAATGAATGTTAAAAATTGTCTTTACATGTAACTGGGGAAAAATGAAATATTATTCAAAAAGAGAAAAAAGTTACTGAAAACACTCAAAAAAAGGCCTATACTATTTTCCTTATCTATAAAATGGGAATAATAATACTTGTCCTACCACAAGACTGTTGTGGGGAAAATGCTCTGTAAATTTTATTAGTGTGCCTAATTTTTTTAAATTTAATTTTTATTTTTAATTAATTAATTAAATTGAATTTTAATTAATTGTTTAATTGAAGAGGGTACTTTGAACAAGATCTTTTCTCTTTATGTGCACTGTTTCGATAATTACACTATTTTTCTTCTTTGATGGTGTTGATTTGGACATACAGACTTGGACACTTTTTTTAAATGGAAGGAAAAGAAGATAGTGAATAAGGTAGTGAGACTAAGGTGAAGGGAAAAAAATAAATAACAAAGGTCTGAAAATAGGAGAGAGAAGGGAGGAAAGATTATTTGGTTAATCCTACTCTCCATGACTAATCTGGTTATTGGGTTTATATCTTCATTTGTAAAAAAAATCCATGTCTGATTATTATCGACTTGATAGAATCACCGAGTTACACTGCTAGCTCTACAGCCATTTCTAGGACAAATTCTTGCAATAATGAAAATACTACCACTAAAATTAACTTGAAATTCTGTAATTGCCATTGTACATGGTTTAGATCCTGTGATTATGAACATTCATAGTGTTAAAGAAAAGCACAGCAGGCCTTGGGGGTGAAGAAAGATCAGGGAGACATGCATGAATTTTGTATTGGATGCTTGCCAAGAAAATTTCTGCTTGTCAGGGTTAGCTGGGGTGAATTTTGAATTGATGTCATGAACATTCTGCACAGGGCATTGAAGGGAGTCAAACTGAAAAAATAGGATTGATGGATTATTGATAAAACTTTACTGTATGTGAGAAAAGAAAGTGTGTGGGCACAGAGTAGATGGAAAGGCTAGTGAGTTGGGGAGAAGTCATTCAGTAATATAACAGAGATTTTAGAAATCCTGGATTTTCCTCTATTGTGTCTTTGTTGGAGTGAATATGGATTTTTTGCAGGGTCTCTATTGGTCTAGGTTTGTGTATATACCCTACATGTTATACTTTAGCTTGGGGGAACTGATGATATGATCCATACCAAAATAGTGAAGTCAGTAGAGATAATAGCTACCTACCCAACATTTGGTTTTTGATTAATGTCAAAAATAAAATTACAACAGGATCTACTAGAGGTAAAAATATCAAAGTAGGCAAGATTTGTCAATACAGCTAATGTGTCAGAAAGGAGAAGCAAAACCATCTATGTAAATTCACAACAAACTCTACAATGATAATATTAAGAAATAATGAATTGATGGACTTGGAAAAATATGGAAAGACTTGGACTGATAAAGGAAGAGGTTATCTACTCTCTGAGAAACAGAGGATAAATAAGTATAGTACAGTCTTACATAAATGCATATGAATGCATGTGTCTATATGTGACTATGATTATTGCTAAGTATATGTATGTGTAGGCATATACAGGTATATGTGTGTATATGTGTATCTGTGTGTGTGTGTGTGTCTATGTATGTATGTATAGATGTAAGTCTGTGTATTCGTATATGTATGTATGTATGTAGGCATATATGTGTATGTGTGTATATTCATGTTTAATTGTAGCCTTCTGGGTGGGGAAGAGGAAGGAGGAAAAAGAATAAAGTAAAAAGTGCCCAGCAGAGAATAAAAGAAAACTTATAAGGAAGCAAAGAGAAAGATGGACAGCTCTCAACACAATGCATAGTATTTATTATATAGGCTTTCTTGAAATGGAAATTTATTGCTGTATATTTTGAATCTCCTCTTTTGTTTTGTTGTGCACATGGCAATTCTCTCCCCTCCTTTTCTTATTCTGTATTATTTTAGTTTTAGTATTTAAGTTTGTCTCCCTTTTCTTCTTATTTTGTATTTAAGCTTAAAAGAAATAAAAATTATAATTGTGAGAGCTAGCATTTATATGATCCTTTAAGGTTTGCAAAGCACTTTCCATTTTATTTCATTTAATATCTTATTCTCTTAGAGAATGAAGACATTTGAAAATAAATGCATGTCAATATTTTTGCCTCTTTTGTCTTTCCTCTTTTGACTCTTTTTCTCTGGAATGCTATCTATTGAAATTCTGTCTACCCCTTAAAGCTCAGATCAAATCTCATCTTCCTGTGAAACTTTCCTTGACACTTTTAGTGAAAAATACATTTTTTGCTCTGAACTTTTATAGCGTACACTGTCTCCAGCCTTATGCATGTATTGCCTTCTTTATGTACATGTATGTCTTATCCTCAAAATTAGATTTTAAGTTCCTCGAGGATATGGGATTGTTGTATATACTCAAAGCAGAAGTATGTCAGTATTAATTAGTAAATGATGTGTGAGTGGCAAAGTGAATAGTAAAAAGATTAGGAGGCAGCTAGGTGGCATAGTGGATAGAGTGCTGGGTCTGGAATCAGGAAGACCTGAGTTCAAATCCAATCTCCAATGCTTATTAGCTGTGTGACCCTGGGCGAGTAATTTAATCTTGTTTTCTTCAGTTTCTTCATCTTAAAATGACCTTTAGAAGGAAATGTCAAACCACTCTAGAATCTTTCCCAAGAAAACCCCAAACGGGGTCACAAAGAGTAGAACGTGACTGAACAACAACAAAAAATAGCAAATTCTACTCATGTGAGGATTGCTATGACAAGATTCCACTTTATCATATTTAAATAATCTACAACTGAATTTTCAAAGAGAGAAAGCATAGAATCACAAAGTCAACAAGAGCATCAACCAAGGCTAATTCTGTCCTTCTATCTATAGCAACAATTATGCATGCTGTCAAAAAGACCAGCAAAAATATATTCTAATATTTTGTGCTCCCTCTGCTGGTTCTGATATAATAGTAGCTAATTTTAAAAAACCCTTGAGCAACTGACATCAATAATCTTTTCTACAAACTCAGGTGTCTGGAATAATTACACTCCATATAAGGGGAAGTTGTTAACAAAAACAATTAGGTTTGTTTCAGCTTATTTCAAAACATAAGGAAAAAAACGATGCTTTTGAAATGCAAAAAGAAAAAAAGGATTTCCTATGTTTTAAGATGTTTCTAGCAACACAGAACTAAAAAAGCTAGTAACAATAACCTATAAGAATGGCAGACTTCTTTTCGATATGTTGATTAGTTTTGCTGAATTCGTATTTCTCTTTTGCTTGAAAAAAATCTTAATTTTAACAGATGGATTACTAGATAGGGGTGTGGGGAAGGGAATACGAAAGGAAATTTAGGTAATGTAAAAAAAAAGCAATAAAAATTCATTTAAAATGGTCTGTTAGGATTTATCAACTTGTAGTTAACTCAGTCTTTTAATTTGTTTACTTATAAACCAAAGTGTAATGCCACATAGATTAAACCCTAAATTTGCCCAAGGTAAGGTATTCTTATTTGATTAGAATGTCACATACTTAAAAAAAAATTTCTAAAGAGAAAAGAAGCTTGCACCCACAAAATAAATAATATTTATATCAGTTTAGATCAAAGGGAATGTTAACTACTTCCTAATGTAACTGCTATAAAATACAAAACGCATAGTAGTCTTCAAATATGCATAGGTTTTTCCCATGCCAAAAAATCATGAATTGATTTTGCTGCATTCTCTTGCTACTATACTGTTTTTCTCCTTCATTGTACAATCAAACTGCCAGAGTGGTTTACAATCCCCTGCCACTATTTTTCAACACCCTCTTTTCTTTAAAAAAAATTCTTTTTCTATTATGAACTTGATAACCATCAATACGCACATTTTAATGTGCACAGAAAAACAAAAAGGGGATTGCATATGAAAGTTTGAACTCTTATATACAGTTTGTCTTTTCCCTTTCACTATGTACAAACTGTGTGTGTGTGTGTGTGTGTGTGTAATTTAAATTTAACATGTTTATTTGTGTTCCCTTCTGGACTTTGTACTTCTCTCTTCTATTTTAAAAATAACTGATCGATGCTCATTAAAAAAAAAAGGTTTCACTACAATTCTCTCTCACTTCTCTTCCTGTCTACTCTCAATTCCCTCTCAAAAAAAAACCCAACCAAAAACAAAACCCTCCCTTGCAACAAATAAATATAGTTATGCAAAACAAATCCACACATTTTCTGAGGATAAAAATACGTCCTATTCTATACTTCTAGCTCGTTTCCTTTCTCCTGGAGCTGGAAAGCGTGATTCCTTGTTCTTCTGGAATGACAATTCATCAACTTGTTGATCATAGTTCTTAAATCCTTCATAGTTGTTTTTCTAGTCATTGTATAAATTGTTCTCCTGCTCACTTCATTATTTGTTATGGCACAATAATATTCTATTACATTTACATGCCATAATTTGTTGTCATTTTCCAATTAATAGGTTAATCATTTCTTTGCTACAACAAAAAATACTGCTACAAATATTTTTGTATGAATAAGCCCTTTCCCTCTTTCTTTTCTTTTTGCCTTTTGGAGGGGGGTAAGGCAGGACAATTGGAGTTAAGTGACTTGCACAGGTCACATGGCTTCTAAGTGTTAAGTGTCTGAGACTGATCACTGCACCACTTAGCCACCTTCCCTCTTTCTTTGGTACCTTTTAGAGTATAAGCCTACTAGTGTTATCACTGGGTCAAAGGGCATCTATTACCTTTTTAATTCTATGCTTCAGTCACTTTATTAGAATCTTTAAAAGGTATCAACAACTTTGAGCAATGACTTTCTCATTGCCAAATCCAGTAGACTTTTCTCAGTACCCATTCTTCTTAATCTTTGTTTTACAGAATGCCAAGTATCTTTTCTTCAAAGAGCATCTGTTTTAGGTTCTCTGACATTGCTTTCCTTTACATTGTTCAAGGTTTAGGCTTTAACATTCTGTCTTTATCTCTCCATGTTTTTTCCTTTGAAGAATGTTTATTCTCAAATGTCTACCTATCACTTTTGAGTGAATGACTCCCAAATTTATATGTCCAGATCTGTCTTCTCTCCTGAGAAAAGTCCTAAATCTTCAACTGTTTGCTAGACATTGCAATTTGGATAGACTATCATCAAATCAAAGTCAACATGCCTATAACTCATCATTTGCCCTTCAAAGCTTATTGTCTTTCCTAACTTCTGTATTCCCTGAGTGTTATCACTATTAGCCTAAACATTCCTTCAAGTCATCTATATCAGCTTCTCATTTATCTGTATTAAATCATTCACCAAGTCCCTTGTAATGTATTTTGAATGAATTCTTTCCTACTACCACAACACTAGTTAGGATCTTATTTCTTAATTCTTGGACTATTACAATAGGTTATCAGAATTTCAATCTGAAAGGGACCATAAATAGCACTCATTTTACCGGAAAGGTTCTGGTTGTAGAGGCAGAAATTAAGAAAACCAGAATTGAACTTAGGTCTCCTGAAGATAAATTCAGTTCTTTTTTCCATTACATCACGGTGTTGACTTCTAACAGACATTCCTGTCTTTTACTTCTCTAATTTATTCTCCCCATAATGGCCATATTAATCTTCCTAAAACATTGAACACAACTGCTCAATTGCTCTCCACAAGCCTTGTTTCCTGATCCCTCTCCTTTTCTTTTCTTCTTCTTCTTTTTTTTTTTTTTGCATATCTTCTCTATTAGTGTTCTCATTAGTTCTTATGGGTTCTGTGACTATCCCTATGCAGATGACTCTGATATCTATATGTCTAGCTCTAGTTTCTACTAAGTTTCAATCCCATACTACCAACATTGGACATCTATTGGACATCTCCAATGGGATTCCTATAGACATTTCAAACTCCACATGTCCAAAACATAACTCATCTTTCCCCCAAACCCACCCCTCTTCCAAAATTCTACATTTCTTTTGAGGGTACCACCAACAATAGCATCCTTCTTTACCCATATTTTTAACATAAGGATCATATTCTATTCTTCATTCTCCCTACTCTTTACTTTCCAATATTCAATCAGTTTTCAAGTCTTGTCAATTGTACCACCATGATATGTACCTCTTACAACTATCCCTTTTCTTTGCTTACATGTTTGCCACCTCAATTCAGGGCCCCAAGTTCTTATGTTTAGAGTCTATTGCAATAGCTTTCCAAATGGTCTCCTTGCCTCCAATCTCTCCTCTGTTCAGTCTATTCTTCTGTCAGCTGCTAGGCTGATAATCCTAAAATGCATAACTAATCATGCCACTCTCCTGATCAAGATGTTTCAGTCTTCTAGGATAAAAAACAAGTCCTCTATTTAGAATGTAAAACTCTTCACAATCTGATTCCAACTTATCTTTCCAGACTGATTTTTGCATCACTCCCCCTCACATACTCCACATTCCAACCAAATTAATCTACTTGCTGATCCCTGTACATATCCATCTCCCACTTCCATATCTATGCACAAATTGTTCCCCATACCTACATTCCCTTGACACCTCTACTATTAGAATCCCTAACACCATTTGAAGTTTAGCTCAAGCTCAGTTTCCTACATGAGGCTTTTTCTCATCAGTATCTCCTTAATGTCCTCTCTCAAAGAACTTGTAAGCACCTCACATATTTTGTGGATTTATCTGAGTACATGTTTGTTTTCCATCAGTAGACTGTAAGTTCCCTGAGGGTGGTAATTGTTTTGTTTTTGTCTTCATATTCCTAGCAACTAACAAGGTACCTAGAACATGGTAGGGGTTTAATAAATCTTTTTGAATCAATGAATGAATAAGAGCTAAATTCCTTAGCTGGAATTCACTTCACAAACTGTCTCTATTTTAATCCAACTAGGATATTGCTCCTGATGTCTTTTCCTTTTTCCTTCAAATTCTTTAAAATTTAGATCAGATCCCAGTTCTCTGTGCAACCTGCCAGATTATCCTAACCCAAAGTGGTCTCTCTTGCCATTGAATTGCTATAATGCATATTTTTCATTATTAGCTATTTTTCATATGTGTAATTCTTACCTTCACAATTAAGTGATAAGTTATTAGAGAGTAAGGGCAATTATTTTTAGATAGTCATAGAATTTTAGAACTGGACAAGACCTTGGAGATTATTTAATCCAACCTTTTAATTTTACAAACTAGAAACTAAGACACAGGGTGACAAGGTCAAAATCGGAGCTCAGGTGTACTAATTTCTATTTCTTTGTAATTTCTACAGTGCTTAGCAGAGGCTTGTACTTAAAGAGCACTTAGTAAACATTTGTTAACATTGACCAATAGTAAAGTAACAACAGCTACCAAGTTTATTAAATTGGCCTATTTGGTGAAATTAAGACCTTCTTTAAATATATAAAAGCTTGTCAGTATAAACCAATTTATAAGATGCTAGGGCTCATTCCTTAATTCAGCAAAAGTCTGTTGTGTAATAGGTTGAGACCAAAGTCACTTCAGAGAACTAGATAGTCCATTTTTTTCAAATGGGGAAATTTATCTTAAGAAAGTACTGAAAAACTGGTGGAAGGGGAAAAAGAATCCTTGAGGATATTTTCATTTTTACTTTGGAATTAATTTTATCAAGATAACTAGTGTTGGTCAATTGCAAAGGGTACTCCTTTCTGATATAAGTCTAAATGACAAAATAAATTGAAAGTTAGAAGTCTGCTTAGCAAGGAGAGAATTTTGTTAAAATTGAGGTGGGAGTACATTTTCTTTAGTTTCATGTTCTTAAAGGACACTTCTATCAAGCTACAGTAGGCTGGTAATTGCCCTTCTCTACTCTAAGGATATTTCTGGCTTGATAACTGTTATGAGTCATAAGAATCAAAGCACCCACTCTCCTGGACGCTGCTTGAGACACATTGACAAATTATTACATTTTGACTTTCCTATTTCTAGACTCCATGCAGACTACTCACCCTTCTGTTTGCATTTACCATTCACAAATTACAATTTTCAAAATTACAGTTATTTTACATTAATTACATTGGATCAGTATCTTCTTGATGGGATGTGGGATATTGCCTAATCCTTGATAAGTATGGAGAGACAACCTGCTCTTAAACATTTACATACTGTCTTTTAGAATGGATTGCTTCAGCAGTCATCTAATCTCATACATTTTCATGTGGATTTTAATTAGCTTGAATTTTACATGGTGATATTTTCTGATCTCATCCCTAAAATCTGGGATTTTTGGAACAGGTAGCCCCCTAATACACTGACTATATCATGATATATCCTTATCTCTATAACAACAAGCTAGATTCTATTTTTATCTTTATATAAATTTCATGTTAGAAGTTCTCTAACTTTTTAGAGTTGTGACCCAGTTATGATCATTTGTTTTATTTTACAACTTTCCTGGTTCTAAAAATGCTTTATAGCATGTATTTATTTTAGAAATTACACTAAAGTTAATTTTTAAAGACCTTTTAGAGAATCTTATGCTATCTTTTATACTAACTAGAATATAGGTGATAGGATTCTAATCTCATATGAACTTGGATTAAAAATCAGTGGTTATATTTATATGGTTATATTCTTTAAGAATTTTCCTTACTCCAGGATACCTCCCCTACCTTCCAATTGTAGCACAGTTCTCTTACCCCACTAAATTTCAAAATGCTCAGTCTAGTGGAATGAAGCTCACAAAACTAAACATCTTATTTTGTACATAATTTTTAGATGGCTTATAATAAATCATTTAATGATTCTGTAGAAAACTCAAGAGTAAAATTTGCTGGTATTAGGACATTTTTAGAATGGCAAATATAAATAAAAAACAAGGCAAGCATTAGATTGAAAGTTCCTTGGGAGCAAGGACTCTGTCATTTTCATCTTTGAATTTCTAGTTCTTAGGAGAGTGCCTTGCCAATAGTAGATGCTTAATATGTTTGTTGAATTGTATTAAACAATACTATAAGCACAAACAACTTCAAATATGAAAATCAGGTATTATTATGAATAGCTGCATAGGACTTTGTATGTTCTAGGCACCACAGTTTATTGAATGAAAAAATGAATGTATTTTTAGAAATGTTAGGCTGAGAATATGGAAATCATTTGACAGTAATGGGTTCCTAGAATAAACATAGTAATAATGTCATTTCTAATACTTTCAGTTACACTGAGAATCACAGAATGTCAGAGTTGAAAGGCCCCCTAGAGTCCAACTAATACACTACAACTAATACAGCTAATACAGGATTCTTCTCTACAATTTCCCTGAGAAATGGTCATCTAGCTTGAGGATCTGATGTGATTAAATAAACAAACTGCCAACATGCTCATCCTACTTTTGGACAGCATTAAGTATTAGGAAAATTTTCCCTATATTGAGCTGAGACTTGCTCCTTTTCACCTTCTATTCATTGTTCCTAGTTCTCACGGACTAAGAAAAAAAAAGTCTGATCCTTCCACAAGATAGCTGTCTTTAAATACTGAAAATAGGTGTCATGTCCTCAAATATTTTCATCATCAAGTTCGACATCTCAAACTTTTTCCAAGTGATCTCCTCCATATAACATGACTTTGTATCATTTCATCTTCCTGGCTGTCCTCTCAATCCAGTGTAGTTTGGCGGGTTCTGTCCTAAAGTACCTCTCCAAGAACTGCACTTGTCTGTTCTAGACGTGGTCTGAGTGGGACAGTGTATGGAAGGACCCTAACCTGGTCATCATGCTTCTTCTATTAGTGCAGCCCAAGATGTTATTAACTTTTTTTTAGTTACCATATTACCCTGTTGGCTCATGTTAAACTTGGGTTCTGTCATTTAACCAACTTTGACTTCATCTAAAAGTATTGTCTATTATCTAGTGCTCTCCTCTAGATAATGTACACAGGGATATTGTGAGAGATTTTATCCATTGCCCTGCTAATATCCAAATATACTATGTTTATAATATTCCCTAAGCTATAAATCTTGTAACTGTGTCTCAGAAAGTAATTAGGTTAGTCTGGCTTGACTAGCTTTTGATGTCCTGCTGGCTGTTATTGATTACCCCTTTCTTGGCTAAGGAAGTAACATGAACTCTAGAAGATTACCAAAAATCAAAGTCAAGTTCACCAGCTATAGTTTGGATAATCTAGCTTCTCCTGTTTGAAAATTAAGACATTTGCTCATTTCCAATCCAATATTGTAGTAACTCTCTTGTTTGCTAAAGTTTTTCAAATATTTACAGTTTAACAACCACTTTTGAAAGTTCTCCTGGTCCCTTAGTATGACTAATTTCCTAAAGTTTTTGTCTTTTTTATTTTGTCAGCCATTTCTGCCTTCTTAATCAGAATTAGCCCTAAAATAGGAATTCTTC
>CM053582.1:451694065-451732358 GCA_028627135.1 Pseudochirops cupreus
GCATTTCTTCATGGTTAAAAAAAAACGACTAGGTCACCTATAGATTCATACTACTACTCAGCTTCAGTTGAGACTGTTACTGCTGTTGTTTATCCTTTTATTTACCTCTTAACTTGTAACAGAGATTGTTCCACACCTTTTTATACTCCTTCCCCCCCTCCCCTCCAGTCTGCCTCCCACCTTTCTCACACTTATAAACTTGCCTCCTCCTTTACTGAGATGATCAAGGATATCCTGCTGGAGCTTCTCCCAAATAGATCTGTAATCTAATTAATTCATGAGTTCCCTCCAACAATGCATTATCAAAACCTAATCAAGTCTTCCTGAAAGTTTGAGGTAGGGTGTTCACCTAATGTGCTAGAGATCTTTCTCATTCTTCTCTATGGCCTGAGGCTAACCAGTGTAACACTTTAGCCATCTATTTGCCATATGATGTCTTTTCTTTCTGTCATATAATTCCTTGATGATATCCTTAACCAACAGTCAATAAATAATCATTAAGTGCCTACTCTGTGCCACATTGTGCTAAGCTGGGAATAAAAATAAGAAAGACCATCCTAAGGAACTTACAACTTATAATGGGGGAAGACTGTATTGTGTGTGTTGTTGTGTGGTTTGTCCTTCGTTCTTGAAGAGGAGCATAACATCAGGGAGGTGATGACATGACTTGAAATTGATTTTGATCTAAGTGAGGGAGGACTGTGAAAAGTCACCAGTCTCATTTTCTCCTCCAAAACCATCTAGGTCCAGTGGCCAGATATAGATCAGGACAGCTGGAGACGGGGGAAGATAATATGCAAGAGAAAACTGAAAAGGGGGAGGGGTGCAGCTGGGACATCATATTCATGGAGTGGAAACCAAGCAGAGCAGCAGGTGGGAAATGAAGAGTTGATTGGAAGTTCTAAGCCCTCCAACGGGAGACTTTGGGAGGAATTTATTGCTTAGCCCCTTAGTCTTAAAGGAGAGGTGACTGAGGGCGTTGAGAAGGTGTTGAGTATCAAAAGCTGAGTCAGTCTGCATGAAGATGACATTTCAGGTGATTAGTTTATCCTGAGAAAGCCTGATTTACAGATTTGAAACTAAGCTGAGCAGCTAGCTGGTGGGAAATGAGCATCCTGTTGCTTCTGGTCTTCAGTGTACTTTGTTTGTTATATGCTTATGCCTGCCACACCATTGCTCTCTGCAGTGCTCATCTTCAGTTTTTGACAGGTGTTCCACATCTCATTGCCATACATCAACACTGGCAAAATGTTTGTATTAAAGGTATACCAGGAGTGGGGAACCTGCAGCTCCAGATCACTTGTGGCTTTCTAGGTCCTTGGGTGTGACCTTTTGACTAAATCCAAACTTCACAGAACAATTACACAGAATTAAAAGGATGTGTTCTGTGAAGTTTGGATTTAGTCAAAAGGTCACACCCAAGGACCCAGAAGGCCACATGTGGCCTAGAGGCCACAAGTTCCCCACCTCTGAATAGAACTTTACTGTTGTGGGAAGTTTGGTGTCAGCAAAAGTACTTTGCAGTTTCTCCAAAACAATGTAGCCTACCTTCCTCTTCCTTTTCAATTCTGGGTCCAACTCATTTTCCATCTGTAAAGTGTGTTCCAGACATGTATACTTTTAGACAAGAGGGTCAGCTCAGACACATGTTGAAATCTGTGCAATAGATAGCTAACTATTTCATCTTTCCTGTGTGTATGGAGAGCCAAATTCCTCTGAGCTCTTCATCACTTCAGAATTTCTCTGTATTTTCCCTCAACTTTTCTTACTTACTCTCTATAGCATAGAGAAAAGGGTTTTCCTTTAGCCTTTTTAAGGCTAAATTCTCTGCAAATAGCCCTGATTATAACCCCTCCTGTGATATCTAGGATGTTGTCAGTTATTTCTTTTCTCTACAACCTCCAAATTCTCCACTGACTCTTTCCTCATTGTCTACAAAATATGCTCATCTCCCTTCCTTTGAAAAAACAAGGAGATACAATACCTTTCCACCCACGAAACTATCCTGTGTCGAACAAAACATTTATCACTAGGTGCTTCAGGGATTTTATCTGTGTGGATACTAACCACCAATCTACTAGACTATAACTCCCTCATGCTTTAGTAATTGGGTTTTGTTAGTTGTAGTTAAAATTAAATAATTACCTGGTGACCAGTCCTCTAGAGTGGAGAGCTACTGACACTCTTTGAATTTAATTAGTCTGATTTCTGGATGAAAACATCAAACTCCTTATTGTGCTATACCTATCACCTTCCCAGCTCAGTAAACTGTAAGCTGTCTGAGGTTAAGGGCTGTCTCATTTTTTTTATTTGGATATATTGAAGGTAGAACAGTGCCTGATTCACAGTGAAGTACTTAATAAATAAATGCTTGTTTATTGATGGGCTTGCCAGAGCTCCATTTCCAAAGTCTTTGAGAACCCATCAATATACCAGGATGGAGCCTTAGAGTAGCAATAAGATTTTAGTTTAGGAAGGTTGAACCAAAATATTGATAAACCAGTGTGATAGAATTGTGTTAGCACTTTGAAGAACTGAGTTTGGAATAATTAAAAAACTTACTTTCATTTTATAAACATGAGTGACTTTTTCATTTTTTTAAACATCTTTTTTGTATATAATAACTAGTGAAAAAAATTCCCCCCAAACAAAAAAACCAGAGTGCCTAACAACAGAGTAAAAAACCACTGTAGGATTTTTTAAAAATAGCTGAATGTGACAAGAACAGTTTAATTCCAGTTAAAACATTCACCTCACAGCCTATTAAATCTCTTTGTGTTTTTCCTTTTCCTTCCCCCTCTGATTGACTCTCACCTTTCCCTTACTCATCTTTTCTGCCCTTCCTCTCTCCTCTTTCTTAATTTTCTTTATTTACCTCTTTGTATATCTCACTTTCTTTCCTTTTCTCCCAAATTATCACTTGTGTTAAAATAAAATTTTATGTCCGTTTTGTGTTTTTAATCTAAAATGAGTTGAATTTATTTTTTTCTCTCTAATCTTTTTTCCTCCATGCCCTAAATGGCTAAACTAAAATAAGTTGCTGTTTGTATATGGCCAGCAGTTGGTTTCCTTCTCTTTCCTCCCCCAAATCAGAGGGTTCTTGATTTTTTTAAAAAAAGTTTATTTATTTGTGATCTAAATTGTTTAAACTAGTATTTCTTGTTCCCTTTGAGTTACATAAAAAATAAAGCAAATATAAACAAAATGTTATAAAAAAGGGGCAGCATTTTCATTTTTTACTTAGTAGAAACTGTTACATGATGTCATATTATCAGGTCTTGGTGAAAAGTTGCTAAGACAGAAACTTTCATCATCTCTCCAAGTGTTTTTTGTTTGTGTCGTATAGTGGTCAGTTCTGTTTTATCAAGGAATCCTTTGGTGGGAGATTATTTTCTGAATAAGCTACCTAGAGAAGTTAAATGGGAGAGCCTGCTCTGTTGCTTAGTGTAGCTTCTAAAATAAAATGTGTTTATGTGGGAGAGAATGTGTGGGGGGGTTGCTTTCACATTATGGGATTCTTAAAATTGTTTAACTGGGAAGATGTTATTCAGACACTCCTGGTGCCTTAAGCTTGTTTTTTTTTTGTTGATTTCAGTTTTCTTTTCTTTTCTTTTTTTAATTATGTAGAGAAGAGTTCATGATCCTTCTCCTGTTCTCTCCCAAATAAAATTAATTTACCAAACCCAAGTGGTTACTTCAGATAGAAGATATTCACTGTCATAAACTTAGAGGCTTTTTGGAGTTGGAAGAGATCATAGAGATCATTTAGTCCAACCCCCTCACTTTAAAGATGAGTAAACTAACAGATGAGTTTTTCTGTGACATAGTTTTTAACATAAAGACAAGTCACAAATAGCGTACCCTGTACAACAATAAACAGAAGCATAGTTCTGTATAGAAAAGATCAGGGCTGTGGAAACATGCTTGCTCCCTCATGTCTAGTGCACGTAGGAGGTACACGTTAATTTTCTGGACATTATCTTTCTGTTTTAGCTGTTGTATTTGGCAGATTCCTTAACGTTTGGGAATTTTTTTTTCAAATGTTAGAAAGAAAGGCTGCCAAATATAGTTGCTGCATTATTATTATTTTTCAAAAAATGCAACCTCCTCTAAAAAGTAACATTCATACTTGTGTTTCCTACTGAAGGACCAGCTGGTATAGTTTGCCAAACTTGCAGGTAGAATGGGACTGTATTTTGGCAAAGGAAATATCACTTAAAAAAAAAGGAAGGAAAGATTTGAAACTATAGATTTAAAGACTCAAAAATCAAATCAACAAATATTTATTGTACATTTACATGTAAAGCACAGTTAAGCACAACAGAAGATTAAAGATATAGAAAGACATTTCTGCTTTGAGGATCTGCTTATAGTCTATTTGGGATGTCAAGACAAAAGACATTTTTAATTTTTTGCATAAATATAGAATGAAATCAACTGCAGTTGATTTTAAAAAGTTGACCCAGGGGTTTTGGTGAATTGTGAGCTCAATATGAGACAACTGTGATATCTGACAGCCAAAAAAAAGCTAACGTACTCGTAAGTGTGGCCAGGCTATAATACAGTTTCAAATATTGTGCTTTCTTATGGGTGCTACGTGTTATAAAGAGCTTGATGAACTGGAACACATCCAGAAGAAGGTGACCGGGATAATGAGAAACCTTGAAACCATGCCATATGAAATCAATTGGAGATGTTTAGTTTGGAATAGAGATTTAAAGCAAGATCATTGTCTTCGGATGATTGGAGTACAGTTAGAAAGAAGTGGGTTTAGACTTATTTTGCTTGCCTCAGCAGGCAAAACTAAGACTTTTTACAAGAAACTGGAGAGGCAGATTTTAGGTTAATAAAAATAATTTTCTGACTATTAGAGATGTCCAGAAATGGAATATCTTATAAGTTGATGGATTCCCTGCTGCAGAAGGTCTTTTAGAGACGGTAAAATTCCCCAAGGGAGATTGTCATAGAGGGGATTGTATTTCAGATAAGGAGTCAAAGTCAATGGCCTCTTTGTGTCCCATGATTTGTGGCTTTGTCATGGAGAAAAGAGAGACAACCACAGGAGGTATTGCCAGTGGCATATCTGGTACTACACCAGGTGTAGAGGAGCAAGCATTTTTGCACAACCTTAGTCTTTTCTGGAGTCAGCTATGCCTTTGTTTACTGTTGCACAGAGTATGCTATTTGTGACTTTTATCTCTTTGCCCATCCCTTTATCTTACTCTGTGTCAAACATCTTCAGCAGCTTGTGGTACACCTCTTTTTTTTTTTTTTGCCTTTTTTTTGGAGGGGGGAAGGCATGGCAATTGGGGTTAAGTGACTTGCCCAAGGTCACACGGCTAGTAAGTGTGTGAAGTGTCTGAGGCTGGATTTGAACTCAAGTCCTCCCGACTACAGGGCTGGTGCTCTATTCACTGTGCCACCTAGCCACCCCAACAGTAGACCTCTTTACAGGAGACTTGCCCTAGTACATATATGATATAGTGGAACACAGACATAAATAGGGTAAATAGATGTTACAGTTGCAGTAATCTGCTACAAAGAGTCTTTGTCACAGTCAACTAACTATAGCCCGTTGAAGAAGACCTGTGCCTAGGCCTGGACTCTCCCTCTTCATGCTACTTGTAAGTTCCTTAGACTTGGAGAGAGCTTTATTGGCAGTTTATTGCCTTTCTGATCTTCCAGCCCATCTGCTCTGCCTTCTTACAAGATCATGAAATAACTTGCTCCAGATCGTGGAGGGAGTAAATGACAGAATCTAGACTTGACCTCAGGTTCTCCCCTTCCAGACCATTCCTCAGTTGATTACTCAGCATCTTTTATGCCAAGCACTGTGCTGGAAACAAAATGACAAAAATGGAATGGTCTCTACTTTTAAGGAGATTAACTCCTTTTGGGGGAAATATGTGCTCGTATCAGTAGATAACAAAATAAACAAGAGGTAATTTTTGGAGGTGAGGTAATAGTAACAAGCATTGGGGGGAGGAGCAGGAAAGGCCTCAAAGAGGAAGCAGCCTGAATTGAGATTTGAGTGAAATTAGGGATGAGATTTTCATCAGAGGAGATGAGGAGGAGGGAGTACAATACAGGCATGCGGGCAGCCTTTGCAAAGGCAGGGACTCAGGGAATGGATTATTGTGTGAGTTTGAGGAACCGCAAGTAGGCCAGTTTGGCTAGACTGTAGAGTGTGTGAAAGGGAACAATGTGTACTAAATCTAGAAAGATAGACTGGAGTCAGATGGTAGAGAGTTTTAAATGCCAGACAGAGGAGTGTGTATGTAATCCTCCAAGTGACAGACCCACTCGAGTTTCTTGAGCAGGGCGACATGATCAGACTTGTTCTTTAGGAATATCCCTTGGTTAGCTCTGTGGCATGTGAACTGGAGAACAGAAGGATTCAAAGTTAGAAAACCAAACAGGAAATTGTTTTAAAAGGTCAGGTAAGAGAGTGATAAGAGTCAAAACTAATGTAGATGTGGAGGTAGAATGACCAAAACTTGGCAACTGTATGGATATGGGAGATGATGAAGGTTAGTGAAAAGTAAGGGATGAGTCTTAGATTGCAAACCTGGGGGACTGGAAGAATGGTGGTTCCACTGTCAGAAATAAAGACATTCAGAAGAAGAGTGGGTTTGGGAAAGATACTGAGTTCTGTTTTGCACATGTTCAGTTACAGATGCCTGTGGGACATTAAGTTGAAAATATCCAGTAGCAATATAGAGCTGGAGCCCAGCAAAGAGAGTAGGCCTGAATGTATAGATCTAGAAATCTTCTTCATAGAGATGGTAATTGAATCCATAGGAGCTGATTAAATCACATACATATATTTATATATCTATATATAGATCTCTCTCTCTCCATATATATATATATATATATATATATATATATATATATGGAGAATATATATGGAGACAGACAGACAGACAGACACAGAGACACAGAAAGACACAGAGAGACAGAGAAGTGCTTGAGATAGAACCTTGGGAGTGTATTTATAGTTAAGGTGTAGGGCATAGATTCAGGAAAGGAGACCCAGATCAGCCAGGTAGATAAGAGGGGGAACCAAGAGAGAGAGAGAAATGTCATAAAAACCCAAAGAGGAGGGTATCCATGAAGAGACAGTAGTCAATGGTGTTAAATACTGTTGAGAGATCAAGAAAGATGAGAATTGAAAAAGAGTCCTTAGATTTGGAAATTCAGAAATCATTGGTACCTTGGGAGAGAGCAGTTTCAGGTGAGTCAGAAACCAGATTGTAAAGAGTTATGGAGTGAGATTAGAGGAAATAGAGGCAATATGTGTAGACAATTTTTTTTCTAGGAGTTTGGTTGTGAAAAGGAAAAGAAAGACAACAATAGCTTGAATGGATTGTAGGGCCAAATGAAGGTTTTGTTTTTTTTTTTAAGGATGGGGAGACTTGGGAATCTTAGTGGGTAGCAGGGGAGGAATGAGTAGAGAGGGAGAGATTGGAGATTAGTGAGAGACTAGGGTTGATTGTGGGGGCAGTCTGCTGGAGGCAGTGGGAGATGGGATTGAGGGTAAAGGGATGAATCTTGTATTTTCCTGGAACAAAGGAGGACAGAATGATGCTAAAGAATTTTGAGAAGTAGGATAGGGGAAGAAGTGGCAACTCAAGCTAAATGACCTATTTTCTCAGTAAAGTATGAGTTAAGGACCTCTGCTTAGAAGGTAGGGGCAATATGGGAAACTTGAGGAAGCAGGAGAATTAGGGGAGAATAAAAGAATTGCTTTGCAATGAGGACCCAGTTGAGATTAGGTAACAATTTCAGTGAACCTGGTCATCATGGTTATGTGGCTTCCTCCAGTCAGCCTCCTCTTTATTTTTTAAAAAAGTCATTGATTTAAAAAAAAAAATATATCGTTTCCACTTCCTAGTTACTCTCTCTCCATTTCCATCCAATAGAAACCTTTCTTGTAACAAAGAAGTAAAGTTAAGCAAAACAAACCAACATATAGATCATATCTGATAATATATACCTTATTCTGCACCTTTGTTATAACACCTCTTTCATGAGAGGTGGAAAGCCTGTCTTGTAATCAGTTCTCTGAAATCTTAAATCACCATTGCATTGATCAAAGTTATGAAGGATTTAAAAGTTTATTTTGTTTGTTTTCACATTATTGTGGTTACTGTATAAATTGTTCTGGTATTGCTAACTTCACTTTCTTCATATTAGCTTTTCAAAATTTTTCTTACTCCCACATTATTTATTAAGGTTTAATAATTTTTTGTTCCATTCATATACCAGAGTTTATTCAACCATCCTCCAAATGATAGGTACTAACTTTCCCAAATAGCTAAATTAAAAAATATATTTTTTAACTTTTTTATTTAGCAAGCATTTATTTTATTTACACACTCCCTGCCATTTCCTTCTTTCTACTCCTGATTGAAAAAAAAAAGATAAAAACGGAACTTTAATAAAAATATGCTTAGTAAAGCAAAACAGTCTCACCTTGGCCTTAAGGCAAAAGGATATTTCATAATGTTTGCATACCATAGTTTGTTTAGCTATTGTCTAACTAATGGGTAATGTTTTAGTTTTCAGTACTTTGCTATTAAAAAAAAGCTGCTGCCATTTTTTTTGGGGGGGGGGGAGAGTACATATATGTCCTTTCCCTCTTTCTTTGATCTCTTTGGGGTATGGATGATGGTATTGCTAGGTCAAAGGGTATACAGTTTTGTGACTGAGGATATAGTTCCAAATTGTTTTCAAGAATTGTAGTTTTCATTCATAGCTACCAACAGTGCGTTAATGTGCCTGTTTTTCTGAAGCACCTTTGACATTTGTCATTTTTTTTGTTCCTTTTTTGCAATCAGATGAGTATGAGGTAGAACTTTATTCTGCATTTCTTTCATTATTAGTGATTTGCAGCAAAATTTTTTGCTACATAACTGTTGGTAGCTTGGATTTCTTCTTTTGAAAATTACCTGTTCATATTCTTTGATCATTTATCAAATGGGGAATGACTATTGTACAAATTTGAATCAGTTATTTCATCTTGGAAATGAGAAAAAGTATGCTTTCCTAGCAAGATGTGTGATGGACTTTTAGGTTATTGCCCTTGAAGATTGTAATTGCTGTATTAGAATTTACAATGATACCTAAATGGTTAACACCGAGAAAATCCAGTTAATTGGAATCTCATTCACTGAGCTTCCTGTGTATATTTTATTGTACTAGGTTATGCTTTTTTTTTCTTTTTGGAGGGGGGAAGGTGGGGTAACTGGGGTTAAGTGACTTGCCCAAGGTCACATGGCTAGTGTTATGTGTTGGAGGTCGGATTCAAACTCAGGTCCTCCTGACTTCAGGGCTGGTACTCTACTCACTGCACCACCTAGCCATTCCTAGGTTATGCTTTTAATCCAATATTTCTTATTTTTCATGAATATCTGTAGGTTGAAAAGATAAACTTTCTTGATTTTAAATATGCAAATTATTTTTCAATTTAGAATAAATTTGGCTAAAAGAGTAAGACTTTTTTTAATGCCTACAGAAAAATTACAGCTGCTTTAAAACCAATTTCAAATTCAAATTCTGTTAAAATTTTGTTTGAGTTTATCTTGTCATCATTTCTTAATTTAAAAAGATCCACACAAAATTATGTTAGATGGGTTATGGCATATGCTCAGTACATTTTCTTTAAAGGGAGGGGAGGGAACAAGCATTTATTAAGCACTTACAGTGTGCCAGTCACTGTATTAAGTGCTTTACAAATATTATCTCGTTTAATTATTTAATGTGACTTTGCTGTCAGTGCCTCATATTTATGATTACATGATGATTAGCCTATTTAAAGAAAAGTAATTAAAACTTTGAAATCCTAGCATAGAACCATTGTCTCTCTGGTGGTTCTGGTTGGCTGATACTTTGTATCATTCTGAGAGAACATTTTATTGCCATCATGGGGAACAGACTAACTGCTGAATTGCTCAGAGATTATATGAAGGTGGACTTCCTGTTCATCTTCTTGACCCGAAATGGACTGTTGGGTCTTGCCTCATATATTCGTATTCAGCCCCCTGCTCTAGGAAAATTACATTTTATGATTCCAACAAATGTTTAAAGATTCTTAATGGAAGGAGGTTGACTGTTCATAAACTGTTCCCACCATGGCCCATCCAGGAACTGGTATAGGTATACCTCTTCCATTCTCTCAACTGATAGCCTTTTATTCTACCCTGTCTTACCCAAGGCTAATTGACTGGTATCTACCCAATCCCTACAGTTACCAACCATAACATGTCTTCATTTTGGTCCTTATATCTGTTGATCCACATGTCTAAAATTGCAATTGCAAACATCTGCCAGTATAACCACGGCCCTGTATACCTTAGTGGATTGTTCTCAGGGGTCCCTGTTTTGTTGAGCACAGACATCTTGCTTTATTCTGGGCGGCCTAGTCAAGCAGAGGAGCTCTCATGCTCCAGTATGGAGCCATAGCCTTGATGGAGCCTACAGACCTGCCATCCAACATCATCTTATATGCTACTTCTGGCAAGAATATCATAGGTTATGTGCTATGTCAGATCATCTTTGTAATATGAACTAATCCTTATGCTAAAGAAGGATCCAGGAATGAAGAAGACACACAACTAAGGGAAGAGGGAGAATAAGAATAACCAAAAACCGCTTGTTCTTATGCCATCACTTATGGCATGCTATCTTAGATTGAGCTCCCTTATTATTCTTTAGCTACAAAATAATAGAAATATATGCTTTCATTATTCAGCTGTAGCTGACTCACTAATTTAATTTTAAATATCTTGAACTTTTGTCACTATTTATTCTTTGTTCTAGTACCTATGTTAACATTAGCATTAGCTCCAGCAGATAGATTAATATTAGAGTTCCATAAGCACTAAATAATGTGTATTTAATTAAAATATTTTTTTATGGACACAGTTTTTTCTTTTTTTGCCACATCAAAAATCCCATAACCTTTCCATAAAAAAATTAAGCAAACAATCTAATACTAGTGTTTGTCCTTGACAGCAGTGTGGTTTTCTGATGTTAATAGAAAGGAAAGTTGATAGTGTATTTTAACATCAGTCACCTGGAACCAACATTGGATGACTTGAATTAAAGTCTTTTAGTTTTCTCTTAATGTACATGATCACAGTCATTGTATATATTGTTCTTTTGGTTCTGTCTTCTTTGTTTTGCCTTCGTTTATATGGATCTTCCCATGTTTCTTTCATTCTTTATATTTTTGTTTTGTCTGGCCAGAAATGTCTCTATATTTATATAGGCTAAGATTAGGAACTGAACCTGTGATTTCAATTGATACAGGGAATTCTCAGAAGAGGAAATACTTTCTACCAATTCAGGTCGGCTCCTCCTCAGCAACTAGAAGTCTTAGAGAGCTTTCTAGTGACTTGCCCAGGGTCACAAATACAGTGGGTATCCTAGGTAGGTCTTGAGCTGTCTTCCTGACTTTAAGTGTGGCACCCTATTATATACTTATTTTTATGCTTCAAGGCCAGTGCTATATTGCCTCTGCATTCATATATAGAATCATCATTAGGGCAGGGCAGCCTGTGCTTCAGTGCATTGTGCCAACTTGCTGATTGGTAACTGGTAGCTTCCTCCCTGCAGAGGTCCAGGACTACCATCCTTTTATCTCATGGTATATCACCCTCCTGATTTCCCTTGGGGCTGAGGGAAGACCCAGGGAAAGAGAGTAGAATTTCAGCTTAGAGGAGGTTGAATGGGGTGGGAAGACATAATGTCCTTTCTAATGTCGTGACTACACCAGCAGTCAGACTGCCCTCTGCCCCCTATTCCCTTCTTATTCTCAACACTTCTATGTCTTCCCCCTCAACTATTTTTGCCCCAGTGGAAAAAATCCTAGGTGTTTTGCTTTTATAACACAGTTTGCTCAACTGTTTCGCAGTCATTGAGCACACAATTTGTTTCCAGCTTTTAGAGAGGACAAATAATGCTGCTGTGAATATTTTGGTACAGATGGAACCTTTCTATCTTTGATCTCCATAGGATATGCACCCAGTAGTGAGTTCACTAACTCCAAAGGAATGAACAACTTAATAACTTTTCAGTAACTTCCAGTTCCTCTTTTTACTAAATAATTCACATAGCTACAAATGTAATTTCCCTAAAGCATTGGCCTAATCATGTACCACCCCTGCTTGAGAATCATTGATATATTCCTATGGCCTCTAAGAAAAATTACCAACTTCTCATTCAACATTTAAAGCCCTTTACAACCTGGTACCATTATACATTCCTAGACTTATTTCACATTTTCACCCATTACATGTTTTATTCTAGACAAACTGGCCTTCTTTTTGTTCCCCAAGTTTAGCATTCTATCTTCTGCCCCATGCCTTTGCACAGGCCATCCTCTGTCCCTAGAATCTACTCCTTTCTCTTTAGGCTACTTAGAATCCTTGTTTTTCTCCTGTGCTTACCTCAAGTGTTACTTCTTGTGGTAATGCTTTTCTGACCATCACCCCCAATTGTTGGTGCTCTTGCATTCCTTAGATTATCTTGTATTTGCATATCTGTATGAGTGTTGTATGTACATACATACATACATATTCCCTTTTTGTAGGATTGTTGGACCAGTTTACAGTCAGATTCACTAGTATTGTAAGAATGTGTCTGTCTCCCCCAACAATGAATGAACAGTGAACAATTTCATGTTAAATTGTTCATGCTGAAATTTTTCTACTGGTCTGCTATCATATTTTTTAAGTGCCATAAACTATTGTTAGCTTTGATAATTAAGAAACTTAGGCATAATGACATTTTATTTTTATTAATTCTTAAATATAATTTATATTTACTAAGAAAATATTGAAATCTCTGTCTTTATAAGATATGGTAGAGAATGAGGCCAAAACCATGGTTTTCACAAAATATTTTAAAAATTTATAACTTAACTATGCCCAAAGAGCTATAAAACCGTTATACTTTTTGACTCAGCTATACTACTACTAGATCTGTAGCCTAAAGATAAAAAAAGGAAAAGAACCCATATATACAAAAATATTTATAGCAACTCTTTTTGTGGTGGCAAAGGATTAGAAATTGAAGGAATAGCTGTCAATTGGGGAATGACTAAACAACTTATGATATATGATTGTGATTAAAATACTATTGTGCTATAAGAAATGATGAAGAGGATGCTTTCAGAAAAATTTGGGAAGATTTACATAGCTTGATGCAAAGTAAAATGAATTGATCCAGGAAAACACTGTGTATATATATTAATAGCAGTATTGTATGATCATCAATGGTGAATGACTTAGCCATTCTCAGCAAAACCAAGATAATTTGGAAGGACTTATGAAAAATGCTATTTACCTACAGAGAAAGAACTGATGGAATTTGAATGCACATTGAGTTATACTTTTAAAACTTTCTTTATTTTTATGTTTTCTTTGACAACATGATTCACATAGAAATGTTTTGCATGACGGCACATGTATAACCTACATCAAATTGCTAGCCTTCTCAATAAAGGGAGAGGGGAGGGAAATAATTTGAAATTCGAAATTCAAAATTTTAAAAAATTTATGTTAAAAATTATTTTTGCCTGTAATTGGAAAAAATAAAATATTTAAACTAGTGAAAATAAATTTATGTTAAATGATAACAAATTAAATATCAATCACTAGAAAAATATTTGTAAGAAATTATCACACTGATTCATTTAGTAAATGAAAACTAAAAGTTTTCGATATGATTATCTTTTTTATTTGTTGAGATTATGAAATATTTATTAGAACCAAAATGTAATCCAAGTAATTGGTGAGATGGTGTGGTATAATGAAAAGAGGCTTGCTTTGAATTACAAAATCGTAGAATCATAGAATCTGAGGGTTGGAAGGGACCATAGAAACCAGCTAGTCTAACCCACGCATGAAAGGAGTCCCTATTCTAACATACAGCCTTTGTCTGAATACTTCTGAGGCCAGGGAAGATAGAACACTTCTTGATGTAGCCCGTTTCAATTTTGTACAGATTTAATTGTTAGAAAGTTTTTCTTGACATCAGGTCTAAACTGGACTCTTGTAGCTACTATTCATTGCTTTTAATTTTGCCTTTTGGGGCCAAACAGAATAATTCTAATCCCTTTCCACATGACAGTCTTTCATATACTTTTTTCCTCGATTAAAACAGCTAAGTCTTCTCTAGGCTAATCATTCCCATTTCTTTCAACTGGTTTTTATATGAAATGGATTTAAGGCCCTTCACCAGCCTGGTTGTCTTCCTTTAGATGTCCTTTAGCTAATCAATATCCTTCTTAAACTGTGGTATCCTACCTGCACACAATATATTAGATAAGGTCTGCTGAGAAAAGGGTACAGTGGGATTATTGCCTTCTTCCCCCTGTACTTGTATAGGTGATTTTTTTGGTAAAGTATAAGACTTTACATTTATCCCAATTGAATTTAATTTTATTAGAGTCAACCCAGTGTTTTAGTGTTTCGAGAACCTTTTGGATCCTGATTCTGTGATCCAGTGTGTTGGCTATACTTCTCAGCTTTATGTTATCTACATATTTGATGAGCGTGCTTTCTATTCCTCTATTTAAGCTGTTGAAAAAAAACGTTAACTAGCACAGAGTCGAGTACAAATCCCTGGGGATTGTGTCTAGAGACTTGTCTTGTTAAGACTGAACCATTAATAGCTATTCTTTGAATGCGACCATCCAACCAGCTCTGAATGTCTATATTTATATTATCATTTAATTCAAATTCCTCTATCTTGTCATCATTCTCCTCATCTATTACTTGGGAGATTAGAGGTGGGGGATGGACCTGTTATTTCATTGTTATAGCAATCCACAGTACTGGCCACATACTGGGTACTTAACAAATTTTGGTTGATTGTTTGCAGATGGGGAAACTCCCTCTACCTGTGCAGTTGGCACCTACTTTTTGACTTACAGTTTTAGATAGTTTTCTAGGAAGGCTGAATGACTTGTCTAGGGTCACATATCTAGTATGTAATAGGGTCAGGATTTGACCCAGGTCATCTTGGGCTATAGGGTCAGCTTTCTACGTACTTCACCAAGCTGTCTCTATTCTTAGTTTAGTAATTCTGACAAAAAAGGAAATGGAGTTAGTTTAGCATGCCCTGTTATTGATAAAGCCATGCTGACTCTGTAAGCACTGCTTCTCTTACTAAATGTTCGCCAATCATCTCTGTAATGATCCATTCTGGAATTTTTATAGAATTGAAGTCAAGCTTACAGGCCCATTGTTTATAGACTCTGTTTTCTTACCTTTTTTTTTGAAGGCTGGGATTTTTTCCCTTTTTCTAATCTTGTAGTACTTTTCCTGTTTTCTATGATTTTTGTAATATTGTGGACAGTGGTCAGCAAACTTAACTGCTAGATATTTCAGTGCCCAACCATGTAGTTCATCTGGGTCGGATGGCATGAATTCATTTCTATAGCTGGTGCCACATGGGAACTGTTTCCTCTTCCTACTCTGCAATAGTCCTTGGACCCAATGGGATTGCTTAGAGGGTCTAAACTGGAAGTGGGATTGCCTTTTTACCTTCCTTGCCTCACTTACCACCTCTAATATTCTTGACTTTCCCTTACTTGGCCAGATATTGACCTTTTCATTCTTACCCCTGCCTGAAGAAGACATTCAGAATCCCTATTCTTCTGTGACCCATAGGTCCATTCTCTAGTTCCCAGTGATAGAAGGAAGATACTTTGATGCATCTTATGAATTCATGGACTCTTGGCGTTTTTAATCCTTCCTGCAGCTACCTCCTTACTATCTGCTAGTCTTTCCATCCTCAATGAAGTATCATCTCTTACATATATCATCTTCCCCAATTAGAATGTGAACACTCCCAGAGAACAAGGACTGTCATCTTTTAAAAAAATCTCTTGTGCTTAACACTGCACTTAGTATATAATAAACACTTAATAAATGCTTTTTCATTCATTCTCAATCATTTATCCAGGGCAGCTAGGTGCCCTCTTGCTACTTTTTTTACTTATCTGGGTATTAGTTGCTTGTTAGTCATTTTTGTTTGGCCATTCCCATTGCAAAAGTCATTCTCCTTGGCAGGGGAAGCAGAAACAAAATTAAGAGTGGAGTAATGTTGCTTTCTCTTTGTTGTCAGTTATCTGCTCCAGACAGACATCTCATCCCTTCTTTGGTGCTCTTCTTCCACTCAGAATAGCTTAACCCTCTCCCTGCCTCCCAAACAACCAAACCAAATAACCCTTTTCTGTTGTTCTTGGCTTCCTTCTCCAGCCTCAACTCATTCCAAAATTTTGAATTCCTGACACTTTTTACAAGTAGGCCATACCTGTCTTGTTATCTGGCCTTGCAACTTCTGTATGATTTTTGCTTAAATCTGAAGTACTTGGTGTATTCACTGAATATCCATATCAATCTTTTCACACAAATCATATTTTTCCTTCTTACTGGAATTGTTTCCTTTTGTATTTCAGAATTTTGTTCTTGAATATCTCTCCTTCCTCTTGAGCTGACTTCTATTTTAGTTCAGGGGCTTGTACCTTTCTTTCTTCTGACCCTTTTGATATTTGGTTTCCAAAATCTATAGTACATGTCTTATTACTTATAGTACCTGAATTTTCTCTTCTCTGTCATACTTCTTTTTTCTTTTGCTTTTTGGAAGGGGGAAGGTAAGGCAGTTGGGATTAAGTGACTTGCCCAAAGTCACATGGCTAGTTTTGTATTAAGTGTCTGAGGCCGGGGTTGAACTTAGGTCCTCCTGATTCCAGGGCCGGTGCTCTATTCACTGTACCTCCTAGCCACCCCCCTCTGTCACACTTCTAGAAGAGAGTGGTCATTTCCCTCTAGGATTCCTATCATTTTCCACCCTAGAAACTCATTTCTACCTCTTAGTGAAAATCAGATCCAAAATAAAAAATTTCCCTTTTTCTTCCCCCTTTGAAGGATGAACTTCTTCAAGGAGGACCTGGATTCACATCTTGATTCTGTTCTTTCACTCCCTGTGTAACCTTATGCAGGATACTTCACCTTTTTGACCCTCAGTTTCTTCCTTTGGTGGCTGGGGTTGGACTAATCACAGGTTCCCAAAGTGGGTGATACTGCCCCCTGGGGGGTGCTAGAACGATGCAGGGTGGTGGAGTGGGGTGGTAGTAGCTTCAGGTGCAATTGGGGTGGTTTGAATAAAAATAGGGGGTGGCAGAAGCAGAAGGAAAGAAGAGAAGAAAATTTTGAAGAAATTTTGAAGAAACATTTATCCATATTTCATCTATTGTGTAACAGTTAAAGTCATAATGATTACATTATTTTCCAAATAAACATACAAAATGCAAGTTATAACTGATCCGTGGTCAAGTCCACCAATAATAGGTCTTAACAAGCAAGCGCTGGCGGGCAAGCTTGTTGCCCATTGTTGGGAAGTCCAGGATGTATTGGCAGTAATATGTGCATGTATCATCAAAATTTCAGAATAGGAAAAACCCCATAAATTTACAATAAATTATTAAATTTAACATTCAAAAACACATTTTTGAAATGATGCAAATAAAAAAAACCATTAAAGGGTTAAACAAAGTAGATTTCTAGGGGAATGCTGAGTAATTTTTGTTTTGAAAAGGGGGTGGTAGTCCAAATAAATGTGGGAACTTATTGGACTAGATGATCTTTGAAGAGTCTTCCAGATCTAAATTCTATGAGCTATTAATAAAGGTATAGCATTAATATGACTGCTGCCAGTAATGGACTCACAGAATCATACTACAATGATAACTTATTATTTTATTTAATTTTTAACAAAGATTCATAATTTTCTAAGTTTAATTGGCAAATTTACTGAATGCAGACATATTGATAATAAAGGAAAACTCATTTTACTCAAGCTTTTTGATCAGCCTAGTATATTTTAAGAAGCCTTTTGATTTTACCTTAGTTTACTTTTAACATTTATCTTTTGTTTTTTATTTCATATTTAAATCCCAAATTCCTTAAAAATAAAAGATTGAAAATTTAGGACTGGAATTTTCTGCATATTTTTTATAGTTTCCATTATATATTTATACAGTTACTTGTGGTGCTATATATAATCTGTTAAGTAATTTGATGCATATTTTTCAACAGATGTGAATTATTGAAAAGAAAATGGCACAACGAAGCACTGTACTTCCTTCTCTTGTCACCGAGGAAAGGTATAATATATGAAAAATATGTATTTCTTTTTAATGCAAATACTGCTTTTCTTCTGTACTAATCCTGCATACTTCTGTAATACGAGTGTTTAACCTATGACTGTTTAACCATGTAAAGCTTTGTTGAAGGGCAAAAAAATGATCGTTCACTCTCCTCCAAAGTTCTCCTCCGTAGGATACAGTATCAGAAGACAGTGAGCCATTTTCCCTGTGGCTGGAGGGCTAACCTCCATTTTTGTACTTTTAGATGGATAGAGAGAAGAGGCAGTAGCCATAGATTTTTGCTCTTGAAAATTCTGCCTAATTTCTTGACCCACCCAGCCTCCTGGGGAGACAGCTGAATCCTCACTGAGAAGGTGAAGTCTGTAAGCATTGAGGGATAGGGTAGAATGGAAGATTTTCCTACCTAGTCCTAGTAGTTCTATGTGCCCCAAAGGTCAGAGGATTATGTTTGACCAGACACTAATATATTTGTTTGCCTCTTGCCCTATTATTCAGGTAGTATGCTAGCTGCTGCCTAGTTTTTGGGGAAAAAAATTAGGAGCAAGGAGGAAGAAAACCCTGCCCCATGCCTGTTTTGTGCATAATGCTTACATGCTTATATTTGCTTTGTGGAATATGTAGAATCAAACTCACAGTTTTTTCCTTTGCTAGCAATATACATGAAATTATTACCTTTTGTAGGCGAGTTAGAACCATGCCACGACATAGCCAGTCTTTGAGTGTGGCTCCATATTCATCAGCAAGCCTAGTGGACCAATTGGAAGATAGAATTCTGTGCCATGAGAAAACAACTGCAGCACTTGTGGAACACGCTTTTCGTATAAAAGATGACATTGTTAACAGTTTGCAGAAAATGCAAAATAAAGGTGGAGGAGATCGATTGGCTAGACTGTTCTTAGAAGAGCACATCAGAAATATCACTGCAATAGTGAAACAACTTAATCGTGATATTGAGGTAAGATTTTTTTAAGTCAAAAGATTATGCTCTATTGTTGGTTTTGCAGTTATCTATCCTTGAAATGTCATTTTTTACTTCTTTTTCTCCATCACCTCCTATATCCATTCACTTACTAAGTCCCTCATGTCCCCACATTATCTTCTGTATCCATTGCCTCCTTTCCATTCCTACCACCACCACTCTATCCCTGTCCCTCATTACATTTTGCCTTGAGTATTCATGCAATTCCATTGCTTAGAACTCTTTAATGATTCTCAGTTACAGATCAGATAAAGTTCAAACTCCTCTGCCTGACATTTAGAGTCCTGCACAAGCTGGTGTTAGCCTTTGAAGCCTTATCTTATACCAGGGGTGGGGAACCTGTGGCTTTGAGGCCACATGTGGCCTTCTAGGTCCTTGGGTGCAGCCTTTTGACCGACTCCAAGTTTTACAGAACAAACCCTTTTATTAAGGCAATTTGTTCTATGAAATGTAGATTCAGTGATAGGACTGCACTTGAGGACCTAGAGGGCCCCATGTGGCCTTGAGGCCATAGGTTCCCCACCCCTGTCTTATACTATAGTGTTTTATGTACTCTGTATTTCAGCCAAATCAGACCACCTACTATTCCGTGAATATGTCCTGTGTTTTCCTAATACCATGACTTTACTTCAGCCATCTTTTATGCATGAATTTCCCTATCCCCAATTTCCACCTGTTGAAATCTTATTCATCCTTCAAGATCCTTCTCTAATCCTTTTGGTTGAGAAATAATTTTTCTTTCCTCAATTGGAAATATTTTCCTTTAAAACTGTCATAGTACTTTTGTCATACTCTAGTTTGCATTTTAGCTGTTTGCATACAAATCTTTTCTAGTAGATTATATGCTACTTGAGGGAGGGAGCCCTCATGACAGTGCTTTGCACATAGTAGGCACTTAAAAAATGTCACATTTTAAAATTTGATTATTTAATATTAGTATAATTATTAAATTATGGAGCTGGAGGGAATTTCAAGAGATTTTATAGGCAATACTAAACTATCCCAAATAAATATTTTTCTATCATTTTCCTAATGATTTTCAGGAAAGCAGCTTTCACAGCTACCCTTGTATTCATGATTATATTTGATAATAGAGCCATATATTTAAAGCTGTAAGAAACTTTAGGGGTCAAATTTTCATTTTATGGATGAAGGATTTGAAGCCTGGAGAAGGAAAATGATTTTTCAAGAGTCACATGGGAAATTTCCAGGCCAAGATTTGAAACGCAGATCCTCCAGCTCCAGATCCAGGGCTCTTTTCACTGTTCCATTCTGCCTGTAGTATTTGTCACTGTCAGTGATATTCATAGATAATCCAAATTTCCCTTGTATCTCTTAAATCAGCTTCTTCTTTTGTCCATGGAAAAAAGCCAAATAATTTTCTTTATAAGAAATTCATATATATTAAGCCATTTGTCACCTTTCCAATCAAATTAAGTAGCATCAAATTCTTTATAATAAATATTATTTTCCAGCTTTCACTCATTTTTAGTACTGTATTTAGACTTCTATTTTTTCCAAATTTCTCTTAAATGAGTACAGTAAAAATGGACATTGGATTTTTATAATCAATAAATATTTATGAAATACCTATTGAATGCAAGGCACTGATCAAGGAAGTGCAAAGCATGGAACAATTGCTATCCTCAAGAAACTTAAACTCTAGTTTGGAAAATATTTTATAACTGAAGATTTATAGGTACCAAATGCTACTATGATGTTAAAGTACTCTATGCATAATTGTCAAATATCTGAATAAAAAGTATAAAGAAAATATTTAAATTACATATACAATATACTTAGAATTATTTCCAGAAGATCTTTTATTTTCCATTTCGCTAATTAATTAATAGTGAAAATTAAATTTCTGTGTACATGTAAGTTATGATATTAGTTTATTACAAGTAATACCAGCTTTCATTAATCTTTTGAATTTACTACACTGTAATCAGCAGCTAAGTTAATTGACCTCTAGGTACTGAAAAAGATCTCCCCTCCCTTGTTTCTCATATTGCTTAAAGAAAAAGATTGCTTACTTTTTATTTGTGAGACAGAAACAGAATAAACTTGGGAAAATTTCAAGTGATTAAAAGGTGATTTTTATATTTAGAATTTCCTTTCCTTTTAAGTTTCAGATTTGAGGCTTAAGCCTTTTTGGTCCAAAAGGAAGAAGAACCAGGCAGCTGCAGCAACCCCAGATCACTGCTTACATCCCCTTACAGGGTTGGAGGTGCACTGGGGTGTTGATTGTTGTTTGTATTCAAAGCCCAAGAGAGGTAGAAAGGATGGCATATAGTTGGTGGAGGACAAAAGAGTGAGTACTGACAAGACCTCCCTACCCTTTCGCCAAAACAATGATAAGCAGCTGACTACTCCTCTTTGACTCTGTGGATCACAACAAAATGTGGCAAGTCCTCAAAGTACTGAGAGTAGCAAATCATCTTCCTTGTTTCCTGAGGAGCCTGTTGTAGTGTCAATGCAATATTTATAGTGCCAGTGATCATTATAAATATACCTGCATAGTGCTGGATTGCAAAATTTAACAGACTCTTCATGTAGAAGACAGAAGCAAAACATTTATTCAGACACCAGAAAACTGAATCCCAAAACCAGCAAGCTGATTCCATCATAGTAGTGAAGAAGTTAATAAGCCATAACAGCACAGAGAGCCACAGCATCCTTTAGCCTTCCCACAAACCAACACAAGACCAATATTTATTCACAAGTCTGTCTCCCTTGGATGCATTTTTTCCTCCCACCATGTCTATCTGCTCTGACCCTCAGCTTCCTGTGGGCTCTGTTCCACCCTTCAGCAAACTCCTCCTGCCACAGGCTCCATGTGATTACATTCAGCCTATTAGGGGGCAGGGTATATTTTCAAAGCAGGGAAGGTCCTCAAATTCCCCCAGGCTTATCAAGGTGCAGTGAAAATCTTCAAATTTCTATTACCATTACACCTGTATGCAGGTCAAGGAGCCATGGTTAGAACTAAACATGGAACAATTGATTGTTTTAAGATTGGGAAGGGCATATGACAAGGCTGTATGTTGTTACCTTATTTATTTAACTTAAGTGAAGAGTATGTCTTGTGAAATGCCAGACTGGATAAATGAAAAAGCTGGAATTAAGGTTGCCAGGAGTAATATCAATAATCTCAGATATGCAGGTGATACCTCTCTGATGGCAGAAAGTGAAGAAGAATCAAGAAGCCTCTTGATAAGGGTGAAAGAGTAGAGTGTAAAAGCTGTCTTGAAGTTTAATATTAAAAACTAAGATTATCACAGCTGGTCCCATCATTTCCTTGCAAAGGGAGGGGAAGGAATGGAAGCAGTGTCAGACTTTATGTTCTTGGGCTCAAAGATTACTTCAGATGGCAACAGTCATGAAATTAAAAGATATTTGCTTTTTAGAAGGATAGTTATGGCAAATTTGGACAGCATACTAAAAAACAGAAATGTCACCATACTGATAAAGGTCCATATAGTCAAAGCTGTGGTTTTTCTAGTAGCAATGTATGGCTTTGAGAGTTGGGCTATAAAGAAAGCTGAGTGCCACAGAATCAACACTTTCAAATTGTGGTGCTGGAGAAGACTTTTGAAAGTCCCTTGGAAAGCAAGGAGATCAAATCAGTCAATACTTAAAGAAATTAATTCAGACTACTCATGAGAAGGACAGATACTGAAGCTGAAGCTTAAATACTTTGACCACATAATGAGAAGACAAGACTCTTTTGAAAAGACCCTGATGTTGGGAAGGATTGAAGGCAAAAGGAGAAAGGGATGGCAGAGGATGAGATGGATAGATAGTGTCATGGAAGCAACAAACAAAGCTTAGACAGACTTCAGGAGATAGCAGAGGATAGAAGGACCTGGTGTGCCATGAGATCACAAGGAGCTGGGTATGATTGAATGAATGAACAACAATAACTCTTTTAATTTAATAATATAATACACATGATAATCCAGGAAACTTAGTGCTTCCAATTACTTTCTTCTCCCTGAACCCCCAATACAACAATCAACATGAAGAAATTAGTCATGTTCTACTCTGTGGTATTTTTTGGAGAAATGTCAACTTTTATTAATATATAACTTTGTATGTTTTATACACATTGTCTAATAAATGGAATAGGACCTATGAATATATTTGTCCTAAAGGATGTTCTCATTCAACAAAATTTGTTATATTCTCATCAATAAAATAGCATGGGAATGTGCTATTACCCAGGCTATGAAAGCTGCATAGATTTGTGACATAAAACTGGATATCATACTGTGATGCCATATATTAAAATAGAATTCTACCTTTAGAGTGAAAGTCTACTATAACATATTAGTCTCTAAAGTTAGTCTTAATCTCTTCCCTTGACACTCAGGTTTCCACCATATTTTGTTAATTTAAGGGTTACTCAACCAACATTTATGAAGCTATTGTTATGTTCAAGGCACTGTTGAGGATATGAATACAAGTAGAAAGATGGACAGTCCCTGCCCTCCAGGAGCTTACATTTGAATGGGGAGAACTAAAATGAAGCTAAAAAGGGGAGGGGGAACATAGGTGCTTGGTGTTATAGTGTGATGGAAGAAGTCTGTAGAGGAGAGGAGAGGAGACATAGCTGGCGTGGGCTCTTTCCTTAAATGAAAGTTCTAGAAGAAGCCATATAGTCAGAGGGTGAGGCCACAGGGGCAAGGGTATTTCCAATGTGTGAATTTCATGACTGTAGTGAGGCATGAAGAATTGGAGCATGATAGAGGAAGTCTGGAGTACAGCCTGAAGAGGAATGAGTGGAAAGAAATTATAGCCTCTTACAATTGATCTTGAGACCTATAGTCATTCTTTCTCTAAATGTGACAAGAGAACTTTTTGTAGAATCATCACTCTTGGGAATTTTCTGAACTTTTTCTCTCCTCTGTCTACAATCATGGTTATATAAGTATTATAACATTTCTTGGAAGTTTTTGACATTCTGATTTGTGATTTTATGCGTTGGCCATTCATATATATCTTCATTGCCCCATTTCCAATTCTACCTCCCTTATCTTTTATTAGATTGGAAGGATAGGAGTATGTTCATTTGTCTAGTCTACTTTAAATTTAGAACTGTCCAGAAAAAAGCTTTGTGTAAAAGTGTACAGCATACCATATATAGATTATATCATACAATAATATACTGTACTAACATTAGTGCCACAGTCTGTCACATATGGTTATTCTATGCAGTTAGCCAGTTAGAGGAATTTTTCATGACTAAAGAAAGAACATGGGCTAATGTTAAGATTAACCTGCGACATAAGGCAAAGATTCATATCAAAATGAAGAACAAGAGAACAAGAACAGGCATAGGAATGATCTAAATAAATTATTTAAGATTCCTGAAATTGCTTTTCCCCCACCAGTTAAATTCAAATGACATAATATAAAATAGAAACTAAGTTGGACTATAGTTTCCTACTAAGCATGTTTGGAAATATATACATGAAGTCATTGCCAAATCCTTCAGAGCACTGTAGTACAGTGATTTCAGGGCTGCCGGTAGACTAACAATATTTCATAGTAGCTTATTTAAAACACTTTAAATTGCTGCAGATGTCTGATCTACTCTTCTAAATTTGGTGGGAAAGTGTCTCATAGTTTAGATAGTGGGACTTGACTGCATATTTATGTTTTGTGTATCCTTCTACATATGCACATATGCTATATATATTTGTATATGAAAAATGGAATCAGATTTTTACACGTAAAAGTTTTCCTCTCCACAGGACAGTCCTTTATACTTGATCAACTAATTCAAGCTAAGTCTATACACACATGTATGTATACATGCATATACACATACATATACATATATTTGTGTGTATCTATATCACTATATCTGTATCTATGAGAAGAAGAAGGGAGAGAGAGCGTACTCTCAGCCAGTGGTGACAAGCATGTCTGGGCTGAGAGTGTACCCATGCAGGTGACATCAGGTACAGAATGACTTGAGTTTTGAAAGGGAAAATAACTCAGGTCAGAATGGTTTCTAAAACTGTACTTGTCCTTGTGCCACTGTTGACATTGGTTTTATGTCAGGCCTGTTTTTCTCAGGGCTGGGATCACCTACACATGTTTTACACATTCTCCCTGTAACAGTTTTGTTCCCATTCTCTTCCTCTCCTACCTAGCAGATCTATCACAGTGTTCTATCAATAGCAGAGTTATGGGATAGAAAACATTTGCCAGTTGCTATGATCCCTGGATGTATTAGGGTCCTGTATTCCTGGGCTCTGTCTGACACACTTTAGTCCTGATACAGGTGGCCCAAAGGAAGCTCCAAACAAGCGTAGAGTTTCTGTTCTGGGATGCAGTGTTTGCTCTAATTCCTCTCTCTTTTTCTGTCTTGGTGAAATGAACGGGATAAACTAGAAAGATCACAGTGTCAGAAATTCACAGTCAGAAGGGACCTTGGAAATGATCTCTTAACACTTTTATTTTACAGATGAAGAAAGAGGTGCTGAGAAATCAAGTAGTATATATCTCAGGTAGAATTTGAATCTAGGTCTCCTGATGGCAAGACCAGTATTGAAACTGAAGGCTCTCTTTCCATCTCTGGAGACTTAAAGCCCAGTGTAAATCATAAGCAGCCAGCTTTCTGCTTTCTCTTTTCTGGACTTCACCTGTGCCTCCCTGGTCTACACAGAGGCATGGGTGGTTCTTTGGTAAATTCCCCCTAATATTTCCCCCTCACCAGAAAAAAAAACTCATGGAAAAACCAAGTATTCATTAAGAACACACAATCCCTTTAATTCTTCTAGCTTTTGCAATGGTCTAATTCTTCTCAGTTCTTCTAAATCATCTCGTGGTGATGGATAGGAATAAATGTAAAATCTTATTTTGGGGCCAGTATTCTAATTGTCCATGAGACTGTTTTCAGTTTCACCTATGTTCAATTCATCTTCCACATAGTTGCCAAGTAGTATTTCTAAGATACAGTTCTGACCATACCAACAGTTTGTTAAAAATTTTTAATGGGTCCCTTTTCTCCCTAGAACAAAATATAAACTCAACCAACACTGAAAGCTGTCCACAAAGAGTTTGGTTCTTGTTATATACAAGGCAATGTTTTAGGGGGTGAGAAATTTTTCAGCTAGCCACATAGTTTTATTTGTATGTGGGAAGTCCCCAGACTGATGCAGACTTATCTATCATTTATTTCATAGTGAGTTTCCTCAGACACTTAGGATGTAGGTAATTTTTCCATGGTAATAGAACTAATAGTGTATTTGTCAGAAGGAGGATCTGAAACTAGGGTCTTCCTAATTCCAGGATTGGCCCTTTTACCATTATGCCACTCTGCCCCTCAGGCACTGGGAATATAAAGACAAAAATGTAAAAGTTTGCCTTTTTTCCTAAAATTTTTTTTTGCAACGAACAAAATTCAATTTTTTCTCTCCCTCTCCCATTGAAAAAAAGAGAAAAATAAAAATAAAAATAAGTATAGTCAAGCAAAACATTCCCACATTGGCCATGTCAAAAAATATGCCTTGCTGCAGAGGCAAGATGGCAGAGAAAAGGGAGGGATTTGCCTGAACTCTCCTAGATTCTCCTCCAAACAACTTTAAATAATGCCTCAAGATGAATTCTGGATCAGCAGAATGCTCAAAAGGAGGGGGTGAAACAAATTTCCAGCCCAAGGCAACTTAGGACTGCCAAAATGGTTTGTTTCACTTGAGTAAAAGGGGAGAGCAGCCCAGCACAGACAATGTCAGTGGGAGACCCCAGCACAGGTCAGCAACCTAGGCCCTGTGGCCACAGTACAGTCAACAGTGGCACAGTGGACTAGTTGTGAGATTTCTAGCCTCTGGCATAGCAGATGAGCAGCCAGGTGTAGTATGCTCAGTGGCCTCGGTGCAGCAGCCCAGAGGCCAGGCCCCTAGTTCCTGGTGCAAGAAGCTTGGGACAATGTTTCCTGTGTCCCAGGAGCAGAACTCAACTTTAAAAGTAATAGGCTAGAAAATGAGCAAAAACTAACCCCCTCACCCCTGACTATAAAAAGCTACTGTGGTGACAGGGAAGATCAAAACACAAACTCAGAAAAGGACAATAATGTCAAAATGCCAACATGTGAAGCCTTTAAAAGAAATAATAATTGGTCTCAGTCCCAAACAGAACTTCTGGAAGAGCTAAAAAAGAATTTAAAAAATAAAATAAGAGAGGTAGAAGAAAAATTGGGAAAAGGAATGTGTGTTATGCAAAAGAAACATCAAAAAAGAGTCAACAGTTGAGTAAAGGAAGCACAAAAACATGCAAAAAGATGAACAAAAATTCACTGAAAAGAACTCCTTAAAAAGTAGAACTGGCCAAATAGAAAAGGAGGTATAAAATCCACTAAAGAAAAGAAATCCTTAAAAAGTAGAATTAGCCAAATGAAAAAGGATGTACAAAAGCTAATTGAAGAAAACAATTCCTTAAAAATTAGAATTGGGTAAATGGAAGCTAAAGACTCCATGAGACAGACAAAATCAAAAGATTTTAAAAATAGAAGAAAATATAACATATCTCATTGGAAAAGCAACCGACTTTGAAAACAGATTGAGGAAAGATAATTTAAGTTATTGGACTACCTGAAAGCCATGATAAAGAAAAAAAAAGAGCCTGGATATCATCTTTCAAGAAATTGTCAAGGAAAACTGCCCAGACATCCTAGAACCAGATGGTAAAACAGAAATGGAAAGAATCCACTTGTCACCTCCTGAAAGGTATTTGAAAATGGAGCCATAGTCAGGATTGCACAGGATTTAGCAGCTTGTAAGTTTAAGGATTGGAGGGCATGAAATATGATATTCTGGAAGGCAAAGGAGCTTGGATTACAACTAAGAATCACCTACCCAGAAAAAACAGCATAATCCCTCAGGGGAAAAAATGGATATTCATTGAAATAGAGGACTTTCAAGCATTCCTGATGAAAAAAACCAGAGCTAAACAGAAAATCTGATTTTCAAATATAAGACTCAAGAGAAACATAAAAAGGTAAATAGGATAGAGAAAATACAAGGGATTCAATAAGGTTAAACTGTTTACATTCCTTCATGGGAAGATGATACTTGTAACTCTTAAGAACTATATAACTTATTAGGGCAGTTAGAAGGAGTAGATAGAAGGTGTAGCTATAAGTTGACTTTGATGGGATGATATAAAAAACTGTAAAGGGTGAAAAGGAGGCATACATTGGGAGAAGAAGGAATGAAGTGGTAGAATGGGGTAAATTATTTCACAGTAAGAGGCACAAAAACTCTATTATAGTGGAGGGAGAATGGGGGAAGTGTTGGGGTACGTTGATTGAACCTTGGATTTGGCTGAAAGAGGGAATAACATACACATTCAGTTGGATATAGAAATCTATCTTACCCCATAGGAAAGTAGGAGGGGAAGGGGACGAGAAAGGGTAGGTGATAGAAAGGAAGGTAAATTGAGGGAGGTAGTAGTCAAAAGCAAAATGCTTTTGAGGGGGGATAGGGTGAAAGGAGAGAGAAAGAAGAATAAGTAGGGGAAAAATGGGATGGAGGGAAATACAGTTAGTAATCACAACTGTGATTGTGAATGAAATGAACTCACCCGTAAAATGGAAGCAGATAGCAGAGTAGATTAAAAACCAGAATCCTACATTATGTTGTTTACAAGAAACACATTTGAAGCAGAGATACACACAGGGTAAAGGTTAAAGACTGGAGCAGAATATTTTGCTTTTGCTGAAGTAAAAAAACAAAACAGGGGTAGCAATTATGAATTCAGACATAGCAAAAGCAAAAAAAGATCTAATTAAAAGAGATAAAAAGTACTACCTTACTATATAGATAGAGGGTGTGGCTATAAGTTGACTTTGATGGGATGATATAAAAAAAACCTTAAAGGGTGAAAAAGAGGAATGCATTGGGAGAAGGGGAAATGAAGTGGTAGAATGGAGTAAATTATTTCACATCAAGAGGCACACAATGTAGATGACATTAAAGCAATTATTAGGTACTGTTTTGCTTAATTATATGCCAATAAATCTGACAATCTAGGTGAAATAGATGAGTATTTGCAAAAATATACATTGCCCAGATTAACAGAAGAGGAAATAGAATACTTAAGTAACCTGATCTTCAGTTTAAAAAAGAAATTGAGCAGGCCATAAATGAACTTCCCAAGAAAAAATACTCAGGACCAAATAGATTCACAAGTGAATTCTACTGAACAATTAATTCCAATACTCATATAAACTATTTAGGAAAATAGGCAAAGAAGGAGTCCTACCAATTTCCTTTTATGACACAAATATCTGCTGATACTGCAACCAAGAAGCAAAACACAGAACAAAACAAAACAAAAAAAGAGAAGAAAAACTATAGACCAATTTCACTAATGAATATTGATGAAAAAAATTTAAATAAAATGCTAGGGAGGAAATCACAGTAATGTATTGCAAGGATCATACATATGCAAGAATGCAGGGCTATTTCCATATCAGGAAAACTATCAGTGTAATTGACCACATCAATAACAACAACAACATTAACGAAACAAAACCATATGATTATCTCAATAGATGCAGAAGAAGCTTTTGACTAAATGCGACACTCGTTACTATTAAAAATATTAGAAAGCAGGGGCTGCTAGGAGGTGCAGGGAATAGAGCACCAGCCCTGGAGTCAGGAGGACCTGAGTTCAAATGCGGCTCAGACACTTAACACACACACACACAAACTAGCTGGGGGACCTTGGGCAAGTCACTTAACCCCAATTGCCCTCCCCCCAAAAATATATTAGAAAGCATAGGGATAAATAGAGCTCTCTTTAAAATGATAAATGGTATCTAATGTGTCAGCAAACATCTGTAATGAGGGTAAACTAGAAACTTCTCCAGTAAGATCAAGGATAAAGCAAAAATATTTATAATCACCTCTACTATTTCAGTATTGTACTAAAATGTACTATAGCAATAAGAGAAGAAAAAGATATTGAAGTAATTAGGATAGGTGATGAGGAAACAAAACTATCAGTCTTTACATTTGATATGATGTTATACTTAGAAAATCCTAGATGATTAACTAAAAAACTAGCTGAAACAATTAACAACTTTAGCAGAGTTGCAGGATACAAATTAAATCTATGTAAGTCATCAGCATTTCTATATATTACCAACAAAGTCCAATAGGAAGAGACAGAGAAATTTTTAAAAAAATAACTGCAGACAACATAAAATACTTAGGAGTCTACCTGCCAAGACAAACTCAGGAACTATATGAACGTAATTCCCACAAAAAAGACATATCTAAACAATAGGAGAAATATTAATTGCTCATAAATAGGCTGGGCCAATATAACAAAAATGACAATTCTGCCTTTACTTAATTTATATGTTCATTGCCATACCAATCAAACTATCAAAAATTACTTTATAAAGTTAGAAAAAAATAATAAAATTCATCTGGAAGTACAAAAGGTCAAGAACATCAAGGGAATCAATGAAAAAAATGTTTAGGAAGACATCCTAGCAGTGTCAGATTTCAAACTGCATTACAAAATGGTAATCATGAAAACAACGTACGGTTGGCTAAGAGTGGTAGATTAGCAGAATCTATTAGGAACACAGTATACAGTAGTGAATGACCATAGTAATCTAGTGTTTGATAGACCCAAAGTTCCAAGCTTTTTGGTCCTATTTGACAAAACATGCTGGGAAGCAGTTTAGCAGAGAATAGATATAGACCAACATCTCACACTATATATAAAGATACAGTCAAAATGGGTACAAGATTTAGATATAGAAGGTGATATAATAAGCAAATAAGGGGAGCATGGAAAATTTTGCCTGTCAGATCTATGAGTAAGGGAAGAATTTATGACCAAACATGAGATGGAAAGGATCATGGAAAGTAAAATGATTAATTTGGATTATATGAAATTTAAAAGTTTTTGCACAAACCAAACCAATGCAGCTAAGATTAGAAGGAAAGGAGGAAACTGGGAACTTTTTTTTTACAGCTAGATTCTCTCATAAAGGTCTTATTTCTCAACTATATAGAGAATTGAGTCAAATTTATAAAAATACAAGTCATTGATAAATGTTGATAAATGGGCAAAGGCTAAACAGGGCGTTTTCAGAAGAAATCAAAGCTATCTATAGTCATATAAAATGCTCTAAACTACTATTGATTAGATAAATGCAAATTAAAACAACTCTGAGGTACTTGCTCATACCGTTGGATTGGCTAATATGACAATGTTGGAGGGGATATGGAAAAATTGGAACACTAATGCATTGTTGATGGAGTTGTGAACTCATCCAACCATTCTGGAGAGCAATTTGGAACCATTTCCAAAGGGCTATAAAACTGTGAATACCCTCTGACCCCAAAATACCACTAGTGGGTCTGTCTCCCAAAGAGGTCAAAGATAAAGGAAAAGAACCTATATGTACATAAATATTTATAGCAGCTTTTTTTTTTTTGTAATGGCAAAGACTTGGAGATTAAAGGGATTCCCATCAATTGAGGAATGGCTAACCAAGTTGTGGTTCATGACTGTGACTATTGTGCTATAAGAAATAATGAGCAAGATGGTTTCAAAAAAAGCTGAAAAGACATATATGAACCAATGGAAAGTGAAGTGAGTAGAACCAGGAGTACCTTGTATGCAGTAACAGCAATATAAAGATGATTGGTTTTGAAAGACAGCATGAGTTCAAATCTGTCCTCAGACACTAGCTGTATGATCTTGGGCAAGTCACTTAACCCTGTGTGCTTCAGTATCCTCATCTGTAAAATGAACTGGAGAAGGAAATAGCAAACCCATTGCTGTATCTCTGCCAATTAAACCCCAAATATGGTCAAGAAAAGTTGGACATGACTGAAATGACTCAACAAGAACAACAAATATGGCAATGTTTTTCATTATTTCACCTGTATAATTGATGTCACATTTCTTGTCTTCCACTCTTGCCTGAGTGGAAGGTGGGGAGAATCCAGAAATCACAATTTAAAAAATTAATATGTAAAAAAATAATTTTAAAAAAGTTTAAAAATGTCAGTAAATTTTTTCACCAGTTTACTTCTATAATTTTACTTTTGTGTTTGCTGCTTTTTCTTTTGGAGATAGCTTAGACCTGTTTTTTTCTCATTTGATTGGTGGTGATTAGGTTATACATTAACTATTCCCTGAATGATTACTTTTATTATTAATAATAATAATAATGATAACTTAAGTTACACTTTAAAATTTTCACAGCTCTTTAGCAGTGTTATCTTATGTGAGCCTGCCAATGGCTTGACCTCATGAACTTTCTCTTTTCACAGTCTCTAGTTTAAAAAAACAGCAAATTTATCCCATAAAAGGTTGTTGTTTTTTAAAATAGAGATGAAAATTTGTGTCATCGCGCTATTACTAGAAGTTGCTTAATTATTTGTGTAGATAAATGAACTGCATTCTGATGAAATTACCCATCACATAGTGTTAGAGCTGACAGAGACAGTCTGAGCCTGAATTTGTATCTTTGACTTCCAATATTTTGCCAGCTGCTGCTTTTCCTTTATCTAGTTCCATGAAGGCGGGGCTGCTTAAATGGGCTGGGTTACTTCTGCATTTACCTATGAATATCTCATTTGCATTTCTATTTTCTTAATGATTTGAAAAAGAAAAAGACACGAGAGCAATAAGGGAGAATTGTGACTTGTTGCTGCCATGGCTACTCCTATTAAGCCAGCCATCCCCGTTAACTTGGCCATCCCTTTTGAAACCTTGTTCCAACGTTGCTCTTTTATGAAAGGAATGAGGATTAGAGACCATTTTTACTGGTGGTAGCATATAACAATATCAGCAGTAATAATGGTCGATTACTCACATCTGAGGGAGTATTTATATTAGAGACCTTGAGGACAATACCGTGCAGTACAATATCACACAATACACATTTGTGAAAGCACTTGCTTCCTATAGCTAGGTAGTTGGCAGGAAGATATCTAGAGGAAGGTGCCATTTAGATAAGCCATTGTCCTATCTTTCAGAATTTAGAATCCAGTAGGGAGATAACAAAGCAACATAGATATCTACAACAATATAGGATAAATGCATTAGAAAACTATGCAGTTCTATGTGAGGTCAGAGGAAGAAGGACAATATCTATTCAGGAAAAATTGTGGAAGACTTCCTGAAAGAGATGATACTTCATTTGAGTCTTTAAAGGATTAATAGGAATTTATTAGTCAAAAAGGGGACAGGATAGCAATTGAGGCATTAAGAAACAGCCTGAGCAACATGGAAGTGTGAGAGTATAGCACATACTCAGGGACCAGAGAATAGTCCAGTTTGGTTGGAGAGTAAAGGGGGAGAAATGAGATATGTCTAGAAAGGTAGGATGGTGCTTCATTGCCTAGGATCTAGAATACCAGGTAAAGGAGCTTGAACTTGGTATGTAATAGGGAGCCATTAGAGATTTTTGAATAGAAGTGTGACATGACTAGAGCTATGTAGTCATGTAAAAGGACGATTTTTCTGACAACAGTATGAAGGATGGAGTATAAGCACAGAGTGGAGGTGTCAAGGCTTAAAGAAAGTAGTTGTTCAGATGGATGTTAATAAGGCCCTATGTATTAGAATAATGGCAATATGAATAGAGAAGAGAAGTGATGTTTTGGGGGTAGGATGATGGGACCTGATAACTGATTCAAAACAAGATATGAGAGAGAAGGAAAAATCAAAGATAATAATAAGCTTAGAAATATGGGAGACTGTGAATATTGATGTCACAGAGAAATACTGAAGTTAGAAAGAAGTTTATGGGGAAGGTTAATGAGCTTGGTTTTAGATATGTTGAATTTGAGGAGCTATAGCATAACCAGTTAGAGAAGTCTCTTAGGGAGTACTATAGGTCTAGAGTTCTAAAATAAGGCTTAGTATTGGAGATGCAAATTTTCTAGTTTTCTTTAAGCTACAAAATTGAATGAGACTGCCAAGACAGATCAGAACAGGAGAAGAGGGCCAAGGACAGACTCTTGAGGAAAACCCACATTAAGAAACTGCAGAAGATGAAGGGCCTGTAAAGGACAAAAGGAACATTTAGAGAAGAGGGAGGAGAAACTGGAGAACCAAAGGAAGGGAGCATGTCCTATTAGGAGGGGGTGGTCAACAGCATCAGAAGCACAGAAAGCTCAAGGAAGATGAGGACTAAGAAAAGACTTTCGGATTTGGTGGTTGTATTAGATTTGGATTTGATAAGTGGATTGAATTTGGCTATTAGTAACTCTCTAAGTGGAGTGGTTGGGACTGAAGTCTGATTGCAAAGGGTTAAAGGAGAACAAAATGAAGCACACTTTCTTATAGAAATTTAGTAGTACTAGGAAAGAGATGGGAGAGAAGGGTTAGGGGAAATATTTTTTAGGATTAAGGAGAACTGAGCATATTTTAGGAGGTTGGGATGGAGCTAGTGTTGAAGGAGAGGTTGAAGAATCATGAGAAAGAATGACTGTTAGAATGAGGTAAAGAGATCATTGGTATAAATAGAAAGATTAGGCTTAGTGAATGAAGGTATGATCTCTTGTATGACCATTGAAATGAAGGAGGTAAAGAGGCTACTGCTGAGAAAGTTTGAGGAATAGAGGAGGGGAACTGAGTGAATTTATATGTCAAATGGACTCAATAACCTCAGAGAAAGAGGTGGCTGGGTAATTTGGTGTACATATAGGGGAAAGCAGTGTGTTTGGTGGTAAAAGAAGAAAGGAAAAGTTGTGCAATTAGATAAAAGTAGAATTGAAGGATTTTTGGATGACATCTTGGGTCCAACTGAACCTAAGTACTTGATTTTATTCAGGGGTGAAATTAACTTGATTTTGTGACTTTCTCTACTGATACTCCCCCCTCTCCCCCCAGCTTGGAAAAAGAATAGACAAAATGAAAGGCAGTAGAAGAGGCTAGCAGAAAATTAGTATCCACAGGTTGGGGATCGAAGAAGGTCAGACTGAAGGATTCTAGGGTAATGGCTAGTAAACCATTGAAGTGCCCAATCATGGGGTCAAGATAGTATTGAAGGCAAGTGAAGCCAAAATAGGACATGTAGACTCAAAGAATGTGGACATATGAAGGAACTGAATTTCATGATAAGAGTAAATATAGATTTAGTGTGAGTGAGAGAGATGGAGAGATAGGACATTATGATCAGAAAGTGGAATTTTAAAATTTATTATCTTGGAATTAATGAAGTTGAAGGTACAAATTCAGTTCATTTCAGCAGTTTTATTAAGCAACCATGTGTAAAGTACTGTGCTACATGTGAAGAACACAGATTAAGAAAAAATCAACCTAAACCAAAAATGGGCCTTTCTCAGGAGAGGTAAACTTAGAACTGAAATGGGGTGGAAAAGAGGTTGATGAATTATATACATGGTTTCAGAGGCATTTTCAACATAGAAAGTGAAGCCCTTGATAAGTGATGTTGGAAAATAGAGTAGAAAGGAAAACTGAGAATGCTGAAGAGGCAGGAAAAAGGAAAATGACCTGGAGTTTGATAGATAAAGGGGAGAGGGTGCCTGTAGATTACATAGAAATTGAAAGAAGGAAAGTGGTAGAGGTAAGCCATCTTCTACTCCTTCACTTAGTCCTATGAATTGGTGGGAAGCTAGCAGTTGAAAGGATTGAAAGGGATATGATGTCTTTTCTCTTCTCAAATTATTTTTATAGCACTTTGCCTGGCCTTCTTCTTTGCCTTTGGCACTTTCTAGCTTATGTCATACTTATTTATGTATATATTTTTCTCACTATACTGTAAAATTCTTGAGCGCAAGTGTTTTGTCATCTTTGTGTCCCCCATCCCTAGGCAATGTGTTGTACATAGTTAATGCTTAATAGATTTTTAAAAATTACATTCCAAAGTAAAAAATGTTTTTGTATGATCTACTGTTTTCATATTATGTGTATCACTTTTATCTTTCATCAATAGGGTATTCTTTGATGATGACTATATTATCAAATATTTATTCTCCAATTGGCTTCAACCAATTACCTTTTGAAATTTGTAATGATAATAACACAGTCAATTATAAATTATACAGAGATGGATTACCCATATTGTCTTTGGTTCAGGTTATGTCTAGGCTTTAGAAGGTCATTCTCTGGATAGTGGGCTTTAGATCTTTTCTCGGATGCAGTGATTCTCAATCTTTCTAATGCCGCGACCCTTTAATACAGTTCCTTATGTTGTGGTGACCCCCAACCATAAAATTATTTTCATTGCTACTTCATAACTGTAATTTTTCTACTGTTATCAATCGTAATGTAAATATCTGATATGCGGGATGTATTTTCATTGATACAAATTGAACATAACCCACAGGTTGAGAACTGCTGTCTTAGAGTGAGGTTCCCTTTAGTGCCACTTAGGTGGCTTGGAGCAAGGGCCCAATGATGGACACAAAGTATATAGAAGGTAAGGTTCCTGCCTTCTATGAAGTATATGGTATACAAATCTATATGCCACAGCCTTTTATTTTTAATTGTTTCCATTTGGATTTTAGATCGGTAGGAGTTCAAATGTAGCATACAGATCATACTTGTCCAAATTCTACTTTGTCTAAGTTGATCCTATGGTTGGCCTATACTATATATTCCTATATGTTTCTGTGTGTATGCATTTATATGTGTGTGATGTGTATGTATGTATATGTATGTGTGTGTGTGTGTGTGTGTATATATATATATATATATATATATATATATATATATATATATATATATACCATTTAAAAATATTTGTAATTCAAACAGTCTTATTTCTACCAACTTTAAAACCAAACCAAAACACATTTATATGTTAAGGCACATTAAAAAAAATAAATCTCTTTGTAATTGAATCTGTCTAGAAAAGCCGTGTTTAGCGACAAGACTATAGCATGTTGTACCATGAAAATGAGAGAGGAAAGAGGGAAAAGGGATTAATTTTTTAATTAGTAGAGCAAAGTAAGTATCTCCTCCTTAGGGGATATTTTTTTTTGCCAGTGCAGTTTTCCTATCAATCTCTTATGGAAAAAAAGGCAATGCCAATGTTTTTTCAACATTTGAAAACCTTTAGATAAAAAAGCCCATAGTAATTGCATTGATATGACAACATTTGCACACTAGGAGCACTGATTGTGAGATCCTTTGATCATAAAGCTTATTTGCACATTTGCAAGTAAAATTTTGGAATCCCTGTTGGTGTAGAATCATAGGTGCATAAATTTCTGGTTTTCTCTAAATTGATAATTTTTATGCAAATGGGTGATAACATATACCTATGTGGATTTCTAGAACTGGAAGGAAATTATTACACTTCTGGCTCAGAATCTAGCACCCACTTTGGAGTCGAAAATATCTGGTTCAAATTAAATCTCTCAAAGTGTATTGGCTATGTGATCTTTGGCACATCAATTAACCGTTCAGTACTCAGTGCATCTCTTTAAGACTAGAAGTTGCAGAAGGGTTACTGACCTACATTGATAGAGGGAATTTCCTCTCCTGAAATTTCTTATAGCAATGAAATCACCAGTTTGGGCCAAAAAATAATAACAGTGGCATCTTACATTTGTGTGACACTTGAGGTTTGCAAAGCATTTTTTTCAAGTGTTTTTTTTTAAATTTATTTTATTTACTTTTAGTTTACAAGATTCAATTCCACGATCCCTTGAGTTTCAGATTTTCTCCCCTCCCCCCGCCCCATGGTGGCGTGTAATCATGTATAGGATCTACAAATACTTTCACATTGTACAATAGTTTGGTTATATAGAAGGGCTGTAACCAGTGAGTAATCACTGAGAAGAAAAAAAAACCAAACATGGAAAAGAACAATAGCATGTTTTGCTTCAGTCTCCATTTAAACTATAGTCTTTCTAGATCTTTCTCTGGGTTTAGATATCTCCTTCTATCCTGAGGCTTGTAGAGTTGTCTTTTAGCTGTATGTTGTTTAGGATAGTCCAGTTGATCAAGGTTGGTCATCACACATATGATGTGTCCGTGATTGTGTACAAGCTTTTCCTGGTTCTGCTCTTCTCACTTAGCATCAATTTGTATAAGCCTCTCCAGGTAATTAGGAAGTCCATCTCCTTCCCATTTCTTATAGCACAATAGTATTCCACTACATTCAT
>CM053582.1:451732858-451756819 GCA_028627135.1 Pseudochirops cupreus
TGCTGACTCTCTTTTCATGATTTTCTTGCAACATTCTTATTTCTCTTCCCAATTTTTCTTCCACTTCTCTCATTTGGTTTTCAAAATCCTTCTTCAGCTGATCTCTAGCTTCAAGGCAATCTTCATGTTTATGGAAGCTTTTGGTGGGGGAGCTCTGGCTGTGCTGTCCTCCTCCTGCTCCCTGCCTTGATCCTTCTTTTTCCCAAAAGAGGAATCTAGGGTTTGGTTGCTGTTCTTACTTTGCTTCTTATTCTTATTCTTATTTGTGGTTGGTCAGTCTGTGATTTTGTTTTTTTATCTCTGTGGAACTCTGCTTCCAGAGGGGAAAGCTCTGTTCCAAATCGCTGGGGTTTTCCCAGCTGCTAGAGCTCTTAGGAGGCTGCTGGGTCCCTCCCCCACTGTGGCTCACTGAAAAAAAAAACCAAGACCAACACCCAAGACCCCAGTCCGGATCCAGGCTGCTCAATGCGAGAGCACTTGGCCTCTGACTGATCGCTTTGTCCCCCTGCAGTCTGCAGGTCGGGAGTTCTGAAGTGGCAGTGTGGAGGCGGGTGCAAAACCTCCATTTCCGCTTCTTTGCCCTGGAGGCATTTTGGCTGGACTACTTTTCTCTCCTGATTTCGCCAAGCTTCACTAACCTAATTCTGGATATTGCCGCAGCTGCCGCAGATCTGCTCTCCCAAAGCTCCAGCCCTGGCTTGGCTCCTCTTGTCCAGCCACATCTGGGGCAGAGCCGGGGTTCCAGGCTAGGCTGATTTCGGCTTGCAGGGCTGAGATGGCTCTTCATAGCTGAGCTGACTTTAGTGGAAAGTATATTTGTATGTGTTTTGGAGTTCTAGAATTTGTTTAGAGTCATATTTTATGGGTATTTTAGGGTGGCTATGTGAGAGCTGCGATATGTTGCTGCTCTTACACCGCCATCTTGGCTGCGCCCCACCTGTTTGTCATTTCTTATAGCACAATAGTGCTCCATCACAGTCATATGCCACAACTTGTTCAGCCATTTCCCAGTTGATGGGCCACCCCTCAATTTCTGATTCTGTGCCTCCACAAAAAATGTTGCTATAAATATTTTTGTGCAACTAGGTCCTTTTCCTTTTTTTCAACTCTTTGGAATACAGACCTAGTAATTGTATTGTTGAGTCAAAGGGTATGTACAGTTTTATAGCCCTTTGGGCATAGTTCCAAATTGCTCTCCATAATGATTGGATCAGTTCACAATACTGCCCACAGTGCATTAGTGTCTCAATTTTCCTGTAGTCCCTCCAACATTTGTCATTTTCCTTTTCTGTCATATTAGCTTATTTTAAAGGTATGAGGTCATATCTCAGAGTTGTTTTAATTCATATTTCTCTAATTAATAGTGATTTAGAGCATTTTTTCACTTGGCTATAGCTAGCTTTGATTTCTTCTTTTGAAAACTGCCTGTTCATATCCTTTGGCCATTTACCATTTGGGGAATACCTTGTATTCTTAATAAATTATATAAATACATTAATAAATAAAATAAATTAATAAATAAATAAAATATCAGTTCTTGATATATTTGAGAAATCATACAAATAAAAATAGAAATTTCCATAAAGAATGTCCATGCCTACATACCAAGGTCTATCTTATTTTTAAGAATAAAAAATTGCATTATTGAGCCAAACTCAAGTGGTCTTTCATGCCTAGAAATCTTTCTGGTAGAAACACTGAAAATGTGTTATAAGTGTGGAATAGTCCTTGAAATTAGCCATGAAGGTAAGGAATGTGTACCATAACATTCTAGTTTTCAGAAGTCTAACATGACGTATTTAAAAAAAACTCTTAACTCTAAAAAAAAGCCTATATAAGTTCCTGTGCCTCTTGAAGAAATGGATGCTATAAATTTCAAACATCAAGGGGTGCCTTCTATTCTAGTCTTCTTTCATTTGGTGACTAAATCTATTTTCACCCTACCCCTGTTCCTCAGGATTTTATAGATTTCAGTTCTCAGACTTCATCACCCTTTAGTTTCCAGTGGACCATCAAGTGTTTCTCTAGGCATCTGCTATGATCTTTCTTATCACAGTAGCAATTTGGAAGTATTTTAATACTATGGTCATTGTAAGAATTACTTACATATGTCATTTAGTAGTTTGAGTATTTTACACTTTAGCTATTTTAGACCAATTCCCTCTTCTAAAGATCAAGATAAATAATTTAGTTTCCTTTTAATCCCTAAGCCCATCTTTTGTATCAAGTAATCCCAAGTGTTTTCTACCTTACTTTCTCCCATTGGTACATTTTGAAAATGTTATTGCAGTCTTTAGAATACTCTGTAAAGTATTTCCTTATTTGACCTACCTAATTTATGATTTTTACTTGACATGTTAAATTTTGTGGGATTCCCTATATTCCTCAATTAGAATATTGTATTTTTTAAAAGATGCCCCTTTCACCTATGATAGCTTGTTATACTTTGCCTGCCACATGAGGATCCCCTTCTCTCAACTTTCAAGAGCATAGCAACACAGTATTCTACTTTCACTAAGTCTCCAAAATGAATTTTCAAATGTCTGATTTGTTTTTGCTTTTTGTCCTTAGCACAGATTTTTATCTTGGGCTTTCAGTGAATTCTTTAAATAGTCTTCAGACTTCCTGTGGATTAGTCATGTTAATTCTTGCTTTTATTTTCTTCCCTAATTATTGTAACATGTTTGCTAAAAATGAATAACTATGTGATGGATTTCTTTCATTTTGTTTCTCTCAGATGAATGGTGAATTGTGCTGTGATTACTCAGTAGTTCACTTTCAACTATTGGTTCTTTGGCTCTATTCAGGAGCAAATCCATTATGTTTATCTTGAATTTTAAAAGTGATTTTCCTAGGAAAGGCCACTTCACTTATCCCAAAGCTGTCCTCTATATCTGTCTGGATAAAGCTTTGTACCAATTCATGTTTGGTATTTGAATTGGTAATTGAGGTTTCCCTTTGTTTCTACCTGGCTTAATTTTTCAGCTTCTTCAATTTTTAACGTTTACAACTCAATTTCATTAAATATAGATGATCCTATTTGCCACATGTATTTATAAAAGTATGGAATTTCCATGTGACTTTAAATTTTAGACCCATAAGATTTCTATATTATTCCTTTTTTAGAGGACCTGTGATTTAGTTAATGCAGGAACTCCTTCATTAACACAAATTGCGACCTGTCTCTAATTTACAGCCTTATAAAGTTGCCTTAGAATCCAGGAAGTGGTCACATACCCACTAAGTATTAAGAGGTGGGACATGAACCCAGGTCTTCCTGACTTCTTCAAGTACTCTTATTATGCTTTACTACTGACATGTGGCAATGACATTCCAGTAGCTAAAATCTTACATGAGGAAGTAGAAATGAGCTGGGAGAAAACAAAGATGTGAAGGACAACTAGCCTAGTCCAAGCATACACAGAGGAAGTTTGTGCTAAAGGTGAAATAATTTTATGAGCATTACCACGTTAATTCTGAAGATATCTCAAAGAGGGGAGTATACCAAAGAAAACAATCTGACTTTATTGTTATGTTTTAAAAAGGTGATCAAAAGAAGATTAATTACCAACCCATATTCCTATTTTCTCATCTTTACACCAATTTTATGATGCTAATCTATACTGACATCAACAGCCTCCTTGATAAAAATGTGAAAAGAGAACTTGCAATGCTTTTGCAAGTAATATTCTACAGCAGGCTGCATTTTTACAGTCACACAGCTGACTGAATGAAAGATATAGGGAATACAAGATCCCATTGTTTGTTTACTACAAAAAGGCATTGATTTGATAGACCAACATCTCTTCCAACAAGGCATTATTGATGAATGTGTCAAAATCACAAAATTCCTTGAAAGATGTTGCAGCTGAGGTAATTTTTGTTTGACTCTCTGTTAATACCAAGCCAGACATAAAATGAGGCAGACTCACCAAAGATGCTTGCCACCATCATTGAGCACATCCAAAAAAGAATCCAAATGGAAGAAAGATTCCTTGTGGGTGCTGAAGTTCTTCACATGTTCCTGTTTGCAGATGACATTGTGTTGATTTCATACACCCTGAAACATTTCCGGGCTTCCTAAATGAGTTCTACTGTGACTCTAAAGAGTTCAGCCTAACTCTTCACACTGGCAAAAGCTAGTTGATGGAGCAGGGCTCTTGTCCAGGCTATGATATATAATTGAATAGACAATCCATCAGCACATGTACTTTGGACAGGGAGTTGGGCCCAGAATTGAAAAGTAGAAGTTCCCAGATTGCGTTTTAAAGAGCAACACCTTCTCCTTAAGAATTTTTAATAATATTCTTCCAGTGAAGCTGTATATCTGTGAGTCTTAGAATACCATAGTCACCGAGAGATTAGTTATTCAAAGGTCATTGGAGAAGCCCAAGGTGGCTTCTCTAATGTGTTGAAGCCTGCAAGATATCACCAACCAAGAATTATGCAAGAGGATGTCATCAAAGAAATGCATGACTGGAAGAGAAGGTGTTTTAGTCATATGATAAGAGTAAGAGACAACTGATGCTAGCCATACCAATGTAAAGTTCACTGGGATTCATATGATGTCATGGAATTTAGAGGAAGGGCCCTGTGGAGGATATATGGAAGGACAAGGAGAAGTATCACTCAGGATGAGAGGCTGTGGAAGGGTTGAAGTCTCTATTGTTGGAGGGACTAGCAACACTGCTGAGATCACAGCTTCACAGAAGTAGTATTGGTTCATTATTTCTCAGGCAGAATTTCTTGTCCTCTCTCATTTGTCCTAATAAAGTTTGTAATATGATAGACCCATAGTCCTTTAGTGAACCTCCCACCAGGTTTCTGAGATGCTAAACAGATCAGGCTAAATCACTGGTTTGCAAGCACCTGCCTTTTTTTATTTGTGCCTCTATAATCAATATAGAAGCATTTATATGCTCCATCTTGAATCTGTTGTAGCAAATGATATGGGTTTAAAAAAATAGTTATATGAATTTTATCTAACCTTACATGGAGGAAAAACAACTTTTCTCTTCACCTATGTTGCTTGGTGATCCCATCAGCTCCCACGGATTTAGTTATCATTTATAGACTGAAGATCTACTTATCTTATTTTCAGATCTGCTTATTTATATCCAACCTCTCTTCTTTCACTAATCTTTCATTTCCAACTCCCTATTGCAGTCTGGAATTAGATGTCTGGTAAACATCTTAAACTCACCCAGTCTAAAACAGCTCACTAACTCTGCAACCCCTCTCCTTTTCCAGACTTTCCTATTGTAGTCAAGGGTAGTGCCATGCTCCCAGTAACTCAGGATCACAACCTAGGTATCATCTTTGATTCTTCCCTTGTTGCGTCTCATTTCCCACATCCAAACTATTACCAAGAACCACTAATTTTAACTTCATAACATCTCTCATATATACTCCCTGTATATATGTATATATATATATGTATATATATATATTTATTTATTTATATATACTCTCATATATATGTATGTATGTGTATATATATATATATATATGTATGTATGTATGTATGTATGTATACACACACTCTCCTGATGCTATCAGACCCCACTAAAGCTTCTCAAACCAGTAATCTTAGGCTTTCAGAGAAATGCTGTACATTCTGAGGAACAGCAGGCAGCTCATAGATAAACTTCTTTTAACTTGTAGTATATCCCCTCCCACCTCTTTCCAGGCAATTAAAAGAAGAAACAAAATTTAAAACAAGTCTATCAAAGCAAGCACTCTGCCAAAGTCTCCCCTACTCATATTTGCCAAAGAAGATACCTCAGACATTTACTGAAAGTTTACAAAAGGAAGCAAATAAATCTACTTCTTTACGCTGACATGAACAAAACCACTGCACTACGGCAACATTTGGAAGAATTGCTTTTGCTCAATTGAAGAGACAAATCCAGGTGTGAACAGGAGAAGTTGATATAGGACTGAAAATGGACCTTAACAAATAGATAGCTGCTTCTAAATAAATTTCAATTCACAACATATGCACTTAGTTCAGCATTGGTGTCAAAAGACCTGGGATCGAGTCCCAGCTTCATCATTATCCATCACTTATTAACTGTGTGACCTTAGGTAAGTTATTTGATATTTCTGAGCCTCAGTTTCCTCATCTGGAAAATGGCCATAAGATATTTTCACTACTTTTCACTATAACTTACCTCACAGAGTTGTTGTGGGGAAAAAAATACAAGACTATAAGGTCCAAAGAAAATGTGAACTATTTCCTCCCAGTTCCTCTTTTTCCTTTGCCACAGACTTTGTTTCTTTTACCCTGGAAGGAGTGGAGATTTTTTTGGTCTTATGAAGCAGCATGGAATGTAGCTTTGCAGCATTTTTTTTTAATGTAAATACCCTTTGTGTAAAGTGAGGTGTAGTTAGACCTATAGCTCCCAATGGTGGGGGGAAAAGCTACTTTAGAATATGGGGCATATTATTCAGAGGAAAATGTAATTTATACAACATTTTGACATGTTTTGTATAAGACTGTGAAGGTTTATCAGTGTTTAAACTCACTAGCTGTAACAACATTTAATTTCTGAGCTGCAATATCACATATTGCTCATTCCAGCTGCCTAATCTCGAGCTACTTTTCTTTTGCCAAGTGCAATGGGTTAGAATTGTGTTGTCTCTGAAACAGCATCTAAAACAGTTTAACTTTTTGTTATAGTATCATAATTTTGGAACTACAATGGACCTAAGAGCCCATCTACTCCAAATTCAGCCCATTTATTCCAAATTTCTCATTTTATAAATTAGTATATTGAGGCCCAAAGGGAAAATGGCTTGTCCACAGACCTTCAAGTACTATAAAAATTGACAGAGCCAGAATTTTGGAACTCAGACAATCTGACTCCAAAATTACAGTGCTTTCCCCCTACTGTACCACAGTTCTTTTGTGTATTTTCTCTATTAGTTTTAGTGGTTAAGATTACAAATTCTATAGTGACTATAAGGACATATTTAAGTAAGAAAACAACTTTGAACAAGAAGTGTTGACCATTCTTCATAAGCAAAGATATAAAACCTTAAATGAGTGTCATGATTTATGTTTTCCTCAGAAGTGTTTTGTCTATAGAGCAAGAAATGTAGCTGACCTTTTTCATATTTCTCTTATTTTATATTCTTTCATTGGAGAGCTAAAAAACACTTAATACTCAATTCCCCCAAAGCTCAGTTATTTAACATTTGGAAAAGTTAAAAGAATTTTCTTTTCTATGTTATTTGTTCATTCTTACAATGAAAAAATCTTGTATCTTATAAAAATTATACACACTGTATGTGCATCCATACCCACACTGAGTCTAATTCTTCTCTCTAGATGTATTGGATGTAGCAGAGAACTCCTTGGTTATGGAGAGTATGGAGGAGAATTTCTTTCATTTCCACCCCCTGGTTTCTTTGCTGTAATAGCTCTCTTCTTAGTTGGTGCATAGCTTCTAGGTAACCCAATTGCATATACTACTTAGAAAGCAGCAAAAAGATGGTAGGAACTTACCCTGAAGAAAACAGGGAGGCACATTACCAACTTTATTCTGATAGTCATGATCTTTGATCATGGCTCTAAACAAGGAGTAAAATTTTCTATCCTTTTTGCAAGCCTGCTTGCTTTAAGGGCATCAGTGCTGGTACTGGTACATCAATGCATATTGCAACTGCAACCTCCCTCTTTGTCTCTCACACACATGTCAGAGATTATCTCATGAATTTTTGTGATAAAAAAATCACTCACTTGGTGTCCATTCCTCTGGTGATAAGCCTTTATAAGCTTAGACCATTTCTCAGAGGGATAGACAAAAACTCTGTTGTGAGCCTTTTCTCTATGCCTTTTCAAGTTTGAAAATTAGGAACAGCCAGAGATTGTATTGTTCTGGTATTGCTTTTGAGATTCCAGTCACCTCTTTACCATGATGGGACAACTGATGAGAGGTCCTTTTTTAATGTGACTAGAACCCCATTTCCAATTTGTAAGTTGCAGAGAAGAATATTCCCTAAAGATGAAATTTCTTTCTTTTTGAGGATAAAATAACTTTGAAATTTGGGGAGCTTTTCTCAGTATTTGAAAAGGAATGTGATTTGTATAATGCTTTCTCTACTTTATAATATTCCATAGCACACATTGATATACCATGCAGTATGGTGCTTGATTATGTTCTATTTCTTATTGTTCTTTAATTGTTGGTTCCTTAAAAGCAAGTGGCATATTTTATTCTTTTCTGTTGTTGGTCTTTTCTATTCTCCATATTTTAGCATAGTTCAGAACACATAGTTGGTATATGGTAAGTACTTGTTGAATTCTGATAGTTGTATAGAGCTACGAGTGAGAGAGTAAAACACTTTGGAGTTGTTTTCATTTCATTAATTTTCCTTTCTTAGATTTAAAGGTACAGTGGAAGAACTTAGCAGCCAGATTTTGTCTGCACGGAATTGGTTGCAACAGGAGCAAGAACGAATTGAGAAAGAACTCTTACAGAAGATTGATCAACTTGCCTTGGTTGTTAAGGAAAATAGTGTAGGTATCTGTTATTATGTTTGTATTATCTAATAAAATAACATTTGGAAATCCATGTTAGGGGCTGTTTTGATCATGCATACCAATTGGCTGTCAGTTTACTTAATTTTATATAAATTTTTAGTGTTTTTATATCATAGAATTTTTTTTCCTGTATTTTGTTTTCCCTTCATACTTTAAAGAGACAAATTCCTAGATTGGTTTGGGCTTATTTGACTTGTATAGACAGATAGATTCAAGGGCTTTGGACTAAGTATATTTAATTTGGAGTTATCCAAATTTATTATCCCCATTAAGCAAATAAACCAAGTAATACCAGCTGACATCTTTTGACATTGGGCTTTGTAGACACCTAACCTCAGAGGTTTAGTTTTGGTGATTCTACTATCGTTGAGTAACTTTGTTTTCCCTAAAATTAAATATATCAGGAGAAGTTATATTTCCAAAAAAGTAGAGACAAAATTGTAGCTGCCATTATTTTTCTCATTTGCTTCTGTCCTTGTGCTTAAGGACTCCTAGTAACTGCTCAGAATTCCACAGACTAATTTGAAAATTTTAATGTAGAACAAATTTTGCCTATGTAGGGGTTCAGAGAGAATGATGATTGCTAGGATAGTTCCCAAGATATTGCAAGTAGTCAAGAATTCCTAAGCTCTGACCTTACACGGACTTGGTTCTGTTTTAGGGGATGTCCTTCCTCTCCTGCTATCCCTCATAACATTCTTTGGTTCTTTATGTCTCCACCCAGAGTTTACTGCAGGTAACTTTAATATAAACTCAGGTGTGGTCTAGGTTTCTGCAGATGTAGGTAAGATATCTCCACCAAGAAACCTAGGTTCCCTCTTAGTTTGTATGTACTCCCAGGATCTTTTTGGAAGAAAAGGAAAAAGGACCAAGAAGGTTTAATGCCACCCTTTCATAAGCCAGCGCAAATGGGAGACTCCTCCCTCAACAGTATATCACTGTGACAGATTATAGCCAAGTAATTCATATCCTTTAAATGAACCCCAGCCCTCATGGGGCATGTCTGTAGCCTTCCTAGGAAGATACAAAGTCCCAAACAAAGACTAACTACTCCAGAGTTTAAGTTGATCAGGGAACTTCCTTGGCCAATTAGCTGCACATCCCGTTTTCAGAAGTTATTGGGCAACAAAACTCTTTGACTCATTTTTATTAGTTTTTAACTTTATTTTTTTAATGTTTTAAAATTTTTTTAGTTTCTAACTTTAGATGGCATGGCCCAGGGAATTTGCAGTCAGAAGTCCTGTGCTTGAATCGCAGCTTTGTAATAATACCTCAGTGAACTTGGCTGATTCCATTTACCTCTGTAGGCCTAAATCTCACCTGTAAAACAAAGGTGTTGTGCCAGACAGCTTACATGATTCTGTGATCACTTACCCACACTGTCCCTCCACCTTCCTCCCAGCCAGCTTTCTGTTGCTAATTTGTGTTTTATCACTAGCCTAAGAAAAGCATTGGCTTGCTAGAAACACACTGAGCTCATGCTTATAAACTCCTGGCACGTGGTAGGCACTTGTTGATTGAGACATAGATTTGTTGATTGATGATTGATTTGGTCAGTATAGTTTGACACAGGTCTCTGTTCTCCCCAAATTCCGTGCTCCTGAATTGACCATGCATGAATCTGGGTTAGTAATGAAGAAAATCATCAATGACTGATTTCCTCTAATTTTGCCATACCATAGCCAGAGTATTTGGGACTCTTAGACATGGCCTCCATGAACCAACTCTTAAAGTAAGACAAACTGAAAAAGACTTATCAAGTTTCCTTCAGATCATCTGCTGGAATCCAGCTGACTTGCCATGCAATAGATTCATTTCTTTAGATTTTGGGTATGTGGGACTTATGCTCCTCACCCTCTCTTTTCTTCCATGGAATCAGGTGCCAAGTCCTGTTTTTGGATTTGTCTCCATGAGAGCTCTTAGGTTCCATCATTTCTAGTCATACTGCTATTACTCTAGTTCCTAACTCAGACTAATCTTCCCCTCTCTAATCCATCCTTCACACAGCTGCCAAAATAACTTTCCCTAATACATAGATCTAATTATGGTGACTCCCCTTAATCAAAAACCTTCAGTGGCTCCTTAATGTCTAGAGGAAAAAAGACAAACTCCTTAGGCTGGTTTTCAAGGCCTTCCATCCTCTGGTGTTGGCTTTATTTTACAAGACTTGCATTTTCTGTGCCTTCTCCTCCACTTGTGCAGACTCTTTCTCCTTTATGACTGGAAAGCACTCTCTCTGTATCTTTATCTTTTGAAATCTATTGCTTCCTTAAGGATTAACTCAGTTGCCATTTCTTTTATTCCCTGATCCCTTCCAGTTGAAAAAGATTTCCTGCATCTCAAATTTTCTTATAGTGCTTCCTATCTTTGTATCTTTTCCCTTAAACACTCCCCATTTCCTACCTTCTCTATTAATATAGAGGGCAACACTATCCTCTCTGTTCCTCAGGCTCGCAAACCTAGGAGTCATTCTGGATTCCTCATTATCTCTCATAGCCCCATCCCCTCCATATCCAGGCTATTGACAAAGCCTGTCAATTTCACCTTTTCCACAACTCTTGCATATATCCCCTTCTCTCCTCTGACACTGTCACCACTTTAGTGCAGGTCCTCATCACCTCAGACCTGGATTATTGCAATAGTTTCCTGGTGGGTCTACCTACCTTAAGTCTCTCCTTACTCCAATCTATCCTCCATTCAGTCACCAAAGTGGTTTTCCTAATGCCCAGGTCCAACCATGTTCCCTACTCAATAAACTCCAGTGGCTCCCTATTGCCTCCAGGATCATATACAAAATACTCTGTTTGACTAAAAATCCTTCATAACCTAGTCCCCCTCCTACTGTTCTAGTCTTCTTACACCTTAAAATCTGACACATACTCTTTGATCCAATGACGCTGGTCTCCTGGCCATTCCACAAATAAGGCACTTGATCTCTCAGCTCTGAGCATTTTCTCTGTCCCCACAAATCTGGAATGCTCCCCTTTCTCCACTCATACTAATGACTTCTCTGGTTTCCTGTAAGTTCTAACTAAAATTCCACCTCCTTACAGGAAGCCTTCCCCAATCCCTCTTAATTCTAGTGCCTTTTCTCTATTAATTATTTCCTTTTTAACACGTATATAGCTTGCATTTGTATATATTTTACCCTCCCTCACTCAAATTAAAATCAACTGCAAGTCATGTCATCAGCTCCCTGATGTTATGGTTCTCTTTGAGAGGGAAGGACAAATACAATAACACAATTTGTTTGCAAGTTGTCTTCTCTATTGGGTTGTAAGCTCCTTGAGGGCAGAAAATGTTTCTTTTTCTTATTTGTATCACTGATGATTAGTGGTGCCTGGAACATAGCAAGCACTTAATAAATGCTTGAATGATTGATTTTTGCCCTTACATCATTCTTATTTTTGTATGTCTGCTTCCTTTTCCCTCTCTCGATTCCCCATTGGACGATAATTTTCTTTAAGACAAGAATTGTCATTTCCAGTCATTTTTAATTATTGTGTCCTCATTGCCTAGTACCATACCTTGAACATTGTAGGTGCTTAACAGATGTATTTAATTTAATTGACTCATTGTTTATGTTCATGTCCAGCACAGTTATTAAGTGACATCAATACTCTCCACATGGAATGCAGTTTCATTCTAGAGTGATTAAGTACAATTATTTTCATCCATCCTAGGAAATCAGTGAAAGGACCATAGAGAAGAAGTTCAGTCAGATGTCAACAAAGCTTGATAAAATAGAAGAGATACAAAAGAAAAATATGGAAGCACAGAGACTGAAATCTGATGATGAGAAGATCAATATCCGAATCAGCAAGATTGAATTGCAGATGAATGAAGAGATGAAAGAAATGAAAGCAGAAGTCAATGCTGGTAGGGCAAAAAATATATATATAAATATAGTTTATGTTCTCTTTGTTGTAAAAACAAAATTATTTGTATCATTCACTAACAATCTTCTAGAAACTATGTGAATAGTAAAAGTAAGTATCGCACAGTGCCCCAAAAGTTTGCCAAGCCACTTTCCTGAACAGTTATGGTGTATTAATATATAACAATGGTTTTGAAATTCTATATAGTTACCCTTTGCTGGTCAAAGTAAGCTATTACCAGCATTTTCTGAAGGACTGTGTTGGGAACCAAATTGTTGTCCAAGCAACTTAACTTGCTTCGTAAGGTTTCCCCTTTTACCCAGACAGCGAGTAAATTGCTAGCATAATATCCAAGGTCTCATTATGATACAGAAATCATTATATACCTTCACTTGCCTTTTAGGGCATAAGGAAATTTAGTCTTTCATGCTTCTGAAGAAGGGAACACGATTTTCAACGTATTTTACAGACCTGCCTGTGTTACTCTTGCTGTTCTTATCCTAAGCGTATGAAAGAATTAATTCTCCATATGTGCTAATTTGTTTTTCTTTTGTCATGTGAAAATTAAAATTATTTATTAGCTTAGGAATGACTTTGTTGAAAATATTAAAGGTTTATATTGTCCAAATAGGTTATTGAATTACTTAGGGAAATGTCTATTGGATTATATTGCAGTATAATTAATTCTTGTTGGAGTATTTGACTAACATTTAATTTTGTATAATTTAATGAATTAGTTTATGGGTATACTTTCAATATTCCACTGAGGGAATTAATAATAGGAAATGCCACCGGGAATGTTAATGCATCTTTCTCTAATCATTTCCTAAAAAGTTACTTTTCAATCTCAGGGTCTTTTAAATATAAGGTTGAAACTTCATTTTGAACTTGTTTCTGCAATCAGTAGAATTGCATTGTAATTAACATTTTTATTTTGATATAAAATTTATCCTTGACACAGCATTTGCAAATTTTTAACTTTTGTGAAATTTACATCTTTATAAGGGTTTGCAGCCATCTATGAAAGCATAGGATCACTCAGACAAGTTCTTGAAGCCAAAATGAAACTTGATAAAGACCAGATACAGAAGCAGATTCATCAGCTAAAGAAACAAGAAGCTCCCATGTAAAGAGGTTTGGGACAGTGATGATCTAAAAGAAGAGTTTGTCAGTGGGGCTACGAGCCTGGATGTTTGTGCAATATGGTTTGCTTTCTTTAGGATGTGTGCATGTACCAAACAGTGTGTTATGGGCCTAAATTTTTAACTTGAGTTGTGAAGACAATCTTTAGGTAAGGAGAGTAAGTACATTTTTTATAACTTAATTTCACTTATAAATATAAATTCTATGGAATTTGTTCCATTTTGGAAAGACTTTTATTCATTTTAAGACTGAAAACTCTTCAAAATATTTTTCTTCTGTGAATTAAAATTTTAAATGATCGTAGATGATACTTTTAGCTAAGACTGTTCATCATTTAAAAAATGTCAGTATGGAGGTTTATGTTAGTAAGCTAATGAATTTGTTAGAGCAGTTGGTATGCAAAAGATAATCTCTTGACAGAAGAAATAATTCAATGTTTAAGTCTTATGTTTGAATTTTATTGTTGTCTGTATATTTCCTGCTTTGTTTGCTTCCTTTAATTCTACTTTCCCTTTCATTTGGAATTTCCATGATAATTTGAGTTTTCAGGTTTTAAAAAATTGCAATTTATTTTATTTGGATTCAATATTCCTTGAATCCAATTCAAATAGTATAAGGGATTCATAATGCTTCTTCAACTGCCATATAGATTATTATCTATTTGAAAATAAAGTAGACAATCAAGATAATTTTCTGGAAAATGTAGAGCCAAAAATTGCTTAAGTTATCTGGATATTTCAGATCTCTAAAATAAAACATGAGTCCTCTGAATACTTTTTAGCTTTCCACAGCTTGTGTGATGAGAACCATATTCTGTATAATGGAATTATGGCTCACAGTAAGCTGTTTATGCAGAATTGCACATTAACTACAATATGATGTGAAGGTTTTTCAGGATTTTTATGAACCATTTCCTAAATGTTTCCAAAATGAAGCTTAAAAATCTAGAAAAACACTTTGTATATGATAATAATTATTGTAAGTGTATTATTGTGCCTTGTTTTTATTATGTCAATGCACTGTACACTGAAGGTTTTGCTGACAAAATAGAAGGCATGATAATTCAAAAATGTGATGTAAAAATGAGATGCTATGTATTTTAAAATTGTATAACGTACTAGAAATTTTATCATTGTTAAAATACGATACTTCAGTATATTCTTTAATGAAATAAATAATTCATACTTTTGTATGGACAGGGATTCAAGCTGGCATTGAATTTATACTTTTCATCCAGATGAATGGAATTTTTATGTTATAGGTGTATTATTTTCAATTGCTACATTTAATTATAAATTGAAAATTAACACCTATGCTGTAATCTAATCTAGATGCTTATAAATCTATGGATGTAAGGTCTAAACTGAGAAAACCGTTCTAAACTGTGAGGGTGCTGTAGAAAAAATAAAAATAGGATTATTTTAAATTTTTTGTTACTTTATTTATTTTGCTAAGGACTCAGGAAAAGAAGCACCTTCTATTTTTAAAATTAGTCATAAATGAATCATTTAACTGGCTACTACTGTTTGCCCTTATAAAATAAGCTACTGAAACACATACATTTTTCTTCCTTGTCTTGGCAAACATTAAAAATGCCCCTAAAATAAGATAGATGATATTAGTAGTTGTAAACATTCGGCTACCAACCTATATTTTCTTTACTTTGATTCAAGCTCTAAATGAATGTCTATGGCTATGGCATCTCTCTCTCCTCTACAAACTCCCAGAACTGTTTCTCCTTTTGAGGTAGAAACCAATCCTAGGAGACACCTTGGGCTCTCTCTATAGGCACATGGTAATTGGGAGCAGCTGACTGAGATGTGGTTAGGGATGCTATAGTGGCTTCTTCTCTTGAAGGGGGCATGTGAGGTCTTACTTAGCATGTGAGGCATGTCAGGATCATCTGAGCAGGATCTGTGGAATATGTGTAAGTTGGCTAGACAGACAACAAGGACCTTGTGTCATCCTAGAGTCCAGGATCCTATGACCCTGATTCTTTTTATATCCTTGGACCCAGTATACAAGGATAGTTTTGAGCTTCTGGGAATGGGTTAGTCTGTTAGGGCTTCATTTGGGTAGCACAGCTTTACATCTATACATACTGAGCAAGGGGAAATATTGCCAATCATCAGAAAGAAAACAATATTCCTTGGAAGTATGAAATTATTTTATCTCTTTGGCATTATAATAATTTAGACCAATTCCCTTTCAAGCCCAGTACATAGAATAAATGGCAATGGGAGCTTTGTCCTCTAGCTGTTGATCTATCCATTCCTGAGGAGGGAGCATCAGTATCCATGAACTTCTTTAAAAGAAGTGATGAATACCAAATTAGGATTTTAATGAAGGAGAGACCACATGAAAGCAGATGATAATCAGCTGTGTGCTGAATTTCTCAGGTGCTTCTGTTGTCACGGTCCTTCATGTAATGAGCTATATTGTATTCTTATCACCAAAGTTTCAATGTAAAACATCTCCAGTGTTATTTTCCTTTATCAGAAATTTGTAATAAACAGTGCCATAAAAACCCCACATGTAAATTCTATGTATGGTTTTAATAAAAAATGGCTAAATTTGGTGTGTGGACTTAACTCTATAGAATATTGTATGAAATGATGTTACCCAAGCTTAGTTTCCATGGATATTTTGTAGTCATTGAACTGCCTGACTATATGGATTCCTTAGTGGCACAACATTCTCTACATATTCTTTACACTGTCATAGTGCCTGTGTTACATGATTGCCTTGTTACAAAATTCTTATTATATTTTCATGTAACTAAATCCTTTCAGGAAGGTCCAAAATGGATGTGGTAAGATTTACCAAACTCCATTCTATAGATAATATAATGAACTTTTGGATTTATAATGGATTTATATGAGATAATTTTTAATTCATAAAAGTCTCATTGATTTAGTTGATACAATGTCTTCCTCATGTTGTTGCATAAATGTATTATGCAAAAAGATATCACAAATAGTATATTTGGTTGATTTTTTTCTTAGTAAACTACATAATTTTTCCTTAATATAGGACACTAGTGCAAAAGTCTAAGTGTTCCCTAAGTACTGGTCCTGCAGGTGCATGCATATTATGGATCACAGGGTAAAGAGTAGGAATTTAAGCACATTGAGACAAGACTGAGCATACAGAATAGGGAAGGAGTATGGGAAAAGGCTGGACTTTGGCTACTTTGTAGAAGTTAGTAGTGAAAGTATTAGTCTGAAGACTAGAAGCAGGTGAGCAGTCCAGAGTAAAGACAAGAGCAAAGTCATGGGTCACTTCCAGGAGGGCCATCTGAATTTAGAGTATGTACAAATATTATAGATCAGGGCAAACAGTAGATTGGGGAGTGGGCAGAAAAGATCAGAACTGGAAGGACACAAACATGAGAAGAAAGAGCAAAATGGCTAGTTAAAAGTCTAGACAAATAGGAATCAGAGCATGTTCAAGAAGTTGATTATCAAAGGATTCAGTCCATCTCTATTCAGGTAATTTTCAGATTTATCTATCTAGCTTTGATCTTTTTAAATTTTAAACTTATTTATTTTTAGTTTATAACATTCAGTTCCACAAGATTTTGAGTTCCAAATTTTCTCCCCCTCCCTCTCCTTCCTCCCTCCAAGACGGCATGTAATCCAATATGAGTTCTACATATACTTTCACATTAAACATTTTCATAGGAGGCAAGTTGTAAAGAAGAATTATAACTAATGGAATGAAGCCTGAGAAAGAAGAAACAAAACAAACAAAGAAAAGAGAGAGCAAATATTTTGCTTCAATGGCATTCAGACTCCATAATTCTTTCTTTGGATGTGGATAGCCTTTTCTATCATGAGTCTTTTGGAGTTGTCTTAGAACCTTGCAGTGCTGAGAACCAAGTCTATCAAAGTTAGTCATCATAGACTGTAATTATGTACAATGTTCTTCTAGTTCTGCACCCCTCACTCAGCATTAGTTCATATAAGTTTTTCCAGGTTTTTCTGAAGTCTGCCTGCTCATCATTTCTTATAGCACAATAGTATCCCATTACATTCATATATCACAATGGGTTTTTAGCCATTCTCAATTGATGGGCATCCCCTTGATTTCCAATTCTTTGCCACCACAAAAAGAGCTGCTATAAATATTTTTGTACATACAGGTCCTTTTCCCATTTGTATGATCTCTTTGGGATATAGCCCTAGAAGTGATATTGCTGGGTTGAACGGTATGCACATTTTATAGCCCTTTGGGCATAGTACCAAATTGCTCTCCAGAATGGTTGGATCTGCTCATAGCTCCACCAACAATGCATTAGTGTTTCAATTTTCCCATTCTTTCTCCAACATTTGTCATTTTCCTGTTTTGTCATGTTAGACAATCTGACAGGTGAGATGTACCTAAGAGTTGTTTTGATTTGCATTTCTCTAATCAATAGTGATTTAGAGCATTGCCTGTTCATATCCTCTGACCATTTGTCAATTGGGGAATGACTTGTATTCTTATAAATTTGACTCAGTTCTCTGTCTGTTTTAGAAATGAGACCTTTATCAGAGACACTTACCCAGTTTTACTCCTCAACTCAAACTGTGGTCCCACATTTCTAAGTACATGCTGGATGTTTTCCCATTACTGTCTCAATTCACACCTCAGATTAGACTCCTATTCATTCTCTTCCCCCTTTAAACCCACCTCTCTTCTGAATTTCCTTGTTTCTTTTGAGGATATCAAAATGTACCCACTCACTAAGATTCAGAGCCTCAGAGTCATCCTTTCATTTTTCCTCTCTTCCTTTCTCCAGTTCCACATGTATTTGCCAGAATTATCTTCACAAGACACTGGTCTGATTATATCACTCCCTTGTCCAAAAACCTTCAATGACTTCCCATTGTTTTAGGGTCAAGTGAGACAAAGTGCTTTTTGAACCTTAAATAGCTATTTAACCATCAATTATATTGTAGTTGATATAGTGGGAAGAATACTGAATTGGGAATCAGGAGGGATCTGGGTTCAAATCTGGCCTTTGATGTTTGCTAATTGTGTGATTCTGGGCAAGTCCCTCAATATCTCTAAGCCTCAGTTTTCTCTTTGTAAAATGGGAGTAATAACATCTGCAGTACACCCTTCACAGGACTGTTGTTAGGAATAAAGTTAATGTGGTAAAGATGTCCTGGAAGTTGGAGTGCTGGGCCAGTCACTGAATCATCTTGCCAGTATTTGTGTTAGTCATTGCTTTTGGAGAAGGATGAGAGGTGGGTGTTGCCAGTGTTTGGCAAGATTGGCCCGATGCATATAATAATATATGTAAAATGCTTTGCAAACCTTACAAGTACTGATTAAATATCAGTTGTTCTATTGAGCAGAGCTGTTGGTGAGTAATCTGGAGGATATTTTTGAAAATTAATTTCCTCTTGGTCAAATAAATACTTTTGAAATTTGACATAAATGCAATACTTGGGCAGTTTATCAGAGGAATAGGTAAACATAAAAGCTTTGAGTATGCTATAGTGATTAAAATGTCATCAAGTAAAAGTGACCATGAATTGATTCAGGAAGTTCTACTGGGTATTATTATGAAATGTTGAATTACAAAATTCCACTATGTAAAATTCCCTCTCCCTCTATCTCTCTCTCTCTCTCTCTCTCTCTCTCTCTCTCTCTCTCTCTCCCTCTCTCCCTCTCCCTCTCCCTCTCCCTCTCCCTCTCTCTCTCTCTCTCTCTCTCTTTCCCTCTCTTCCTCTCCCTCTCCCTGTCCCTCTCCCTCTCCCTCTCCCTCTCTCTCTCTCTCTCTCTCTCTCTTTCCATCTCCCTCTCTCACTCACTTTTTGGAGGGGGGAAGGTAGGGTAATTGGGGTTAAGTCACTTGCCCAAGGTTACACAGCTAGGAAGTATTAAGTGTCTGAGGCTGGATTTGAACTCAGGTCCTCCTGACTCTGGGGCTAGTGCTCTATTCTCTGTGCCACCTAGCTGCCCCTGTAAAATACTATCTTGTGGGAAATTCTGCTTTCTACTCTTGCTCTGGCTTCCATGTTCTTATACCTGTTTGGTCTTAGCATGTATAGCAAAGGGATTGCTACTTGAGATTGTAAACTCTTTGGGGGTTCTGTATGTCATCAATGCAAAGATATAGGTCTTGCCATTCTTACCTATGAAGAAAGTTGGAATTCCTGCTTTCGATGAGTGGATAAAACCCCATCCCAAATTTCACTAGAGATACCCTCCAGCTCAGGAGGTGAAGAGAAGTAGTTTGATGATAGTGCTTGCTTTTTCAAAGACAAAATGCAAAGTTGTCCTTTCTTTCAAGGCACTTAGACTATGTTGAGAAGCATTACAGAACTTTGGTTCTAGGTTAGAAATAGATCAGATAGTCATATAGTTAGTTTGGGAAAGACTTAACACTCCCTTTTTGTTCAAGATGTCTGGAAGTCAGTGGCAGGATTCTGGGATAAACTTGCCAAGCCTGGCGATAGCTATTGTTGCTAGTGAAGATGAGAGCTAGGTGTTGTCAGTAACAAGCAGTTGTCACGGTCATGAATTTTTTTTTTTGGGCAGGAAATTCAAAGAATTACAAGTGCAGGAAACCAGATAAAATTAAATAGACCATGTTTCATGGTTTGTGGGGCCAGCATGGCCAAAAACAAGGTTTTACAGGTAACTAGGCTAAGTTTTAGGGGAAAAACCATCAATTTGCTCTAGAGAGTTTGGGAATGTTTGTAGACCTGGGTCTGCCCAAGGGCACTGGATGAATCTCTCATATCAGTCATGAACAATATTACTCCAGAAGTATGGGGAACCTATAATGTTAAGAGAAGATAGAGTATAATTGGGGTATATATTTTCCATTTTCCAAGGTAGATGTGCCACTTGAGAATCATCAAAGAGAATGAATGGTGTGCTGATAAATATTTAACAATCAGCTATCCAAAATAAATTTTTTTTAGCAAGACACACTTTTTTGGTTTACATTTTCTCTGTCACTTTCTAGACAATCAGCAAAACAATAAATCAAGCTCTGATTTGTGCTTGCTGATTTCTGAGGTTTAAATGCTGATACTGAACTGGCTGCAATACACCTGTGATCAGAGATATTGTCAATCGATATGTTATAGCTAGGATTAGCTATAGTGGTGGAGTTAGTACAGGGAGTAGGAAAAGATTTAGGTTTATGGTTGACATTATTGCTATAATTATCACTAGAGTTACATAGAATCTGAACTATTATTTGATTTGGAGTGTTAGCTTTAGCTTTAGAATTAATGTTAAGTTTGGGGTTTGAGTTAGGGTCTAGGACTATTCACATTAGGGTTAAGTTGTAGTCAGAAATTTGACTTAGATTAGTGGTAGGCTTATATTTTATAGTTATGGTTAAAGTTTTATTTAGGGTCATAGGTTGTATTTGGATTATGTTGTAGGTCAGGATTTGTTTAGGGTCATGATTAGAGATTTAATTTTTTTGGTATGGGCCTATGATTTCATTTACATGGGAACTCCCCCTACTGATGTAAATCAGCAAGTCATCTAACTTAGTCTTAGAAAATTGCCTGGGACCATAAGAGATTAAATGACTTGCTTATGGTCACACAGAGATAGTATATATCAGAAGTAGGATTTGAACCTATGTTTCCTTTAGTACAAGGAAATTCCTCTATTCATTAGGTCATGTTTCCTTTCACTATATATTCTATCATTAAGGTAATGGTGATAGTTTGGGGTGAGGAGTGTTTTTGTTTTTTTGTAAAACTTATGGCTATCAATAATCCATACTCTCTACCCCAAGACTTTTACAATCAGAACTGGGGAAAAGCAGCAGTCAAAGGTATGGAGTATTTCCAAGTACAACTCAGGTAAAAATACACTGACTTTTTTTTTCTTTTTATTCTTATTATTATAGTATTTTATTTCCCCCCAATTACATGTAAAAACACTTTCTAATATGTTTTTTAAAACTTTGATTTCCAAATTGTTTCCCTCCCTTCCTACCCCCTCATTGGGAAGGCAAGTAATTCAATATAGTGTGTAGTCTTCTAAAACATATTTCCATATTAGTCAAGTTGTGAAAGAAAGCAGATCAAAAAACCTCAGAAGAATAAAATAAAAAAAGTATGCTTCAATCTGTGTTCAGACACCATCAATTCTTTCTGTGGGGATGGATAGCATTTTTCGTAAGTCTTTCAGAGTTATCTTAGATCATCATATTGCTGAGAATAGCTAAATCATTCACAGCTTACAATGTTGTTTTTACTTTGTACACAGTACATGCCACTTTGTATCAGTTCATGTGAGTCTTTCTAGGTTTTCCTGAGAGCATCCTGCTCATCATTTCTTATAGAACAATAATATTCTATCATAATCACATCACAATTTGTTCAGCCATTTCCCAATTGATGGATATTCCCTCTATTTCCAATTCTTTGCCCCCAGAAAAGAGCTGCTATAAACATTTTTGTCCTTATAGGTCCTTTCTCCCTTTGGTGTTTTACCTCTTTTTGGACACACACTTAGTCATGATATTGCTAGGTCAAAGAGTATGCATGGGTTTTATAGTCATTTGGGTATAGCTCCAAATTGCTCCACAGAACAGTTAAATCGGGTCACAACTCTACCAATGGTGCATTAATGTCTCATTTTTCCCACATTCCTTCCAAAATTTGTCATTTTCCTTTTCTGTTCTATTAGCCAACCGAATGAATACGATGACCTTTTTTTTCCCAAAAAAGGCAAAGTTTAAATAAAAAATGAACAAAAACAAAACTAATCTGGCAAATTTGCTCCAATTGAAAGTGAATATAGCCCAATATTTTATACATTATATATACATGAGGTAAAATTTGAGTCTGTGTGCTCAATCTTAGCACTTAAGTCATCTGCCACACTGTCAGTCAGTAAACATTTACTAAGCTCCTACTATGTGTCAAGCATTGTGTGCTAATTGCTAGGAATACAAATATGAAAAAGAAAAGGTGGCGTCTTCCCTCAAGAAGCTTATAATCTAATGAGAGAAGACAATATGCAAGAAGAAGCTGAAAGGAAGTGGGAGGGAAGTAACTTAAAGGGGGTGAAGGGGATGGGGAGGTGATGGAGAAGTTCAAAGCAATACAACCCAGTAGGAAATGAGGAGGTGGCTGGTCTGATTGGTCAAGTTGGGTTTATACAAGGGGTGGGGAACCTGGGGCCTCGAGATCATGTGTGGCCCCTTAGGCCCTCAAGTGAGGCCCTTCAGTCAAAGGAAGGCCACACTTGACAGCCTAGAGGACCAGACTTCAAGGTTGCAGGTTCCCTACCCCAGCCTAGACTCATAACATAGATGAGCTGTGTCATGGTGTTGATATGAGGTTAAAAGTACCACAAGAGAATGGAGGGGGCAGAGCCAAGATGGCGGCATAGGAGCAGCAAGAAATCGCCGCTCTGACACAGCCACATCAAATACCCAAAAAATATGACTCTAAACAAATTCTAGGGCTCTAAAACGCACACAGATATATTTCCTGCTGAAGGCAGCTTGGCTCAAAGCAACCATTTCAACTCTGAGAGCAGAAACCAGCCCAGCCTGAAACGGTGGTATTTGCCCCAGGGGCGGTTGGACGAGCAAAGCCCCACCGTGGCTGGAGCTTCAGGAGAGCAGATCTGCAACAGCTGTGGCAGGATCCAGAATTATCCAGCCATAAGAAGAAAGGACTCAGGTTAGTGGAACTTGGCTAAAAAACGGGGAAGAAAAGTGGGTCCAGCCAAGCCGCCTCCAGGGCAAAGAAGTGGAAAGCAGAGGTTCTGCACCCGCCTCCACACTGCTGCTTTAGAGCTCCTGGCTTGCAGACAGCAGGGGGGCCAAGCAATCATTCAGAAGCTAAGTGCTCTCGTGTTGAGTGGCCTGGATCAGGATCGTGGTTTTGGGTGGTTGTCCTGAGGCTTTTTTTCAGTGAGCTGGAGCTGGGGAGGGACCCAGCAACCTCCTAAAAGCCCCAGCAGCTGGGAAAACCCCAGCGATTTGGGACAGAGCTGTTCCCTCTGGAAGCAGAGTTCCACAAAACTAAAAAAAAAACCACATTGAATGGCGACCATGAATAAGCATAGGAAGCAAAGTAAGAACAACAACCAACCAAACCCTAGATTCCTTCTTTGGGAAAAAGAAGGAACAAAGCAGGGAAAGGGAGGAAGACAACGCAGTCAGAACTCCCACCCCAAAAGCTTCCAAGAAACATGAAGATTGCCAAAAAGCTAGAGATCAGCTAAAGAAAGATTTTGAAAACCAAATGAGAGAAATGGAAGAAAAGTTGGGAAGAGAAATAAGAATGATGCAAGAAAATCATGAAAAGAAAGTCAACAACCTGAATGAAGGAATTAACACCTTAAAAAATAGATTAAGTCAAATGACAAAAGAGGCCCAAAAAGCCAATGAGGAGAAGAATGCCTTAA
>CM053582.1:451757319-451774485 GCA_028627135.1 Pseudochirops cupreus
GGGGGGGGTAGACGAAAGATAGGGAGAAAATTTGTAACTCAAAATCTCATGGAAATGAATGATGTAAACTAAAATAAATAAAATAAAATATTAAAAAACAAAAGTACCATAAGATCTATTTTCTTTCTCAGTGGCACTTATTTCAGAAAGGAGCATACAATAAGCTTGTTTCTATTAAATTTGTAATGCTCAAAAAATTAGAGTAGCTTGAGAATTGTTATAATTACTTAAAAATTTTAACAGATTTAATATCTCAGATTTTTATTGTCTTGAATTTTAAAAATTAATATTGCTTTAAATATTTCTTTGTAATGGATAAATACACAATTAGTTTAAAGAGAAAATTCATTGGAGCAGATTTAAGTGGTATAAGCAAAAACAATAGAATCTGTTTAAATAGTGAAGATACAGAAAGCCATCCTAAACACAGAAACTAGAACTCATTGTATTTATCATCAGGATTCTCTAGTGCTGCTGTGAATAGACGGGAAAGACCACTGTGGTTCTGTGGTATAAATGCTTCTAGTACAGAAGTCGTTTCAATCCGTTAAGTTTTTCACTTTCTTGAATGTGTTTATGTAGATTATGTTTTCAAGACAAGACTTTTTTCCAGACAAAATTAGGTGCTTTTAAGAAGCAAAAAGGCAGCTAGCTGGTGGAGTGGATAGAGTGTTAGGCCTGGAGTTAAGAAGATATGAGTTCAACTCTGGCTTCAGACATTTGCTGTATGACCCTGTGCAAGTCACTTAATCCTTTTTGCCTCAGTTTCTTCATCAGTAAAATGAGCTGGAGGAGGAAATGGCAAACCACTGCAGTATCTTTGCCTAGAATATCTCAAATGGGGGTCACAAAGAGTCAGATAAAATTGGAATGACTCAATAATGACAGTGAGCAAATATAAACTTTTTCAAAAACCATGTGTGGAGAGCAAAAAGGATTACTTGTATAATGTACCTTGCAGGACTGGAAAAAGTCTCATTTAATAAGAAAAACTACTACCTATAGTCATTGATGTAGTTGAAATGATGCTTGACAAATTATATGAAAAGTAACGTTGAATGGTTCTACTTGCAGATAATGCAGTTGGAAAGAAAATTACCCATATACCTAAACCTTTTTGTGACCAATTAATTAAGAAACAAATCTTCTAATTTTGCATTTCAAGGGGATGGAAGCAGCAGATGTAATTAAAGATGCTTCTTTGATTACAGGTATAAAATATGTTTTGAAATTTATATTTGGGAATATTTGTTACTTTGGACATCTTTGAATGGAAATGCCACACCAAGAGAACATTTCAACACAATGGATGGATTTTTAAAATAAAAATAGTATAATGCAGTAAAACTATATTCAACTCTTTCTTGACAATGCTTATGTCAAGATGAAATTTGGATCTGTAAACATTAGTTAAAAATGTAATTCATGCAATTTGGACACATGATATGCTTTATAATCACTGTATCCAGAAATACAGGCAGCTAGGTAGTGCAGTGGATAGGGCATTGGACTTGGAAATCCAGCTTCAGATATTTACTATCTGTGTGATCCTGGGCAAATCACTAAACCATGTTTGCTTCAGTTCCTCATTCAAATTTTGTTGAACCAAATTGACACAATATTTGGTCCTTAACCCAATCCTAACTCTAGACCAGACCTTGACGTTTGGCATTTTTAATCTTGTCATTTTAACCTTCTCATTTAGTCCTAACTTTAAACCTGTCAATTGGACTTGTATTCCTAACTGTAATGTAACCGTCATTCTAAAATTAATACTAACTCTAATCTTAATACAAACTTTTAGACTGAGTTTGATTCTAATATTGAACTTTACTTTAACCCTAACCATAACCCTAAATTAACTCTATAGTATTGACCCCAAACCTTGCTGTAGAGCAAGGTTTTTTTTTTTTTTTGTGGCAATCCTAACACTAACCTGAGGTAACTGAGATGTCCTGGACAATTATATTTCTTGCTTAAGAAGTTTCACGACTTTTTCATGGGGATGTGATCACATGTTACTTAATTCATCTGCATCTGTTAGATTGGTGTTAGCCTTAGCACCAACATTAGTTACAGGAAAGGGTTAATCTCCACAGTTAAGTTTGTGTGCTTCCTCTTGTCAGAAACAAACAAACAAACAAACAAAACACAACACTACAACCTAGTGTATTTCTCTTAGCTGTCAGGAAACAATCAAATTCAGTCTCTAATTGGAGTGACCCACTCATTTGTGTGACCTACCTAAAAGACTTAAAACACTATGTAAATGGTTACAGAGCAGTTTGTCTGCACAAAATCTAGAGGTTTTAGTGACCTGCAAGAGAACTATGAATCAGTAGTATGACATGGTTTCTCAGAAAGCTAATGATGTCTTAAGCTACATTAAGAGAGCTGTAGGTACCAAGAACAAGGAGGTGTTAGTTCTGTTCTCTGTCTGGTTAGATTACATGTGAAATGTTCCTTTCAGTGCTGGCCATCACATTTTGAGAAGGATATTGAAAAGCTCTAGAGCTCCTGAAAGAGCACAAGAAACATCTGTAAAAGGCATTTGAATTCATTCCATATCAGGATTGTTGGAAAGAACTGGGAATATCTAGTTTGGAAAAGAGAAGATTGGTGGGAGGAGAAGACAGATGGCAGGCATGAGATGAGAGATAAGAACTATCCTCACATATTTGAAGGACTGGTAAAGGAATTAGACATATTCTGTTGGACCTCACAGAGGGAAGAGCTAGGTACAGTGGGTTTAAGTTGCAAAAAGGTAAATTCAGGTCTGATATAGGGGAAAAAAACAAACTTCCTAAGACTTATAGCTATCTAAAAGTGGAACGGGCTATTTTAGTATATAAACCGAGACTGGATGGCCACTTACCAGGCTTGATATAGAGTGAGTTCTTTTTCATGTATGGATTGGCCTCTGAAGTTCCTTCCAGTTCTAAAATCTTGTGATTATGGGAAATGTGATTTTATCTCTTCATTTGTTTTCCATTCTCTTTAGATAGTCTTTGATCTGTTTTTCTCCTCTATTGATCTATTCTGCATTATGTCCTATCTTATAAATAATAGCAAATGTTTTGCCTTACAAACCATCTCCTATCCTTTACAAAAGAGTTGAGGTATATATCCTATAGAAGCCAAGAAAGACAAAATGCAAATATGACTTATAATTCTTTGTAATGTAGTAAAGAAAGTTTAAGTGAAAAAAAAAAGCAAAGTACTACTAGCAAGTTCACTTCATCTCTGATGTTTTACAGCTGAATACTCTGAAGCCCTCTCAAGCACCATGGGGCATATTTTTTGACCTTTGCTGCCATCATATGGCTTGAGAAAGAATATTCAAGGAAGTGGAAATGAACAATGTGGTTGGTATATTTTTGAGGAGTGTTCTAGGTTAAAAGTGAAGGAATCATTACTGATCTAGTCTTTGTTCTCAACATGTGGTCCAGGGACTCCTGAGGGGTCCCTGAGACCTTTTCAGAGGTTTCAAGATGTCAAAACTAAGATATTTTAATTTCTAACATGGTAAAAAATCCACTGATATAACCTACATAAACAAAAGTTCTTTGGGGAGGTCCTCAATAATTTTTAAGAATCTAAAGGGGTCCTGGGACCAAAAGCTTGAGAACTGCTAATCTAGTCCAAGCTCCTTATTTTGTAGATGAGGAAGCTGAGCCTAAAGAAGTTATCTATGTGATTAAAAAAAATTTTTGTTTTTAATTTCTTGAATAAAACACGCATTTCCATAACATAGTATAATAAAGAAGATTGCTCATGAAAATGCAAATCTGTTATGTACAACTTGTCATTCCTTTTAAATATATAATAAAATCATGTAAATTTATTTTTTCCTTTTCTTTTCTTCCCTCCCCCAGCTCCATCCAGAGATGGCTGCGATTAGATACATGTATGTAATTTATCTATGTGATTTTTGTATGCATGCTTAATACCATAAGAGTTGATTGTTAATTTAGATAATTTATTTAACTGGGCCTCATGGCCAGAATAAATGCTCCCATGTTGCTTAGTGATAAGAGATTTCTTCTAAAATAATGTGTTAGGGCTGATATTTAAGATCCCTTTATGGTTTCGTGATTTTTATTATATATGGTAGTAAAAACAAATTCAAAGGGAATCGATCTCTGAAAAAATAGTGGAAGTTAAGAGAAGAGATTAATCTGTACCTAGGTGTTCATTTTAAACGTGCTTTTTAGGAATATGTATAATATACAAAGTTAAGCAATATAACAACACAGAATCACAGACTGTCAAGAGTTAGAAGACACCACAAATGTCATCTAGTCCAGCATTAATCCAAATAAAAATACCCCCTTTGACATCCCTGACAAGTGGCCATCTAAGCCTCTGCCTGAAGACCTCCAGCCATGAGTGACTGACCGCTTTCTGGGGGCAGTTGTTCTGATCAAGTGCTTAATATGTATTTGTGAAATGAACATGTTTTCCCTAATGTAATGTTGTTGTGATTATCAAGATCGTTTTGAATTTAAATTTTGTAAGTGAAGCATAAAACAGGGAGACAGATGCTCATCAAAGCTATTTGCCACTGTTATGGAGGGTATCATAGGAAGGGACAAAATGGAAAAGGGATTCCTTTTGTTTAGGTGATGAAGTCTTCCTTGTGCTCCTCTTTATGATGACTACATTGAGCCCCACAATCTCAGGGACTTGGTCAAGAGATACAGTACAAAGACTTTTTATCTTAGGCAGGAAATAGGTTTTAGGTCCCTTCTATCATCCTAAATGCTGCTGAATGGCTCATGTCTGCACCAATGCTGACCCAGTGGAATAAAAAGAAGACATGACTTGGATGTCACAACTATAAAAAAACTATCTTAGATGGAGAAGTTATGGAGGATACCTCACCAAGGTCTTCCATCCCTCTTCATAGTGTCTTGCCCCACCATATTCCATGCTGACTCCCCAAGTTTAGACTGCTGCTAAAATCTCTCCCTTCCCCCTTCTCCCCTCCCTCCCCTCTCCTCTAGTTCCTGCCTAGCTCTTTGAATTTCTTTACCCTGTGAACTAGGTAGATAGAGCACTGGGTTTGGAGTCAGGAATACCCATCTTCCTGAGTTCAAATCCAGCTTCAGAAACTTATTTACTAGATGTGACCCTGGGTGAATCACTTAACCCTGTTTTCCTCAGTTTCCTTATCTGAAAAATGAGCTGGAGAAGGAAATGGTAAACAACTCTAGTGTTTCCACCAAGAAAACCTCCCAAAATGGGGTCATGAAAAGTCTTACATGACTAAATTGACTGAACAACAATAACAACCTTGTGAACTCTAGCTTGACTCTTGTTGCATCTTGTTTACTCTCTCAAATCACTACTTGAACTAATCCCTCTTTGTAAACCTTAATTTATTATAAACATGAGTTATTAGTGTTAGTATCCTCTGGGAGGGCTATTTACCTCAGTCCCTTGTAGAGAAGCAGTCCAGGACAGTATCAAAAACACTTCATTCGGAATAAGAGGATCTGGGTTCAAATCCTAGCTCTGCCATTTATTCCCTGCATATCCTTTGGCAAGTCATTTCCCCTTTCTTTAAAATGAGATTGTTTGACTAGATAGCCTTTAAAGTTCCCCCCAGTTCTAAATATGGTCCGAAATACTCCTAAGCACCAGCACATACAGGATCCATTCTCCCTAAGGGAGAAGGTTCCAACAGTGAATAAGACTCTTGGTGATCCTCTTATTTGTCTCTATTCTCTATTTGACCTTGGCACCTGTTCCATGGCTTTACATCCCTAGGAACTTTGTTCTGGTCCTGCCTGCTACATCCAGTTCAATAAAAAAAAATGTAGGAATGGCTAGAGGGAAGCAGCTTTATATCATAGTGGTAGTAGCTTCAGGCCAAAAGCACAGTGAGTAGTGGTGGGCAGCCATAATACTGGCAAAAGAACCAAAGGGAAATGACTGAGTGGAGAGTGATCAGGTACTCCGTTGGTAGATCCAGGAAATCTGGAGCAGCCATATCTTATTTGAAAAGTACTGCTGTTGTTATGGGCAGCTAGGTGGCCCAGCAGACAGAGTGCTGTGTTTTGGAGTCAGGAAGACTCATCTTCATGAGCTCAAATTTGGCCTCAGATACTTAGTAGCTGGGTAACCCTGGGCAAGTCACTTAACCCTATTTGCCTCAGTTCCTCATTTGGAAAATGAGGCTGGAGAAGGAAATGGCAAACCATTCCAGTGTCTTGTAAATATCTAAAATTAGGAATTTTCATTGAAGGAAATGATCCATGTTTTCTTAGTCCAGTGGTTCTCAAAGTGTGGTCTGAGGACCCCTGGGGGTCCCCAAGACCCTTTCAACGGGTCTTAAAGGTCAAAATTCTTTTCACAACAATAGCAAGACATCATTTGTCAGTTAAACTACTCTTTTCCAACTATTTGTCTGTGTGAAGCTGGATCTTCTTCATCCAAAATGATATATTGTAGCAATACATGTCTTTTAAACTAGACATTAAAGAGAGTTGCAAAATATGTAAAACAATGTCATTCTCACTAAGTTTGTTTTGTTTTGAGAAAATATAGTTATTTTAATATAAAATGTTCTTTATATGAATATATAATGGGTTTATTATTATTTTAGAAATGAATTAATACAAACTTTAAAATTTGTCATTTGAATTTCTACTATGGTAAATATTGATAGATACAACCCAATTAAGCAAAAGCCCTCTGGGTTCCCAACAATTTTTAATACTGTAAAGGGAAACAAAAGGTTTGAGAACTTTTATACTTATCCGCTTCCAGCATTTAATAAAGTCCTTACCAAAAAAGAACTTCTTTATTTCTAACTTTTTCAAAGTTCATTTCCCCTTCCTTAGAGGGGAACCAATAGACAACTAAAACCTTTCAAAAAGCAGGAGATACACAAAACCTCCCTGGAGGAGCTGTAAAAAAATGAAATGAGCTAACTCATAATGTAGCGAGATCCCTATCATTGGAGGTCTCCAAGTAGAAAATGTTACTCAGGAATATTGTCCAAAATCATTTGGATGGAGAGAGGAGAGGAGCAGACAACATTTTCTCGAATCTCTTCTAGCTCCTTAATTTTGGAAAGGGCACCCAACTTGCAATAAAGCACCTTGGTTGGAATATTGGTTCTGCTCTTTATGTCCTCATGTGGCCTTTGGCAAGTTTCTTTTTCTGTTTGATCTTCACTTCTTCTTATACAAAATGAAGGGTTCATAATAGATGATCTTCTAAGTTCCTTCTAGCCCTAATATTCTATGATTCTTTGAATCAATGCTTGGTTCTTTTTTCTTTCTTTTTTTGGGGGTATAATATGTAATTTTCTTTTAAAAAAATTCTAAATTTAGTAACCATTAATAAACATTCAAATGCATGAAGTAAAAACGATCATGCATAAAACCCAAGATTTCATGTATTAACTTTAACAAAGGAAAACAAAAGCATCCTGTTTTCTCCCTGGTCCCCTAAAGATCTTTTATTTTATTGTATTGTGGGTAGTGGGTAAGGGTCAAAGAAGAGGAGGAGAAAAATGCATTGAGTAGTGACCTAGAAATTAGGCTGTTATATCTGTGCTGGTTATATCACGCTGGACAAGTCACTTAATTTCTCTGTGCTGGAGGCAAATCTAAGACTACAAATTGCAGAATACACAGCTGGAAGGGGTCTTGGAGGCTGACTGCTTCATTTTCAGATGAGGGAAACTGAGACCCAAAAAAGTTAAAAGACTTGCCCAAGGGTTACACGTATGATAATTGGCAGAAATATGATTTGAGTTTGAATCAGCAAACATTTCTTAGGTGCCCACTGTATGCTAGCTTTTAAGGATCCCTTTTCCAATTTGAGTACTTTCGACAACTTTGCCAAACATCAGCAAAAGGATAAAAATTAACAGAGTGGCAAAATATCCATAAACTATATCTTAACTAGAATGACTTCCTGATCTGACTGTCTTTCTCCCCTACATAGTAAACTATAGGGGCTCCCTATTGGCTTTAGGACCAAACAGAAAACCCTTCTGTGTGGTTTTTAAAGCCCTTAACAACATGACTCCAATTTATCTTTCCATCCTTATTGTATTCCTACCTACCCTTTTTACTCCCTTTCTATATTCTACCATCTAGCCAAATTGTCTATCTTGCTTTATCCCCCTCACATATGACACTATCTCCTATTTCCCTGCCTTTGCCTCCATTCCCATTTTTGCCTTATAGAATCTCTCACTTCCTTCAAGACACATCAAACCCTACCTTCTACACAAAGCCTTTCCCAAATGCTAGTGCTCTCCCTCCCTATCTTATAGTCATCTGACGTTTATTTTGCATTATACATCCTTATGTTGGTACATAATGGCTTGCCCAATAGATAGTAAGCTCCTTGAGGCCAGGGACTGTTACATTTTCTTTTTTTGTCTTTATATTCTATGCTCCTAGCACAGTACCCAGCAGAGGAAGTAATAAATAAATGCTTGATTACTTGATTATTCACCACCTTAGCCCCTTTGAAAGCTGGTTGAGCTTTTTATGTCACTTGTCCTGTGTTTAGTAAAGTCACTGGAGAAAATGACTCCACAAATCTTTTATTTTTTAAGATCAGATTTCTGTATGGTGTTCTAGAAAACTTCAGCCTTGGTACAAGCAAAGCGGAACCAGAATAAACATGACCTTAAACTTTGCGTATGTGCAGAGCCCATAGGTGGATGCTGTGCTTCTGGTAATTGCCAGAATACCTTCAGAAGCAGTACCTCTCCAGAACACCCCCAGAGACCCAGATGAGAAAATGGTATCTAATAAGACTGGTCACAGATCAAGTCACCAGGTGTCACTGTTGTTCCATATAAATCTGGCTACAGACTTTCTGGGTACTATTAGATTCTAAACTCAGGCCTCTTAGTTCAGCCTTAGAATCATAGAATTGGAGCTAAAAAGGGCTTAAGAGTCTCTTAACCCCACTCCTTCATTTGACAGACCAGGAAGGTGAGTTTCAGAAAAGCTAAGTGACTTTCTTCAGGTCACATAGGTAGTAAGTAGCAGAATTGGGACTTGAAAAAAAACCATAGTTTATTAAATTTGGGAAAGATTGTAGAGAGCATCTAGTCCAGGGGTGGGGAACTTGCAACCTCAAGGTCACATGTGGCCATCTAGGTCCTCAAGTGCAGCCATTTGACTGAACCTAAACCTCACAGAACAAATCCCCTTAATAAAAGAATTTGTTCTGTAAAACTTGGGCTCAATCCAAAGGCTACACCCGAGGACCTAGAGGACACAGGTTCTAGTCTAAGCCTCTTATTATAGACACCTAGAGGTGTGGTTGGGATTGCAACCAGTTCTACTGACTCCAAATTCAATACTGTACCCCCTCCCTAGTGCAGGTGTGGAATAAAAAGGTTTGAAAATGCACTGAATGTTAGGCTATAAATACTTTGGGAATATTCCATGAATTGAATGATTAATCAACAAGCATTTGAGTGCTTACTATGTGCCAGGTGCTGTGGTAAGTGTTGGGGGTGTGAAGAAAAGCAAAAATTGAGATCCTTTCCTCAAGGAGCTCATACTCTAATGGGGGAGACTGCATTCACAGAACTATGTATGTGCAAGACACAGACAATGTGAATGTGTGCCAGTGTCATAGGGGAGATGCTGAGGTGAGGACTGGGGGAGAGGGGAGGAGAGACAGGGAAAGTACTCTTGAAGAAGGCAGATTTTGAGCTGAGTCTGGACAAAATCCCAGGGAAGCCAAGGAGGTTGCTGTGAGAGGGTAGAGCATTCCAGGTGTGGGGGATGCCAATGCAAAAGCACAAAGTCAGGACATGCAGGATGGTGTGCTACAAATGAGAAGGAGGCTAGTGGAACTGGATTGTGGAGGGAAGCAAAATGTAAGAATACTGGAAAGGAAGAGAGAGGCCAGGGTGTGAAGGACTTTAAATGCCAAATAGAATTTTATATTTTTGTGGTTATTCAGTCATTTTTTCAGTCATATTTGATTCTTTGTTACTCCATTTGGGGTTTTCTTGTCAGAGAGACTGGAGTGATGGGCCATTTCCTTCTCCAACTCATTTTACCCATGAGGTAACTGAGGCAAACAAGTGGCTTGCCCAGGGTCACACAGCTAGTAAGTGTCTGAGGCTAGATTTGAACTCAGATCTCAGGTCACCTAAGCTTAGCTGCCCTATTACAGTAGTCCAAGCATAAAATCATGAGGGTCCATGATGAGGGTGGTGACAACATGAGTGGAGAAAAGGGGATGTTCAAGAGAGATGTGAAGATAGAAATGACTGAACTTGACAATAGTGTAGGATGAATGAGATTTAGGAGTTAAGGATGATACCAGTATCGAGAACCTTGATGAGTTGGAAGATGGTGGTGCTGATAATAGAGAAGTCTGGAAGAGGGGAGTGTTTGAAGAGAAAGATCATGAATCCTGAGTTCCTTCAATAGGAGCACACATCAATTACACTTCTACACCCAGGCTTATGACCCAGACTTAGAAAGGAAGTATATTGTAAAAAGTATGACCTGAGAGATCAAAGGACTGGGGTTCTTAGTACTTGTGGGACCTTGGAGAAGTCACTTTCATTATCTGACATTCTTTCCTTGTTTGCCAAATGGGGGAGCTTCTAAGGTCTTTTCTAACTCCACATTTCTACAGCCTGATGGAACCTCACTAATTCAGAAGATGCTAATGGGTTCTAACTATCCCTTGGTTCTAAGGTAAATTCGAAAGTTTAGCTCAAACTTGATGGAATCTGCCAACCTGAGGCAGGCTGGAAATCTTTGAGCTGCTGACTCCAGAGTCCCTAAGTCTTATTCTAGGCGCAGGTATGCTATTTTTAGCTTTCTGAGCTAGCGTTATTCTTTTTGACTGTGATTATAGCATGGAAAATATGGCAGCAGTTATTTTCTGTTAGAGATAGTGGTAAAATGGAAGAAAGAATTTAGCTTTCTGGCTGGAGCAGGAAAGTACTAGGGAGGGGCACAACTGGCTGTACCAATCAAGTTCTAGCTTGGGAAGAAGAGGACTGTGTTGTATTGGTGTTAATTGGTACCCAAAGAGTTAATTAATTAGTTAGTCAGTAAGCATTTATTATATACTTATTATGTACCAGGAAGAGATAGGTCACAGTGTATATTCAAGCTAGCTGCATGACTTTGGCCAAGTCACTTAACTTCTTGGGGTGGGGTTCAGTTTCCTCATGTGAAGAAAAAGGGACCTGGATTAGATGATCTCTTGCTCTAATCTAATGAGCTATGTTTTTCATTTGTTTTTTATTCTAAGGCCTGCACACAGTTGTGGAAGTAGGAAAAGTTGGTTTCTGATGTTCTTTCACCTGCCCCTTGAACATCCTCTCATGTGTTTGATATCAACCTTCCTCCTTCTCAATACTCCTCTTTATTACCACACCTCCTCCCCTCCATCTTATCTGCCACTAATCCAGGACTGAGAAAATTTGAAAACTTTTGAAGTTTACAAAGTCTTCAGGACACAAATTATTCTCCAGTGGTAGAATTTCAGGCTGTCAGTTGTGTGTGTGTGTGTGTGTGTGTGTGTGTGTGTGTGTGTGTGTGTGTGTATGTGTGTTTTGGAATAGATCTTCTTGGCATCATGCAAATAATAATGCATAGGTAGCTATCTATGCTGTCTACTCATAGGGGCATCTTTCTTAAAGGGCCTTATAGGGTAGGACTTATTCCTTCTACCTTGATTGACTAACAATAGGTTCCTATTTAAGCTCTGCTTGGTCATTACTTGGGCTCTGATTTGCTCAGAGTGAATGTAAATAGAAATTGTTTTTGTTTTTGGCCAGAAACCCCAAGGACCTTCTCTCAGATTGATTTTTTAAAAACTAGGTAAAGAGGCCATTCTCTGCCTCATTTCTTACCTAACCTTAATCACTGAATGGATGTTGCCTCACTCAAATTGAGACCTGTTGAAAACCTTAGCTTAAAAAGGCCAAGGTCTCCCACTGCATCCAGGGCTATCTCTAGTTATCCTAATCTGTGTCTTGTCACTGGACCCAGATGGTTTCAGAGGAGAAGGTGAAGCTCATAACTTTGCTCAGTCTTCCCTCACTTAAATCTTATTCACTCGCATGTCATGGCATTACTTTCCTGAAGTCATGACCCTCTTCCAGAATGAAGGACAAACAACAACCACATTGTTTGTACAAGCATACTACCATTAACCTGACCATCTTCCTTCCTCAACCACTAACACTGACTTTCATGCTACTTCCCCTCAATCACTCCTCCCACTGATATTGATTTGAAGAAGAGAGGAAAAGGAGGGCATAGTACTGAGTACCTTTTGAAGCTTCTAGACCAAGCGATGGGATAAATTCTACTTCACTCTTCTTGTCTCCCCAACTCAAACTCTAAAATTCCCTGACCTTGTAGTTGGACCAACTGGGCTTTAAACTTCAGTTCTTAATTCTTTCTGCTCATTTCAAGTTCTAGGAATTCCATGTTTGGCACATCTCTTTCTGACCATCTGATGAATTAGAAATTATAACATTTGTTATATTTGAAATCTAGATTTCTTTGGATCAGGGCAAAACATTTGAAGATGGAGCTGAGCTAAAGATCTGGACGGGGCAGACACGTTAGTTGTAATGTTATCCAGTATTCCATCTGTACCTTGGCCTGTGACTAAACTATATACTCAAATGTCCTGGAAGCAAACCCTAAATCTCTACATTAGTCTTCCACACACTCTATGATAGCAGGAGTCAGTCTTATATAGACAACTCCAAATTCTATCCTCCCCTTTTCTCCACTATGCCAAAAAAAAAAATTTCTAACAGTGTGTTAGGCAGGCTTTTAGTCCTCAATAACAAAGGCTTCTACTTGAATTTTACAATGAGCCTGGCATCCATTGAACCTATAGCCCTGGCCTTTTGTCCTGCACAAGATCATTTTTTGGGGGACACTACTTAATGGCTGATATATATTTCCTTGTGAGTTGTCATTAAGTAAAATTGGTCTTGATCTGTTTCTGATCTCCTTTTAAAATTAGGGTTTCCAGACTTTTTCTAGTAAACTTAGGGATACTTATGATACATGATTAAATTCCATAAACCCACAATCATAACTGGCAAAAATTTGCAAATGAAATTCATAAATCCTTTCCCCAAGGATCTCCCAATTACAATTTACAGTGGTAGAAAGTTGCCTGATGCTCAGAGGAGCACAGTGATTAGATTATGATTACTCATCTAGTATCAGAAATGGGGTTAGAATTCAAGTTTTACTAACTCCAAGTCAGTCACTCTACCCATTATTGGGGTATTTCTTCCTTGCAATATTGCAATATATTGCAATACCTCTCACCAATTGTGTAAAATATGGTCAAATTTATATAACCTACAAGAATTGTTTTCAAGTCTAAAGTTTAGAATTCCTGGGGAAAGTATAACTATTAAGGGCTTGCTCTTGGCTGTTGTAGTAGCTTTTGCCTGAAACTTGAAGGGAGCTTTGAAGTAGAATTTAACGAGTCTTCAATGCCAGACAATGTCATTATATGCCCCACCCCCACCCCCAAAGGGTCTGCTTTGGATCCTCTTCTCTTTTCCCTCTACATTTTCTCACTTGGTGAAATCATTAGCTCGCATGGATTCAATTGTCATATCATATTTCTGCAGATGATTCCCATATTTCTCTCTCTCTCTCTCTCTCTCTCTCTCTCTCTCTCTCTCTCTCTCTCTCTGTCTCTCTCTCTCTCTCCCCACTTCTTAACTTTCCCCTTTGTTCCAACTTTTTGGATATCTCAAATCGGATGTCCTATAGTCACCACAAACTCAATGTGTCCAAAATAGAACTCATTATCTTCTCTCCTAATCCCTCCCCACTTTCCAACTTTCCTGTTATTTTCTATTTCTATTTTCTATAAGGGTGCCACTATCCCAGTTATCCAGGCTCTACACCTTGGTCTCATCCTTGACTCCTCACTCTTTCTCATTCCACATATCTGACCTCTTGTCAAATCCTGTTGTTTTCTACCTTTATCTCTCTCCTATATCTCCTTTACTTGACTCACCCAGCTACTATCTTTGTAAAATCCCTCATCAGCTCATGCCTAGACCTTTTCAATAGCCTTCTAGTTGGTCTCCCTCACTCCTCTACTCACTCCAATCCATTTTCCACTCAGCTGCCAAAGGGATTTTCCTAAAGCATATTTAACTCCCCTACTCAATAGACTCATGACTCCTTATTACCTCCAGAATATAAAGTCCTTGGTTTGTCATTTAAAGCTCTTTCCAATCTGCATCATTCTTACTCTTCCAGTGTTCTTAAAGTTTTCTCACCTAAATGCACTCTGCATTTCAATGACACTGGCCTCCTTGATATTCCTTGACCTCTCTCCTTTAATCAGTAGCTTCTCATCTTCAATCTCTCCTTATTTATTGTCTCTTTTTCTGTTTCCACTAGCACATTTTAGGTCTTCTCTGTCACAAAAGCAAGCAAACAAAAAAATCACCCCTCTAGCCACTGGATCACAGCTAGGTGACCCTGTCACACCTTCACGCATTGTTATATGCCTCTCCTTCCTTTCACTGCTAAACTCTTAGAAAGACTAGTTTAAAATAATTGCTTCCACTTCTTCACCACTTATTTATTCTTCAACCCTTTAAATATGGCTTCAACGCCACAGATTTATTAAAAATGCCATCTGAAAAGTCCTTTTCTTGGTCACCACTTTACTTGACCTTTCTGATAACTCTGCCTTCTCTTTTCATTATTATCATTATTATCCATCTACCCCAAGCAGTGGCCCTTTTCTTTCTTTGATCATTCTGACTTTCTCAATATAGTTCTGCTTAACAATTAAATTTTATTATTATTTTCAAAGGAAGACCTGCATTTACTCTCTCCCCATTCCTCCAATGAGAAAGCAAGAAAACAGAATTGTTACACTGTCAAGAAAAACAAATTCCTATCTTAACTATGTAAAAAAAAAATCTCATTATACACTCTGAGTCCCATCACTTCATTATTAGGAGTTGGGTAGCACATTTCATCATGAATCCTCTAGAATCATGGTGGGTCATGGCGTTGATCAGAGTTCCTTAGTCTTTAAAAGTTTTTTTATCTTTATAATATTGTTGTTATTGTATAAATTATTCTCCTGGACATATTCCAGACTTTATCAATTCATAAAAATCTTTACAAGTTTTTCCAAAACCACCCCTCCATTATTTCATATAGCACAATAGTATTCCATCACATTCATATATCCTACCTTGTTTAGCCATTTCCTAGTTGATGGATAGTCCCTCACTTTCCAATTCTTTGCCACCGTCAACAGAGCTGCCGTAAAATTTTTTTGTATACATTGATGCTTTTCCTCTTTATTTAATCTCTTTAGGACTATAGATATTGCTGGATGAAAGAGGATGTACAATTTAGTAGCTTTTTGGGCATACTTAGTTACAAATTGCTGGACCAGTTTACCATCAATAGCACTTTTCTACTGCAACCTCTAGCATTTGTTAATTTCCTTTTTGGGGGAAACTTTTCCAATCTGAGAGGTGTGAGATAGAACCATAATTAAAACAACCTTAGGGTTGTTTTAATATGTATTTCTTTAATTATGAGTGATTTAGAGCATTTTTGTTCATATGGATATTGATGGCTTGAATTTCTTCCTCCAAAAACTTCCTGATAATATCTTTTGACCATTTATCAATTGAGGAATGGTTCTTCTTTTTTTTCTTTTTTTATTTTTGGAGGGGGAAGGGCAAGGCAATAGGGGTTAAGTGACTTGCCCAAGGTCACAGGGCTAATAAGTGTTGCATCTCAGGCCAGATTAGAACTCAGGTCTTCCTAACTCCAGGGCCAGTGCTCTATTCACTGTGCCACCTCACCACTTCCATTCTTATTTTTCTAAATTTGATTTAAATACCCATGTATCTTAGAAATGAGACCTTTGTCAGAGAAATCATCTGCAAAGATTTCCCCCCATTTGCGTGTTTCTCTTGTACCTTTAGCTGCATTGTTTTTGCTTAGGCAAAACTCATAAGTTTTATGTAATCGAAATTGTCCATTTTACTTTCTGTGACCTTCTGTCTCTTGTTCGCACATGAACTCTTCTGATCTCCATTGACGTGACATGTAACTTCTTCCATGCTTTTTAAATTTGTTTGTGATGTCACCTTTTATATTTAAGTCATGTGCCATTTGAAGCTTAACTAGGTGTGAGATACTGATCTGCACCTATTTTATACCAGACTGCTTTCCAGTTTTCCCAACAATTTTTGTCAAATATCGAGCTTTTGTGCCAACAATTTGGATCTTTAGGTTTAACCGAACACTAGACTACTGTGCCGGTTGGCTTCTATATTTTATGCGCCTAATCTGCTCCACTGATAAACTTGTGTATTTCTTAGCCAGGACTAAATCGTTTTGATAACTATCGCTTGTTACTATGATTTGAGATCTGGTGCTGCCCGGTCCCCTTCCTTCCCGTTTTTTTCGTTCTCTTGGTATTGTTGACCTTTTGCTCCTTTAGATTTTTGTTATTATTTTTATAGTTCTATAAAGTAATCGCTTAGCATGGCACTAAGTAAATTAATTTTGGTGGTATAGTAATTTTATTATGTTTCTTGGCCTACTGACAAGGAACACGTATTTCCTCAATTATTTATTTCTGTCTTCATTTGTGTACAGAATATTTTGTAGTTGTCTTTATGTAGTTTTTCTATGGGTCTCGACTAATAGAATCTCAAATATTTTCTATTTTTTGTAGTTATTTGAAATGGAATTTGTCTATCTCTTCTTGCTGTATTTTTTTTGGTAATATACAGAAATGTTGATTTCTGTGGGTTTATTTTACATCTTGGAACATTGCGGAAGTTGTTCATTGTTTTAATTAACATTTCTCTATAGTTCTCTAAGTCAGCCATTAATGTCGTCTGAAAAAAGCAATAATTTTGTTTCCTATTTGCCTAAACTTATTCTCCCAGTTTCTCTTTCTTGTCTTATTGCTATAGCTAGCATTTTTAGGATGATATTGAATAGTAATGGTGATAATGTACATTCTTGCTTTATCTCTGATCTTATTGGAAAGGCCTCTAGCTTGTCCTTATTACAGATGATGCTGGTTCTTGGTTTTAGACAGATACGACATATCATATTAAGGAAAGATCCTCAATATAGTTTGAAAAAACTCTTCTTGTTC